>CP092087.1:10157500-10407500 GCA_029203775.1 Neoneuromus ignobilis
TTCTTTTTCAAAGTTACTCATTGCTTTGAAAATTGAGCATAAAAAATAATCTATTTAAACACTGTGCTGACAATTACATAAATTTGATTAAAATTTAATAATCATTTTTAAAAAAATAAATCATTTTCCCATTTCTGTGTTCAGTAATTATTTAATGCTTGTTTTTCTTGTTAATTCATATTTTAACAACTATATCATTATTTCAAAACGTTGAAAAATATTTAATAAATAAAATATTATAATATTGATAATTCGTAATTAGAAATAATTAATTGATCACAATACTAAACCAGCTGTTGTAAATAATTACTTATCATACAATTTTTAATATTAATACAAAAACGGAACATCTAGTTCAGACACAGTCTGATAAAATATACTTAATACATCTGAATTTCGAAAAAAATACTATCACCATTGAAATACAAGCACATAACAATATCTTCTAATGTTAAAGTTGAGATTTATTTCTGAAAATGAAGAAAAGAATCTAAAAGCAAATTAATTAATAAAAAAATCTTATAATTAGATAGAGATACTAAATAATAAAAAATTACATTATCTCCAAATAAATATGAAATTACTTATTGATCATCGATAATCCCATACACACACACACACACATACATATATATATATATGTATATATATATACATGTTTCTGTGTATATGTATGTGTATATATTTCCTCTTAAAAACGTTCACAAGTAATTATTACGTCCACTTGTTTACGTATGTCAGTTTTTGTACACGTGCTATATTTGTTCATTTTAAGAGAAAAATTAAATAAAATATACAAGATAAAATTTAATTAATTTTGGTATTTATGCTATATATATATATATATATATATATATATATATATATATATATATATATATATATATATATATATATATATATATATACACACATATATGTATATGTATAAACCGGAAATTAAAGTCGTTTGTTTATAATGAATATAAATATTTATTTTTATAAAATATTTCATTTTCAATTACTTTTATAATTTTCATTATTAATAAAAAGCATATGTTGTATTTTCATATTAATTTTAATTTAATATTTTGTTTACATGTAGTTAAAATGAAATCAATGTAAATTTTAAATAAAATCTCTAATTGATTTTAACAAAAAGACTCTGATGATGATGGCATCACCGTCGAAATGTACATCACCCGACATTGTTATAAATAAAAAGTGAACAATAAGTAATTATTAAACACTTTATAACCATTGTAGTGTTGAGGATAAAAATTCATTTGTATCAATGTTTATGCCAGAACTTGAAGAACATTCAATTTCCGTATAACGTGGTGGTTAGGTTCCTAAAAAAATCCTTGCTATACAGAACTAAGAACTTATTAAAAAAAATAGGGTTAGGTTTTAACAAGTAATAAAATTACACTATTTTTCTTATATATCTGTTATAAATATTGTATGTTTATTAAAAATATCAATATGAGATTAAACACATATTAAAATGTGTATTTTTTTATTTTCATCTGTTAAAAGCAATTAAACGAGAACGTTTTCTTTTTTAAAAAATATTTTCATTTTCTGAACTTTCTTTTACAGTGTTTAAATTTCTATATTTTTTGCTTTTGTTAAAAAATCGATTATTTTTATTTTTTTGTTTTTCTTGACAGATTTTTATAAATTTTATAGTATGGAATTAACATTTGTATAGTTCTCTTTTGAATTTTCCGCTTCTTTCAGTAAAAGGGTCTGTATTTAGAATATAGAATTTTTAATGACTCGGCAAGTTCAGCCTTCAGTGTAATTTTTAATATAAAATTTTGAATTTCACAATTTTTGTCTGTGCTACCATCCTCTGAAATAATTTAGTATAAATTCATTGCCATTTCAACCAAATCTCCCTCAACAATCGTCCCTTCTACCAATAATTCTTGAATATTTTCAGAAAAAAATTAACATATTTTTAATAATTTCATTGAATATTAATTGCTAGCTTACATTTAATTAAGAAATTAAATAAAAATCAAAGATTTTAAAGTCTCAAATAACGTTACAAAGATTTTAATAATCAAGACAGTACTCTTCTCTCGAATTCACAATTTTAATAGTCTGTAATGATTTTTTTTGCACAGTTTTAATATATCAAATCTGCTTACTTCAATGAAATATATTGATTTATTCAATAATCACACTTGTACTTGAAAATTTCTATTACTTTCCGTGTAGAGCGAAATCTTATTGAAGCAATACCGTGTTATAGGAGGCTTTTCTCAATTCAACAGTGTAAGAACGAAACCGTATTGTAGCAATATTGTGTTATAGAGGAATTAAGGGGTTGTGCATTTGAAAATGCAACATGAATGTAATTTTCTGGAGTATTTCATAAATATGATTAAAAATTGAATCAAAATAAATTATAAAAAAAATATATGTGGGAAATAAAAAACCTGAGCATTTTTAAGATAGTTTAAAAATGATCACTGCATTGATTTTTTATCAGTTTTATTTATTGATATTTATTAATTTTATAATTAATTGAAATATTTTATATATACTTTTTTTACTCTAAAAATGTCACAAATTATTAATTTTTTTTAAGTTTTGAATTAATAAATTGATAATATTATATATATATATATATATTCGTAGAAGATGATAAGGTTTGCGTTTTATATGTGTAAGATAATATTTTAAAAACCTGCGCAGTTCCGTCTTCTGTTTTGTTCTCTTTTTTTTGAATCGTTCATAATATAAATCTTTCAAATGCGTCGAATGGAAACGGCATGCATTTTAGACGAGGATCGACGTACAAAGTGGAAAAAAACACACATCACTGATTACGTTATCATTGGCCGACACGTCAATGATAAAATCACCCCACGGAGATAGCGTAACGCGTGAGCAGTTCCACCCTCACGTATTTTTGAAACAGATTTGTTGTTTCGTAGGGCGACGGGGCGAAAGTGTGGTAACTTGACAGGGTGGAGAGTAAACACGACAGTTTGAATACGTGTACCGAAAATGGAGAGTGAAAGTTGTAACCCACTACCACCGTCGCCGTCGACGTCGTCTACCACCGTCTCTCTAAATACGTTCGTCAGAATGCGGACTCACAAATGAAACGCGAACAACCATAAAAGTTAGACGACGAATCGATATGATTTATTTCTTTCGCTATATATTTTAAATCTACTCTTTTAACACACACAGACGTATATATATATATATATAAGAAAAAGAAAAAGTATTAACAAATTCATTTTTATTCATTACTCGTTTGAGCTTCAGAGTATTATTAAACAATAAATATTTTTAATATACAAAATTCTGTTTTTTTCAAATTCATAAAGACATTAATTAACAGTTATTAAAGGTTGAAAAAATACAGAAAATCAATATTGAAAAATAAAAATGGTTGTTTTATTTTCTTTATTACTGTAACACCATCAAACTAGAAATATTTTGACATTGATATTTATTTATATTATTAATAATAAACAAATTGATTGAAATATATTTTTTATCACTTTATTTCATTGGGTTTATTTAAACGAAAACATAATATTTTACAAACCTACAGTGACTGTTTTATCAATAAACTTATTTTTTTTAATAATCTTCTAATATACTTGAATAATTTCTGTTATTTATATTAATGTATTTTCATTGTTTTTTAAGAAAAATTAAAATTTTTTTTTATATTTGAAATGAATTATTGATCTATTTTTGAAATTGATTAAAAATACTCATATCTTCATTATCATCAACTTTTTTTAATTCACACTGAATGAATTATCCTAAAATTTAACATTTCAACCAATCGAATACCTTTTTCTTGCAGTCCATTCCATCAAATTTCCTTATTTCTCTGTTCCATCAGTCTATAGGTATTTTCCTACACCTTTTTATATATCTAGGTTCTTAATCAATAACTTTCTTTGTCCATCTGTGGTCCCCTCTTCTTTCTTTCTTAAATATATATATATATATATATATATATATATATATATATATATATATATGGAGTTTTTTTAATATTTTTATTATCTAATTAAAATTTGTCATAAAAACTTTTTATTTAATATATATCTATATTTTTTACAATAAATTTTATTACTATAATTTGTTACTATTAACTTATAAAATATTAGAAAAAAAAATGTTTTAATGTAATATTTGCTTCTTTTAATTTAAATATTATTATTTATATAGCTAAAGATTTAAATCGACGCAATTCAAATAAATTGTAAAAAGTACTTCAATTCAAATTATTCCATCATAAAATAATAATTATTCATACACATATTTTTTTCAAAAAAATGATCTAAGAACAATACTCAGTGTATTGATTTTTATTACACACATGTGCAGACGTACTAGGGTCATTTGATAAGTATAGTAAAAAAGTAAGAAAGCTAAATTAAAACAATTAATTAAATTAAATAAATTTACCATACTTATCAAACGACCCTCGTATATTATTTTTGTAAATAAAATTTCAAGTAAATATGTGTATCTTTCAAAAAAATCAATAAAAAGAATCATAAATAGGTTGATGGTATTTCCATAAAATATTCAAAATAAATAAGCCATATTATGAACCGTTTATTGTTGACAAAAAAGAATAATTCGTACGAGGATCAAAGCGAATTGTATAAAAAAAGAACATGTCAAATTTGTGTTTTTATTATAATACAAAGAGCATGGAAATTGGGGGCTACTTTATTGATGTGACCGTTGGCCTGAAAGCTATTTTTTATTTTAAGTACTTTTTTATATCATTTTTTTACAAATATATATATATATATATATATATATATATATATATATATATATATACGTGTGTATATATGTGTGTATGTCATCATATTGGTTAGACAAGGGGCATGTGTACAATATCGTACATAAATCAATGTATTAAATAAGCAAACAATATATCGATTTTATTGAAAATAAAAATAACTAGGAAGTTTTGCATAGATAAAAATGCTATATTATATATATATATATATATATATATATATATATATATATATAACTCTTTAAAATTATTTTCTTAAACTATTTAATTTTGAAAATTGTTTTCTTTTATTTACTTTATTTTATTATAAATAAATATAAAATTTTTCTATGTTATTTTCTACCATAGGAACTGAAAACATTTATAGAATATTAATTTTCTTATGTTATATTTATATTTGTTTATTTGATAAATAATATTTAATTTTGATTATTTTTTTAAAAAAAGTGTATACCTCGGAAATGGTTTTTAAATGTAAGAAATAAAAAATATTATTTTATCATAAAATTTGATATTAATTTTGATTATTTTTTTAAAAAAAAGTGTATACCTCGAAAATGGGTTTTAAATGTAAGAAATAAAAAATATTATTTTGTCATAAAATTTCAAGTAAAAAGTTTTTGATCAGTGAATTCTGTATGAAAAATTATTACGAGTAATTATGGTAATAAAACAAGGATCTCAAATATCAAAATAATAATAAGTATATAAAGATAATGGATGGCTCAAATGAAACTGAAGGATGATAAAGAATAGTGAATGATAATAATAAAGAAGTAAATGTATAGGTTATCCAAATGTGACGTCTAGATTTGTATTTTATTAAAAAGAAACAAAAAAAAAACACAAATCTAGGCATTACATTTGGATGACTCTATAAATCTATACCCTTCACTTTCATTTGGAGAATTCTATATACATTATGAAGAATATGTAAAGACAGATAGACAAATTAATAGATTCGAAATAAATCCAAAATTACAGACATTATAATGGGAGTGTAAAGTTTAAAATGAAAATTGGACGATAATATAGCAAGAAGAGAAGACATTTGATAATTAACAGAAATTATTGATTGAGAACCTAGAAGTACAAAATGGCCAAAGAAGAGATTCATAACTAGATTGGATAGAATATAAGAAAAATTGTGGATGGCAAATAAAAAGTAAAGCAATGGATTTCTGGAAATGGAAAATTTTAAAAACAGTCTTCATAAAAATGGACTGTTGCTGCTGCTGATATATATATATATATATATATATATATATATATATATATATATATATATATATATAAGTGTGTGTGTGTGTGTGTGTGAATGTGTATGTGAATATTTGTGTATAAGAATCGTAATTTTAACCTCAGTGTTTTTTAATCAGTACGTTTATTATTTTAATCGATAAAATAATTTAAAATTTCTTGGAAAACCATGTTCAAATAAATTACAAGACACATATAATTTGTTTACATTGTATTTTATTGATGTGGAAATTTATTCATTTAATATATATATTATTATAAATTCATTCATTTCAAATGAACTTATAAATATATTGTATAATTCAATATTTAAAGATTTTTTTAATATATATATATATATATATATATATATATATATATATATATATGTGTGTGTGTGTGTGTGTGTGTGTGTGTGCGTATTCAAAAGAATCTTACATACATTCATTCTAAATTATTTTATAAATATGAATTCCAATATTTAAAGTTTTTTTAAATACATTGATGCATACATATATATATATATATATATATATATATATATATGTACTCAAAAGAATCGTATGCATATATCATAATCAAATTTGACAACTTTATGACAGATGGAAATATTTGACAAATATTTGCCCCACTCGCTAATGTCTCTTCATACTCTAGAAAAGATTATACAAATACAAAATTCCATATACAAGAAAGTATGTATACATAGAAACCTGTACGCTTTTATATCGTAAATCTTTTATAAAAACTGTTCACAATAGAAATATGGATTTCATTGTAGTTGTTCAATAAAAATAGATGAAAGCGTGTCGAATAGAATAAGACATTAATGTGAAACGTTTCATGTTCTTTTAAACGCCTTCTTGAAACATTCAAAGAATCATTCAGACATCATCAATAAAATATTTGTCAACGTAGATTGATGAATAATTATACATACATTTATAACAAAGATATGATAATTTTTTTTTGGTATTGTTGGATGATAGAAATTGAATATGTCGTTTTGATTTGAATTAAATATAATTTTTCAAAAATGAACTATTGTAGGAACGTGAAAAATATTTTTATAATGAATTCATTTCTTTTTTCTTCCTATAACACTAGAATTTTTTTTAGATAATATAAAAATGAATAATAAAAAAATATTTATAAATATATATGTTTTCATTTAATTAATGTTAATATAATAATGTTAAGTTAAAAACTAGACTTTAAATATATTATGTAATTAAATTATTGAATCGATATTTTTAACATATTTTTTCATAAAATATAATAAAATGACTTTTCGTCATTAACTGATTACTTCTTATATAGGATGGCTCAAATGAAACTGAAAAATAGTAAATGATAGTAAGAAATTAAATGTATGTCTAAACCTTTCAGTCTCTTTTCGACCTCCCTATAGCACGACACATTTCTATTAGTAAAATCTTATATAAATTTATTTAAATCATAGAATTTTCTAAAATTATTTCCATAAAAAAAATCAAATTGAAATTATATGAAATATGTTTAAATAACTGATTTTTATTTCTGTGTTTTTCGAATTTATAAATATTTTAAATAATGTGTTGATGGAATTCAGGTCTTTATTTTATTAAGAAATGATTTATCTTCTAATAATTAATCTCTAAAAAATATACAATAGTATGAAATCTAATATATTGTAAGTATATTAATAAAATTTTCAAGTGTACAATATATGAAATATTTTTAATCAATTTTGTAAATTAATTTCAACCAGTGACGCTCTAGTTGAAGCTCTAATTTAAATTTTTTCCTAGATTAATGAAAAGAACTAATCCTATAAATAAATATCAAAAACTATTTTTTTAAACATTTTAATTCTTAATTTTCTGACTGTATGAGTACTTTTTATATATCTGTTATTTTTTATATTCTTTCTCGTTTCTCTCAAAATTCCATTTCTAAATTAAATTAAAAATAAACATTCAAATGAATTATATTGTTAAACATATGTATATTTAGACGTTTATATTTTAAAATATCTATATATTCAACATTTAAATTAATACATTAGTCACTCAGACATGTTATTGATTGTGATCTTTCGAAGTTCTAAAATAACTCGATTAAAATAAAAAGAATGATCATTTATAAACATACGTTCTTTTCTATTTCTTTACCAAAAATATTAGGTCTTTCAAAAAGTTATATTCGCTTAAACACGTAGAAAAATGTTGTAATGAAAGTTATAAAATTTTTTTTACAGTTATATTTTATCATTGATGTTATTCAATATACACTGAAACAAATGTTTTATAATCACTATTTACAAAAGAATAGTCAATAAAAGATGTTTGTTGATAAGATTCGTTTATGTTATTGTATATTTTAAGAATATAAACAAGAAAAGAATGATGCAAAAGCATATAGAAATTTATTAAAAGTTTTTGTAGGAAATTCAGTATCTGAATATATATATACAGGAAATAGTTTGAAAAATTTAAGAATAGAGACTTTAAGCTTAAAGACGAACATCGCTCTGAAAGATCTTTACAACATTTTGAAAAAAGATACATTTTTATTAAATATAGCAAAAAAAGTTCTATATAACCCAAAATGAATTCTTATATAAGTATTCAAGATGGGTATTACATGAATTGACTACCGGGAATAGACAGGATCGTTTGCTTATCTCTACTTTCAGATAATAAAAATGAAGTATTTTTAGAATGCCTCCATAACTGGAGATGAAAAGCAGATTACATATGAAAATTTAGTAAAGAAAAAATGATACTGCAAAGCTGGACAATCCGTTTCGTTAACATCTAAATCAAATTTAAATATGAAAAAAAAAATTGTCTGTATGGTTCAATTTGTTATGAACTTTTAAAACCATAAGAAACGATTAAATCTGAAAAATATTCGTAACAATTGGACAATTTTAATCAATGAACTTAAAAAAGCGTTTATAAAAAACTAGTTATCTTAGAACATGACAACGTAAAGCTGCATATTTTTACCAACATAGAACAAAATATCGAAATTTGATTGGGAAGTTTTAAATTACCAAATATTCTATATATGTAGCATCTTTCAATTACCATTTATTTTTGGTTCTACAAAATTTTATAAATTGAAAAAAATAATAAAGAACGAAATGTAAAAAAATACTAGTTGATTTTTTAGTTTCCAAAGATAAGACATTTTATCAGAGAGGAATTGAAAAGTTTTTATCAAGATGGAAAGAAGTTATTAGCATTAATATAAATTACATTGTTAATTAAATATTAATAAAGTGTATAAAAGTTTATTATTTTCTTTCGCTTAAAAAACGGACAGAATTTTTTCGTAGACCTACTGTATATTTTACTTGTTGAAATAAATGATTTCGTAAGAAATGAATTATAAATTAATTTGTATTAAAGCTTAATATAATGTCATAAAATTTATAGACTAATAATTAAAATATTATTAAAATAAATAAAAATATTTAAAATAAATTAACATTCTATAACATAAATCACTTATCAACAACCAATAAATAAAGAAAATAACGGTCTTTATGTCTGTCTATACTAATAGAATTATTTATTTTAATGTACCAACTAAACATATTTTTCAATAATGTTATCCAACATTTAATTTGGAAATACTTATATAGGTAATTATATAACATTGTCGAGTAAACCAGTTACATTTAAATATACACTGTAGTTGTGTTTCGTGTGTTACTGGTGAGTGATATTTTCTTATCTTTTATTGATATTATTTTGTACATACATATATACCCACATATATATTTAAACAAAAAATTAAATATATAATTTTTCTTAAAAAAACATATTTGTACTAAATAAATTTCTTTAAATTTCATTTTAGTATTATAGTTGTGTCCAGTATGTACATACTCTTATTTTTATTATAAATCTGTGTACGTATTGTAAGGCATTGTCCATTCTATTTGTATTGAAGTCCATCGGCGAGTCTTTTGTATCTCGATCGTCAAGAGGGCGAACATGTATTCATTGAAATCGTCCGGATTTAGTAAAAATCATCGCCATATTGATTGACAAGCATTTTGTATTTGTTCAATCAAATAGAAGTACGTTTGACATACCAGAATGTGACATATGCATACAGTAATGTAAACAATATCAAATTATGTATATATATATATATATATATATATATATATATAAAATAACAAATGTTGGAATGGAAATGAAAATTCGATATATGTATATTTTTTATACAGATAACAGTACATAATTTTGTATATATATATATATATATATATATATATATATATATATATATATATATATATAAAAGTATGTATGTATAAGTGTATGTGTGAGTGCACATGCTTTGAAATATACCAATGGTGCCAGAAAATATATTTTCTCATGTTGATAACAATATTACTTAGAATATGTGTAAATATTATTTTAAGATTATGTAACACGTTATGAATTATTGAATAAAAACGTTTTATTTAAAATGATATTTTAATAAAAAATATATATATATATATATATATATATATATATATATATATATATATATATATAAATTAGTAGGAAGAAATATGATTTTCTACTATGTTTGCTTTTTAATTTCAATTAAAATTTGAAATTAATTATTAAACATTACTTCAATGTAAGTTATATCTTTAAATACATTTTTTTGATGAAGTAGATATTGAATTTTTCCTTTGATTCAGACTCCTCAGCTGAAACTTTATGATTTTTAATTAAATTCGTAAAATCGTAGATTCTTTTTAATAATATCTTAGTATAACATGTTTCTACAACGTGTGTATCTTCAAATAGTGAATTGATTTTCTTTGTGGAATTTAGTTTTTATCCAGATAAATAAAAAAAATTAAAATTTAATTGCTTTTCTTTCGGTACCAACTTTGATTATTTATTAATACATATTCGTCGGGTTACTTTCTGCACTGCCATTCACCAAATGCCAGCATTTTTTGACACTATCTGTAGAAATGATATGGTCTATATAAAACTAATGTAACTTGTTAGAAATCATATATTTTTCAGTGTAATCTTGGAAAATGATATAAAACAAATTTATCTTTATATATAAATTTTTATTTTTTTTTTGGCTTTCCTTAGTTAAAAAACAATTAAATTCATAAAAAAGTTTAAATGAATTTCTAAAAACACAAAGTTATTATTGTCTTTTTTTAGATGAAGTACATTATTTTTGAGTCTTTAATTTTATAAATAATTAATAATTTTTCAATGAATGGTACTGTTCAAAACATGTGTCAGTATGAAGGAGAATGTTGCAAAAGTCACATACTGTCACTATCATTATTATCAAAATTAGTTTGTGAAAAATATGCCTCACAATCAGATAAAATGCCAATGAACTAATGCAACTGAAGCTAAAATCAGTTCTCTCATGGCATTATCTCTGTTTGGTTAAAATTATAATTTAATATACTCAGAATTAAGAGAACAAAAATCAATTATTCTCTGTAATATACAAATGACGAATTTTCGTCATTTGGCTGTGGGTGATTCTCTGGAAGATGACGAATTTTCGTCAAGCGGACGAATATGTGTTTATATTATAAAATGAACTTTACATTTTTAACTAATTATTTCTTCATATTAAAAATTTTTATAAAAATATTTGCTATTCATTTATTGTTTATTTTTTACTAATTTGTATTTCAATACCTATGTATATCAATATATTAAAAAGAAATTTAAAATTATAAAATTTATCCTAAAAATTTGCAATCATTTTTAATTTCAAACATAACATATTTCTATTTTTTATTACAAATATATAAAACTATGATTTTTATACAACCTTTATGTGTTTATAATTGATATTTTGACAAAATGTATCAAAACGTTTAAACATGTTTAATAAAACTACTTTGACATCAGATTATACATAGAAATTTACAGTCCATAAAATTTAATTAGTCATTTAGGCATCGGAAAAAAACAACGTAATTATAATTAAAATTAATTTAGTGCGTATAAACCGTTACCTCATTATAATTTTTAAATTAGTTTTCTTGATATATTCAATACACATTTTAATATTAGAATAATTCAAATGATATTAAATCGTAACCGTGTAATAAAAACAAAACTGAAAAAACACAGATTTCTATTTTGGAATAGTGAAAATTGTTTTTTCTTTCTCTATTATTTAATAGTTTAACGAATAAATTTATGATAATGACTGTTGGTCATTTTTAATAATTGTCATTGGTTTTTTCCATTCCATCTAATAGATGAAATTGAAGAAATTTATTTTAAAATATATGTTATTTATTAATTAAATATTTATTAAAAATATCGTTCACCTGATAGAATTGTAAATTGTTTTTAATATATATATATATATATATATATATATATATATATATATATATATATATTTAAATAATTTCTCTAAGTTTTCCTTCTTATGAACTAGAATTATATCAATGATTTTATTCGCACTTTTTATATTTGATATCATCACCGTCAACCTCTTTTTGTTCACTGCTCGATGAAAATCTCTCCTAAATTTTTCCATTTCGATCGAATCATTGTCTTAACAGTATCATTAATAAACGAGATATATTAAAAATGCATTGAATAAAAAATCATATAACAGTACAACACGGCGTTTCCACGACAAATCCCTCTATTTCTGCTTGCATTTTTTCCAATAAGCAGATTTGTGATCGCTGTGAGTGATAATAGGGCAGCATCTTTTCAAATAAGGGGCATTTATTATTATTCCAAACGACCGCACAAATAGTCTACTTGACGATAAACGACATCTACGTGCTCTTATACGCAATGTGTTACATTGGTCAAGTCTCAAATAGCCATCTGCGGCTATGGATGACCCCTCGTTTGCTCTGTTAAAAGTCGATGACATGTTTTTGGGCCAAAAACTGTCTAAAATAATTTATATGTCCATTCGTAGAATAATAATGGTAATTTTATGAAACTCTGCAGTATATTTATTGTATCGATTGTGAATGCACACGGGTTTGTTGTTAATTTTATTTAATGATTGTTTTTTATTATTTCATATATTAATATTTAAATACACATGCATACATACATACATATATATATATATATATATATATATATATATATATATATATATATAACATTTGTATCATTCATATATTCTTATAATTATTTTTTTTTAATTTATTGATTAAAGAAGCATTTTTATTTTTTTAAAATAAAGGCAAAAATTATTATTTTTATATTTTTTTGATATATATATATATATATATATATATATATATATATATATATATATATATATGTAAATATTTCTAAAGCATTTATATTTTATTGATTTACAATATCTAAAAAATATTTTTTACAAATTATCTTTATTTATATGTTCTTACTTTATATATTTACTTTCTTCTTTTTTTATGAATCAAATATTAACATGGTAGTATGTTATAAATTACTATTTAATGCTTTTATAAATCCTTGTGGTGTTCAAAATGTTTAATATATTAAAAGAAGTGATTTATCACCTGTAACCAAAACAATTATTAGCTATTTATTCTTCTATATAAATTTCCTTATTTTTGTTCATAATTTTTTATAATAGAAAAAAAAATAAAATTCGTATTTTTAAAATATTACTTATTATTATATTAGATTATTAATTAATTAAAATTGAATTCACGAAAAATTTTTTTTAATAAATAATGTTAGTAATATTTTTATATATTAATATTAGTTCATTCTGTATTTTTTTTATCACGCTGAGAAATTGTTAATTTGTAAAAGTCAATTTAAATACAATATTATATTATTATTATATTTTTTATTATTATTTTATATTTTGATCTAATACACCAATATTATATTCATAAATACATTCATACATACATACATATATATATATATATATATATATATATATATATATATATATATATATATATATATATATATACAGGTGACCCAAATGAGATTGAAAGATAATTAAAAAAAAAAGATTGAAAATAATAGTAACCAAGTAATGTATGCCTAAACCGTACAATCTCATTTGAGTCACCTATATATATATATATATATATATATATATATATATATATATATATATATATATATATATATATATAAAACACAAGTTTTTACTTTAAGTATGTACTCATAAAAAATGTGAATAAAAACTAAGAAAGTGTACTTTTTAAAAATAAAAAATTCTTACAACTCATTTTAAATTGTTATACCCGGTAAATACGCGTGTTTAAAGTCAGACATTTTATAGATTTTTTTATATAAAAAAGACGTCGTGCAAATTTACTTGCACCTCATTGGTCCAGAGCGCCCCTCTGGTAAATATCGTTCCTATTGGCCGTCGTGCTTTTTTATAATTCAAATATGTTAGGGTGACTGACATGACCCCACACAATTGGCTTTTTTAGATATTGATTTTTATGAAGTATTCTCTAGTGTTCTTCCTTTCTGTTCTATTAAATAAACAAATTCTTTTTTTATGATTCGTACGTTATACATTAATCAAATAGATAGGCACGTGTGTTTTATATATATATATATATATATATATATATATATATATATATATATACACACATACATACATATATTCAGTGTAAACTGAACACTAATGACAACATGTGAGAAAAATAAATTAATTGACAAATAAATCCCTTCTATTTTAAATAAAGTTTGAATCGCCAAAAAAATTAACTTTTTTAGTTAATTTCAATAATATTATAACTTTTATGAAATATAATACAATAAAACATAGGATCGTTCATATGTGATAACTAGATTTGTATTTTATTAAAAAGAAACATGTGTATAGGGTGGTGTATAAGAAAACATGTATATAGTTTTTTTTGATTCTTTTTAATAAAAAAAATCTAGGCGTCACATTTGGATGACCCTATATTTAAATTGTAGTAAATTTATTTTATATAAGTCAATGTGATACACTGTTTTAAAATAAATTTTCTTATATTTTTATGTAGTAAAATAATAAACAAAAATTATAAAATTGAAAACAATAATTCTTTTGACAAAAAATTGTTTAACACATTGACTACCGCTCGAGGTTAATAATTGTGTATAGCGTTAAAGAGTCACGTGATGTACTTGTATATATAAATCCATGACATATTTGGTTGTATAGCAATGTATATTGTATTTAATTCACAGATCCAAACTCTATTAGATAAAATAAAAAATGTTAAACCGAGGAAAAATATCATACATTTTTACTTTCAATTATAATTAATAGAATATAATATAGATTTCTTTTATATTAAGTTTTTTCATCGTTATTTCAAGCTATAAATTCAATTTTAATAAAATGTCTAAAGTTCTGTATTTATCCTTTAAAAAAACATGATCTTCTCTGTCATTATTCTTCATTTTTTTCCTCAAAAAAAGTATACATATATAGAGTGGCCAAAATGAAACTCAAGAATAGTAAAGAAAAGTAAATGATACAATAGTAAAGAAGTAAATGTATGTCTGCACCCTTTAGTCTTATTTGGACCACCCTATATAATTAAAACTCGCTGATGTTTCCTTTGCTTTGAGTACCAATCACTAATGATCCTAACTCACATAGTGTAATTAATTCTAATATTTTATTATTCTGCACTCTTCAAAAATATCCAATTTCACACTCAAAAAAAATATTGATCTGTAGCAAGAATGACAAATATTGAAAAATCTCTCAATCTATTTTTGATAAATATGATACATGTAATAAGTATTCATAAACCATTATTTCTGAATATCATAAATTATTTTAATTGATCAAAACAGATTGTTTTCCATTTTCTCGTGCACTGTGTTCAAATTAATCCAAACCTTCATTGTAATTGTTTCTCTCCGTTTTAAAAACTTCCTTTAAATAACACAAGTGTTGACCATTAAATTGTCAATGTGAATTTCTGTAGGCTAATACGTAGTTTTAGTACTGATTGCGTAAGCGTATTATTTTAAGTGTTTACCCATTTTAGAAACAGGTTTGATTACCCGAACAAATTCACTTAAAGGTAATAAGTAATTTCTATTAATTGACAATTTTTTTAATCAAGTAATTTAGATTCCGTCATTTATTGAGTCAAGCGAATGACTTGTTTGTTAAATTGTTTATTATGTAATTTGAATTCCAACTTTTAACATAGTTACATATGGTA
Source organism: Neoneuromus ignobilis (assembly GCA_029203775.1). NCBI lineage: Eukaryota > Metazoa > Arthropoda > Insecta > Megaloptera > Corydalidae > Neoneuromus > Neoneuromus ignobilis. Next base: position 10,173,697 of record CP092087.1, read on the forward strand.
TTTTTAAGTAAAAAGTACAATTACCTCAAATTATTTATATTAGTGAAATTCTAAAATAATTTCACTGAAAAAAAACAAAAATAAAAAAACTTGTTTTAAATATTGATATTTAAGTTTTAATATATTATCGTTAACACTGAAAGAAATTTGATTCTAATTTTTTAATAGAATTTTAAAAAAATTATATATTTAATCTATGCTAATATATATATATATATATAAACACACACATACACGCACGCAAGCACACACGAACACGAGCACACACGCAAACACGCATACACGCGAACACGAAAAAGCAACAGTCAACAATCAACACTATTGGTTGCCCGAAAAATGTCCCTGGTTGCCCGAAAAATGTCCCTGGTTGCCCGAAAAATGTCCCTGGTTGCCCGAAAAATGTCCCTGGTTGCCCGAAAAATGTCCCTGATTGCCCAAAAAATTTTCCTGGTTACCCAAAAAATGTTTGGCTGAAAAATGTCCCTGGTTGGCTGAAAAATGTCCCTGGTGGGCTAAAAAATGTCCCTGGTTGGCTGAAAAATGTCCCTGGTTGGCTGAAAAATGTCCCTGGTTGGCTGAAAAATATCCCACGTTGGCTGAAAAATATCCCACGTTGGCCGAAAAATATCCCACGTTGGTCGAAAAATATCCTTCGTTGGCCGAAAAATATCCCTCGTTGGCCGAAAAATATCCCTCGTTGGCCGAAAAATATCCCTCGTTGGCCGAAAAATATCCCTCGTTGGCCGAAAAATATCCCTCGTTGGCCGAAAAATATCCCTCGTTGGCCGAAAAATATCCCTCGTTGGCCGAAAAATATCCCACGTTGGCCGAAAAAATATCCCTGGTTAGCTAAAAAATATCCCTCGTTTGCCGAAAAATATCCCTTGTTGGCTCAAAAATATCCCTGTTTGGCATAAAAATATCACTGGTTTGTTGAAAAATATCACTGGTTGCCCGAAAAATATCCCTGGTTGGCCGAAAAATAGACCCATATAGGTCTGTCTTTAATATATTAGGTTGGCAAGTATCTCCCTTCCGCTTTTTTTTTTTTTTTTTTTTTGTACATAGCTGCGAAATTCAAAAGACCAGAAGGCGGAAGGGAGATATTTTCCAACCTAATATATATTTACTTGCAAATGTATTTTTGTATATTTATATTTGTGTATATATATATGTACATACACACACACACACACACACACTTATGGATAAATACCTGTATATGTATTTAAAATGCTATGTATGCAGGACCATTGAACAAACAGGATATAACAATTTGAAAACATAATAAATCAATCATTTACAGTTATATGTACTCGTAGTCTTCGTATCTTATACCGATTCAGTCAACTATCATAAACATGCACTGTTGAACAGTAAAGTTAATGTTTTTCGGATACATAATTTTTTTGTACATGATTAACCATGTAAATATGTATGTATATATAGCTACATGTTTAGTTTTTCCCTATTCAAGTTGATGCATACACATGTTTATTATATATATATAAAAGTAATTATAATTAATGAAGTCATATTATACAAACTTTTTTTATAAAAACATATAACTAAAACAGTATTAAATTACATAAAATGAACATTTGGATTCAATTACAGTTAATAAAATTTAAGGTTGTATTTTTTTATAAACTTTCTATTTATTTGAAATGAATAAATTATTTTTGTAGAAATATAAAAAGTTGGGGTTCAATCTAAATAACAACAATTAAATTTCAAATATTACACAAAAACACTGGAAAATATATAACTAGTTTAAACAAATATCTTAATTGTATTTTTGTACCATATTTAGGGTATTATTTTAAATGAAATAATGACTTTTATTTAAAATATTTAAAATTATATTATGATAGTATTTTAATAAAAAATACAAATAAGTATTTAAAATTCTATCACGATTACATTTAAGAGTAATAAAAATGAAAAAGTTAAATTTAGGAAATATAAAATGGATACAACCACACTCTACTAATATGTATATAAATAGCGGAATTTACTTTTATAATTTATAAATAAACAGCCCAGATCGTTGAGATATTTCATAATTGAACCATTTTTTTATTTTAAAATGTCAGTTTATAAATATATAATTAGATAATTAAAAATTTAAAAAATTAAATTATTTTAATTATCTAATATTCATGTTAAATTAGATAATTGTCAACTATAACAAATTTAAAAATTATTGAATACACAAAATCTATAGTAAATAAGTAGGTGTGTATTTAATGAAAACAATATCTTATTTTTGAAACACGAATTGTTTTAATTTAAATTAATTTTACATTACAGTAATTTACAGTCATATTATGGAGTAAATAGTAATACATAAGTAATTATTTATTTATGTACATAATTTAAGGAGCGCTTTATTAACACATGAATAACATTTTAAAAAATAGTTATGGAACAGTTTAAGTTGCATTCATGAATTATTGTTAATTAGTCTGCAACAATGAACATGTCATATTTTTCACAATTATATATATATATATATATATATATATATATATATATATATATATATATATATATAAGCACATACATACACACACACACATACAAGATAAATGTCATTTATTCATAAATAGATTTTATTATAAGGGACATTGTTGAATTTAATATAAATATTTGTAATACTATGTAACAAAGTGTTAATTATTGCAGACTATATTTAAAAATGCAGTCAGTATAGTATGCAAGGTACATAGGTTTTCTATTTAATCATACTTGATATAAAAATAAGTAAATTTTTGGAAAAAAGTAGTATTAAGGTGTTTAAATTTAATAACTAGCAAAAAAATGTCAAAAACGAATTTTAATTTATAACTAAAGAAAATTTACATTTTAATAATTAAAATTTCTTAATAGAATACATTATAATTTACAACTTTTACTGTTCTAGTCAGCCAATAAAGCACTTTTTTCAATAAATTCTAATAAAACATTTTTGATCTTTTGAATGAATGAAACAAAAGTCATGTTACTTATTCTAAATTATTCGCCAAATTATTTTCAATCTTAATACATACAAAGAACTTCTGATGCCAGATATGAAATCAATTAAATTATGATATTGTACATAGTACATACTAAAATGATCAATAATAAACTATTGTATTTAAAAAAATGAATAATTTTTAAATTAATGATTATTAACAAAATGTACATATTTGAAAATAAATTACACGAATGTTGAAAATTAACTTGATGTAAAAATATTTCTCGATAAAATTGCTGTTGTGCTTTCCAGTTTTAAAATGCAAAAATAGTGAATCGATAATGAGAAAATATAGGAAATTGTTTCGATGTGAAGTGAAATGTATAATGTTTTAGAAATATGTCGAGAGTTAATTTTGAATAAATCGGTGGGATATTATTCAAAGCGATAGAGTACTTAATTTTCAAGATATTAATCATTCAGAAAAACACTAAACATTTGATTTAGTAGATGAAAATTCACGTGTTTGTGATTTGCAGAATTAATTGAAAAAGTATCTTTACATAAATACCTATCTAAATATTTGCACCATGTTTTTGAAAATACATAAAATCTAAATTAACAAATAAAAGTTATCAGTACTAGAGATGATGAATAAGAAATAATTACTTTTGGATGATGTAAGTAAAATATCCTTAAATATACCAACTTGTAAATTCTGTAAATCGAGATACTTGTATTTAAATACAGAAATATTTCTTTTTAAAAAGCACTCGTGTAAAATAACAAGGTACGTTTCATTTAATACATAAATAATATCATTAATAGAACACATTAAAACACGTTTTATCTAACATTTACTTTAGCATACAGATGATTAACAACCAGGTATGCAGTTCGTGTAAATTCTTTTTAAAAGTACATTGTATTTTTTCTTTTGCAAAATTGTTAAATATGTCCTATGCCATCTTAAAAAGATATTTCAATAAATAGGGTTACAGTCTATTCCTTAATAGCTATTCAACTTAAATTTAGTAAATTCATTTTTCACATTATGGGTACAACGAAATATTATAATATTCTATCTCATAATAGAATTTGTTTAATAATCAATAGGCTTTATCATATTTAAGAAATTCTATTATAAGCTGTTCGATTTTTTTTTTATTATTACACTTTTATAATAAATAATATTATGTCACGGCAAATATTGCTAGACAAAGTCAGTCATTTTTCAGCTCACTATCATTATATTTGTTCTACAAATATTTCAATTTTGATGATTTATTTTAAAATTAAACACATATAGTTTCTGTCATGTGGAAAATTATTTTTTTTCATGTTTTATATTTTTAATTTTTTTACCTGTACAATATAAATTCATTTTAGTTGTAAATGAATCATTAAACTGTATAAATTAAACAAATAGAAATATTCCTTGTATAGTAAAAAAATAGTGTAGCATACATACATTGTGATTTTAAAATATGTCATCAAAATTAATAACAGTCAAAATATAGAACTATAATAATGTAGATAATACTAAATCTAATTTAATAAATAAATAAATCTTTGCAAACTTAACAAACAGTTACCCTAGGATATAAAAAAAATGTCTGTAACAGTCAAACTCTATTCCTCTAGTACTGCTACAATTAAAAAAATAAACGAAAACTATTTCATTACAAAATAAGTTATGAGCAAAATACTTTCCATTCAGTTTTATGTTTGTTAATAATATACAATAATTTTTTAATCTACATCTATGTACATTCAATAATATGTGGCTGAGAAGATTCAATTACTGTTGGACGTGTCTCTCCGTTTGAATGAACACTGTGTTGTCCTACAGATCCGACTGGTCCGCTTGACACTTGTGCATTATTAGAGACATGCGTTACCATATGTCCATGATTGAGATGGCCGTGCATTTCAAAAGAATCTCTCGAATCTTCAGGATGAGGAATGTCTTTTTCATTAGAACCTAAAATAATTTTTTGTTTCACTTTATATTAAAATATAGAGCGTGAATATTCATGTAAAATGAAAATTCAATACATTAAGTATGGCTTTATCATTATCAAATTATATATTGAAATAAATATTGTTTGAAATTACCTAAACTGCCTTCAGAATGTGCATATTCATAACCATTGTATCCACCCATGCCTGGTGGTGAATTATCAGCACCTACAGTAGCAGCAAGCATTTCTTCCTCATCGCTGTTAGGTTTACAACTTGTTGTTTTCCAGTGAGTTCTTAAACCAGAGGCTGATATATATTTTTTGTCACATTTCTGGCAATTGTAAGGGCGTTCATTTGTATGTAATCTTTTATGTAGCTTCAGATGCACAAACTGTGTGAACTTGGCCGGACATAAATCACAAGCATAAGGTTTTTGTCCGCTGTGTAATCTTAAATGTGTTTTTAAATTCGATGTTGATGAAAATCTCTTTTTACAAATATGACATTGATGAGGTCGTTCACCAGTGTGTACAAGATGATGTTTTTGTAAGTGTGCTAATTGTGTAAAACTCTTTGTACATACTGTACATTTAAAAGGCCGTTCTCCAGAGTGAGTCCTTAAATGCACTTTCAAATTCGATAACTGTCCAAAAGTTTTACAACATACGTTACATTCGTAATGCATTTTCCCATCCTTCTTTTTCAAAGGATATGGAAGAGATCTGTAACCTCTTGAACCATTGGAATTTGGACTTGAAGGACTACCAATACTAGCATCAGGACTGATAGAGCATGATCTTGAACTGACATTTAGAGAACTTGAATTTCCATTATGTTGCAAAGGATTTAGAGGTGTAAGAATATGATGAGTAGGATGGTGTGATAAGTTCAAATTTAAATTGTGATTTTGGAAAGTTTTATCTAAATTTAAATGAGTCTGAAATTGAGAATTTGCTGGATGAAAAGATGAATAAGATAAACCTTGTGGAGAATATGCAGCAGAAGTTGAATTTGGACTTGTGTTTGAATGTACTTTCAAATTATTTGAATTATTTGAATTAGGGCTCTGATTTGAAGAATGCACGTGACCATTTGAATAATAATAATTATTCGGTGAATGTTGTACGTGACTTGTGTTGTGTTGCCTATAATCGTCCGTACTATGTGGAAGAATAACATTAGTGGCATATATTAATGTGGGGGGTTGTTGAATGTTATTTGGAGATTGAGAATTACTTTGACTTTGAGGTAAATGATTCGGCCTAGGAATAATTATTTGTGGTGTTGTTGCTAGTAAAGGAGTGCTGTTAGTTTGTAAATTTGAACTTGAATCAGGACTGCATGGAATTGTTCCATATCGATGACTTTTCTTATAAGAATAAGCCATTTCTGTAGGTGAATTAGGCGGAGGAGTTGCATTCGGTTGCCTTTCATTATGATTTTGGTTATTATTAGTATCGATGCGATTTCTAAGCAAGATATTTTCCAAAATTGAAGATGGAGGAGAGGTATATCTTGTAATTTGTCCTTGAGGAGAAGAAACATGGACATCTTCTTCATAGTAAGGTTTTTGATTATTTTGTAAAGATCTATTATGAACATCTTCAGTAATTTCTTGATGTCGATGAGAATCTATTACAATCACTGTTGAATTTGGCGGAGTGATTGATATTAAATTTCTATGTTGATTCGGCGGACTTCTTGAATGTGTTTTCCTTGATTCAGGACTATGTAAAGTCGAAGGACTTCTTGAAGAACTTCTAGAAATTCTTGTCGGCGTACAGAGTTTTCTTGATGGTGATGTAGGTGTTCGTCTTAAGACAGGACTAGAAAGAGGTGTAATAAGGCGCTGGTGTGGATTAGGAGGACTTTGTGGCGGTAATGTACGAACAAGTTCTTGCTTATTTTGTATAGGACAAGAATCGATAATCATGAGATCTTTATCTGTATCTAACTCCATATCTGACTGTGTATGCTTATATTGGTATGCCTTTGAAATTTTAATTTTAACTTTTCGATATTCATTCTTTTGAATATCATTTAAATCTTGATTTCTTGAAATTATGTTTGGTTTAATAACATTTTCATTGTCTTTGGCATCATTATGTTCAGGTGTCTTTTTACTAAAAATGAACATTAAATAAAATATATGCATAGAAGAAGATCAAAAAAATAATTTAGATATTACATTTTTATTTTAAATTGTTAATTAAAATAATATTTAAAATATTTTTTATTACTTTTCAATTATGTAAATAAAAATTCAATTATGTCAATTACATAAATTTTGAGTAAAATCATTTTCTTACCTGAAGTCCAAAACATAATTGTTTTCTGAATCACTGTCACTGGAGTCTTCTGGAGGTGTAAAAACATCATCGTGATATCCATTACTATGGTATCCTTCATCAGATCTTACACTTCCGTCTGTGGGTGTTAACTGATGTTCATATGGTTGGCCTGAGGTATCTCCTGGTCCTCTTCCCACAGTAACCACACCATTTTGTGACTGAATTACATCTTTTACAACAGTTTGTACATTAGCTGTTTGTGAAATTGCAGCATGTGAATGATGATTTTGAATTTCTTGAACTCTTTCATTTCCTGGACCTGATGTAGTGCTAACTGTAATTATTTCTGGAGTAGATGCTGGTGGAGTAACAGGATTTGAGGGAATAACTGATTGTTGGACTTGTTGTCCTGCGAAAAATACAAAATGATTTTAATTTAAATATTTACTTATTTTTAATTCAGTTATTGTAAAAATGAAATTATTATTTATTTTAATTTAAATAAAACATAAATCTTACTTATTCTTTGTAGCATCAATTCTCCAGTTAATGGATAATTTAATCTTTCAGCGAATTCCTTACAGTACCAAACTAACAGTTCTTGATCTGGTAAAATCGGTTTAATTGTATAAAAATAGATGTTCATATTATATTGACAAGCAATTAAATTTTGAGAATCACTCGAATAAGCTGGATTTACATATCTCATCCAGTTTGATTTGCTTATATCATAACCATCGATGTAATAGAAAAGCTCATTGTCCTTATAAATCTGAAAATATAATTATTTTCATTATTTTAATATAATGTTTATATAAACATTATTGTTAATAATATTTAAGAAAAATAAATATTAGTAGTAGTAATTATTTAGAATATGAAAATAAGCATTAAGAATTATTAATAATAAATATTTATTAATGTAATATTTTATTTTGTAATAGCAATTCTTAATATAAATAATCAAATACACCATTGTATTTTATAGAAAACTATATTTAATATATAATTTACATGTAAAAAGTATTTTTATTTTTTGAAAAATTGCTTAAAATTCAAATTTACATATATATATTACTTAAAAAAAACTTTTTTAACAGATCTCATCATAAAATTGTTTATAATAAAAATTGTACAAAATAAAAAAAAATAACCAAAGCCCAAATTACTTTATTATAAATTTTGTAAAAATTTATAATAAAGTAATAAAATTTTGTATGTAAAATAGTAAAACTAATATAATAGTTTACAAAAATGATTTAATGTATTATAATTCGTATGAAATATCTTCGTACCTTATTATAATTAGGATATCTACAGTAGTCATCTTTGAATTGAACCTAAGCACCAAGAAAAGAAAACCATTGAAACGAAGAACCAATCACCAGTATATAGATTGAACATATTATAAATCAAATATTCATCAATGTTGCAATTCGTTGATTAAGAATTTTTATTTAATTTTACTTACCCTCCAAAAATATTTTCTATTTGCTGTATTTGGTACAGCATCTTTGGCGTAAATTTGTCCGACGAGAGGTCCAAACCGAGTGCCTCTAGGAATATATCCCGTGCTCCACACACCTTGTACCTGATAATTAATGCATAGACATTAATTTTATTGATTTATTGAGATTAGTTTGTTTTTGATTATTGTACTTTTTCGATTTAAATTATCAGACTTTCGTAGTAAAAAAAAAAAACTTAATTGGGGAATAATTTATAACTGCAAATGTATAATATACTTTTTTTTAATAAAAATAGTATCTACAAAATTCAAAATATTTTTCAACAAATATTTCATTGTTCATTTTCGAATATTTCTATGTTTGATTTAAAAAAATATAATTTTGTTTATTTAAAGATCTGATTTTTTAAAAAATAAAATTGATAAAACTTATTTAGTTTTTCAAACGTAACAAAAAATTATATTCATGCAAGACTATTATTAAATGTTGTTTAAAAAGTGAAACCACTAAATCCAAAAAAAATTAACATTTTTTTATCGCATTATATCTCTTTCAAAAGCATTAAATAATCTAACGACACCCCTGTGTCTACGTACAAGTAAAGTGTAATAATTATAATATACTACGTACATCGCTCAAAGCTTGAGAAGCTTTCAAAACCAGATTCCTAGGTAGACTAGCTTCGGCCTTATTTGTAATGCTATCGTCAACGGCAAGATCTGGAACAATGTAAGTCGTGTGCTTTTCGAAATCTTCCTCTTTTAACGAATAAAAATTATAATCGTCGTCATTCGTCGTCCTCGATCCAGATACGCGACAATTATCGCCGGTATCTGAAACGACGCCTTTGCCATTTCTTGAATCTATCTGTATCGGTGGCGAAACAACCGTCGTCCGGTTGTTGAATTTATGACTCTCGGATGAGACGCCCTCGTTCAATGGCATTTTAGATCTCTGCAACAGAATATACATATCAATATTAATTTTATGCATCACACATACACATATGTATGTGTATACATTTTATATATATATATATACTGAAAAATATGTATTTTTCACTTCAGTTAACAAAAATAATTAATCAATAAAAATTAAATATATATTTAACATTTAACTAGTATTGTAGTATTAATTTATTTTTAATGACCAATATAGTGTTATGGCGATAAAAATATTTTTCGAATTTTTTTCCCGTAAACAATTAAAATAATAAAATACATTATATATTGAAAAAAGTATTATTATTAAAATTTATTGAAACATCTAAGCAATGCGATATTTTCGTACTACAGTTATGTACTAGTAGAATAAAATCCTGGTTTAACAGTAGAAAAATTAACCGAGCAGCTCCAATCAACCCATTCAATGATTCATAGTTATCTGAAAACGATTGGTAAAATATCTAAGGTGAGTTAGCGGGTTTCTTACGAATTATTGAAGCTTAATCTGAAGCTTTTAATGAACATAGAAATTAGTACTATTTTTTATTCAGTAAAATCATACTCGATCCAATTAATTTAATTTCTTGTGCATATTTGTTTATATATATAAAAAAAATATTTCAGTGAGTTCATTGACTGTAATTTAATTTATTCTTCAAGTATTTTAATGCATGATGATATGTGGTTACATTTATAAGAATCTCATTTAAAATTATCATAATAATATGATTTAAATGATGATTAATTTTTTAATAGTAGAAGTAATGGGAAAAAATGATTTTTTTACTCTTATCGTAGAAATAAAATTATTTATTTATCTAGAATGAATAACTAAATCAGTAATTGTTAAAAATGATCGTAGGTAATTTGTATTTTCAGCACATCATTTTTGCCGGGTAAATAAAAAGATTAAATTTTTTAGCAATTATATGGTACAATTTATAAAATATATGGAAAAGATGCAACAACTATTAAAACTGTCCAATGATGATTTATAAAATTCCAATGCATAGATTTTGATTTATCTGATAAACCGTGACCTGGCTGCCTTAGTGACGTTGATAATGATCTTATTCGAAATTTACTAGAAATGAATACATAAATATCTATTGACAAGATTGTCAAGAGATTGAGCATTGATAATTTGACGGCATTTCAGCATGTTAAAAAGCTTGGATATATTTCAAATCGTGACATTTGAATATCGCATTTACTGATATAAAAGAATTTAATCGATCGATTTTATGTATGCAATCATTTTCTTGGAAAATTAAATAAAGATTTTTTTGATTTGATTGGTTTTTGAAGAAAGAATAGTTGATCAAATATATTATCGTGATGCGATAAAGTGGTTAAAGATTTAATAAAACTGATAGCTTCAAAACAATAACTTAATTTTAGTCACTCTTTCGCATAATTGTGGTCCAATTTCATGAATTACACGTTTAGTGTCTATTTTTAATGTTCCTGTTTTTTGTGGTTTATCAGTATAAACCAATGATTTCATATAACCCCACAGAAAATAATCCAATGGGGTTAGATCGAATGATCTTGGTGGCCAATTGATGAGTCCATTTCGTGAAATAATAAACGCATTAAACTTTTATTTCAATAAGTCTATTGAAATTTTTATTATTTCTAAGCATTGTTGAAGTATTAAATGTTCCACAATAATTTGCCAAACTGTACTGAGTTGAAATGTCATAATGAGATTAAAAAATCCAAACATGACTGCCACCAGCTGTCAAAATTCTTACATTTTTATTGGAAAATCCTATATATATATATATTATATGTATGTGTTTGTATATATGTATAAGAAATTGATTTTATTTAACTCGTATGTTAATATAATTTAAAATTAATTAAAACCAAATTTAAATGAATGATTAATAAATGTTTATTTTTGTTCAAGAAGATGTCATTAATATTTCTCTATATTCTGGCAACTTTATACTCGTGTATTTTTCTAAGTTTTCTTCTTACAACGAATGGGTAGTTTTATAGTTGTACCATAGAAGAAAATCAAGAATGCACATAATAAATTCTTAGTAATATAATCAACGAATTATGTTTTTCTAACATCTATTACTGAATGAACCTTGTGTTCTAAAATTTATTTTTCTTGTTATATGGAAAAAACTGATTTCTAAACTGATTAATTATTAAATTAAAAAAGTTCAAGATTTGAACAAATAAGTCATGGAAAAATAAATGACCATCATACAAACAGCTAACTCAGTCATATCATTAAATATATTCATTCTGAACATTTCGTTCATAGTTTATTTATTTGTTACAAGCGCGATAAATAAAGTATTTACAATTATGCAAGTACAATAGTTTAAGTTCAGTAGGTCAGTCAGCCATGTCACTGTTGCTTTCTATTAACTTGACCTTCGTCTAATCACACAACACATACTGTGCAATGGTGTCATAAACTGATAAGAGATATTGTGCAGTTCTCGTGCGTTGTGTACGAGTGCATTAATTATAAATTTTTATTACTTGTTCAGAAACGAGTAGACAACACTCGGTCGTTAAATATTGTCATTATATAAGGAATTGTTATTAATATATCAGTCATTAATAATTTTTACAAAAAATAGTGCTGTTTCATATGAAATGTTTTAAAACATTCGTTTGATGTTAATGATTGAAAATAAAACAACGATAACGAGCTAAATAAAACTACGAATCGATATAACTGTGGTTAGAAATATAAGTATAAAATAGTATATAATAAATTTATGATGAATTTTCATATTTTATTATCGATATGTATGTAATGTAATCTGTAAAAATATTGATTTACTTTGTACAATTATTTTAAAATGTAAGATGATAGCAAAATCTAAATAAAAACGATTTGTTTATTTATATAAGAATGTTAATAAACGAACTCTCTATAAAAATTCTCCATTAAGGTTTTTAACTCTTTCCTGTGTAACGAAAAATCGTCCATCTTGTTTATAAACCTATATACGACGCCGTTACTTTGTCGTTGGTATTCGTAATTCTGAAAAAATATATTATGCATTTTTGTTGTTTTATTACTCTTTTATTATCAAATTTAATTATTTCTATGTTTTTTTTATTTCACTGAAAGTGTTAATAAACTTGTATCATAAAAAATACATTCTCATTTATTCATAGTAATAGAAATGATTTCTTATTTATAATAAGAGTTTTTTAAATTAAAAAGGATGGACATTTCTACGGGTTTGATATGGAAAAAAATATTTAAGTCTTAAAAAAGACTTGTTTAATAAAAGATAAGTTTAAAGATTTAACAAACATATAAAAAAATAAAAGTTTCAATTGAACGCAGTATCGTTTGAAGATTTACATTCTTATAGTAGATCTTGGGATAATGAACTTGAATAATAAATGAGGTATTTTGTAAACTAGGCAGAATAATATCTTTCTATTTAAAAGAAAATGGCGTTTCGACTCCTGATATGAACATTTCTTTTCCGAGCTTACCGAGAATTATCAAAGTATAAATTTTATGAAATATTAAAATTTAAAAAAATTAAAATAGGTAAATTTTCAGCAAGATTTTCGGATGAAATAAATTTTAATTGTATTGCTATTATATATCAAATATATATATATATATATATATATATATATATATATATATATATATATATATATATATTAAATAAACATCGTGTACATAGAAGCATCAACATAGCTTTTTAAACATTTTATTTTTCATAATTTATTTACATTGTTAAATAAAAGCAAATCCGTAGGTCGACGAGTGAAGTAGTAAGTAGGGAGAAGATCCCCCTGGTTATGAAAAAAATAAATAAATTTTCATAAAGTAGCAAAGAATTTAAACAGTATTTTTGTTTCTATTTTGCCACAATATATATATATATATATATATATATATATATATATATATATATATATATTTTCATATATAAAATAAGATTATTAGTCAGTCATAGTAAAAGGAGAGTTTTCATAATTTATTATTATCATTTTAAACAAAGGTAAATAATTGTTTTTTTATAAAAAAGTCAGTGAAATATAAATTATAAAACACTAACCGTATATTTTGTATTTAAACTGATGTATAGAATATAATTTACAATAACATAGTTTTTTTAAAAAAAGTATTTATATTTTTCAGATAGGAAATGTTTATTATTTTCATAAAAATGTATAAAAACTACTTTGTTGTAAAACTAAAACTCCTTTCTTTAAAAAACATCATATAGAAAAATGAACATTGTTTCCTTTTTATATTAAAAACTAAACAAAATTTTATTTTTAGTAAAGTTATTTTTATAATTTGATAGAATATTGACGCCCTCAAAGAATTTTAATTATAAACTTAAAAAAAAATATTTAAGTTGTAAAATATAGATAAAATTGAAAAAATACTGTTAATTAATGCTTATTGATAAAATGCTGTTAATAAATGATTGTGAAATTAGAATAAATTAATATTACTTGATGTGTGACATTTTTAAAGTAATTAAATAATTGCATAATTCTTTTAGAATTATTTTCGAAACGTTAAAAATATTTTTTTAAAGTCCATGTAAAACAAGGTCTTGTGAAATATTTTTTGAAAACAGGAATAAAAAGTATGTTGTAATTTGATTCATTTTATACACAATTAATAATAAAGTAATAAATCTTTTTATGTTTATATATTAATATCAACATATTTTTGTTACTGTATTTTCACAATGAATTTCTTCATATTCTTTGACCTTTAAGCATTTAATTGAAAAATAAATGTTAACTATTTTTAAATGATAAAAAACAATATATATATATATATATATATATATATATATATATATATATACGCTGTAATCGATGTAATATTGAAATCAATAATCAAAACAAGAATGCATAAAAGGAAGTTACCGTCTCATTTACATTAAATATTCACGTCTGTAATATAGGTCACTGAGTTAATATTTTTATACATTAAGTACAATACTTATGTTCACTTTTCATTTCCTGATTATTACTGCTGTTGTGTAGATATTTAAGAGAAAAAAAGAGATATGTCCTCTCCCTTTTTTTAAATGTTCCGTTTCTATAGACAGGTAGGGTGTTAAGAGGATGAATGTCTATAGAGTAGTGTATTATATATAATTCACACTTTCCCCTTTGACCGTGATTTTTTTAAAGCAAGATATATTAATTAGTTTTTATACTTAGATATTAAATTTGCATTGCATTAATAAATATAATATTTTTTTATTTTAATAGTTCGACTATTTAAATGATTTTTTAAAAAAATATATTTTTATTGATAAGGACAATTCACAGGGTAAAAATTATAGATTTATTATAAAATAAATGCCATTTTGTTATTATTACACTTTTTTTTGGTATTATTATTTTCAATTTATTTTTTAATAATTCATAAATATTATAAAATTATAATTCATTATAGATGATTGGTAAATACATATACATATAATACAGCTGTACATAATTTATAAAGTATAATTCACTTTGTCTCCATTGATCTAAAGTTATATTATTGGAGAAGAATTTAATTAGCTTATGAAAATTACTTCTATATTTCTTTAAAGTTTAATACAAATATTTTTAAATTTAAGTTATTTAAATTCTACCATAATTAAAAAATATACAGTTGAAATTAATGTTAGTGAATATCATGTCATTTTCCATTAAATTAGATTTTTTTAAAAAAATAATTTTAATACAATCTGAATTATTATTTTACACTAAAAGATATTTTATATAAAAATATTTAATTTCATATATTCTTAATAAAACTTCAATTAACAATCAAGATTTCATTGATTAAAACCTTTTTTCTAAAAAAGAATCTAAGAAAAAAATTAACATTTTGTGAACTGATTTTAAAAATGTACCAAAACATTAGAAATATTAAATTACAGTTCAGAAATACGAATTTGATATTGTAGCACTATCTAATTTACATTTAATAAGAAATTTATTCCTGTTCGTAAGATTTTATAAAAGTTAAGAAATTTTATAAAATTTTATAACGTTGGGGTGTAATTTATCTGTAAATAAAAAAATAAATTTATTTAATGATATATATGTGTGGGTACTGATATTAGACATTTTTTTAAAATATTATACGTTTGTGACAGAAATTATTAAATCTGTAAAAAAATTATATGAAAAAGATTAAAGTAGTAGGTCAAACAGCATATATTATTTTCACATTGGATACGAACTCTGACCTTCAATGTCTCGTCGTATGTGCTACAAACGTATATAGTTCATTACGTCAAGTATGTGCATTCACATATATACAGAAATTATATATATATATATATATATATATATATGCATTAGGAACTCCCACCTAAACCATAATTGTAAACCGAATTGCACACTTTAGGAGTGGAATGTATATAGCCATATACTGAACGATGCATTTATTTTCGAAATTTGCATTTTGCATAATTGATTTTGACGTATGCTGATTTGTTAACTCAACGATGCATAAAAATCAATACTAATAACATCTAAATGTATGTGACAATTGTATTCAGTATTTTTCCAAAACTATTACATAAATATCTCTCATGTTGTGCAATGAACAATTAGTCATTAACTAAATTTCACGATTTGTCTCAGTACATTGTATATTTTGAAGACTATTTTTACTATTATTATAAAAGATAAAAGAGGGAATTTAATGTTAATTAATAATAATGTATTAAGAAAGGAAATAATATGAACAGAAATATCGATATAATCAATTTTTTTAATACTATGAATTTTTAAAACTTTTTTGAATCTATTATTTGTAGTATTTTTATTTACTTAAGCTAATAGATATTTTTATAAATTAATAATAATTATAAAATACTAAAAATATAAATATAATAATAAAATATTGTATAAACTTCCACTACTTATTTTTTTAAAAAAATAAATTATGACTGTTTTGAAATGACAGTATTGATAGAAGTTTGTTAAATATAATGATAAAAATAAAATATATTTTAAAAATATTAACCATTATTTCAACTGGTAACAAATATTTTATAGAAATAATTAAGAGCTATAAATCTAAATAAAATTCAGATTAATTATGATACTAACAAAATTAAAATATATTAGGAAAGAGAGCAGAACGACTGTTAAACTAACTAAATATTTTGATTTTATAATCAGGTCTTATTTCTTTAGTTATTTCTCAGTCAACTCATACACAACACACACACACACACACACACACACACACATATATATATATATATATATATATATATATATATATATATAGTCAAGTATAAAATAATTGGTTGTTGCATAATTTTGAAATATATTTTTTGTCCTGCAAGTTTGAAATTAATTCTGATGAACGAAAATCTATGAAATAAACGTGACACGTTTCTATCTTATGTACAATATTTATATGAATAACGACAACGTACCAAGAATATTTTGATTGACATAATTGAACATGAAAATCCTATTAGTTCAGCCTTTTATTCTTTTAAATGACCAGAATAACTGAATCTAAATACTGTAGAAACTTTATTGAGAATAACATTGATCTTATTCCTAACCTAACTAAAATATGAATTTTTAAAATAAATAATGGAATTGATAAATAATTTTGATACTCTCATCTTGATCAATTTTGATGAAAAATGTTAAGAGATAATAATAATGATTTGTTTACAACATTTTTAAATAAGATAAAATATTTTTTTTATTATATTATCAATCATCATTTCAATGCTTTTATATCTTATGGATATAAAGAGAGTGACAGAACAATGATGGATATTAAATGAAGATAGTTTTAAAGGATATATTTCAAAAACAAATTCATATATAAAAGAACGAAAAATTTAAAAAAATAATTATTTTTTTATATATACGATTATACTCTAGTGTAATAATATTAATAGATTGTAAATTATAGTAGTAACAATAAATATTATCATAATTATACATTTATACATACCTGTCTCATAATTTGATACTTCTTCATAGATTATTATATGCCCATAGTTCTTTCTGAAACAAAATAAATACAAAAATTATTCTC
Organism: Neoneuromus ignobilis; assembly: GCA_029203775.1. NCBI lineage: Eukaryota > Metazoa > Arthropoda > Insecta > Megaloptera > Corydalidae > Neoneuromus > Neoneuromus ignobilis. The sequence continues at coordinate 10,191,378 of CP092087.1, forward strand.
ACAATTTTCATATTATAAAATATATTAATTTTAAACAATTCCAAGTGCAGTTTTAATAGCATGATTTTATTGTTTATAGCTGATCTTTTGTTAGAGCTACAGTTTTAAGTTGATATTTTCCAGTATATGAAATTACTCATCGAAACTACTAGAAAATGTTTATATTTGAAATTCATTCGTTCGAGTTTTAACATTTTACTTATAAGTGAAATGTGTTATGTTTACACATTTTACCTTGTAATTTATACGAAATATTTGGAATAGATCCAAATATAATAAAATTAAATATATATATATATATATATATATATATATATATATATATATGTAATATAAAATTCTGTTGTAATATATACTAGTATATGTAAATAACTGAATAGCATTGAAAATTCGTGTTGAAAATATTCATTTCTGTCATGATTATAGAAATACACGAACATTCCATACGCACATGATAACAATATGTCCTTTATCGTCAATTTCTTTTGATAAAGAGGAAATCTTTTCTGTCAATGTCATTTGAAAATGTGCGAGAGTTACATGAATAACACACCGATCTTTGCCAAATAGTATCAAGGTCTCATCATAACTTGTAGTGTTGCGAACGGGGGAACTTATTTTCAACGAGTGGAATATATGTACAGTAGTTGTAATTTTCCTAAACTAAAATTAATTTATGTTTTTATTAGTATGTTTGAAATGATTTAAATTAGAATTAAATAAACAGAGACGATGAAAATTGGAGATAGATTTTGTTTGTTTCATATTGAATTTATAAAAAATGATTCTAGTTTATTTATTATTATAAAAGTAATATTTTTATGTTCACAAAAATGAATTATCATCTCCAAAAAGTATTTAGTAATTACTCATTTCAATTTTTTTTTTGCTTATAACATTAATACTCATTTCGATGGCAATGCAATCATTGTCAGAGCGTTGTGTTATAAAATTATCTTTTATAATAATGCTTTGATGATGATGGCATTGCCATCGAAATATGTATTAGTTTACTGTTATTATAAACAAGCAAAATGAACAATAAGTAATTATTGAACACTCTTGAGGTGTTGAAGAAATAATTCATTGTGTGGAAGTGAATTCGTTACAGTTTATAATATTTTCATGTTTAATTTTTTGAATTTTTATATATTATAAAAAAGATAAATGTCTGATTATTTATTCTATTTCAATTTGTAATTTAGTGTAGATACTATTTAATATTCTATTGTATTTTTTTTTCTTATTCTAGACTTATATTGTATTTTACCAAAGATTTATACTTTATATATTGATGATTTTTAGATAAACTCTTTGGAAAATAAATCTAATTTTTGATTTTATTTTTACTTTATTTAAATATTGGATATAATATCTTTAATATGAATTTATATTTTCAGTCAATATATAGTCTTAATACCATAATAATTTTTCAGTCTTTACTCTTAATACCATAATACTTTTTTATACAAATTGTCATTATTAATATTATTTCTGTAATACGTTTGATCTAAGTTTAAAAATTTATAAAAGTGATTAAATAAATATGAAATTTTAAATACATAATTACTAATAAGAGTACAATGTAAATGAATATATATATATATATATATATATATATATATATATATATATGTCAATTTGTGTTATTATTTTGAAAAGTTGGATTTTAGTACAGCAAATGTATCAGTATTTATATATAAAAATAGTACAATTTTAAAATTAATAATTACATTAATTTAGTTAGTTGATAATATGAAATCATTAATTATATTTTATTATATTTTTTGCTTATTTACAAATGTCATCATTAAATATATCTTGTCATTTTTTTTCTTTAAATTTTCTTTTCTATTATTGTAGTATTTGATTAACTATTTTTAATTTCTATGTTATAATAATTTTTTTTCAATAACTTTTAGATTTTTAAATACTAATTTCAAATAATTAATGGTTTTACAATTATACCGAAAAAATATTTTTTTTTTTGGAATTATATATAAATATACATAAATCATTAGTCTCCTTTTACCTACTGCTGAATGTAGATTTCTCCTCAAAATTTTCCATTTTCAGCGATCCAATATGTTTATTTTTCATTTTACATTGATGAATATTATTAAGTCTAATATCTATCTTATTTGTCAATGGGTTTCTTTTGGTGACTTTTTATATTTCAAGATAACTAATCAATAATTTATATTGTCTATCGGTGAACTTGTTATATGATCGCCCCAATTTTATTTTAAACTTTTTATTCTTGTTATAATAAAATACATAACTTTAGTTTTCTGTACAATCAGCACACACACATACATACATATATACATACATACATATATATATATATATATATATATATATATATATATATATATATATATATATATACTAATATACTAAAACTTCTTTTATTGTTTAAATGTGAATTTTAAATAACAACATAATATTTGAAAAATACAAAAACGATTTTTTTGTTTTGGAACTGTTGCTGATTCACTTTACACAAATGTATTTTAACCCCAGTACCACAATAATTTAAAGTGTTCAATAATCAGTTAATGTTCACTTATTATTTACAATTATATTAGGTTGGCAAATATCTCCCTTCCGCCTTCTGGTCTTTTGAATTTCGCAGCTATGTACAAAAAAAAAAAAAAAGCGGAAGGGAGATACTTGCCAACCTAATATAATCTATAATTATATCGGCTTAAACCGATTATTGAACACTTTAAATTATTGTGATGTTGGGGTTAAAATTCATTTGTGTAAAAAAACGAATATAACCTCATTTTATTTATTATTTTACTTTAATTTTTTTATTTACATAAAATTTTATGAAAACCAAAAACAAATTTGTCAAAGAAAGATTTTGTGTAATCATGAATACATGCTTGATGGAACAAGGTTTTTAAAATACTGGCCATTTTTTCAATTGTACATTTTTTTATTTATATTATTTCAATATAATTTTAAATTTATCAGTATTTAATATAAAAATATTGTAAGAAATATTATAAAATCTAATAATAATTAATAACAGAAAAACGAATTTCAAAATTAGTTATAATTTTATATAATAGATGTACATTGAACCATTTTTCTCAATTTAATTCTTTGTTTCGAAACTGTTAATTGCATTGAAAAAGTACATGTTTATTCAGAATTTCAAGTAATAATCTAAAATTAGAGACGCGTAATATGTATATTTATAAATCATACAATTCTTCTAATTTTAACTTACTCTTTGTCTTTATATTAAATATATATATATATATATATATATAAAAATAAATAAATAAATATTTATGTGTGTGTGTATGTGCGTTAGTCACGTTTAATAAAATGAAAACAAAAACATTTCATATGTAAATTAAAAGTGAATATATTTCCAATAAAAGTGATATTTAAATATCATCACGTGAAAATTATTCAAAGAAAACTAAACGCAGCCTCCAACACATTCTTAACTCTACGGCCGTTAGTTTTCTAATTCTAAATTGATAACCGTACTATTCTCAACAAGAGAGACGGCGCGTGACCGGCATGCGTGTGCGTGACACTGACAAACGTATGTATGACCGTGATGACGTAACTGATGCTGCATCTCCGCTGCGTTCTGTTGACCTTGCCTTGCATTTGATCTAATAATAACCTTGTGCATTAGGAAATGACTCGATTTTTGTATTTGAACGTGTTGATCGAAGTTAGAGAGCCGTACGATGCCAGAATGCCGTCTAAACATGCGAATTTCGATTTCAAACGTTCGTTCGATTTATTTTCGTACATATATTTCGCCTCGAAATGTGTTAATAATGCGATATATATTTCCGTTCTAAGATGACTTTGTCATTTAAATGATTATGTGATTCAGTTTTCTCTCACACGATTTCAATTAACGCGTTAAATGAGACCTTGTTCTGAAACGACAGTTTCATTTTTCCACATTTTTATATGCATTGCCAATTATTTCGAAATTATTGCAGATTTAATCTGTTTAATGACTTATTAATAGAGAATGTCTAATTAGTCATATCAATTGTTTATTTAATTGCTAAATAAAAAATATAATTTAAATAACACCATTGGAAATATCACTTCATTTTATAAAGAAATACAGAATAGAAAAGATATTAAGTTTTTTTATAATTGATTTCATTAATATTATTACTACGTCATGCAATTGATAAAGAAAAAACTTTTAAAACTATTTATCATTTATTAACGTATTAAGTAATTTTTCCAAGTTTTATATATATATATATATATATATATATATATATATATATATATATATATTCAACCGATTGGTGGTCTAGTAGTTAGCATTACTGCTTGTCATGTGAAAGAAATTCATTCGATTCCCAGTTGGGAGATATAAGGTAGGAGAAGCTTTATAGCCTTAGTGAAAGCTACCCTGCTTAAAGGAATAAATCCTGAATATAAATTCTCACCAACCCGCCTAGTCAACGTGAAAGTACGACTAAGTACCAATGAATGGTAACATTCAATGAGACTTTTGGTTAGCAATGGGCTGATATAATCTGATATGATGATGATTTATTCTTAATGTAGAAATTGTTTCATAATTATAAATAATATTTCAACTTAAATCAATTACTAACTTTAATTACCACAAGATTTTATAAAACTGTTTAATAATTATATATTTCTCATTTTATTAGCTGATACACATTTCTATATTCATTTCATCATTGTGAGATTTTCTAGGTTTTATAATAAAGCGGTTAACAACGGCAGTAAATTATTAAAATGTGTATCAAAGATTAAAAGGGACAATAAATAATTATTAAGCACTTTTATAAATTTTGTTGTGTTGAGGATACATTATTCAATTGTGTTACATTTACCACAGTACCAAAACAAATAGTGAAGCATTTTAGTTTTTACATAATATTAGAGATTTAAAAAATACACATATATTTTATTTTAAAAAAAATAAAATATAATTAATATATACAAAAAAATGGTATTTTGTAAACTTTAGAAATGAATTATCACTCTACATGATAATGAAAAAATATTTAATAATTATTGTATTCTTTTCTTTCTTTGTTTTTAAGCTAATACGCATTATAACACAATATTCTAATGATGATGGAATTGCTATTAAAATGTGTATTAGATTATAAATAAAGAAAAAGAATAATAAAATAATTATTGTATTCTTTTTTAACATACTGTAGTTTTGGGGTGATTTTCTATTTGAGTGAAAATAAATTTATTACAATTCCAAAATAAATATTAAAAATTCGTGATCTCAAACACAGATTAATTTTAATACCAAAGAAAAAATTATTGATAATTTTTAAAAGGGCCAAATATTTGAAATATTTTATTTAGAATGTTCTTTTTTTTAAAAAAAAGTATAGTGGCCAATAATTTTTATAAAATATAGCAGTTAATATTCATAATTTAAAAAATATTGTCAAGTTTTGTATATAATATTTTCAAATTACATTAAAATCAATAATAAAAAAAATGTTTTTGAAGCAAAAATTACTGGTAAGATATTTTTTTAAAAAAAGAAACATTTTTTTTCTAGGTTTATTAATCATTTTTCAAGATTTATCTGGGCAAAAACGATTACTTTAATTTTCCAGTTTTAAAATCTGTTTAATAATATAATCTAAAAATCAGGTAATCATATTTGAATGTTAATTTTATAAATAGAAATTTATTGTTTATGTTGAAATCTTTATTCAATTTTTAACATTTTTTACACTTGCAAAAAATATGGAAGATTGAAATCGAAATTCAGTATATATATATATATATATATATATATATATATATTAAGAGTAATTATTTCAACTTGCTGTAAGACATTTATTTGTATCCTAAATATAAGCATTACATTAACCTTGTTCTTTAATACAGTAGAATGAGCGCATTTTGCGACACTAATAAATAACACTAATAATGAAACATCATATATATATATATATATATATATATATATATATATATATATATATATATATATATATATATATATATATATAATTATATCGTGATATAACATTGCTTTGTGTATAAAATGTATAATAAAAAAGATAATTGTCGGTAGTAAAATAAATGTAAACATTTATTTCATTATCAAAAAGTAAATAAATAGAATCGAAGTAACATACACAGAATATATCTTCTTTAATTATTAGAAAATATCAATATATGAAAGTGATTAATATTAATACACAGGTTAATAATACATAAACAGATCTGTGAATAATTTTAGCTCGATTCAATTTACATGCAAACGTACATACAATGAATGAATGTAGATTTTCACTAGAAAATGTTAATACGCAATTTGTTCATATTATCGATGCATTCACTACGTTATGTCCATATTGCATACAATGTCCTTGGATCGACATTGAATATTCACTTTTATTGACTTCATTATCAAGAATATATTGCGAATGACACAATATGTATTTTTGATTATACATTTTTTGATCATACATATACATATATACATATATATATATATATATATATATATATATATATATATATATATATAATATAAATGAAAAAAATACTTACTCAAAACAAAAAATTCATCTGTACATAGTACAATATTTCAATGTTTTAAAGGTTGAAAAATATCCTTTAGTTCATTTTCAACATCATATTTTTTAAACTAATAACTGATTTATTATATGTTTATTCATTTTTGAAGTGGTGTATGTTTTATAAGTTTATCGTTATTTTCTGATTTTTAAATAAATTCCCTTATTAATTATTAAACATGTATTAAATAATGGCTTTGTAGATTAATATTTATATTTAAATAACACATTTTTATTCTTTAACTGAGAAATATATGTAATTATTTGTTACTTTAAAGCTATATAAATTGTATCTGAAACACAAAAAATTATATATATATATATATATATATATATATATATATATATATATATATAAGAAGAAATAATTAAATTAATATGAAATATATTAGGAGTTTAATATTATTTATCTAAATATTTAAAATAGAAAATAGTATAAGCAGTAGTATTTTTTCCTTAATTTCAAAAAATATATAAAACTCTTTGTAAAACAAATTTTAAATTAAAATGAATATATTTTTTATTTACTAAAATAAATTTCCATTTTTTAAAATTTTAACTTATTTTTTTAATATGATTTATTTTCCAAAAAGAATAAATAAATACAACATATTATTATACAAGTAATTTTTAAATACTAAAACGTTTTTTTTTACATTTCTTTTTGTATTTTTTCAGTTTTTTAAAATAAAACTTTAAAGGAATAAAATAAATATTTTTACTTTTGATTTATTTTACAAATAATGAATAATATGTTTAAATATATGTAATACTCGATTTAAAATTTATTTTTTATTAAATGATATTTTTATCAGTCTCTTTCTCTTTGTGTTTTTATGTAAGTAAAAATATCTGCATCAATACATAAGTCTATTATTTCAACTAGCAAGTTATTATTGATTTTTTTTACTTACTAATAAATGAAATTATTTTTTTAATTTTATACAGTAAAATGGATGTATGAAATAAAAAGGAAAAACTGAAATGATAATAATTGAAGAAAGGAATGATATGAAATAAATTTTTTTTTGAATATAGAAAAAATTAATGATAGAAAATAGAGATAATTTTTTGGAATAAATTCTAAACCTATATTTATATTATATTGAAACCAATATTATTTTTGACATAAATGAATTAGTCCATTAAAAAATAATAATTACACAAAATAGTCTTGTATTTTAATCTTAATCATTTAGTTTTTCTATTTTGACATTTGATAATATATTTAATTACACTTTGATTGACATCCAAAAAGTTATAAATATGAAATAACTGAAAAAATACTGTTTTTATACTATTTTCATTTTGTTATGTATTAATATTAGCTACGAGAGATAAACAGAGTATTTCTTTTTAAAATATGGAAATGAAATGAAAGTGAACTCTTTAAAATATTATTTTTGTTTTAAAAATCGGTTGCAGTTAAATTATTTTTAAGTATTTTATTTAAATGTAATTATAAACTTTGGTTTAAAAAATTAGAAAGTTTTTATAACTTTTATATAATTTTATAAATAAAATAGCACGTTATTTAAAAAATCAAATACATAATATGTTGATATTACTTCATCTGACAAAAGCTCTATGTATAAATGTCAAAATATCAATGCGTTTTTAAACATTTTTTAAAACGGAATCAATACTAGTATTAAATATTTTATTTTAAAATTACAATTAATTAAACCACGATGACTAATCACCAAATAGCTGAACATTAATCAACGAGTGAATGAATTTTTAAGATTGTGCTTTATTTGAAAATGGACACTGCACTACCATCTCAAGTGCATAACGACAACAAGGAAATTCAGCAATGTAAAACGGAAATAGAGGAGCGGCCATTTTGAAATCCTTGTGCAAGAACCGCCCTGTTAGTTTTCACTTTTTATCATATTGAACGAAAGAAATGTTACGCTTATACGTATTGAACATATGATGAAACTCTGGAAAATTCCATTTCGTTTAACCCTTCATTGAAAACTATCTTATTTCCATTTTCATTAGTATATTTTTAATTCAATGAATAAATATTTCCACGTTTTCATTAATACACAATAATTGTATTTACTACATAACCTTATAATTTTCTGCTTTTTTATTTAAAATAATTGTTGATTTTAGAGAATTGTTTAATGACATATGTTTTCACTGATTACACAAACAGATTAACAAGTTTTTTATTTTCTGTTAATAAATATTTTAATAAGTTAACAATATGTTTATTATATAATTCATACTGATATTAATATATATATATATATATATATATATATATATATATATATAATTATTAATATCATTAAAAAAAAATTATGTAAGATAATTATTTTATTTTATACAGCATGAATTTTTTCAAAACGAATCATTTATTTTTGCATTGGAATTACTTCTATTTAAAATTTATTATTCATAAAGAAATAAAAATAATCAGCATTAATTATGAAAAGAAAATAATATTTTATTACATCATAATTTGAAAAAAGTTAAAAATTATTAACAATATTATACGTATATAACATTATTTAAACATTTTATAAAATATTTATTATATTTTAGAATTAATATTTTTATTAAACTAAGATATTGAATTTCAGATTCGACTGGAAGCCATTCGTGTGATTAGAAATGGTAAGTTTTTAAAATAAATGCTTTTTACATTTTTTTTCATATAAATAATTGCAAAATATGAATATTATGAAATTATATTTTCAATTAACAAATAATCGTTTATGTACATGTACATACATATATATATTTATGTGTGTATTTGTGTATGTATGTATACACAAAATTATTATTTTGAAATTAAGATTTATAATTAAAATATATTGAAATTTCTATTTTCTACGAATTAATTATAGTTCAATGAAGTCAAATTTTATTAATAAATAGCTTAAACTGTTTTTAGATTCATTTTTGTAAAATAAAATATATATCTAAGCATATGTATTAAACAAATTTGAAACCAAATTTATAAAATAAGGTTATATTAAATTCTGTTTAACCTGATTGAAATAATTTATCTTGAATTAATCAACAAATTAACCTTAAAAATACAAACATAAAATTAAAATTATTGCGAATTAATGCTACATCTTGATTTTTCTGTACAATGCAGAAATAAATCTAATATTTTAAGACTCTTTCCTGTAATATTTTTTCAATTAATACGTATTTATGTATAATTCTTGACAATCATTCAAAAATTAAATTAACTGTATGAAACTTGTATTACATGTATATTGAAATAGATTTTACGTTCAATATTGATTATTAGAATTCCATTTTACAAAAATATTTTAAATATTAGATTGAAAAAATTGATATTTATTTTATTGATTTTTTGGGGTGTTTATTAATAATGAATCGACAATCGTTATTTGTGTTTTTCCAATTGGACTTTTTAGTAATTGATTATATATACAAAATATGTATATAAGCTCTTATTTAAGTGCATAAGTGAATTACTTGTTCAGTGACAAGTAACTTGCATTTTCAATAAATCAATATTTTAAAAATAGCACGACGTATTGCATATAATTCCGCCATACTGCGAACTAACATTGTGCGCAGTTGCGGAAAACGCCTGATGATTTTAAAAAATCTGTACCGAAAACGCGTATATGGTTTTTATTATAATTAAACATCGAATGTTTCGGTTTTTGAACAAAGTTTGTTTGTAATTTAATAAACAGGAATACTCTTTTTTAATTTTACTTTTTGTAAAATGATTTCGACGAATTGATATGATTATTTTTTTTAATTTAAAATTAGTCATTTACTTCTTTATATGAAACAATAAAATAATTAACTCTTTATTAATTCGATTATTATATTTTTTTAATTATAATATTTTAAAATGCAATATCTGAATTTTTAGCTCTAAGAAAATTGTTAACATTAGATATAAAATTCATATATATATATATATATATATATATATATATATATATATATATATATATATATATATATAATAAAACTAATTAAAAGAATTGTTAATTTAATAGTTAAAATTTTATACCGAATATATTGAATTAATTTTTGTAGAATTTGTTTATTAAATACAATTTCAATACAGATTTAATACACAAAAATTTTTCATCAAATTCTAATCAATATATACATATAATATGTATATATATATATATATATATATATATATATATATATATATATATAAATGTTAATAATATATTGATTTGAAAAATGTGTCGATAAAATATAATAAAATACAAATAATATTTATAAAAGTGCGAATTCCACATTAGATTAAGTTTAAATAATTACAATTTCTTGAAGTTGAATATCATTTATTAGGAAGAATCTATATTGTGTAAATATGTTTTTGTGTGACTCAGATCATTCTTCTCAGCAAAAATTATTGATAGATGAAAAATGTTTATAGATCAATTATATTTTATCGTTTTTTTAAAAAAATTGACTAGATATATATATATATATATATATTTATATAAGTGTATGTATATACAAATGAACTATATTAAATGAAATTTATGTCTCAAACTATTATATTTTATAACTAATAATTTATTATTTACAATAAATAGTTATTTCATTTCAATAACAGATAAATAAGTATGAGAAAATGATATTTAATATTTTACTGATAATTTACTATATCTAAAATTTTATAGCAAATGTCATTACTTAAAATTGTATTATAATGATTTTGCAATCCTAACAAAATTAGAACTTAACCAAATAATCCTTAAGATATATTTTTAAAAATCTTTTAGAAAAATGTCAGTTATTTGATATAAAAAATTACAAAATAATTGCAATATGTGAACTGATAGATTAATAATAAATTTTATTTATCTGTATAAAAATATGATAGTAAAATATTATTTATTATTTGTACATACACACACATACACACACACACACACACACACATATATATATATATATATATATTAAGTGAACTATAAAATTGCCATTTAATTAGTAAATGTCATTCGTTCGATAATATAAACAATAAAAAAAACGTGAATATATGAAGCTACCTTGAACATTTAATTTAAAAAAGTTGGTAATAATTTTATATAATGCAAATTATTACCACTTATTGTTATGTTATTGTTTAACCAGATAAAAAATATGTATATATTCCTTTATGTGTGTATATGCATGTATATACATACATACATACACACACACATATGCATGGCATATATAACGTTTTATCTTAACTTTTCAAAACTTCCCTAGATATATACTATAAATGTTAATCATTTAATCATTAATAAAATGTTATTTATTTTAATTATTTCATTTACTTGAGACAATAAATTATAAATTATATTTTCTAAACAGTATAAATTCACTGACAAATGATTTGAAATAAAAAAATAAATATTGTTGAAAAAGTGTTACTATTTATAAATCTAATAAAATATATATTATTTTGTTATATATATATATATATATATATATATATATATATATATACATATTTATAATTGCATACATATTTGGAACATGATCAAAGTATAATAGTATTAAGCAATAATCAATGTTTTCATGCATACTAAGAAATGACTACTGTTGGAATGACAACATCATTAGATAAACGTAGTTTCTATTAGTGTATACATATATAGAAAATGTCTGAATTAATTTTTTTTCATATATTATGTGATTTTAAAATGTACATTTATGGATGTAAGATATATATAAATATTAAAAAGTACATTTTTTAAGAATTGTTTATATAAAATTGTTTTCTATAATATTTCAAAAACTTTTTTTATTAAACTGTAATTCCTTTTGAAGAATTATTAACATACTAACGATTTTTAAATTAAATGATAAAAATCATTTTATACACACATACATACAACACACATACAAGTTTGAAGAGTTATAACTTTAATTATAAATGTCAGTTGAGGAATGAAATGTATTTCTTAATAAAATTTCATTTTCTTAGGTGCAGATTTTAATTTAGACTTTTGATATTATATTTATAAGTATTATTTTTTGATTTGAACTTAATGGACATTGAGATCTATTAGTTAAGAAAAACGAATATAAAAAATAATAATGGAAATGTTCTTAATACTTAAATAATATTTATTCAGAAAATGGTTAAATTATAACCAGTTATTTCGATTACAAAGAGCAAAGTAATTTTAATAACTGTATATATTATTAAAATATATTTATAACTTATTTGAATGATGTTTATCAATTAATTTTTTATTTTAATTTTTTCATTATTAATATATCTCAGTTTTAATATTTATAAAAAAAATATTTAATAGTGTCAAAATATTACTTTTTTAAAACCTATAAATTATATTTTAAAAACGATATAAATAAAATGTGATTATTTTTAAAAATGTTTTATTAATATCATTCTTTATATGTTTTTATGATGTAATAAAATTTATTCTGTTTTATTTTAAATCTTAATTAAACATTTATATTTATTACGAATTAAAATGTCAACAATATATTTTGATAAATGGAATTATATATATATATATATATATATATATATATATATATATATTAATTGAATAATTTTCAGATAAATTATATTATAAAGTAGGATTTAATTGTTATAAAAATATGAACAGTTCTTTAAAAACAAACACACAATTAGGTACGCAACAGTTCATTAGCGGTATAACATTAAAATATCGTTTACCTTTTACACGTGTTATAAATTTATAAAAAACATATTTCGAACACAATTATCCCCGTATCGTATTTTATATTAAAAATAAATAATAATAATGCACTATTGTAAACAAACACTGTTGCAGTCGAGTTGTTCGTTTTGTATTTTTCATACAAGTAGAACATTTGGCTAGTTGTGCAAGCGAGCCGTTAGATGTCTCTTACGGTCGGATGCCCGGCACGTCACTGACCTACGACAAACTACCCTGAGCTGCCCCGTTCAAAGCCAACTACTATCTACATGTATGCCAGCCACCGCGATGCAGTTCCTGCATGCAATTCCCTTAACTATAGCACATCCACCCATACAGTGCGTCCTGATCGACTTGCCGACTCGTGACGTATTTGCCTATGAATCTAGTTCTATAGTCGGAAATTAATTGACATTTCTTTATAATTAGCATTCGATTGAAACTAATCACACGTTTATTTACCAAAAAAAATGTATTGCATTCCTTTAAAATAACTTTATACGATATATAATTGATTTGGTATAGAAAATTATACATAGGGTCATCCAAATGTGATACCTAGATTTGTGTTTCATCAAAAAGAAACATGTGTATAGGGTGGAGTAGAGGGAAACATGTGTATAGTTTTTTTTTTGTTTCTTTTTAATAAAACACAAATCTAGGCGTCACATTTGGATGACCTTTTATACAGTTAAAAATTAAAAAAATTAAAGATCATAAAATCGAATTTTATTTACTGTCTACTATAAAAAAATAATTTTTGACTGTTTTTTTTTAAAAAAATTAAATAATTATTTATGAGATTCAATAATCATTTCAATTTATATAATTATATATTTTTTTATATATTTTATTCCATATGAAATATTATTTAATATTATATTAGGTTGGCAAGTATCTCCCTTCCGCTTTTTTTTTTTTTTTTTGTACATAGCTGCGAAATTTAAAAGACCAGAAGGCGGAAGGGAGATATTTGCCAACCTAATATCATTATTTCAGTTTCGAGATAATATAACATTTAAATGCGAAGTACAAATTTCTAAACTAAAATTTTTAACACGAGTATTTTCTTTCCAAATGTGTAAAAAATACATAGTATAATTATTATGTAATTTTTAATTTTCACATAAATTATAATTCCAATACTATAGAATATTAAAAAGTGTTAAATAATTACTTGTTGTTCGTTTTGTTTATTTATAACAATAATAATCTGATGCAAATTTTGATAAAAATACTAGATTTTATATCATGGTACTCTAATAATGATGGCATTGCTATCGAAATGCATATCATTTCAATGATTTTATGAACAAACAAAATGACAATTAATAATTATTAATCATTTTTTAATTTTTTAAGGTATGAGGTGATAATTTATTTATGTGAAAGTGAATTTCACTCAGTTTCAAAATATATAATGTAATTTTTAACGTTATTTCTTTATAAATACATATAATTTCATTTTTACTCCAATTTTGGTTACATAATATCAATTTTGTAACCATGAATATTTTTTAACTAATAAATGTTTTTCCTAAAAAATAATAAATTCATCTTGACATAATATTATTAAAGCAAATTTAAAACTTTTGTATTTTAATATTATAAATATGAGTTAAACATGTTTTTAGCTGCAATCCAATTGATTAATTACTTTATCTCTTATATTTTACTTCTAATTTTTCCTTATTTATCTTTATATATAGTTAAATAATTATTTTATATAGACATATTTTTATTATACATATTTTAGGACTTGTAAATTTTCTTACACATGTCTATAGTTTATTAATTTTTCATTAACTTATTGTCACACAAAATTATTTTTTTCCACAATGTAACATGATATATTTTTCATTGTATTATAATATCATTTTTAATAATTTTCCTATTGCACTATAAAATCTAAAAATAGAAGATTATAGAGATTATTATAGAGTAAATTATTTAAAATGATATGAATACAAGAAATCAGAAAAAATAGTTTTTTAATCTCTTATTGTTAAATTTAACTTAATTAATATTTTCTCGTAGCAAATCGATATCATTTTGGAGTGTATATATACATATATATATATATATATATATATATATATATATGTATATATATATGTATGTATATAATTGATTTATTAAACGAGATTTTTTCTAATACATGAATTTAATCAATTGAATGAATATTTTATAACAAATAGGGACTGTTTTTTCTTAAGAAAATAATAAATTTATCTTGACAATATTATTAAGCAAATTATTTTTTTTGTATTTTAATATTTTAATTTAATTATGCATATATATAAGTACTAAGAGTTTTTTATACTTTAAAATTAATAAAAATAAATTTGTTATTTTTTAATCGGCACATTTAATTTCATTCAGTAACTTGAAAGTTGTAAATTTTAAAATATGTTTTGTGAACAATTAACATACTTTTTTTAAAATAGTTCGTACTGTAAACTTCTGTAAAAATATGCCAAAATGTAAAAATATAGTGGAAAAAGATTAAATGAATTTACACATCTTACAAAAATAATAATTTTATTCAAAAAATAATATTTAATAGTAAATTTTTATCTGAAATAAAATTTGATTATTTTTTCAATTTTTTAAAGAAATTTTCCAAAAAAGCGAATTTTCATTATGGACATATTTTCGAAATTAATAACAAATAAATATTTGTATAAATATTAGTGAATTATTAATAAAAATCACATTGACTTAATTTCATATATTTAATTTAGCAATATAAGTTTCTAAGCATGCATCTTTTTTGACAAATTTGACCAAATATTGATTTTACTTGATCGACAGCCACATTTTATATTTTATTTATTATTATTTTTTTGTACAGAATGTTTTCAGGTTAAATTTTTCGAAATGTTGTCTTCTCTGTACAATACATATAAACAATATAAAAAACTGTAAATTGTGGAAAATGTGTCATTACGCAAAGTACATACGAATGTACTATTTTATCTATATAACTATGCACTTGATCGACCTTCTTAAATGCACATGCGCCTACTAGAACAGTTCATGTTGGCATCGCGAAATGTTTACATCTCTATCGTGTTGTACGTATTGAAAAAGGTTAAATCCGAATGGACGTTATTCACGAAATGACGCCAATATCATTTTATTACGTACCCCACGTCACGCATTTTGTTAATCAAATATTGTAATTACTACTTTGTTACCTGTTTGTGTTCGAACGATAAATAAAAAAAATACATTATATATATATTTATATAATACTAAACTCAAAAGCATATATTGTTCTATAAAAAAATGTATCATGATACGGGTTGACATTATCTCTGAGTGAATAATACTTTTTAAAATAGAAAAACACATAAATACAGATATAGTTGTAGAATTAAAAGATTATTCTATTCTAAGTGTCATTTATGATCATTTATTTTTGAATTTGGAACAATTCTACGCTATTAATCAAAAATAAGCATGTAGTTTATGTGAACTAAATTTCTTCATTGGTTATAAAATATGCACAATATATTTACATATATAAATATAGATAGATATTTTTTAAAGCATGATAGAACTTTAAATTGAATCCCTATCGAAAGTTCTATCTAACCTAAAAAACCCTTTTATCATACTTTGATATATACATACACATAAAGAATGTTTTAGGTCGTATAGAATATTTGACAGGGGTTGAATTTAAAGTTCTATCACGCTTAAAAAACACCTATATATATATATATATATATATATATATATATATATATATATTATAATAAATATATATATATATATATATAATATACAGAACTTTTAGTTCACTTCATATATATATATATATATATATATATATATATATATATATATATATATATATATATATATGAAGTGAACTAAAAGTTCTGTAAGGTTTATAAAAAAGAGAAAATAATATTTTTTTATTTATTTATTAATATTTAATTCATAATGTAATTTCCATTAATATCAACAACTTCTTCCCATTTTGATAGAAATTTTTGAACTTTTTTCCTATAAAATAATTCGTTCTTGTAAACTAAAAACTTATCCAGTGCTTTTTTCACATCTCCATCTTCATTATTTTTTTCGATTTAAAATATTTTGTACAGTCAGAAATAAATAGTACTATATCTGGAGAATGTGCTGGATGTCTTAGAACATTCCAACCAAGTTACATTATTTTTTTCTGGGTTACTCAAAAAACACGTGGATTTGCGTTGTCATAGTGTAAGATAACTTGCTTCCTATTAACAAAAATTGGACGTTTTAAGAAGTTCAATGTTCAAATTGTCCAATTTTTGACAATATTTTTCAGAATTGATCGTTTTTTTTCGGATTTAAAAGTTTATAATAAATTGGTCTTTTCATATTCCATCATATTTTATTTTTACTCTTAACTCGGTTTAGGTATTTTCATAGTAGATTGTCCAGTTTTACAATATGCTTTTTTCTCATTTATATTCATGTATAATCCACTTTTGAATTTCAATTACAAGATGTTCCAAAAATTGTTTATTTTTATTGCATGAAAATTGAGATGAGTAAATGATTATACGATCCTGTTTATTCCCAGCAATCAGTTCATGTGATACCCATTTTGCATACTTGCATATATCTCTAATGTGGATAAAAATGGGATTTCTTCCAAAATTTTGCGAAAAATCATCGATTAAAAAAGGTCTTTTAGAGTATAATTCATCTTTAAGGATAAATTCTTCATTATTATTTAAAGTCAAATTATATTTGAGTAAATAAAATATACCACACAAAATGTTTACAATTTTATTAAGCAAACAGTTGAACATTTATAAAAAATTAAATATTTATATTTTTTATTCCACTACTATATTTTTTTTATTATCTTTATTATTCATTACTTTTCGTATAAGAGAAATAGATTTTTTTCATATTTTATATTTTCTATAAGAGAAATTTAATTGTTATTATTTTTTATTATGGTTATAATTGATTAAATAACAACAGGTAATAAAAAAAATATCAAAAAAAATATTTTTTGCATATTACTTAATAAGTTACCATGAGTCAATTTTAACAAAGATTGCTTTCTTTATCGTTCATAGTTAGAAACATGTATGATACTCGTTATTCTAATAAAAAAGACCATTGCTCTGATTTATCTTCAAAAAATGAATAATTATAGTTAAATTTTATATTTCACTTATTAAAAAAATGTCAGAGACACTAAGTTCTGAAAATAGTTCATTTTTTAAAAATATAAAATATTACATATAAAATTGTGTATGGAATAATTAACGATTGTTATAAGTGTTATTTAATAATTAACATTTAAACTTTACTGTAAATTACTATTTTTTTATTTGTTTTTGAATAACATTTCAGAATTATTGAATTGACTTAAATAGAGAAACTTGGAAAATACACAGATTTTATTTTATAACCCAAGTAAGATTTTTAAAAAGTTTAAAATTCAGTATCAAACTCAAATAAAAAAGTAATTTTGAAAATATGTTTATGATGATATTTGAAACATTGATTGCATAAATAAATTGAATTTACAATGAGTTACTGAGTTTATCCTAATATAATGTTTAGTAAAAACTTTCATTTTTGAAGTAGTATTTATAATTTTTCGGTTTTAATAGTTATTTTTTTTAAAAAATTATTTGTATTAATTGAACTAATATTATCATAAGTTTTTAAATTTTACATGCTTTTAAATTTTTAATTCAACTAAAATAGAATTTTTACTCCTGCATTCTAAAAAACACACGACTTAAAAAAATATTCACACAAATGAATTTTTATACTATTCATAGTGGTAAATTTACTATGAACTCATATATATATATATATATAATTTTATATATATATATTAAAAAAAAAAATTAAGTAAAATGCCTTTACTATAATATAAATAGTGTGAGATGAGGGTGAAAAGTAATTTGAAACGCAAACATAACAGTGATTACGTATGCGTCGTAATAATGACAACTCCTATTCATTTCTACCCTTTACTTTCACCCTCACTTCGTATATTTCAGTACTTTATACAACCTAGTGAATATCGTGTGTTATATTGTTCTTTTTATAGTAGACACTTGAATCTTAATTCATTTTTCTCTATTCAATTAAATACAAGTAAGTGAAGGTCTCACTATTAAATGTTTTTTAAAATGCTTATATATATATATATATATATATATATATATATATATATATATACTATACACACACGTTTATGTATATATGTAAATAAAAATTAATGTTTAAGTTCTAAAATTACTATTAAAATAAAATTGTGTATTTTTGAAATTGTCATTTTATAAAAATGTTCATTTTTAAATACTATATTATTCGATATTAATATTGAGCAGATAAATAAAAAATAATCACAAAATTATTTTATAGATGACTATATATAGAGATGCATATAAAAAACACAATATTTTTTATATATGTTTTAAATATTTATTTTCTATCTTTACATACACACACATATATTCAATTCACTTGTCGAAAAAAATTGATACAAAAATAAATATTTATAATTTTGAAATGCTTAAGTAACAGAATATTATACTTAGTGATTAATTTAGCATTAAAATAAAAAAATTGTATGCTTATGAGAAAAATAATGTTTTTTCGACATTTTATTTCTTTCGGAAAAAAGAAAAGTAACTGAAAAAGTTTTAGTATATTTTCTAAAATATTTTAGATTTATTTTAGTATAAAAGCGAGATTTAAATAGAATGATACAAAAAATTGTAATATTCATAAAATAGAATTATGTAAAATACACCAAAGAAAACTTTATAAAAAATATTTGAAATCAGTTTTTAAAAAGTAAAATTTAGTGTATATTTTATAGATTGTAATATTTAACGAAAATAAAGATTTCATTTGAAAATTCAGAAAAAGTAACGTCTAAATAGTTTAAAATTTACTATCATAACTCACAATGGAATAATTATTGGAAATTAATAAATTATAACTGTATGTGTCTTCATAGAATATTTCAGTTTAAAATTATATTAATCTGAATTAAAATACATCTATATTTATTTCCAATTAATTAATCCTTACAAATTAAGTAAAAATAAATTTTATTATTGTAAGTACATGTAAAACTCAATGTGTATAAATTATAATCTCTCGAAATATCAGTAAAAAAACAATATGATAGAAAAATATGGAAAATTAATACTTGTGTCATATATTCGAAAAATCTTTTTAAAAGTAATCAGATTAAAAAAATCTACACAACAAATATTTTACATTAAAGTGGTATATATATATATATATATATATATATGTTTATGTGTGTTTAGACGTATACAAATGAAGATGTACGAACATTGATTTCAGCTTGGTCTGTTTTCTCGCTGTATTTGAAACGATGAACTCCACTGACCCTAGACAACACTTTCCATATTATCCTGCGCCTGTGCATTACTGCGACAAGTGTACATTGACATCAGAATTTTTCTAGATTTGATACTATTTTTATATCACAAAATGTTATTCACTGGTTTAGTTTGAAATTATACAAGTTATACTGTCTTGTGCCAATAACACATTATCTTTTTTTAATTTATATATATATATATATATATATATATATATATATACATAAAAAAGATTTTTGTACACATAAATTTAATTAAGTCAGTATTTTACTAAAATGGGAATATGAAATAAAAATAAAATTTATATATATATATATATATATATATATATATATATTTATATTTATATATTCACACATGCTTGCACATGTGTATAGAATTTAGTACAGACATTCAAAATATATTAATTTAAAATGTTTGCTATAATAAAAATTATAATCAAATTTTCACTAATTGTTTTATATAGAAAAAATGTCATTTAAAATAACATTTTTTATTTATTTACATTCCTAATATTAACATTGCTTACCACTCTTATTTTACACTGATTACTCTACATAACTCTTTATTTTTTAAAAAATGTGTCATTTTCATATTATTCTAACTGAATGATATATTTATATTTAGAAAAAACATTTTTTATTTTAAAGTTTTTACTACTTTTTTATTTAAATATGTAAATACATCTTTCAGTATTTAGACACAAAATTAAAATAAATATAGTATTATGAAAAATACGAATTCATTAATATTTTTATTAATCCAATCTCTTGTTATTTTATAAAAAAAATATTTTAATTTTTTTATAATATTAAAAAAAAAATTTCAATACTTCTATGTAAATAACTGAAAATAAATGATTATATAAGAATGTAATGTTTTAAAAATTGTGGATAAAAACATATAATTCACTTTTTAAAATAAAATTCAGGAGTAATAGTTTATATACATATATATACATATATACATATATATATGAAAAATTATTTATAACAATGTTAAAATAGGACCAATCAGTAGAATATAAATATTTATATAAATTAAAGAATAGTGAAATATTTCTATCTGAAAATAACTTAAAATAGTTTATTTTAAATGATATTACATTTGAAGAAAAAAATTAATAATTAATTTAATGATAATAAAAATATGAAAATTCTTTTCTTTTAAATTTTTAATATAAAGTTTTATACATAATACACATTAAAGTATTGACTTTATCTTTTAATAATAAATAAGTCAGGATTAACCTCATTGTTGAAAAAAGGGTTGTTTATTTTTCATTTGTATTGATCTATATGTATATGTTTGTGGGTAGGTGTATATATATATATATATATATATATATATATATATATATATATATATATGTAATTATGTGAAAAGAGAGAGGAAGATAAATTAAAATTTAAAAATATTTTTGACTAAATTTAAAAAATAAATAATTACAAATTAATTACAATTTTAATTGAATATCAGGATAATCAGAAATATCTCCCTCCCTCCCTTCTCTCTCTCTCTTTATATATATATATATATATATATATATATATATATATATATATATATATATTCTACAGATACGTTTTCATCACAAATTTCACATAGCTACGCGTTCATTGACCTCTCCCGACCGTAGTCAACACTTTCCATGTTATCCTGCGCCTGTGCATTACGTCTATTGCAGTTGTATCTCTGACGACGAGTTTTGCAATCGATTCCTGCCGCTGACGCCGTCGACGCCTCTGCTGGTGCCACTTTTTTTCATTTTGCAAAAAGGAGCAACGCGTGTGCTTGTATTTTTTTACAGCAGTTTGTCTTGTACTCTTATCACGAACGATATCCGTACACTATGAACTTTTTTTTCTTCTAGATTTATGACAGATCGTAATCGTTGCTGTTCGCGAATAGAAAATTTTATATACTATTATTATTATATGTTTTTCCATTTTACAGCTCCAGTTAATGAAATATGGTAGTTTGTTTATTTGTGTTCTTATTTTATGTTAAACGGAATTGAAATGTGTATGCATTAACATATTTATAATGAAATCGGTTTTATTTTTCCTTTTTGTGGAGCAAATAACTATGCTTATATTATACATACACACTCATATATATATATATATATATATATATATATATATATATATATATATATATATATATGTATGTATGTGTAAAGAGAGAGAAACACTGGATTTTTTTATTTAATCATATATTCAATTTTAAAAATGTATCAAAGTACTTCAAAAATTACACATTTAAAAATGATAATTTATTTATGTAATAAATAATTTATTTCAAAGAATGGATATTTTCCAAACTGAATAGCAATAAAATAAAAATAGTATTATTGAATAATAACAAGCAATAATAATTAAGTTATATGACAGGATTATTTTGTAATTAAAAATATTTTCCTGAAGGATTTTAAAAATAATTTAATAAAAATCATATGAAAAGTGTGAAATAGTAATTATCAACAGTGAAATATTTACAATCCTAACAAATAAAATAATGTAAACAATATTTTTAAATGTTAAATCATTTGTATGTCTGTAATGTAATACAAATATTGTTTTCTTTTGAAGAAAAAGTCTATAAATGATTTGTATTACTTTTTTCGTAAAAAAATTAATTACCTTTTTACTTGTAAACAAGTCTTATCTTTTTCGATTTAGAATAAAAAAATTAAAAACCAGCTCAGTACGAAAAGTAAGTTAGATTAGATTATAAAATAGTAACTTACAACATTAATTTATCTTTTTGAATGTATCAAAAATGTGAAAAATTTTACCTAATATCATTCATTCCAACTTTTTTAAATAAAGAAAAATAAAATATATTAAAGAGCACGTTAAAGCATAAATTCAAATAATGTTTGAATAAATACTCTATTTTTCACAGAAGAATAAAAACCTGTTATAAAATGCAATATTACATTATAGAACCATTTTCTTCTATATTTGCCTCTAACAAAAGCAATAAGGTAAATTTTAGTTTTATTTTGAAATAAATCCTTTTTACTGGATAGATTTATTTTAAGCAGGTATATTATTATATATTCTATAGTAAAGATTATAAAATATTATATATATGTAATGAATAAAATGTTAATAACATATTTATTGTTTAATATTAATATTTTCAAAAAAAAAAAACTATTTTATTCCACCATGAATGAGTATTACGACGCTACTATTCGCTATTTTATCTCAATAAAATATAATCATGCTCAGTTGCAAGCCATTGATTCCAGTTCAAATTTATTGATTACTTTATATACCTATTATTAGAAACACACCTACATCTCAACACAAACCTGAACCGTATTTGAGATACTTTTAGCGATGTGTTCTCTATAACATCCCTTATGATTAAATAAACATCGCGAGGACATTTGATTTGACCTGCCATGACCTGGGACAACACTTTCCATGTTATTCTCTCTAGCTGGCTTGCATGTATGTGTTTGTGTGCACGCCCGACCGACCGTCTGTACTCCACTGGAAGTCCATAATCGATTCTCGTCATCGTAGCATGGTCAGAATGAGCTTGTGGATGTGCATGTATAGCTCATATGGACATGTACATGCTATTACATATCGTCATATAGTTTCCGAACAAAATATACGTAACGATACTAGTAAGTAGTTTTGATAAAACTTTGGCTTTATGTATCGAATTACAAATTTGTATTATGTGCAATTAATGTTCAATGAACTTTCATGTAAACGTGTTGTTATTTAATATATGTATTTAAAATGGCGATAAAACAACGACAAATTAATAACTTTGGCAATAATAAAAAATTATATATTTTCATTTTAAATTCATGTATGACAAAAATTGAAAAAGGAATAATTTAAATAATTAAGACTATTATTTTTATCAATGTTTAAAAAGCTATTTATTTATATTTTTACTTTTATACTACTTTTTTTCTTTAAAAATATTAAACATATACACTTTTTTAAAGTGAAATAAAATTAATTATTTTTTTATTTATAAATATCAAAATTTATCCAAATAATTTCCATTGATATTAATTTAATTAATATCTATATTATTGTTTGTAATTATGAAATCTATCCGTGTAGAAGTTTTTATACTACTTTTTAAAATTTATATCTTGTAATAAATTGTCCAGATTTATAAATATAAAGAAATCTTTCAGCTCAACTTTTCAAAATATCTATGAAAAATAATGTAATCCATGTTTGTTTATTTTACGGTTTTGAACTCATTTCTAAAGTTGTTGAAATTGTAAGAAAAATTTGTACCACATTTGGAGAAAAGACAGTTTTTCAAAGATGGCACAGAAGTGGTTTTAAAAATTTGTTTCAGATAATGAATTATTAGAAAATGAAGGTCAAGCAGATCATCAAATGTAAATATCAATGAATTACAAATAGTAATTGGAATAAATTCGAATTTAACGTATAAACAGTTTGAAGTAGTGACGAAGAGGTAGAAATTGACTAAATGGGTACTGCACTCTTTATGTCTTAATAAAAAATTACAGAGTGTTTACATTTGTGCATTTCTTATTTTACTATCAAAATCATAAAAATTGTTGATCAAATTTTGATCTATGACGAAAAATAGATTCTTTATATTACCTCTAAACATAGTTACTAATGGGTATGATAAAACGATTTTTAGGTACAACACCTAAAGCAAAATTGACTGCAAGAAAAATTCTTCTTTGTGTTTGATGGATTTCAAAAGCAGTTATCCATTATGAGCATTTACAAATTGGTCAAACCAGTACAAAAAACATTTACAGTGAATAGCTACAAAAAGTATATAATACATTATAACAAAAACAACCAGTTTTGGCAAATCATCAAAGAATTGTATATATTTTTTTGTCTCTGATAACCATATACATGGTAACAAATTTAATAGTGGCACAGTATTAAATTCAGAAGTTTCTCAATATTTTGTGTAATGTTAAATCGTCAAAGAGTTTTATTTTTGAAAAATAATACCCGACCAAATGTGTGGTAGTGACAAAAAAAAGATAGTGAATTTAGAATGGTAAATTCTACTTATTTGCAAGACATGAATTTTCACTTATTTTTGTCTCTGGATAACAAAATGCGCGGTAAAAAATTTAAAAATGACAGCATTAAAAACAGAATTTTTTCTATACTTTGAAAATAAAAATTGTGAATTTTATAAAAATTGCATATATAAATTATCTTCTCGTTGAAAAAGGGTAATTCAGTGTAAAGGTGGATGTTTTGAGAATAATTTTATTTTAAGTAAAAAATACAAGCATTTATTTTAACCTTAAAAGAGATAGAACTTTTTTTGTTAATATTCTGTATATATATCATAAAAAATAGTAAGGGGTGAACAAAATACTATATTTTACTCTTATCAACCCAATAGTTAGATTTAAATTAAATGATTGATTTTTAGTAAAAATTTAACATTGTTTATCTCAATTTCACTATTATTCAAATGACATTTATTATAACTTATTCACCAAAAATGTTTTTAATTAATTGTGAAAATGATAATTTAGCAATAAAAAGATTGCTGTATTTTTTTCAAAAAAACAATAATATAAACGTTAATATCGATTGACCTGTTTGATATTATTTTGAAATTGTCGCGATAGTTAAATTTATGTTACTGTGTTTTCTTAAAAAAAAAACAAAATGACTTTTTTTATTTCTAAATTTATTCATGCATGATGCATAATGGCTGATATATAAGGACAGTATCCATTACATCCTATTAACGAGTTCAAAATCTGAATCATTAACAGCAAACCTACACCATCTATGACTATGACTACTTTTTAAGTTGTTCGCTACCCACCAACATTGACTTTGGAAAAAAAGTAAATGAAATAAATATATATAAATATATCGGAAAGTATTTCACATATCGGCTAGGTCGTTGACCGCACGCAAATTTAGAAGAGAGATAAAGAAAAAAAATCTACGATGAAATTCACTACCAAAGTGTAGGTTATTCTGTCATTAGGCCAAAAGGACAAGAGGCGGTGTCTCTGTTGTCTTACACACCGTGAAACAAAGCCATGGCACGTGTTCACGCCGCACGGCATTCTGGTCGTGACGTACTCGTCTACGATTCGTTCAAATTGGGTCGACGGTTGAACGTCGACCAATAGCAATTAAGTATTTCACAGTTGTGAAAACGTGAACGGTCCGATGGTTTTTTTATACGAATTCGTTGTTTCGATGGAATACGAATACGATTTCTAGCAAAATGTATCGTTTCGAATTTATATACTGCATTGTTATCAGTCGGTGTATTTCCATGATGACTCAAATGGAATCATTCATAGTATGACTGGAATTACACAAATTTGTAAGTAGTATTAGTCAGAGAGTACATTATTTTTCCACCATGTTGAAAGTTGTTTAGAAACATTCTAACTAAATATAACCATACACTTTATATATATTCATAAAAAATTAGTAAATGTTACAAAAAACTTCTTCAATAACTATGTCTTTATTGTAAATAATCCTTTTTTTTATAAAAATTCCACATATTGTATATGAATTTATATTACATTTTTCAATATAATTTACAGCCATAATGAAAATTTGGTCAATCATGTAGAGATTTTAAAATAATTTAAATTTATTTGAATCTGGGATTATTAATTTTAGTTTAAGAAAGTAACAAAATATTAAACAATTTCTATTTTTTAGAGTTTTATAATAACTCGTTTATATTTTTAATATTATTTTGATAGCTAGAGCAAGTTTTTATTAAGAAATAAAAATTTATATTTTTTAAATACATTTTTATTTGAAGCAATATATATATATATATATATATATATATATATATATATATATATATATAGATATATATATATATGTACAGATGTATGACGTAGTTGAAATTTTGGTACCAAAATTATATTTCCTACATAATCGCTACAGAGCTCTACACACTCACACAAATGTGTGTGGAAGTGTAACGCAGAAAGGTGAACGTTTACTATATATATAAGTGGGATAGACATAGTCAACATTGAGAGTTCAATGACCGACACAGTGCAAGTCGCAAGTATGACAAACTAACGTGACTCTCTCCATTTCACTCGCACCCCCTCGTACGTCGTTACGATAAACGAACATTTAAAAAAAGAAAAAACGAGAATATTGTAAAACGAAACACAGCCGAACGATAAAGATGGAAAACGTACGTGCGAGTGAAAGGAATAATAGTTCAACGATAAAGAGAACGGCCGTTACTTTTCCACTGTTCGTTAATTCGTTAATGTTGTGATTGTATAAGAATTAGATCGTTAAACTGTAAAAGACACTGCGTGTTGATTATTAAAATGTATTTGTTTAGTTTTTATTTACATTATAGATATATTCACATTTATTAATATGTTTTAAATGATTTTTATTAAACTATTAATGATTTAAACTCACATTTTTTTGTAAAACGGATTTCTTAAATTCTATAAAAATCAACATATATTTTCTTAACTACCTTTAACTCATATATATTTTAAATGATTTTTATTATATTATTTATGATTTAAAGTTACATTTTTTTTTTAGAAAAAAACATTTTTAAATTCCATAAAAACTTAAATATATTTTCTATGTGTTTCTATTATCTTTATTTATCTTGTTTTCTTTTTAGTTGCAAATCTCAAGAAAAGTATCAAAAAACTTGTGTAATCTCTGTTGCTTGTTAACCTTCTATGTGAAAAAATTAAAATGGAAAATTCAAGAGAAAATATTAAATTAAGAAAGTTTATTGAAGGAGATATAAAAATATAAAAAACGAAATTTATGCATATTATGTTTAGGGTCTTTTTAAGTTTTAAATTTAAAAAATGAAAAAATTCACGATATACACCTTGAAAAATAGCATAAATAAATATGTTTGTGTATTTTCATAAATTTTAGAACGTGCTTTAAAGATTCTTTTCTTTACATAATGGATAATCCTTTTTTACAATTCAGTTGCAAATAATATATTAAGAGTTGAGCTGAAAGTGTCCTTTACCTACCGCATCCATAACAATCAGAATTTGTTTATTTGTGTACCTACTTAAAAATATTCTCAGATTTGCACATTGTATTTTCAATATTTCTGAGAAACGACCGTTTGTGTTATTGAAAGAGATTTTTTTTTAAAACTTATCCGATTCTCAAATAATGTTCTTAACGTTTTGTGATTGTCAACAGGAAATGTTATTCTGTTTTATTATTTCTAGCCATTAATTTGCATAATTATATATTTACACACACACACACATATGTATATATATATATATATATATGTGTGTGTGTGTGTGTGTGTGTGTGTGTGTGTGTGTGTGTGTGTGTGTGTATATTCATATAAATAAAGAAATAAACATCTTTATTTTTGTAGCTCATTACCATAATAAGCTATTATCTTCAAATAAAAACAATAATTTCAAAAATATAAATGAATTATAAGATTTTATTTCACACATTTTGATTTTTTTATTGATTTTCAACATAAGCAATTGCTAATAAAATTAGTGGATGGTAAAAGAAAAAATCATTTTCTACAAAAATAATGATTTTTAAGACAGGTGAAAAAGTTGAAATAAATAAAATGTGTATAATTTTAATTCTGATTAATGTGATTATTTAGATGTTATTTTTTGACAAAAATAATAATAAAATATATTAGGTTAATTCAGTATTAATTAATTTTATTTACTGTCGCTCTTATTTTTATTTTTATAGGAAAAAATTATTTTATATAAAAATTACTAATAGTTATTGTATAAAAAACTGAACTTAGATAATAAATTAAGTAATTTGAATTTTGTCAAGAATAGGGTTTTAATTTATGTTAATTCATCTTCTCAGCCTGTTATATAGATTTTGTTTGATATCGAAGTCGTATAGTTAATTCTAGGCATGAGAGTACTATTGAGAAAATTTGATTGTACATTGGATAATTTTGTTTGAATTTTAGATTAAATTTTAATAAATGATCAAAATCTATTCAATTTTTCAAATATTTTTAATACAAACTGTATACAAATAATTTGAAAATACTTGAGAAAGTTGAAAAAAAATTTTTTAATAAATGTATTAAATTATTTTTTAAAAAAATAAATAATAAAAATCTGTTTCCTATTTTAGTTATTTAATTTACTTATTATTTTATTTCTTAAAGATTACTCAATTTTATTTTTTTATTTAACGTGAAACATATATCATTTTCTATTAGATTTAAAGTATCTTTTTATGATGAAATATGAGTACTGAAGACAAATACAGCACTCAAGCTGTTTCATTGGAAATAATATATTATTGAAATTATGAACATACACATATATTGTTCTCATTGCCAAAATTTTGTACGTACTGAATTGCAATTATTATATTGATAACAATTTTTGGCAAGAAACAAACCGTGGTATAATCTTTACATATTTATAAAAGTCTAAAAATATCTCACTGAAATAATGTAATTAAAATAGATGTTTTTACACGATTTAAGTTTATAAATGATATGATACATTTGGTACTTAATATATTCATTTACGACACCCTACACTTTACGAATATCAGCAAGAAAATAATGATGTAGAAAAATATTTTTTTTTAAAAAAATTTTTGGGAACAAACGTACTATCTGAAAATATATGCGTAATATGGTTCGACAAATTTAAGAATGGAGACTTTAAGCTTAAAAATGAACCATGTTATGGAAGACTTTTTGTGACCGATGATGGCATTCTTCAAACATTTTAGAAAAAAAACTATTTTTATTTATATCTGAAATTTATGCAAATATTCAAAATAGATACCACATGAATTAACTGCTAGAAACAGATAGGATTCTGTAACCATTTTCTTGTCTTAAATTTCATACAATAAGAATGAACCATTTTTGGAACATCTCGTTCTTGGAGATGAAAAATGAATTATATGTGAAAATGTTAAAAATAAAATAGTATGTTACAAAGATAGACAATCCGCTCTGTCTAAAATATTCTTCAGATATAGCACCTTCTATCAGTGATTTTTGGCTCTACAACATTTTTAAAACAGAAAAAATTAATGATTTTGAATTTGTGAAAAAAAAACATTGAAAGAGTTGTTAATTTCCAATGACGAGTTATTTTATCGAAGAAGAGTTTAAAAATTTCCATCAAGATGGAAAAAAATGTTAATTTTAATAGAAATTGCGTTATTAATTAAATATGAATAAATAATATAAAATTTTATTATTTTCTTTACTTAAAAAATGGATAAAACTTTTCTCTAGACTAGTTACTCAGTGAAATATTTTTATCAAATTACAAATATGGAATATTTAAGTACGATTCAAATTCAAAAAAATAATAGACTCGTATTATTTCTTTTACAAATTTCTAACTGCCTTATATGTCATGAAATGTTATTTGTTAAATTAATCAATATTTATTCATATAAGCAACTGTTAATAAAAATGATCTGCTGTTTGTAATCGATGGTTCATTTATCAAACTGAATTTTATTATACTATAAAGCGGCTCATATAAGACTATTTTTTATTATCTTTCAGTCTTGTTTGATTTATCCTATATAATATGGAATTATCATTATAAATAACATACATATGTTATATAATAGTTATTAATAAAAAAAATATCTCTTAACATAATTTTCAAGTTAAAAACTTTTTCTTTAATAATGAATATTGCTATGATTAATATAATTTCTTTTTTCGAATATTTATTTCTCTAATTTTAAGTAATATTTTTTTAAAAAAAAATATAATTTAAAATGTTATACAATATTTTGTTAAACATTTATATCGAATATTAAAAATCGGTCACGTTTATAAAAACTAATACATATATCTGTAATATGCTATGTAAACAGTATACAAGATTCGTGTGTAGGTTGATGGTAATAGTACAAGAAGACAAAGTTTGGACCCTTTAAAAAAGACAGGTGCTAGGTGCATTCGAGCGTTTACGGTTTCAACAAACATATCTGAAAGCCGGTAATAAACTAAACACATGATGTTTCTTTTTCATGGTAAAACTTAAGAGTCCTGTTATTTCAATACATAAAATCGACTATAAAAAATGATTAGACTGTTTTACGTTTTCGATACTGGAAATTATATAATTCCCTCAAACGATTACATATATTAAAAATAATATCTCGTCCAAATATCCTTTTTGTAATTAAATCGGTTTTATGGTACGTGTCGATAGTAACGTCGAATACAATTATCGTTTGATGGTTTTCTTTTTTTATTCTAAGAATCATTTATCTAATGTGTTCTATTTCTTTGTTAGGAACAGGTTTAACAGAGATTAGGTTGGGTCAAGTACCGCTATGTAATGTGTAATATATTCTTATAAATTATTTATTTCAAGGAATATTTCTATACTTTTTTTGTTTCGGAGAACTTGTATTTTAAAGGCTTGTTTTTTTAATCATATAAAATAAATTCGACCTTTCTGTTCAATAACATCACTGTACAAGGATATGTATGTTGTAAATAACTAGTAAATATTTCAAAAGAGTTGTAAACAAATTTGTTGTGAGGTTGATTGATTATTAGTAGGTCAAAAGTTCAAATCTTTATAGAGATCTATTTCATTCAAATAACCAGCTTCAAATTTTCTCTATGAATTTAGAAATTTAATTATTATTATTTTTTACAAATTTGTGTTTAAATTTTCATAATTTTTTTACTTTTACTTAAAAAAAATCATAGTCACTTTTATCATTATTTGAATAATTTTCTCATAGTCGTTAATATTTTTGCTTATATAAATATAATTCATGTAAATATAAAAAAATAACACAAATAAATCACTCACCACCAATACCATAAAATTTTATAAACTGTTTTATAATCACTTATCGTTTATTTTATTCGTTGATTTGTATCCTAAGTGCTATGTCTGTCGAAATGCTCATCAGCAAATCAAGTGAACAATAAGTGATTATTGTATTTTTATAAAATTTTTAGTGTTGGGAATAAATGATTTATTTGTATAAAAAGTTAATTAGCCACAGTATTGAAATAAATACAGATAAATGATAATAGTAAAATTATCTTTACTTTAACAGAACATTTTTGATATATTTGATTGTTATGGAAAATTTAGTTGATTATTGGTATATATACTTTTATTACTGCTATAGACGTACATGTAAGTTTTTATAAACGACATTCGAAATAATAAAAAATGTACAGAAAATATAATAAAATCATCATATACTTGTATATAAGAGTGAAATCTAAAGGATGGGAAACTTAATTATAAATAAAACAATATATGTATATAATTTGTATAATAAATATTGATATCAGTGAATTAATCTTGAATATTGAGTAGCACCTTGGCAATTAGTTTATTTTTTATAAGAACTTTATTTATATCGATGATATGAATAATTTGTTTGTTTTTATCAGAAACTTTAAATAATTATTTTATGATATAATTAATATTTTAATTAACATGAAAATTTCGAAAAAAATATGTAATTTAAGAAATTGTGTTACATTTTATTTTTAAATTATGTATGTAGGTAATTTAATTCGTACTTCAGTGTCTTAAATTTTATTTATTATTATGATTTTTATTTACTGTAAAAAATTGAAAAAATAGTTCTAAAATAATTTTTAAGTTCCAAATAAAGGTAATGTTATAAAGTTTTTATTAAAATTCATAAACTTACACAATATGTATTATTAGTTGCTAATTCATTCCTTTATATAGTATAAATTTGATTCAGCAATTTTTCAAAATTGTGAAAAATTTTGTAATCACTTAAATGATATAAAAAGTAATAAATTATTTTATGTATTGATATATTTTTTGTTACATATTTTAATATATTTATATATTATTTTCTCAAAGAAAATCATAATAACAAAAAAATTAAATTCAATATGAAATACATTAATCTATAATTGTTGTTCCCATTTTTGTTTACTATTTAGAATTTTAATGTCGCTTCTTCCTCTGTTGGTTTGAAAAAATGTTTATATCTCATTAGCTTGCAAATGATTTATAAATATCTAAAAAATACCTACTGTAAGCATATGTATTAAAATCGGTTGTGTAAGATATATGAAATTTAGTTCTACGATTTTATATAATATTTTGAATTAAGGAAACAATTATAATTTAAACTGCCCTAGTTTCTTTAAGCTGTATGATTTTTGATAACCCGTTTGTATTGAAAATGTAATAAATTTAGTATAATTTTAAAATAAGTAATATTTGAGAGTAAAATTTTTGTGATCTTAATTTATTCGTCAATAAGAAATCTTCAATGACTAATTTCAAAACTATTTTCATTTTTCAATCAACCGCGATCCATAAATCGTTTATAACGGATCTATAAACATACAATATTCGAAAGAATGTACGACAGTCAGTGTCAGTCAGCCCCCACTGATTTGTGATACGTGTCTGCGCCACGCAGAGGTCTGACACAGTTCATAATGATGGTGTGGTAGTGCCTGCATTAATGCACCTAACGGTAAATCAGGGTCTCGATCATTCTACTCGTTATGTGGACGTCGCCCTTCCCACTTCGTCGTTGTTATGCTTCGATTATTTGATAATTATATGCAGGCGGTTCGATTGCATGTAAAATCTAATATTCATCAATATATATATATATATATATATATATATATATATATATATATATATATATATATATATATATAAGTTACAATATTATACATAATACATTGAATTATGTTCGAATATTGTCTGAATTTTAGTTAAGAATGTGTTTGGAAGGGTTCATTACATGCGTAGTAATGAAATAATTGACCTCATTTACATTAAATCCGGTGTTGGTGTGCAAGGTCTTAGAAATCTTAGAAATTTGTATGTTTTCTAATTTGTTACAAGTTTGATTTGTTTTGAAGATATTTTTATATGATATAGCAAATATTATAATGATCATATTATTCTACAAGGAATAAATAAAATGTAGAATTTCATAAATATCAATAATGTTATAATATATAAAAAATATTAATAAATCAGAAAAAAATAATATATTTTTTTAAATTATTTATTCTTTAAAAATGTTTTAATGTAGACATTTGTAATAATGAAAATATTTATAAAATATTTAAAATTAGTATTTCAATAAAAAAAGTATTTTTTTATTTAAATATATATGTACATAAAATAATGTTTGTATAAAAATTAATTTATTAAAAATAAATATATGAAGTTGATGGATTAATTTAATATAAGTAAATTGAAATTTCAAAAACAGTATTATTTTTATATCAAAATATAAATATGTTGAATTTTTTTGAAGTAGAACAAATATAGCATTCTATATAATTTAAAAATAATTCTATGACATAACTTTTAAAATCTATATTTATCTTTTGCTAATATTTATATATATATATATATATATATATATATATATATATATATATATAAATAAATAAATAAATAAATAAATATGTGTGTGTGTGTAAGAAAATAAGTTTCTCTATGGAGATAATTTCAAATATTAAGTAAAATCAAAAGAATTCTTCTTATAAAAAATATTTTTTTTAAATCAAGATTATTCTTATAAAAGGATTCTTATTATTATAAAAGGATTATTTTATCAAAATGATTATTTTTATTAATCAAAAGGATTATTCTTATAAAAAACATTAACTTTTTCAAAACATCAATTATAGATCAAAAGAAGATTTGAACTTTTGAAAGTATTTCTTTTAAAAAATGGAACAAATAAAACTAGTGATTTCAAATTTAAATCACCGTCTGTAAAAATTAACTAATAATAAATAAAATATATTAATTAAATAGAAAAAAAACTAACTATATAATTGTTTTGTAGATATTTACAATAATTGATTGATAATTTCTGGAAATATTTGTAAATGTGCTGAACTTAAAAATATTTTAAATTTATCTTATTAACTTTATTATTATTTAATACAATGGAAAAATATTATATAAGAAAATTTAAAAAAATGCCAACAGTTAAAATACTTTTAAAACGTTAATAAATAATGTAAGCCAACAAGTTAATTAATATTAATAAAATAATATGAAAATAAAAAAAATAGATAATTATTAGTATATTATTTTTTTTATAAAATATATTTTCTATATCATTAAATTAACATTGATAAATGAAATTTAATAATATTAATAAAATATCTGCTTAGATTGTAAATATTATGGCAGAATTTCTAGTTTTAGCACACTCTTTACATAATTATATTTTACCACTCTTAATCCTACTTTTTAAAACCTTCTTTAAACATCTATTTCAGGTCAAAAAAACTTAAATCTAGAAATTTTTTGAATAAATATTTTTTATTATAAATTGAAATTGTTTTTTTGAGTTTTTGATGCTTGTAACAGATTTTTATGTATATGTTTTAAAATAATTTAACAAAAAAAATATTCATTCAATAGTTATTTCAATAAATATTATATATATATATATATATATATATATATATATATATATATATATATATATATATTAGTATTGTGATTAAATAGTCGTTGAAATTATACAATTCCTGATGTGTCTGATCAAGTTCTTTTTAATAAGAGTAAAAATTAAATTTTTATTTATCTATTTATTTACTAAATTAATGAAAATGAATTGCGATATTTTATATTTTCATTAAAGATTTTATTTGAAAAACAATAAAATGTTACACATACACACAATATATATATATATATATATATATATATATATATATATATATATATATAAATTGGTGGCAGTTTTATTATTTCTTAATAGCATATCTATTTTTTACGTTATTTTTTTAATGAAATTAAAATTTATTTATTAAAAAATATTTACACAAAATAATTTTAGAGTGAGTTATTTGATAAATTAAATAGTTTTCCATATAAGTATAACAATGTGCCTTTAATCTCTTCACGTATAAATAAATCAATATGACCATTTTCTTTAATGTTTAGTCAGAAGATTTAAAACTTTGTTTTGACATTGACGTAATATTTATTGTCTACGAATTTTAATTCAGGATGAAACAATAGGATATGTAAAATAAGGCGATAAATAAAAGCAGAAAGATTTGTACCGAAGACATAAATATAGACGAAATACTTTTTTTAACAAACAAGATTTTAAATATACATAACCCACGTGTCTCGAACAGTTAATAAAATTAATGTAATGTGTAATATAACCTTGATGCCTAGACATAAAGTTCATTGACAGTCCGTACAAAATATTGTCTAAAATTGCGAAATTATAATTTAGTAGCCAGTGCAACATATTCTTCACGGTAATGAAATCCATTTTAAAGTGGTGTATATATATATATATATATATATATATATATATATATATATATATATATATTCGTTTGTGTGTACGAATGAATATGTGCATCTGTCTCTGTTCAAATCTATTTGAAAATATTTGGAAACGAATGCGATAACAACATATAAAAATATACATTTATCTGATGGATCCAAAACAATAGTTTGATGACCTGACGTCGCAACAAAACGAAGGTGTTTCCAAGCGAATAATAAGATATATGTTTACTTGTGATGCCTTTTTATAACATTTCAAAATCGTATATTTTTAAATTTCACAGAACCGGTATTGCGAGATGCTTGTCGAATCGATAAATTTGTAATGTCGAAATTCGATTGATCAATTTATATTGATTGACTTCTCTTTTTTTATCAATCGTAGATCGACCCAAAGTCAAATTCTATCCATATGTTACGAACACTTTTTTTGTAACTTATTATTATATACGTAAATAAATATCGATTTTGAATTTATGTATATATTACAGTTATAAAATATCTTCAAGTTAAATTTCATTTATAAAATATTGAATTTATAACTGTTTTTTTATAAAATTTATAACTGTTTATCAATTCTTGACATCTTTATAATATATTTATATATATATATATATATATATATATATATATATATATATATATATAATACATTTTTAAAAATATTTTTCTATATATTCATCCTATACTTCGTCAATATGTTTCCATTTTTTTTTTACATTAATTTAAATCAGTAAAAAGAAGCACTTTTAATAATATTAACATTTTGATTTATTCATGGAGTATTTCAATCAGTTTAATAAATCATAATAATTTTCAATCGTGATTATATAAGTAATAATAATAAAATTAATAAATTGTTTAAATAATTTTACAAATTTGAAAGAATTTTTCACAATTTTATAAAATGGTTTAGAATAAATTTGTATATTATTTTTTTAAATTTTGTTTATATACAGTACATATATATATATATATATATATATATATATAGAGAGAGAGAGAGAGAGAGAGAGAGAGATGTACACATACATATATAAGTAAATATGTGAATTCCATTAATAAGTAATAAATTTATTAATTAAAACTTTTTTATATACATATTCTCTTTTATACCACACAAACTCGTTTATACAACATTCATATCGGAACACACTTATTTATTAATTTTTTTCATATAAACAAAATATTTATAAGGATTCTTAAGTTCAATGAAATTTCGTAACCTTTAAAGTAGTATAAAATTAATGTTTTTTTTTCTTTTGAAACGTTATGAATATGTCATGAAATATATATGTACATATACATGCATACATATGCATATATACATATATATATATATATATATATATATATATATATATATATATAATATGTATGTATTATTAACGTCAAAAGCTCTTGTATAATTAATAATTTTAATACATGTTTATGTAAATGTCCACTTTACCATCAGTAGCGTAAAAATAATCACCTTATACATATGTATTACTTATACACATGTATATATATATATATATATATATATATATATATATATATATATATATATATATATATATTATATTTATAATAAACACGAAATTTGGTAGCATGCAAAATAATAAATTAGAATAATAATCTTTAGATGGTGGTGAGATAAATATTTGTTTTAATTTGAAAAAGTATTTGACAGTTAACACATTTTATTTCAATTAATCTTATTTTCCATATATTTATATGTTATAGCATTTTAAAATGGATTGTAGATGGAAACCACCTCTTTTTAATTGCAAACTAGTTGATTAGTTAACAGTATTTATTTATATAGCACATTGAGTAATTTCTAATATTATAATTCTAAAAACTATTTTAATATTTTATAAAAAATATGTTGTTATAATTATTTTCCCAGTCTCTCTATTATTAGATTTATTTTATTTTTACTATAAAGGTCTTAAAAACATTGCTATTTTTATTTCTTGTCAACTATCATTATCATCAAGCTCTCTCTATATATTACTGGATGAAGGTCTTTCCCAAAATTTTCTACTTCAACTCATTCAATATTTTTCTTTTCCAATCCATTTCGATTAATTTCCTTATAAATATATACCAGAATTATATATAATTTGAAAGGGTTACATTGGTGTAAACATTTTTGTTAGTATAAAATGTTTCCTGAGTTTTTTTTTAAAAAAATAATTTATTAAATTTTAAAGCAACATGGTTATATTTAAATATCTAAATATAATTAAAATAAAATTTAAATAGAACAAAAAAACATTCTAGAATCATACGGAATAAAATTTATAGTTGAACGGTAATGACCTTGTATTATCTAAATGAATTAAATTTACCAACTGATCACAAAACAACTTGTGATTTCAAGAACATATTTTTATATAAATGAAAAATTTAGACATATACCACTTATATAAATTTAAAGATAATTAGAAATTTTTATACCGGTCATAATTACAAAATAATACAAAACTATAATTACTGAAATGATTTACGGACTGAAAATATCC
The DNA here is from genome assembly GCA_029203775.1 of Neoneuromus ignobilis. Lineage (NCBI taxonomy): Eukaryota > Metazoa > Arthropoda > Insecta > Megaloptera > Corydalidae > Neoneuromus > Neoneuromus ignobilis. The sequence continues at coordinate 10,230,900 of CP092087.1, forward strand.
CATATTTTACGTCATTCTTTTCACTTGGCATCAACGCATTTTTTTTTTAATTTTTCAAGGACCTTGTTTATTTCAATATCATTACATGTACGTCGAACAAGTCGAAATCGAAAATTAAAAACTCTATGGCAAGAATGCTCATCAGAATGACGCAAGAATGACCTCCTTAACTTATGGTAGGAAACTGAATATCGTTATGACGTGTATAGAGTGACTAATAGAACCCATATTAAACTTAATGGATATAGTTATAAAAAAAATTTTGAGTTGTTTTTTGAATGATACAAGTTTTATATATTTATGTCTTTTAGTCCAATGAAATACATTTTTGAAATCTGTCAAATCTATAAACAGTTCATATTATTTTTTTTCAAAATATGTTAAGGTCAAAAAAAATATATCATCGTTTATAAATTCTTATTAAAATATTAAACATAATTAATCATTGTTTGGAAATTAAAATAGCGATTACTTATTTGAATCAAAAATAATTATCTTAAAATAAGCTTAAAAAATATCTATTAAGAATTATCTATTCCTGTTAATTTAAAATATACTATTTAAAAAGATTTTTCAATTACAATCAAGTGAAATATTTAAGTATTTGTAAAAAGGCGATAAGATCGTGTTTTGATCGAATGAATTATAAATATTACATTTTTATTTCAAAAACACACAAATATCTTGTAAAAAAAATAATTTTTGAAAAATTGATATATTGTACATACACTAAAAATCCAGTTAATAATATTTGAATCGTTACCAAATAATGATGAATTTTCCTGTTGGTCTGAGTGAGTGATGCAATATTTTGCAATCGTAAAAAGATGGATTACATTGTATTGATATCTGAAAACGAATGATAATTTTTTTAAGTTGGGTCAGTGAGGTCTTAATACATTATAGAAGTTTAATCTTAAGCAACAAATAGACATTTGCACTTCTCATTTTTAGAAAAAAAAATTTTTTTTGAATCGAAAAATTCTCAAAAAACGCTCATAAAATTGAGGCAATCAGAATTTGAAATTACATATAACACATCCGCTATATTCTCTCGACTTAATATTATCAAATTATCATCTATTCCGAAATCTCTAAAATCACATTATTAGAAAACAGTTTAATATTGAGACTGATGTCCGAATGGAGCTTGATGTATTTTTTAACACAAAACTAAAAGAATTTTATCGCTAGGATATTGAATATTTAAGATTTAGATAGGAAAAAATTATGAATGATAATAGAAAAAATATTTTGAATTAATATTAAAATGTCAATTTTTTATTTCATTTCAAAACACTAATTTTTAAAAATTCTCTTTTCAAATATTTCAATACTAGTAAGTTTTTTTTTTTTATTCTAAAGACGTGATATAAAATTGAAAGTAATTACTGTATAATTATTGAATATTTCAATTTAATTTTTGAGTTTAAAATTCATTTTAGTAAAAATAAATCATGTGTAAATATACTATGATCTGTGGAATTTTAATTAATTTTAAATTCAAAATTCATTGATCAATAATTTCTTTTTCTGTCTGTTTTTTATACAAATTATTTTAATATATTGTATTATTATATCAACTATTAATTAATATTATCTTCAAATTACTAAATATAGAACTGTTATGTAAATATATTTTTTAAAATAATATAAATCAAAGTGGAATTTAAAAATCTCGTTTAAATACACATCAAAACTGTGATAAAAATAGCAATGTATTTCTACTGACCAACGCTGCAAATATTTAAATCAAATAACTATTCTCATCTGTTAAGATTACGAAAAAAATCACGGACAGGTTTTTTTGGAATACTGATAAGACCGCAAAAATTAAAAATAAAACAAACCGAGATGAACAAAAACAAACAGACGAGTTAATTTAATCGCGCGCGTAATATACGAGGCGTTCCTCAAAGAATAGTTTGTAAAAAAAAATTCGTCAAGTTCAAGAACAATGTCACGTGCCGTTGCGAGTGGGCGTGTTATTTTTTTCAGTGTGATATCAAGGTAACAAATAGAAGAAAAAATTAACATTTGTCCTTGAGCGGTGTCAACAATATAGCTTCGGTATCTGTGGGGTCATTAACATTCGAAATGAAATTTGCGCATCGCGTATTAGAAGTCGATATAAATCATCTTCTTGTGCCCTTGACCATGCGATTATGCTTCTTGATGCGAAAATTTATAAAAATACAATTGTTACATGATGAAACTTTCATATACTCTTATGTGCATACACAAACAAAAAAAACACATACACACACGCATATATATATATATATATATATATATATATATTTATATACAATAGAAAAATAATTATCATATAAATCAATATTGGAGATTTCTGGAGTAATGTCTTTTATTATATATATATATATATATATATATGCGCGTGTGCACGTTTTTAAATTTATGTTCATTAAAAATACCAGACAGAATATTAATGAGAAGACAAAAATGTTTTCCAGTACTCCAAGTCATACTTTGTTCAGAATAAGCGTTTTTAAATTTCTCAATGTTAATTTTATTTTGCAGTCAACCCCTCTATTACTTGAAAAATGTTTATATTAATATTTTTTGATTTTTTTAATTAGATATTTTTTTAAAAAAACTAAACAATTTATTATTTAGATTTCATTTGCCAAATTTATGTATACACATACAATAACTGAAAATAAAATCGAAATGCAATAAATAACATTTTAAAATAGAAAATTCCTTTCATTCCAATATTGTTATTAGATTGTACTACTACATGAAATTTTCTAAATTCTCTAATTTGAATTCTGATTGATATCTTGATAGATTGTGTGCAGTAAATTTCATGTTGTATTATTCTGAATTAAATATTCTTTGGTTGTCTTAATACTCTTTCAAATAAATTATTAATTTTGAAAATGATTTAAACAAGATTTTTTTATTATTACCCATAGAAAAAAATATTTATAGTAATAGACACAATTTTGCTTCAATAAATTTTATTTTTATGCAAATTTAGAATTTTAATATTTATCAAATTGGTCACTTCATGAAATATTAAATTATATTATATATATATATATATATATATATATATATATACATATATATATATATACATACAAATATATGTGTATGTAGATTAGGTAATCAAGAAAGTTCTGTCATTTTTATGTGTATCATAATTCAATTCTAAGAATTGTTTATATATAGTATGATTCATTACACCAGGCACAATAACTTAGTAATAAAGTACATATCTTGTTTCATTTGTTCACTACATCCCAATATGTTAATTTCAATTTTAAAATATAATTTCAAACCTTCAAAATGCCTATACAAAATAGTATAATACGTGCATGTTTACTTTATGAATTTAAAATTGGTTCTAACGTTGTTGAAGTTACAAGAAAAATTTCTATTGCATTTGAAAAAAGAGTAATTACATTAAAAACGGCCCAGGAGTGGTTTAAAAAAATATTTCAAGGGATGAATTATTCTAAAATGAAGCTAGATTAGACAGACTATCAAATATAAATATCAACAGATTGCAGATAACGTTTGAAACAGATTCGCATGTGTCAATAGCTTTCTGAAGAGTTCAAAGTAAGTGACAAAACAATACGGAATCATTTGCATAAAATAACGAAGAAGTGGAAATTAAGTTAATGGATACCGCACTTTTAACTTCCGGCAACAAGTTACAGCGTTTTATCATTTTTAATTGTAAAACTCTTTGGATAAAACTTGGACCTATAACGAAAAATGAATTCTTTATTTCAACTATAAATATAGTTATAACTGACTATCATCAATTATCTTTTTATACAAACACCTAAAGAAAAATTGACTTCAAGAAAAATTCTTCTATCTTTGGTCAACTTCAAGAGGAACTATTCATTATGAATATCTACAAGTTAGTTAAACCCTCACAGTGAACAACTACAAACAGTTATAATACATTATATACAAGAAAAATAGCTATGGCTGATAAATTGTCAGTTTTATTTTTGTGAGATGGCGCTCGGTCACATGTTGTAGTAATGACAAAAAAAGATAATGAAAATTAGAATGAGAAATTCTCTTTCATTCTTCATATTTACTAAACATGTTTCCATCGGATTTCCACTTATTGTTATCTCTGAATAACCATATATGCGTTGAAGATATTTACACTGACAATTTGAAAATGAAAATTCTATATTTTATAAAAATGAATTTATAAATTATTTTCTCTTTGAGAAAGAGTAGTTCAGTGTGAAGATGTATATTTCGACGAATAATGTTATTTTATATAAAAAATAGAATCGTTCTTATTTTAATTTCAAAATCGACAGAACTTTCTTGATTACCTAATATAATCTAATTTAATTTTTTCTTTATTGATCCTTAAATTTAAAAAAATAATCTAAACAATAAGTATTTGAATATCAATTAATTAACTACTTGTATTTTTTGATGCAAATCGATTATATAAAATACTATAATTTTATTTGTATATACATATATGTAAAATATATATTTATTAAATTAATATATATTATTTATTCAATAATCGTTTTCAGTTCAAAATATAATTATTTTTTTTAAAAAAATGTGATTGCATTTTCAAATTATGCAAACATAAAGTGTAAATAAAAAAATACAGTATTAAATATTCGAGAATAGAATATAATACAGAAGATAAAAATATTTTTAGTACCGTATATTCATGCATACACACATACATATATATATATATGTGTGTGTGTGTATGTGTATATGCTATAAAACAGTGTTATGATGTCCTTTTTTCTGACAATGTCGACTTGTGGTTGAATATCAGACGTGAAACTTATGACTCACACTTTACAAAAACAAATTGAACAAAAGACTTATCCAAAGAAAGAATATTATGTAATACTTGTGTAGGTTAGCTAAGTGGCGAATTAAGATTTTTAAATCTACTAATTAAATTCAAACAATATACGTTCTTATTTTAAATATGGAAAAAAATTCGGAACTTACTGTAGCACAATTCCTTAGATAAAATATTATAATTGCTTGTTTAATTTTTAACACATTTTCTTAATTTTAAAAAAATCGTTTTGAAGAATATTTTTAAGAATTTTTATATTTTTTAAAACAATTCTGATATGAAAATATAAATAAAATGAAAATACTTGATTTTTTAATTTTAATTGTTTTCTTATTATAATTGTAATAATTTAATAACAATTTTTGTAAAATTAATTATAATAAATTGATTACTTTGAATTAACTCATTAAACAATTATATAATAATATTTTATTAAAATATAAAGTATGATTGTCTTTTTTAAATCATCATAAAAATCTTAAGTACTTCGAGCAATTGATGAAACAGATATTGTTTAATTGAATAATTAGAAAAATAAATCAGAAAAAGTAATTATAATGATAAATTAGATAATTAATTATGATTAAATAGGTAGCAATTACAGAATATCATTAAATAAAATCTTTTTTCAATTTCCATTAGTACTTTTTCGTTTTATCAAATTATAGAGAATGACATAGTTAGTAAGTCAATTTTGAATTTTTTAAAATTATTACTTATTATATCTCTCATTTTCGAGGGTTGAGCATGAGGTCGACAATCTTATCTTGTAAAAAATAACTATCGAGAATCTTTGACAAGAATGGCTCTATTGAGCTGCATTGTCAGAGAAAGTCATTAGCTCTACAAAAGAGCTGTAGTGTCAAAAAGAAAAATCTTACTTATTATATATTTGAAGAAAGATAAATTGATTCATCAACATTTTGATTTATTTTTAAATTTTTGAAATGTTAATTAAAAACCGATAATATAATAAGAGAAGTAACAAGAAGGAAGAATACATTTTAATATAATTCGAGAAAAAATCATATTACATTTAGAACTTGTTATATATTGTTATACAGATATTTGTATATATCTATCTATTTATATATATATATATATATATATATATATATATATATATATATATATATATATTTAATACGTTAAAATATTTTTCAATCTTGTGTTGTTGGTGTTGAGCACATAAGGCCGATGACCTTGTTTATATATGTAGCGACGTAGATTCGAATAACGAAATGACATACATGTGGTTTTGTTTGTGTTTTTGTCCAGTTTGAAAATATTAATTCTTCTACAATTATCGAATTCCAGCAAATTTCAAGAAACAACATTATATAAACTTTGTTTTTGTTTATCTGTTTATATATATATATATATATATATATATATATATCAAATAATACTATAAGAAATATCAATTCGTATAATTTATTAATTTATGCACGATTAATAAATATTTACAATAATAAAACTTTAAATAATACGCAAATAAATAAATTTAAAGAACACTTATTACAATACAAATGTTTTTTTAAAATATATTATTAATTCATACAGTTTTTTTTTGTAAATAATATGATAATGAGTATTAAATATATTTTAATTTTCTAAAAAATAAAATTGCATTTTAAAAATATTCAAACATATATAAAAATAATCTTCAATATGTAAATCATTTACTTTTTTATTTTTAATTTTATCAAGTTTTTTAGTCATAGTAATATTTTATATATATGAATAAAAAAATAACTCTTTGTTAAATAATATTTTTTTGTCTCCAATTTGTTCATAATTTAACATTTCTTTAAACAACACTTATTAGTTTAAATAAATTCAAAGTATCTACATAAACAAATATGTTTTCCTGAAAAAAAAACTTAAGAGTACTTATTTAAATAGTCGTATAAGTATTTATTTATGTAAACGAATCGTACTGCATTTCGTTTAATTTAAATTTATCTCCAATCTGTCTCGAAAAAATCAATATTGTTAAATATACTAACACTGACGTAAATGTTAAAGCTTTTAAATTCACAATTTAGATAGAACAGAAAAAATACATATAAGTTTCAAGTATAAATGTGTTCAATTAAAATAATTGAGGAAACTGTACGAAAGGTGATTTAATTACATGCGTAAATAGTTAAATCACATGATATATTTAATACAGTGTATGATTTCATCGAGGTATTTTTTTTATTTTAGTTTGAGTAGCGTTCAAACTTAAGTTTCAACACAAATCAAATAACTGACTTCACTTATAAAAATGTTTTGTTCAGATGACGAACTGTAATTTATTATTAAAAATATTCTATGTGTCATGGATTTGTTGTAATTATTATGAATCTGTTTTGAATAATTATATATATATATATATATATATATATATATATATATATATATATATGTGTGTGTGTGTGTGTGTGTGTTATTTATAAATAATTTCATAAAAACAGAACAAAAATTTTTTTTAAAAAATTCAAATATAAAATATTGAAAATAAATTCAAAATATTCTTTTCAGAATTTTTTTTTTAGATTAAATATTTAATTTGAAAAATACTAAAAAATATAATAAAATAATATATATAATTAAAAAATATATAATTTAAATTATGACATCATCCATGTTTATTATTGTTGAATTTTTTATATCAACTTTCAAATATTTTTTTCAAAAAACTACTATGTTTTTAAGACAATTATAATTGATTTATGTAATAAAAAAATACAAAAAAAATCCTGAAGCATTGAACATAATAATTACAAAAAAATTGTAATGTAAAAATATTTACATCTACTTAAATTAACTACATTTCTATTTCTAGATGGAAGTTTCTAGACTGTGTATCATCTGTTCTGTTCTACTTTTATGAACTTTGTTTATTTTTTAGACGAGTTTATGTTACGTGTTAACAATTCATGCATCCATACTGTACTGTAATTTTCTCATTTTTTTATATTGTCTGATAGGTATTTTTGTAATATTTTAACTTAAAGATAAAACGATCTTCAGTGCATTTCAAGAATTGAAAAATTATATTTGAATAAATTTATTTCATTTTAAATATTTTTGAAGACGATTTAATATTATTTCATACTTTTTTAGAAATTGTCATTATATTTTTGTTTGTCATACATTTTGAATAGATCAATCGAAATAAACTGTTATTTACGCTTGAAAAACATCTAAATAAATATTGCACAATTAAATATTTTTCTAATAAATGTTTGTCTATCATAAAAAAACTTTTTTTAAAATTCTGATTAGCTTAATAATCCAGAATAGATTTTTTATTTATTTCTATATATATTTTCTTTATATATTAAATACAATAATTTTAAAATTTAATTTTTGTAAAATAAAAAATACTTTTGAGTAGTAATGAAATTTTATTACTTTTTTTAATTTTTGCATAAATTGTGTATTTAAAATATTTTTAAATATTGATACTAAAAATTCTTAAAATAATATTTTAAAGAAATTTCTTTAAAAATATTATGTTGTACAAAAATACTATAATAGTATAATATATATATATATATATATATATATATATATATATATATATATATTACTGAATGTTTTTTCTTTAATATATGTAGAGTATACGTTTAGTAACGACAGGAAAATGTTAACCGTGTCGAAACGTGATTGTCAAGTGATCATTCTTTAGAATTTTAAATAGCTTAACAACTAAAAAGTATGACAAAGAATTTTTTACAGTATTGTACGATGTATACTATTTCTTAAGCAATATAGAACAATAATTTAAAATATCTCAAAATGATATAGATTGAGAAATCAATTCACAATGTAGATAAGTAATGAAAATTGTAATTCCAATAACAAATTTATTATTTAAGATTCATTTAAATAAAATATCCATATAAAGCATGTTCAGATATGTCATAAAAAAATGGTTGGAGATTGTATAAGATATTTTAAGGTTCCTGTACCTGAATATATTATCATTATTATAAATAATTTTCAAATCTTTGCTTTCGAAGCAAAAGAATTTTTTTAAAAAAATAATTTGCAAAAAAATGTTTACAAGAAATATATTTTTTTAAAAAAATAGTTATTTTACTAAATGACTATCCAACCCTTATGCTATAAAAATAATCTAATTCATTTTTAGATTTTTTTTAAAAAAATCAGATCTACAATTATTTGTTTATTCTTCATATGGTTCAGAATTTATATTTTTTATTACTATTAATCAATATTTAACCTTTCTTCTATTGAAACAATATGGATAATAGAATTTATTTTACACAAGATTTTTTTTAAAAAATCAGATCTACAATTATTTGTTTATTCTTCGTAGACTTCAAATTTTATCTTTATATTTTTTATTACTACTAATCATTATATGAATCTTCCATATTACAAATAACAAATTTATTTTATAGAGGATTTTTTTTAAATCAGATCTACGGTTATTTGTTTATTCTTCATAGGATTCATACTTTTTTATTAGTGGATATTTTAAAAATTAATTAAAACAACAAAGTTTTGTGTATAAAAACCTACTAAATTTTGCATGGTAGAAAAAATATTATTTTTATAATTATATAAACAAGATGTACGTCAAAATTTTCTGACTGATTTGTTATATATATATATATATATATATATATATATATATATATGTCTGTGTGTGTGAGTGTGTTTGTAAGCACATATTTAAGAATACGTGTGTGGGTGTATGAAATAAATTCTTCTTTTAAATATTCACCGCGTAGTAGTTTATGATAAATGGATCGACATATAAATTAATTTTTCTAAACAAGATGATGAATACTTTAAAATAATGATAACAACTACATCTCAATTAATTTCCATAAAAATATGTTGATTTGTCTTTGAAAAATCGTATATGATATTAATTTAATATATAAGGTCGCATAAATAAACCTGTTACATAAACCGACCATAAATCATTAACTCGTAGAAAAAAGCATAATAGATATTATCAAACTTAACGTCAATTATTTAATTTGTAAAATCTTGATTTGCGAACAGATCATTCAACTTCCGCTGACTCAGTTGCGTGAACAGAAGTCTGAAGTTAGCAACGAAACATCTCTTGTATATATCGGCGACGCCTTCGAGAAACAAAACATATATATATATATATATATATATATATATATATATATATATATATATATATATATATATATATATATAGTATGTATTTATATGTCTTCGTACATGTAATCCGAACACCTGTGTTGTGTGCTCATATAAGCAATAATGTGTAGGTAAGTGATTTATTCATCTGTACGTATATATTTTTTGCCTCATTGTTCCAACTCGGTTATTTGCATGATTAATTCGTACGTACACTTATAATGAAGATACCCCCTAATAATATGTAATATGCGTGTTAATTTTATACAAATGATTCTATCTGTTCAATAACAAAACGTAAATTATGAATCGGAAATGGTAAGGCCTGATGTGGTGAGATCATCATTTTTTTTTTTTGATACTATATTTTTGATACAATAATATTTGTCTTTTATATATACGTATGCGTGTTGTGTGTTCTTCAAGATCTAAATTATAATAAAACATAAATAATCTACAAAGTACTTTATTTCTATAGAAGCAAAAATATTTTATAAAAAAAAGCATTTTAAAAAAATACAAAATATTATCTATGGTGTTAAAGTATAAAGATTATTTTTTTAAAAAAAATGTAGTGAATTTTTAAATATAGAGCCATCCAAATGTGACATTTAGATTTTTTTTATTAAAAAGAAACTATACACATGATTCTTTTTAATAAAACACATATCAAGGCGTTACATTTGGATGACCTTCTATAGTCAAACACAAATGTTTCTTTAAAAAATGTACATTAACAAACAAGTATTTAAAAAATTGAAATAATTTTTATTATAATATCTCTCTTCAGAAGAGGATGTAATTATTCTTTGATATAATTCCGTCTCATTAACAATTTAAATATATAAATTGAAATTAAAAAATTTTATCCTTTCGTTTTTACCATTCATATTTCTTAATTAGATTTCCTTTATCTACTTTGATATTTCTTTTTTAAGTGATACAAATTAAAATTAAAAAATATTATCCTTTAGTTATCTTTCATATTTATTAATTAGATTTCCTTTATCTATTTTAATATTTTTATTTTAGTCAAGAAATCATTTTTGAATTTCTATATTATTTTTATTTAGAATTCGAAATCAGTATGTTTTTATGATTTATAGATAATGATCCATTAAAGGTAAATGACATTTTCTTCAATTGCCAAATTAAAATGTTATGAACTTTCCTTGTAATATTTTATTTTTTTCGACCCTTGACATACATGGTTGTAAAATAATACCTCAATATTTACACGAAGCAGTGACTATTTTTTTAAAATAAACAATGATAATCATTGATTAGAATCTATTTATTTCTCTCTCTCTCTCTCTCTCTCTCTCTCTATATATATATATATATATATATATATATATATATATAATGAGGGTGGTACAAATGAAACTGAAGGATTGTAAAGAATAATAAATTATAGTAAGCAAATAAATGTATTTTTAAACTTTTTAGTCTCATTCGAATCACCTTTATAATCTTGAAATACTAATATTTTAAATCTAAAAATTTTGAAAAAGATTTCCAAATTGTAGAGATAACAGTATTATTATTGAAATACTGTACAACATATAGATGAGTTAAAAATAAATAAATATTGATAAAAATAATTCTATAGAGTTACCCAAATGAGTCTGAAGGATAATAAAGAATAGTAAAAGACAATAAGCAAATAAATGTATATCTAAACCCTTCAATCTCATTTAGGTCACCTATATATTATTTGGCACAAAAGTTCATTCGTAAAAATGAATTTAGTTGTAGTACCAAGCAAATATTATTTACTAAAAAATGTCTGAAAAAAGTTGTAAATATGAAACAAAGCTTTATTTGTCAATTTAACATTGAATTGAAATATATTTAAGTATATTTTTTAAAAAAATATTAAGTTAAATTAAAATTACTGAATATGATTGAAAAATTACTAATCAACAATTAAAAAAATACATTATGTATGGATTATATTTAATCTTTACTATCTTTGTAAAAATGATAATAATATTTTTAAATCCAAACATTTAATTAAAATTATAATTATAATTTCTAGATATTCAGAAATAAATATTTTTCCCAAAGAGTTCATTAGTCATTGAACAAAATACCAGAAATTTTCATGGATGAAAGTATTGAATTTTTCGAAGCGTTACAATTTTCAAAATAGAAATGCGATTACAAAGAATAAAAGAAACGTCATAAGTATTTCGTCAGACTGAAGTCGTAACTCGTTTCTGGTTAAATCTGTATGACGGAGTGTTGTCTTTCTATTAGAGCGAAGAGTATAAGCATTGGCCTACGTGTTCATTTAGCACTGCGAAGGTTAGGGTTCGTATCGCTTGGTCAATCATGTTAGCAACATCTCTTATTCATTTACCCTCGTTTTTAAAAATATCTCAATTAAAGTCTTTTCATCAAATTCATAATACAATTTTATATAGTTTGATGGCCTTCATCAACCCTCTTCATACGAATTAAAATGAAAATCAAAATAGTTAAACAATCATAATCACCTGTTGATATTGTTTCATCCTACATTTTTATATTTTAATTTTTGACAAATATTAATAAAGAAAATAGTCAATTTATTCTTTTTACAAATACATTTTAATATTGAATAATATATTGTATTTTTAAATATTAATTATGGATAGATATCACCAAAAAACAATATTATTTGATTAAAATGAAGTACTGATGCACTTATTGAATATTAAACTAATTTATACTATACATTAAAGTGTTTATTAGACTTTTTTAAAAATATGCTTTCTTTGGGAAGTGATTTATTTATGAAAATGGTGATTGATACAATGAATTAAAAACAAAATTTATGAAATATATTATTTTTATCAAGAATATGATTTTAATGGCTGAGTAGACTTATAACATTTACGCATGCGTTGTTTCAAATTTGTGACATACTTAAAAATTTAAAATAATAAACCGGGCCTTTAGTTTAATCAGTTGGTTATTTTGTTATAACAATTTAACAAGACAATAATTAATAAAAATACTTATTTATTAAAACTATATATATATTAGGTTGGCAAATATCTCCCTTCCGCCTTCTGGTCTTTTGAATTTCGCAGCTATGTATAAAAAAAAAAAGCGGAAGGGAGATACTTGCCAACCTAATATAATATATATAATAAAAACAATTTTGGAACTAATTATTAAAAAACCTCCTTATTTGATATTTTTCTCTTAAAATTATAGTTTTGAAATTGTGTGAAAATTTTCATCATTAAAAAATCATTGTTTAATTAAAAAAAATATAGTCAGTGTCCTATAAAAATTAATAAAAATATAAAATATAGTAAAAATCAAAATACTCAAAATTTGAACCAATGATATAATTAAATCAACATTTAAAGCAGCGTTGAGGAACTTTAATTTAACAATATTAAACCGTTTTAAATAAAAATATTTGAATGATTCAGTTTGAATCTTCAATAACAAAAACTTATTTATTTGATTAATTTTTTTAAACAAAGATATTAAAATATTCTTTTTGAGAATGAAATCAATTTAAAAATGATACAAAAATAATATAAAAAAATATTCCATAACAAAAAATCGAGTTATATTAATATAAATAAATCAAAATGAATTAAAATTTCTATACTGAATGAAACTCTTTTAATAATTTTTTTTTTCACAGAACAAAACTGATATTTCTTTTATATAAACACCAATATTATAAAAACCAAATTATATACATAACAACATAAATCGTTGTAAATGAAAATAAAAAAGATATTATATATACACCTGTTTATAATTGTCAACTTTTAGTCACTAATTAGTTTATAATTATTTTTAATAATAAATTTATGTCATTTTATTTAGCGGTTCTAGTAAATTGGTCATTATTGCATTTGCTTGAATATTAATTTAATTACTTGCATTTTATTAATTACTATTAACTAAGTATTAAGTATTTTTTGATATAGAATATTTGTACATATGTACACATACTAGTATATATATATATATATATATATATATATATATATATATATATATATTTAAGGAAATAAAATGCAAATAAAAAAGATGATATTATATAAGTAAAATTTAATTATATATCCCAATTTCAATGAGTTTCCATATCTACTATTTTATACCATGGATATTTTTTATTTTGATTTGTAATAATACAAGAATGAAGGTCTTACCGACAACATTAATTAATTTTTTGCAATTGAATTTTATAAATCATTATATACATTTATATATATATATATATATATATATTTTTACATTCAATTTAATATGATATAATGTACATACTTCATTTAAAAAATATTATAAGCACGTAAAATTCAAATTTTTATTTTATAAAAAAGTAATTATCTAACTACTTGGAAAAGTAATATATTTTTTCTTTTTTAATCAAAAAAAGGTTTAATTTGCATACTATTTTTTATTTATCATTTAAAGTTTAACTCATATAGATAATTGTAATAAAATATTACATTAAGTAAAACTTCTTACTTTTTATTTTTTTTATGTTAAATAAATTTTAAGAATTTCACATAGACATAGGAAACTGTACATTTTTTATTTACAAATCTTAAACATACATTTTGAATATATTTAACATGCATTAAAAACATATTGTATTTTTTAAAGTAAATATTAGTTTGGGTTGGAAAAGAAAATGGTCTGAAAAGAAATATTGAGTGTCTATAAAATTTGTAACTGTACGTAGTTAAATAAATGATAAATATTTATTAAAATGTATTTAATATTTAAAGTATATATACTCGTATATATGGTTTAAAATGGCGGTAATGACCACAATCGAGCTAATCTGAATAGATTTTGATTTTCATAATTGAATTTAACTGAAGACAGTTTAGATGAACAATTAATCAGATCATGAATTACAACATAGACGAATTATAAAGTAATATTAATAAATTAATTAGAAAATTAGCATGTAAGATTTGAAGAAATATTTTTCTATTAAAATTGTATATATTTTTAATTCAAGAATAATTAATTACTTGTATATTATTTAGCTGAAATATAGTAATACAAAGTGCAGTGGTATGTAAACATCGCTATTATAATGTTTTCAACATCGCAACGTATTATTAACATACAATTAAAAATGGTAAACCGTCATATTTTGTAAACCGTATATATTGTGTATATATATATATATATATATATATATATATATATATATATATATATATATATATATATATATATATATAATGGATGAAAAGTTATGAAATCGTATCTGTTGAAGGTCATTGACAGGTGAATGAATAAAACGTTCATGCAAACTTACCATTTATTCATTCAGGAAACTGCGGTGAAGAGTTGAGTTTTCGACCAAAAATTTCAACAATACCGACGGTTATAACTCAAACACGCGTCGACGTCGCTTCCATCGAGTTAACCGTAAACTTCCGGAAGTTCAACAATCCTATAGAAGTGTATCGGTGTTGTAGTCGACTCGGATGATTACATAAAACGTATCCATATATCACAGAATTTCCAGTAATAAAAATATAAAGAACACATAGACGCGTTTCATATATCCACAATGTATTTATAAATAATCCAAATAGAATGTCGTTCGGTTTATTTATCCATGTATATCCACACACTCACTGAGATCCGTCGCAGATTTTTTTATTTTAATAAAAGCACTTTATCACTCTGGTTTTGTTCAACGACGGGCACTTTTGTACGCGTATTCCAATTTTATTTGTACGCTGTTGGTCCACAGTACTTACAAATTAGTTTAATATCCAATATAAACTGTTTGTTTTTAAGTCACTTGTTGAATTTTTTAAATAACATCACTGACGTTTATTGTCACCCAATATCCAAATTCGAACAAGATTACAAATATATATATAAATAAATACACACACAGAAACACTATTCGGAAAAACGATCGGAAAGCACGATCCGTTTTTCAAAAATCTTTATTTCATTTAGTTTTATAAAAAACAGAACCGACGTATATATCACAGCCGACAACAAATCTGAAAACCGTTTATAATCCCAACCACGTGTCGCACGGCGGTGACGTTTGACGTTTCAACAACACTGCAAGAACATGCAATATCTTTTCCTGTTGTTCGCATGCATTCTCGATGGCCGGACAGCCAACACTGACACTACCTTGAAAACTGAAATCACGGTCATGATTGTACCCCCACTTATGGGCCCATCACAACTTCCCGGGGGCTATTCATCTTACCGGCCGGTGTACAATCATCGGTTTTCAATGTTTAGTGTATACGGCGCGCTATATACCACCACCATAACGCTGCGAGTTACCTATAACGGGACTTCTTCACCAGTCAACAACACTCTTACGTTTTTCGTCGACAATGAAAAAGATTTGCATAGGTATGGTAACGGACGTCGATAATGTTTGTGGGATGTACAAACAAATTGTTGGTATAGGTGAGAGAAAAAAATTCGATCGGAAGAAGGGTTGTGGGAAAATGTGCGTGGCATTTAGATACGGTTCTATATAAGTACATACCGTTAGGTCTTTGAAGATTCGTATTTAAGAGTACTTCCTGGTTCCTTTTTAGATAAAATATTGTGTTATAAAATTTCAACCACATTACCTGACAGGCGGTTAGAAAATCATGCAAAAATTCGTTTTTGTTTCATTGATACATTCAAGATTCGATTATGAACTTTCAATAGAGTACTTTTGAAGACGTATGATTTTATATTTTATAAAAAACAAACGATGAGTAATATTAAATAAGTCAAAAAGGTCCAACAAATCGAATAATTTAAAGAAATAAAAATATTTACATACTTAAATACTTTTCATTATAAAAATAATCAATTTGTTTATAATTCTCAAAGAAATTATTGTTAAAGTATTTGAATTATTTAATTATTACAATATATTTACTAAAGAATAAATTAATCAAAAATATTTAGAAAATATTATGCATGTAAGAAAATCGTAAAAATAAACATAAAAATATATTTTTTGGTTTTATATTTTTAAATACACACACACACATACACTTATATATATATATATATATATATATATATATATATATATATATATCAGTGTATTTTATCTATTCTCATTCATTAAAGTTAATCATTTAAATGCTAGAATAATTCAGCGACTCCAACACATGAAAATATGGAAAAACGTATGTTAGAAATAAAACTTAGAGAAAAGAAGAGGAATGGGTAAATTTGGAAGAAAAAAATTTTCGAATTAATAAATAAAAAGTGCAAAATTGAAATTAGTCGATTTTATGACAAGAAGAAAAAACCAGCAATGGGCAAGATAAATTATTAATTGAGAACCTAGATATATTAAAAAAAATAAGAAGAGATTTATGAAGAAAGAGGATAGAAACGTATAAAAATCATATGTTAGAATAGAAAAGACAGATATTTAAAAGAAGTCTTCATCTAGCAGTGGTTAGAGAGAAGTTCCTGCTACTTCCCTAAGAAAACAATTAGGAGACAAAATAGGAGAAAAAATTAACTTGTGTATTATTTATTATCTTCACTTTCAACTCCATTGCTAGAAAAATACTTCTTCTCTAATATATCTTCTAGTTTGAAAAATTTGCCTCCTTTTCACGATACATTTTTAGATACAAACTTTTTATATCATATGTATTATTTTTTAATAAGCATGTAAAAAATTATAATTAACATATTTTTTATGTTTTGTTAACGGGTAATTTTTATAATTTCGGGCATTTTTCTTAATTTACTACATTGTATGTTTCATTATTTCAAAGTCTTCATGTAATAATTTTACATAGTTCAGTTAACCAAATTAAAAAAATATCTCTAATGACAATCTCTTGTCTTATCTGAATCCATTTTTTAATTTAATAACGGAGTAGATGTAATTAATAAACTGATGAAGATTGGAATTTTAAAAATAATAAAAGTAAGAATGAATTCTGACTAAAATTAGTAAAAATTAAAATAAATATAAAAAAGTTATATATACATTATTTTACTACATTAATACTATTTTAGTGGTCTATACTAAATATATAAATGAATTAAAATTAAAAATATGTATAGTTTTATAACATTTTAATAATGAATATAAAGCTAGATTGAAATATTAATATACTATTCACAATATACAGGGTAATTGAATGAACAAATAATTTTTGGTAAAATAATTAGTATAAAATGATGCATATAATCAGTCTAAAGAATTCACAAAAATGGTTTACATCTCTTCAGATAAAACAAAAATAAATTATTGCTTATAGTTGTAATTTGATAAAAAAATAAATCTCTGTAATAATAGTCATTAGTATATATATATTTTTTAAAAAATAGGTGTTTTGTATTTTCTAGAACCAAAATTTAATTATATATATATATATATATATATATATATATATAAATAAATAAATACATATACACACATACACATACATCAATGAAAGAAAAAAGCATTAGATCAGTTGAAATGGAAAGGTGTAGGTGAGGCTTTCATCCAGTAGCAAACAAAAAGAGGCTAATAATGATGTATATATATATATATATATATATATATATATATATATATATATATATATATATATATATATACATATATATATATACATAATATATATAGATATATATATATATATATATAAAAAATGTATTTTATAAAAAAGTAAGATAGGGCAACATGATATTAACAAAATTATTTACATGTGCGTTAGGAGAATTATTTCAAAGACTAAACTAAGAATTTGAAGGAATAAATGTAAGCTGAAAAATTAAAAATTTGTTGACAAGCTTGGATGAACTCAAAGAAAATAATAGAAGAATTATGTAAAGAAAATTCCAAAAATAGTCTTATGATAAATCTCAATAAGACAAAAATAATGTTCAATGAATTTTTAGATCAAAGAAAAATCATTCTAAAAGAAACAGAAATAGAAGTTAATAACTTATTATACTTAGGATAACTAATTGACACTAAAAGGAATATTTATAGATGAAGTAAACATAAGAGTAAAAATGAAATGTTATCAATTTCAAAGAAAGTTGCATAATTTTAGATCGGATATTCCTCTATGTTTAAAAAAGTTTTTTTATCAATGCATCCTACCTATTCTTATGGAGGTAAAATGTAGATTTTGAATACTATAATAATTCAGCGACTCCGGGCAACACAAAAAGATTGGAAAGATTTATGATAGGAATAGCACAAAAAGATAAAAATAGGAATTAATGGATCAGAAAAATAATAATTACAGATGTTACGACAAAGGTGAGAAGTTGGAAATAAAATGGGCCTGATATAGCAAGAAGAGGGAAGCTCAAATGGATAAGGGAAGTTATTGATTGGATATCTAAATATGTAAAAAGGTCCAGAAAGAGACTCATAGATAGATAGTACAGAGATATAAAGAAATTCGTTTGAATGGATTGGAAGAGAAAGGCATTGGATTGGATAAACTGAAAAAAATTAGTAGAGGCATTTATCTAGTAGTAAATAAAAATACTAAAGATATATATATATATATATATATAATATTTAAAAAATTGAAAAATTGTTTAAACATTTTAGTTAAAATATAACATGACATAAATATTAACTTACACATAAAATTATTTGATCAATAATTTAATTTTTCTGTCCTATTTACTAAATATTTTATCTGACTTAATATTTTTTTTTATAAGTTTTTAAGTTGAATTTTATTTATTAATGTTGTTAAATAGGAATAATTTTTTTTCACAGAAGTCTATAAAAATAATTTTATATATTTTTGTGCTATTATACATTATTCAAAATTTATCTATTTTAATGATACTAATTTAATATTAAATTGGTTAAGACTTTAGTAACTCAAATACACAACTCGAAAAATCATTTTATTAAAACAATTTCTTTGAACACATATTATTAATTAAACTTTAATTTATAATACCACTTATATTTAGAGTATTTTTATAATTAAAAATATACTATTTTTAATTTTATAAATATTTTTGGATAATACTTTTATGAAAAAATTATAGATTAATAAAAATCATCATTTTAAAAACGAATTCCTTTTAATTCATTTATAAAAGATTATATATTTATTTTTCAAGTAACTTCTTGGAATTTATAAAAAATAAGTTTTTTATTGCTTGACACGAATAAATATATATCATATTATTTTTCACCAAACATTTGACAATTTATAAAACTAATATTTTCCTTTAATATAAATTTTAGCTTTTTCTAAGAAAATGTATAAACATAAATATTGTATTTTATATTTCGTTTTATAAAAAATGGCATTTTTAATTATAAAAAAAAATAATAATTAAATTTTAAAGTAATCATTTTCTATAAATTCGATTTTAAAACGTAAATAAACAAAAAATTATTATACTAATAATAAACTTTACCATATTATATTTTTATGAGCGAATAAAATTGTAATTAATATTTATTAAAATTATATTTACATTTTTATACTCGAATAATGAAATCAGTCTATCGGAATTATTTCCAAAATCATTCCAAATATTAATTTTAACTATTTTCTATATCCATTATTATTTTCAGCCAATTATTCGATTTTTAATAGCACATATTTTTTATATAAAACTGTGTTATAAAAAATATTTTTTTAAAAAATAAATACATTCTATATTTAATTATATAGGGCCATCCAAATGTAACACCTAGATTTGTGTTTTATTAAAAAGAAGCTATACACGTATTTCCATATATGCATATTTTTTTTAATAAAACACAAATCTAAGCATCAAATTTAGATGACCTTATACATTTTTCATTACTGCTTCATTTTAAAAATATTTCTTCAAAAAATGTTGTTCAATAAATATTTTTTCTCATCTTTTTTAATGTTACTGACATGTTATATATATGTATATATATATATATATATATATATATATATATATAATTTTAATAAAATAACATTTTCCTAATAATTATTTTTTTAAAAAAATATTATATATTATTTTAATTCTGGTATAAACCTAATCTTATCTATTTTGGAATATAAGTATGGAATTTATATTTTATTTCTACTTATATATTTAATATAAAAATTAAGATAATATCTTGTATCTCAAAATGATCATGAATATTAAAAAAATCTCTTCTGTAACAAAATAAATTTTATTTTCTTCCTATTTTATTGTTTAAATTTTAAAATAACGATAATTATGTTTGAGAAAATTCTGTTCGTTATCAGTTAAGTATTTTTCCTATTTCAAATTGACAACGTCACAGAATCGAATAAATACTTCTCAGAAACAAATAAAGTATTCTAATTTAAAACTAAAATTAATAAACATGAATTCCGTCGTAGCATCACAAACGTATCACGATTGTCAACAATGTAGTACTACAAATATGGCTGACTCTGTTTAGATTACAATTCTATACTCTTCTGCTGTAATTCAAGTTTCTAACCGAAGCTCTCGGCTTCGATGGATAGTATGACAGGTTGTTGACCCTCCCGAATTCATGTTACAGAACCGAAGTATACGGTATGCTGTAGCAGAAGGTATAACAGCCGTGAGAGATAATTGTTATAAACATGTAAATGCCTTGTTTCGGTTTTAATTTAGATTCTTATACTCGGTCGAACGTGGAAAATAACGTATAAATGTTTAAGGGGCATTTGAAAACCTTGACATGGAAAATCGATTGATTAGTGTTTTGTGTCAATAAAACATTTTGTAAATTGATTAGATTTAACTAACAGACCGAATAATTTATACAGACATGTAAACACAATGATATGTATATATATACATACTAAATATACATATGTATGTGTGTATTTGAATACAGTTTCTTCAAATATGAAAAAAAATATAAATATTTGTTAAAGAAAAATAAAATAATTTTTTTAGTAACTAAATCACTATAATATTTTTCCTTTAATTCTGATGATTTTTTAAAAAAATGATATAAACAATATTTTGAAATTAATAATTAATAAAAATAATGATTCATACATAAATCATTGATATTTTTTGTTAATAACTTTATATTAAACTTTTTAAAAGCGTTAAATGTTTGACAGTTCGTATATGAATTTTCATCTGACAAAATATAATCCCATCCTTTGTTAAAATTTACAAATTTAGAAGTATGTATTAAAATTTCATCAAAAGAGCGTTAGAAGTGATTTCGTTCTGAAGTTGGAAGTGTTTTGTTATGAAATTATTTAAAAATAAAAAATCAAATATAATTTTACTCCTTCCACAAGTGTACAATTAGATAATGAAAACCATTTTCCAATTTGGAATTCCACTCGATTGAGATAAAAAATCTTAATTACATAGTTCAAACATTTGTAGTTTGTGAAAAATACAACTCAATAGTTTTTTTTTCAAGAAAAATAATTAAAAAATTGAAAAAAGTTTTTTTTATTATTTTTCCCATTTTAGTCTAGTATTTTGTATTAATATACATAGTTTATTTTTTTTAAATAAATAATTGCTCATTGTAGGATTAATAAGGTAATAAAAACTGAAAATAAAAATAAAAATTCAATATTCTAAAAAATATTTCAAAGTAAGTCAATATATATTTTGACTTACAACACTCAAAATGTGTTGGCACTTATAAATAATATCAATATTAATAAGTTTATTTTATTTTTGGTGAGATGTTAAAATTCATTGTAATTGTAAACTCAAATGAGAACTGGACTTCACCTGCTTTTAAATTATTGAAGATGACTTATCAGTATGACTTGTTAACACGCGGTCGTTCATTATTTATTTTTACAAAAACTTTGTGAGATAAAAATTAATTATAATAAAATGTCTATAAAAAGTAAAGAAGGTTAAGGTATCGTAGAATATCTCATATAAAGACAACTAATTTCAAAAATGTTAAAATCTTGTATCTAAATAAAAGATAATAATTTTATTTTGTATTTATTTTATTTATTCCCACGTAGGATATTTTTTTTATTTTGGATTCCAAGTAGTAAACCGATTTTGCTCACAACTTAAAAAATGACATTTTACAAATACGAGGGTCGTTTGATAAGTATGGTAAAAAAATTAGAAAAATCAAATGGAGAAATTTAATTACTTAATTAAATTAAACAATAAATAAATTTACCATACTTATCAAACGACCTTCGTAATATAAATGGAAAAAATGTACTAAATTGATTTTAATATTTATGAAATAATTAATTATTATTATATAATATAAGTAAAATAACAGAAAATTAAATATAAAAATGTAATTGTTTTCGTATGTCCATTATAATTGATTTTATTTTTGAATCTGTTTTAATTTTTAGTTCATTTTAAAATTTATTTTGGTTTTAAATCAGTTCTGAAGTAGATTTTTTATTCTAAAATAATAAAAACTAGATGAAAAAATTTTTTGAGTATAGCTTTAGGACGTGGATTTGAAGACATAAGATAATACTCTGATCTCAAAAACAGAATAAATAAGTTATTAAAAAATAATGGTTTTATGATCATAGAATCATCTATTCCTTTGGTACGAACATTTATGTCTTTACTCATAAAAATTTATTCATAGAATTTGAAATAAAATAAAAGTTTAATAAACTTGAAAATAAATTGCCCAAACAGTGCAAATTAACCTATTTAACAGTATATCAGCATTTAAAAATGATTGGTAAATATTCTAAGCTGAATCAGTGGGTTCCTTAGGAAATATCAGAGTTTAATCTGAAGCATCGAATGGATATTTGCACATCTCATCTCTATAGATTGGAAAAGGAGTTATAATATAATTATATTCTTCTGAAAAAAATTTTTTTAAGAAAATTAAAAAAATTGAATTGTAAAAAACAGTAGAAACTGCAAACGAAAACACAAAAAATATAAAAATTAAAAATGATAAAGATTCGTTGATATTAAGTTCTTTTGAGAAAAGTTAATAAACATCTGTGAAGTTAAATAATAATAAATAAATATGATAAATTATAAATATTTTAATTGTATCGAGGAATATTAAAAATCATAAAAAATAGTTCCAATTACAAATTTATAAAAATATATTAATATATATTTAGAGTTTAAATTTAAGGTTATTTTTATTCGAATTTATATTACTTTCAAAATTTAAAATTATATAGTTTTAGATATTATATAATTTTCATTTTTAATATTCTTAAAATAACTAGAAAGAAGAGATTTAATGTACATTAAGTGATTTCATAATTTTTTCCAAAAAATATTACATTTAAAAATTTATATTTGTATTAAAAATAATTAGTAGGAAAAAATTGTGGTAGACCTTACAAAAATGATATCTAATTTAGTATAAAAATTGTTTCAGAATATACCGAAATTTATCAATACAATAATATCAAATTATTACAAATAAATTATAAAAAGACGTTCACCATTAAGAAAAATGAAAAGAAAAAACGACGTTATGACTTTAAGAAATATAACAAACCTTATTAAAAGTCAATAAAGTAAATAAAAAAGTAGTAGTCAATAAAGTCAATAAAATATAGACGTAATAAATAACTAGCATATTAGAATATCAGTCAATTTCTTATGTATTCGAATCCGATCTTATGGAATTCTACCATCATTCATTAAAAAAGCACTAGTTTTAATAAAAACTTTTAATGAGATTCGATCTTGACAACGTTGTTAAGTAACTACAATAAAAAAAAACATAGACATACAATATTCACCTTCAATAAAAAATCATTCGATAAAATAATAACGAATTAATGCTTATTTATTAACTGTAATGAACTTGTATAATTTTTTTTTTGCAAAAAACATATGTTGATTTTTAAAAAAATGATCGACTAATATCACTCTATAAATAAAAATAATTTAATATAATAAAATACAAATAATCATTGTATTTATTTATCAACACATGGATAAATCGTCATTAATTAAATATATATATCGATAAAATATATAATTAATTAGATGTCATAATACTATACGGAATTTATTACATCTATTAACTTATGAACCACGTACATAAATATGAAATAATGTATATATTGAATACAAAATCGAATCAAATCAATGGCGACATAGGCGATAGATATTTACATTCTATGTCGAAATGTAAAATTAGAAGACGACAACAACGAAACAACAAATTAACATCTAAATGTTACTAATATTCAAATTAGATGCACTCGACAGGAATTATAAAAATATCATGAAAAATGACATTGACAAATTATATTTGTCTTTCTCTAGTCAAGTGAATAAAAGAAATCTATTTTTTGTGAAAATTTCAGTACTTTAGTATGACCTTGATAATTGTTAAAAGTAATTCAAGAAAAAAAATGATTTTGTTTAAACAATATATATATATATATATATATATATATATATATATATATATATATATAGTGATATATATATATCACTAGTATTTATAGATCAAAAACATAAACACTAAACACATAAATGATACAAAAACTTTTGAAAACCCAGCAAAGCATGGAATATAGTATTAGAAATTTCTAAACATGATTGGAAAACCTGTGAATGTATACGAAAACAGACAGAAGTGATTGTTGTAATAGAACAAATAAAATCAATGAAATGGGCATGGGCATGGGCAGGACATATATCAAAATGAGAAGACAATAGATTAACAAAAATCATTATGACGTGACAATCAAGAGGCAAAAAAGATCTAGGAAGAAATTCTGTCAAAAATGAAAGATGATATTTTAAAATATTGTAAGAATTGGATGAAAAGTTGAAAAAACATTTAAGAAGACTTAATGACATTTTATGAAGCCTTCATCTAACAATAGATTAAGAGGAGCTGATGATGATGATGATAATAATAATCATGATGGTGTATATATATATATATATATATATACATTTACAGTAATTCATGAAACATTGATCTTAGTACCAGAATAATTCAGTAATTCCAGATAACACAGAGAATAAAAATGCGTATTAATTTTAATACTTAGAGAAGAAAAAAGATATAATTGGAGTCGACAACAATATTATAACACAAGTGAAAAGTTTAAATTTGAAATATTGTAGATTGGTCAAAAAACATTTTATTTTCTTTTCCATCATTTTTTTTTATTAAACATGAAAAAAAGTGTTTAATATGGTGTTTACTTTGTTCTCTTTTTCATTATTATAAAACATCATTGATATTAACGAGAATGACATGTAATTTTTTTTACCAGGGAATTCCGCCTCCGACTCGATTTATTCGTTGATCCCGAACTTGTCTGCCTGAAAATCTATCTTTTTCATTTTCTGTTAATTTTAAATTTCATAAAATTGGTATTTTGGTAATTCTCGAAAAACTTTCTGAAAATTCGAAATTTTCATATCAACCGGAAACTAACGGCCATTTTTTTAAAATAAAAAGGTACAGAATGGTCAATGTTAAAAACAAAAACATTTATTGACAAAAAATAAACTTTGAATGCATATTATTGCCATCTGCTTTTGAGCTTTACATTAAAAACCGTAACATTTTTGTAGTAATGTTTCTATTGTTAAATATTTTTTTTAATTTTTTTCAATAAATAACTACCTTTAGAATTCTATTAAAATATTTTGATACGAATGATTATGAGTTTCGAAACTTATGCTATGATCAATAATTAAAATGATTGATCTATATAATTTTACAAGAAAATAAAGTAATTCAATAGAAATATTTTTATTACTGCTTAAAGTTTCAACATTGAAATAATATTTTAATTTTACAAGTATTCATACACATACATATAGATGTATATATAAATATATATATATATATATATATATATATATATATATATATATATATAGATGTATATATAAATATATATATATACATTAGCAGCAATACCAGCCTCTTTTTATTCATTGCTGGATAAAGTCTTCTCCTAAAACTTTCCAATTCGATCGATCCAATGTCTTCCTCTTCAGTAAATTCAATAATTTTTTTTATGTCTCAAACTCATCAATCCATGGATCTTTTCTTAGGTTTTTTTATATATCTAGGTTTTCAATTAATAATTTCTCTTGTCATTTATATATACATATATACATACATATATATATATATATATATATATATATATATATATATATATATATATATATAAATCAACATACCACACATAATTGCAAAACTAATCAATACGAGTCTAAAATGGATCGTTTTATCGGAAAGACGTGTCGAAAACATCCAAACAACATTTGCATGAATTGAAAAATTCAATGTCATCGACAAAAACCGTTCAGTGTTTACAAAATGATCACAAAAAACATACAACAACGTTTTCTAATGTTGTAAATCGTCTACAGGTATGCGCCATCTTTTTTCGTTTCACGTTCCAAATGAATTATATTGTATATACATACATATATATATATATATATATATATATATATATATATCTGGTGTGTCCTAAACCGAACGAGCACAAACATATCATCTCTAACACACGTTTCAGTACGTGCGAGTTTCGTATGATGTGTACCATGAAATGGTGAGTTCAACGACCGATGAGGAAGCAAAGCTTGCCAAGACCTAAGTCAAGAAATAAAAGTAGTTTATTCATCGATGTACGTCACGGTTTTTTTCATTTCGCGATTATATTAAATAGAGACGACTCTTTGGATTTGTATGTTACATGTATTCTCATTCTTTATCTGTCTGTGGCGTTGATTTTTCGATTTGAAGAAAATAAAATTCGTCGATACTAATTTTGAAAAATAGTAATGACTTCATAATATGATGCTAATAATTTCTGATAACAAATAGTACGTTGAACGTTAATGATCTCTTTTTGGAATGAAAATAAATATTCAAATTAAAACATATGTATATATATATATATATATATATATATATATATATGTGTGTGTGTGTGTGTGTGTGTGTGTGTGTATTGATATATACATAAATATTTGCAATACAATTTTTGGTATGTACGTAGTAAGCAGTGGTTAAATATTGGCCACAAATCTTCAACACCGTAAACCAATTAACATTAAAGTCATATTGTTATAAAATGACAAAGGTTTTTGCAAATATTTTACAACTGTTTACTTTAACGAAAGAATGTATAATTGCTGTTATTTACTATGCATTTGAATTTTTTCTTGTTTTATTACACAGACCGTTTTGAAAAGCAATATCTTTTAAAATATTTTCAGTTAAGAAATGTTAATTTATTTCTAAATCTATAATAAGAAAACATTGTCAAAGAAATAGTCAGTAGGTTATCAGATATAATTAAAATATTTTTAATATCATTAGTATAATGAAAAAATCTTTTTTTATAATAATATAGTACCGTTAAAATGTTAAATATATTTGGTTTATAATAATTTCAATTTAATTATTAAATAAAATTTAATTGTCATATTAAGAGATAATAAGATGAAAAAATATAATTTACAACTCCTAGATTATTTTTTTACTTTTATGGAATCAAACATTTTTGATGTACAATAATTGAAATTATATTTTCAAAAAAATAGTTGAATTAAAAATAATACAGTTGCATAGTTTTTCAGTATAATGTTGAGTAATATTTACTTTTTTACTGTGGAAAATTCAATTAAACACAAATAAATCATTCATCTTAGTAACACATTTTTTCTAAAAATATCAAAAATAATTTACTGTAAATTTTATTCACTTATGCATATTTCACTGATCATCTAGTCATTACCAGATCGCTCCATTATAACATTTTGACATTAATATGGGCATCTAAATACATATCGATGAAAAAAATGGAAAATAGTTGATTATTGAATATTTCAATAATTCATAATCACATATTATTCACTTTATTTTTTTGATTTGTTGTAAAATTTATTATTTTATGATATAAGTTTTTAACGATGTGAAAACCGATATTAAAATTCACATATGATAATAATATAAACAGTAAATGATCAAATGGACACTTTTATAAAATCTCGAAGCGTTTTTTTTAAAGATTTGTGTTATAATATTTCCTAGATCTAGATTTGAAGTAAGATTTGTTGACGACATTATTATTTCCTCGATAATCCTCGATGAATTCGAAACAAGAATATAAGAATTGGGTAAAGTAAAAAAATAGATTTTATAATAAACTTCAACAAGATAAAAGTAACGTTAAATGAATTTTCAGATCGAAGAATTATTTGAAATAAAAGGAAGAAAAATATAAAAAGTTGAGAACTATGTATATCTGAGTTAACTTACTGATATTTAAATTGAAATGAACAGGAAAATAAAAATAGAATGGTGTCAATACGGAAGAAATTCTCATATCACAAAATTTGATATTCTTCTTTGTTTAAAACGAATAATTTTTGATCAGTGTATCCTACCTATTTTTACTTGTAGTGAAACATGGGTTTTTAATATCACGATAATTCAACGATTCCAGGTAACATAAAAAAAACATGGAGATATATTTGTTAAGAGCAACAGGAAAATATAGGAAGAGATATAAATGAATTGGAAAAAATAAAAGTTATGAGTAAAATAAAAGTAAAAAAAATGTACTGGAAATGAACCGGTTATATAGCAAAAAGACCATTAATGGACAAGATAAATTAAAGAATGACAACCTAGAGATGTAGAAAACCACTTGAATCACTCTTAGTAAAAAGTTTTCAGTCAAGAATTGTCATTTATTTTAATTCTTGTTTTTAAATGTTTGGTTGATTATCCTTTTTGGGTTATTACTGGAACATCTTGTTTCTAAATTTAGTATACCACCGATTTACAGACCACCATGGATAAGGGAAATTATTAATTGGGAACCTAGATATCTAAAAAAAGCTCAAGAAGAGATATAAAAAGATTAGACAGAGATTTAAAAATTTATTTTTGGAATGGATTGAAAGAGAAAAGCATTAAATCGATAGAGATTTTTTTGAGAGCCCTTCATCTAGCGTTGTATAAAAAGAGACTGTGATATATATATATATATATATATATATATATATATATATATATATATCACCGCGTGTCATGCGGGAGAGAGTCCCTCGTTTTCAAGAGTAAACCCCGAATAAAAAAATCTTAGTCAGTTGATACTAAAGGGTTGAACATATGGCGTGATGATGATGATTACTTTCTTATTATCATTTTCTATTTTTAATTTCATTTTTACTTTCTTATTATCATTTTCTCTCTCTCTCTCATTTGGGCCTCTCTCTCTCTCTCTCTATATATATATATATATATATATATATATATATATATATATATATATATATATATTTATATATATAATACCTAAATTACGTATTCAACTTCAAAACTACAAAATAAATTGATTTTTATACAATTACTTACTTCATTAAAACAATATTTTATGAAAGTGTTCAATAAAATACTTATTAAAAAATAAGTGTTTATTGAACTTTGTAAAATGTGTAATTTATACTGAAAATATTCCTGTTACACATTATCTTCTCCCTACAACTGCCTGTATCATAAGTTTTTTTTCTATATTTTTTTCTTTTAATATATTATTTTTTATTTTACGTGCCTTCATTATTTTTTGTTATTTTGTAATTAAATTTTTACATGACTAAATTTCTGTAATTATCAAAGTATTGATAAAAATATTAATTTTAAAAATATATATAAATTAGTTTTTCCTTAAATATACATTTTAAATATATATATATATATATATATGTATATATATATATATATATATATATATATATATATATATATATATATATATATATATATATATATATATTACACCTTGTATGTTTTAATAAGTGTATTTTTTGTATGTAAAACAATATAATATTATTTCATAAAAAAAGGAACGTAAATAGTATATAATATTATGTAACAAAAAATACTATTCTCAAAAAAAAGGTAAAGAAATTTTGTACTGTTCGGTTTTTTTTTTATAGACGTAATAAAATATTTGCACTATTCGAAAATACATGTATTTCTATTCGAATGTTTCGCCAACCTTGCCACAACAACGTCATTTGCTAATAAAACTATTTAAAAGTGACCTCAGCAGTAACGTTGTGCATTAATATTAAACACTTAAGCAAAATGTCTTTACAGCATCCAATACAATTGTCGAGGTCGACCGAAATGTAAACAATTTTTACGTCACTATATATATAGCCTTTTTATTATTCGTAATAAAATGTACGTACAGATTTGCACATTTTCAATTTGAATTATACATACATACAAATGTATATATATATATATATATATATATATATATATATATATATATATGTTTTTAAATGTACACTAAATAATTTTTATAATAAATATAAAACATAATGGTATATAAAATATATTCATCAGTTACAAAGCAGATTGATTTTTTTATAAAATATTCTTTTTTTAAAAAAAATATAAACATTTGTTATATAAAAATAAATAAAAATTGAAAATTTGCTTCACTAATCATAAATTATTAATAATCATATAAACAATTTTATTTATTAAAATTTAATATACTTTTTTAATGTAAATGTCATAAATTCAATTTTTAATACATACTGAAAATCAAATAATTTATTAAAAATAATTAAATATATTCAAAATTTAATTTTTGTAAATCTTATTTCAATTTTGTAATTTCGAATTAAATGTATATAAATTGTATTTTATAATTTGAGAAACAGTTTGTAAATATATATATATATATATATATATATATATATATATATATATATATATATATATATATATATATGATAGAAAAAACCTTCAATACAAACTAATGCTAAGAAAGTAAAACTGATAATACTTCACATTTAAAAAAATATCGAAATGTTCTATGCAATTCCAAAATAAATCTTCAAGGTGAATGATCTAAACATCACCTTGAAATTTGCAATAGAAAAAAACACACAGAACTCTCTTTGCTAAATGTGAAGATAACACGACGACCGTATAGAATTGGTCAGAAAAAGTATAATGGAATTTTATAGTTTTTACACCTGTTACAACTGTACTTTTTTATTTAGTTGAATTCACCATAAATATTTATACGTGCAAAATACTTAAACATTTCACATTTATATAAAAATATCATTATTATCGATTATATATATTTTTTTATGTTATCAATTACGGACGAAACAAGTTTTTAATGATTATTTTTCGAATTATTTAAATTTTATTTTAAAATGATGTTTTTAAAATTTTCAAAAAAAAAACAGATTTGCACAACACACACACATATTTATATATATTAGGTTGTAAATTAAATATTTGTATTTTCTATTCAAATTTTACTTCGATTTAAAAATACAAAAATGAAAAAATTAATTAAAATTCTTCGTTTTCATATTGTTATTGGCATTAGCTTTTTATTCACTATTTATACATTTTATCATGATTAATTATTATTTCCATGTGATTTTATGCAATTTAAAGAAGTCAAATAAAATTAAAATAATTAATATCAATTTACAAAATAATGACAAATATTTAAACGCAGTACTAAATTAAAAATCCATATATAATTAAAACCTAAATTTAAACTAACCACTAAAAAATTATATATATATATATATATATATATATATATATATATATATTTATACAAGAGATATTCTTAATTATAGGTTATTTTATATTTTTTATTAAATTTTAATTATTAGTTTTTTAAAAAATAAATAAACAAATAATTTAATTCATACAGTTATTTAATATTTTTATTTTGTATAAATTTATTGACGAAAACTAAATATATTTTATTTTCAAATCATCAAATATTTTTTTGAATAAAAACGTTAAAACATGATAATCAAGTTCAAAGTAGAAATTCTTAACAGTATTAACAAGAGATGATTCATAACAATGACTCATCATATTTTGAGATCGTTACCCTACTAGTAAATTACTTATTAGAAAATTATTATTTTCTTTTATGCATCTCTATCCAAGTTATTAATCATACAGTACAATATACCTTAACTGTTTTTATTTGAATTAATTTACAAAACTGACAAAATTGATCATTAAGTGTTTTTTGTCAGCAGATTTCTTAAAATTTTAATCTTTTGACATTATGGTCAGTGCTATTACCTACTAGCCTCTTAACTTTAACCTCTAATGATCATTAATAATTAAATTTAAGTCTATCTAGTGTTTTGACTTTTTCAAATTTCATCAAAATTCAGTACGTGTAAATTATAATTTCAATAATTTGTTTTTTTGTCCTTTAAACTACTTTTATAAAGTAATAATAATCGTTCTAAAAACTTTTTAATTAAATTAAATATTTTTTATTTATTTTAATTATTTTTTTACTACTTGTTTTGCAATTGTAGAAAATTGATTTAACACAAATTAATTTTCACCCCCAACACAACAATGTGTTATAAAGTGTTCAATAATCCTTATTTTTATACACTTTATAATATATTGTGGTGTTGGGGGTGAAAATTCATTTGTGTTATTTTTTTATTTATTATATTATGTATCATCATCATATAAACATATTGTATATCAGTTCATTGCAAGGCGAAAGATTTATTGAATGTTATCATTCACTGATGTAACCAGGCAAGTTGGTAAGAATTTTTCATTCAAAGTTGGTTTTTTGCGCAGATTTGGTGAAAACACAAATCTAGACATCACATTTGGATGACCCTATATATTAAATAGTATCAGTTATTTTCATATCAGATATTTTTTTTATAGAAAAAAGATAATTATAATTTCATATGTACATTTTGGTGTATAAAACACGAATAATGTGTTTAATAAATCTAAAATATAAAAGTTTAAATGCGTGCAAAAATGTTTCTTTTAATTTTGGTTATATTATGGAATAAATTAAAACTATTTCAATGTAAATAAAAATACAGGCGTTTTTGATAAAATATCTACACTATATTATTAAATTAATTAAACGTTTTTTTTTAAATTATAAGTTTATTTTCGTTGGAACTTATCACATGAAAAATTTTTTTAAAAAAATGTATATAGTCTATAATAACGAACCATTAAACTACTAAATCGTGCATTTCAGATCTTATCGAAAACTCCGGAAATATGAATTGAAAATATGATTAACTCGCAATATGAGTTAAAACAGAGTGGAGTGTATAACGGTTTTTGTTAATTTTTCATAAGTATATTCAACGTGTTAGTACAATCAGCATGGAAACAAATAATATACAATATTTATAGTAAATCAAACATTTTACATGTATTGTTGCGCTTGTCTTACACCAACGAACACTAACCTGCAGTATTACCTTTCGCCCTCATTTCGCAAATACACGGCTGTAATAGTAAATATTATAATTGTATTGTTCGAACGAAAAACAGAGAAAAAAGACACTATATTTATATGATGCTTTCTTTTTTAAATGGTATACTTGAGTACATATTATTTTGGAATGACTTTTTTCCTTCTCTCCTCAACTATTACCCAGAGTCTTCCGCTAGTAATCGGCTAATTCGCGAGCATTTTTTTAGCCGCATTACCTAGTACCGTTTTCAAGTTCGACTAATATTCACGTTATCTGTTTCTTTTCAATTTATAGTGGAAATGTATGACGTACGTTATATCTGTATTCATAAAGTTGATTCGTAACACATTACGCTGGCTTTAGGTCGATGAACTTCCTAAGAAATTTCTCATCATGACAGATATTGTGTTGGCAATGAATATTTCGTTTAACCTGATAATAAAAATTGTTTAATATACATGTACATTTTATATTTCATATATATATTGGATTTATATAAAGTTGGTTTTGATAAATGAAATAAAAAAATATTTATTTTATTTTTATTTTATCATTTATATAATTTACATTACTTTTTTACTGTATTTTATCTTGAAGAAAGTTTATTTATATTATCTTCTTCAAAGGATATTGTTTAAATAGAAAAATGCCCTAATAATATTTCTTAATATGAATTTTTTCACATTAATATAATTTTATAAAGATCAAAATAAATGCTAATCTGAAATTTTCAGATCAAGTAAATAAGGAAAATCTTTAAAAAATTCTTAAATAAAATCATTGAGTCTTTTTTAAATTTTCATAGCCTCATATATTCTTGCACTATCTTAGTAAAAAGCAACATCCATTTTATTCACCAAATATAGTATTTTGATATGTATTTTTTTTAATTTCAGCCAATTATTCGTATTAACAATCTGAATTATTTATTTCATGAAATTTTTAAAAATTCAAAATTCTCCATGCCATTTTAATTTCCTTCATAATTACAATATTATTTTTTTGATATATTTTGTTTTTTAATTGGTGTTTTATCTCTTGGCGAATAATGTATTTCATTTTTCTTTTATCTCATATTATTATTTACTTCTAAATAGGTTCGTTTGTATGACGAGAAAGCAAATTCGTAAATCTGTCAAATCTATTTCCGTCAATTCATGTGATACACAAACATAATTTTTTGAAAGTATCTTAAGTTTTTTTAAATGATCCAAAAACTATCTTATAATGGAATTATATATCTACTAATTTTTATAAAATTCATTATGAATTTTCAATCACTGTCTGCTTCAAAATGTCATCATCAATCGCTAAAAATCTTCCAAAACGTGGTGTATCACTTAAGTTAAAATCGTCAGCATGGAGTTTTTTGAATCAAACTTGACATATGCATTCAGTAACTGCATCATTTCTAAACATATCGCAGATATTTATCAAACAACTTGCCGCGCTGACATCCTTTTTAAACTCGTACAACATTATGGACCGAAAACACACTTTATCAAACATCATGTCTTCATTATTCATTGTAGGGGTTAAACTATTTTTTTTAAAAATAAAAATTATTCAATATTTTACAATAATAATTCATCATAACTCAACATATATTTTATGACTAAAATTCAATAAAGTTATTACTGATTATTTTATCTAATACGAGTAAAATCGAAAAAAAACTTTCCATCAACCAATACATACATATGTATTTTTTTACTGGCATTTTCTAATTTAAATCGATTATTTACTAGGATGTTTAACTTAAATATATATATATATATATATATATATATATATATATATATATATATATGTATGTATGCATATGTAAATGTTATATTAAATTCCTCAAAATATCATTTCAATTATAATATTTCTACATTGACTTGGTGACTTCATTGAGGGTCAGCTAAAGTGTCTCGTCTTGGCTGAAGAATAGCGGGTCATTCTCGTACATTGGTCTATTTACCTATAGACTAGTTACGTGTGTGTGCACGTCACTGTCACTTGCGTAGCAGTGGAGGCGGCTGTCGCGAGTAACGGCCTCCAGCATATTCTAGACGCATCGGACACTTCGAATTACTTCCTTAAGAAGCGACACAATGCGGACCCGTCGTCGGTCGAATCTTCATTTCTTTCCAGTTTTTTTGTTTGTTTGTTTTTTTACTTACGCTCTCTATGTCCGCGTACTCCCATTTTGCCCTCGTCGAATTCAAAATGGTTTATTTTTTGGAAAGTTTTAATACACTTCATTTAATTTTTAACTGTATACAAAATTATATAGTTAATTAATTTTGTAGTATAATTTATTACATTTACAAGTGTGTATGAATGGTGTAAATTACGTATTAGAATAATATAACAGTAAAACTGATTCGTTACTAGTAATTTATTTTTTTTTACATATTTTTTTATAACATTTATGTAGGAGGATATCTGTAAAATTCAGATATGCAATATATATTATTTTTATTTTACGAAATCAAAGAACTAAATTAAACTTTATCTTAATTATTTTATTTTTAAACATTATATATATATATATATATATATATATATATATATATATATATATATATATATAAATATATCCTTATTAATACTATTATTGGAATTTTTAACACTTTGAATCATTTGAAAAGGAAGAGTTTAGTGGAGATATTTATCCAACAGTGAATTAACAGAATTTAATTGATAACAATGACATTTACATTCTATAAAATAAACTACTGTGAATCATATTTTATGTAAGAGGAAATTGAAAATCAAAATGGTAATATAATGAATCAATAGATGAAAATGTAACAAAAACAAAGAGATATAAAATTATATTAATTTGTCACAATAAATATAAAAATATGTAAAATTCATGTCAGAAAAATTTTGACTTCAGTTCGAACATAAAATAAAAATGTATGTATACAAATATATATTTGTGTGTATAAAATCATCGATATTGACAATTTATTATTTAATATAGGTTTTTCATTTTTTTAACTTAAACGATTTAATATATTTTTCCATATATTTTTAATTATTTTTATATGTCCAACCAATTATATCCTTCTCTAATATTTTTTTATTTTTAAATTTCAATAAATAATTTAATTTATTTTTTTCTTTTAAAAATGTTTCATTTTTTCAATTCTTCTATATTTTTGTAATATTATTCTTTTAATATTTGCTTAATTTTTATCTGTTCTTTTTATTTATAATATATATATATATATATATATATATATATATATATATATATATATATATAAAATCATTGAAATTGACAATTTACTATTTAATATATTTTTTTCATTTTTTAACTTAAACGCTTTAATATTTTTTTCCATATCTTTTTAATTATTTTTATATGTCCAACCAATCATATCCTTCAGTAATTCAACCAATCATATCGTCCCTAATATTTTTTTTGTTTTTCTATTTTCAATAAATAATTTAATTTATTTTTTCTTTTAAAAATATGTTTCATCACTTTTTCAATTCTATATTTTTGTAATATTTCTAATATTTGCATATTTTTTTATATTTTCATCACATTTAGTACATATATATATATATATATATATATATATATATATATATATATATATATATATATATATATATATATATATATATATAATTATTAAACATAAATCATGAATTCTTCACAAAACTATTTTCTACAATTTGTAACCCGTACATAATCTATTTCTCTCCACAAAACAACCACAGACCACTGACCTCAATACGCACTTAGGTATTTTGGTAAATATTTCGTGGAAATATATACAAAGGCATAAGGCATTTGTTAGCACTGTTATAACAATTTCTCAGTACAGTATTTATAAAAATGTTTTTAAGAATTAGTTAAACTGGACTCAATAATTTTCAACGAAACTAAAAGCAGTACTATTTATAAACAGGAACTATATACATACTATATATATATATATATATATATATATATATATATATATATATAAGAGGGTCGTTTGATAAGTATGGTAAAAAAGTAAAAAAAATTAAATTGAAAAATTTAATTAAATTAAACAATAAATAAATTTACCTTACTTATCAAATGACCCTTGTATATATAGACTGAAAAATATTAAAAAATATTTGTTATTTTGGAACTGTGACTAATTCACTTTACACAAATGAATTTTAACCCCAACACCACAATAATTTAAAGTGTTCAATAATCACTTATTGTTCACTTATTAGTAATGAACAATTAATTCACTTTATAATAAGTGAACAATAAGTGATTATTGAACACTTTAAATTATTGTAGTGTTGGGGTTAAAATTCATTTGTGTATATTAAAGACTAGTAAATGATAATAATCAAGTAAATATGTATCTAAATCCTAAGTTTTATTTGGCCTATCCTATATATAACTTAAAAACGTTTTATCTAAAAAAAGACGAATTCCAATATTTAAATCATAATAGAAAGTAAAAAATATTGTTGTAATTAGATATGATTATTATTAAGGATATGAATATTATTATATAATAACTTAAAGAATTAAATTTAATAATTACAATATTATGATAAGGATATAACATTATTTAACTTAAATAAAACTTAATAGTTCTTAAATATTATGAAAATTCAATATAGATAATATTTGTATTTGTTTTGAAACTATAAAAAAGTCAATTTCACATGAAGGTTTTTTTAATACAACCCTCTGACGATGATGGCATCACCACCATCGTCAGTTTATTTATTATAAACAAACAAATTCAACAGAATGTGATTATTGAACATTTTTTAATATCTTGTGATGTTAGTGATGGTAATTATTTGAGTAAAAATCAATAATATTAATTTCAATTTTAAATTGTATAATTTTTGATGTAATGATTCATTTTAGTAAAAGTAAATTATATATTTTACTCTTAATTTTTAATAACATCTTCCAATCAACTGAATTCTATATATTTCTAATTATTGAAATAAAATTAACAAGAAACAAATATTTCTATATGACTGAATAAAAAAAATATATTTTATTTTTGAGTAATAAACATTTTATTAAAATAATTATTGTTTGACAATAAATAACAAATTTTCACTTTATAAACATAACAACGATTCTAATTATAGAAAAACTTATAAAATTAATATTATATTTTAAAAAAAAATTCTTTAATATAGTTTATATTTTTGAGATTTCTTCAACATTTTTTAACCTTGATTATCTTAACTTACTTATAAAACAAGTCTTATTGTCCGAATCTGAAACGCAAGTCATGAAAAAAAATGTACTTTTTCATGACTTACACGTGCTGCTACTCGCTTATAATAATTTATTTTTAATTTTAAATTGATTTAACTTTTTTAAATGTCATATATATTGAATTTTTTGTTGTATTTTTGATATGTTTTTTGTAACTTGTACGACAAATACCTTAAGGTGAAAATGTCACAAATGTATTATTAAAATTACATTATTTTTCATGGTAAATAAGGTGTTTTTTGTATTTTAAATTAATACACATATGCCATTATACATACATATATATATAAATATATATATATATATATTTATTAATGTATACACCCTATATATTTTTTACTAAGTTATATGAAGCCCATATTAAATAATACTAAATAACTAGTAATTTAACTTTTTTTAAACTTTAAATTTAATAAATACGCACCTGTATGAATAATGACTAAGTAGTTTAAGTTTACTAAGGGTAGTGGTATTTTATGTACGGTGTATTAACAGCCCTCCTATAGAGAAGAAAGTTGCAAACTATAAATAAAATTTCAATTAGATGAAATTTATGTTACAAGACAAATAGTTGTACAAAATTATATAATTTTTTCAAAAATAAAATACGATTTTATATAATATATATATATTAGAATTCGTGTGTGTGTATTACACATTTTATAAGAAATAAATATTCAATAACTAAATTAATAGTAGCACGTATTCGTTTTTAATAAATATTTGAACAGTGGAAATAACAGTATTGATGAAATAAAGACCAGTCGATCGAAAAATACACCGATAAATATGTAGTTCAATAACCTAAGAGTTGATTGCACCGTCGGAGATTCCGATGCTCGATCAGCATACACACTCATTTTCGGTAATTTCAATGCTCGATCTTCCTGTGTATGTATAATATATACAACGTAATGAAAAGTATTACGACCATCATTTAAATGATGAATTCGTTTCAATATTCTCGGTATTTTGTAAAGGTAAACACGAATGAGTCACACGGCCCGTGTAAAACAATTCGAAGTGTGAATAAACCTTCGCACACAGAGGGAAGTTTATAACACACTAACATGACGCTACTGTTATAGAAAGGCTTTCTCTTTTTTCAAGAACTTTATCAGAAATTTACTGGAAACTCACAATCTGTGAATTCGTCTCTGAATCACTGTTATTATTTAATACCGTGATAGTATGATAAGTAACTGTACAGTTATATTTCTTGCTAGGCGGTACACATAAAATTCTTTGAACAATGATTTCGATTTCTTGATAGATCTACTAGTCATGTGTGAAGCATTAAGTATGCGTTTTTACTTATTTGTTTTCATAATTAGTAAATGTTTCAATTAATGTATATTTCTTTGAAGTCGATGAACTGTTGGAAATATCATAAACATTCTTTTATTCAGTGAGTTATTAGTAATGTGCCCCAGAACTGTCTTTAACAATGACTAAGAGGTAATTGCACTCTGGCGTCTTGAAAAATTCAATTTCTGATCGTATCTCTTCTCATTTGGTATTAATGAATATAATATTATTTAATTAATATATTTGAATATCACTTTGTAATGGACGCAAATTTCATTTATTAATAGAATAAATGTTTGTGTGAAGAATAAAAGGAAACGTGTGTAAAACACAGATAAATAATACTTATTTATTGAAAATATAGAGTCATCCAAATGTGACGTCTAGATTTGTGTTTTATTAAAAAGAAACTATACACATGTTTCTTCATACACCACCCTATACACCTGTTTCTTTTTAATGAAACACAAATCTAGGCGTCGCATTTGGATGACCCTATACATTTTTAATTACATATGTGTATTTATAAAAACTTTGAAAAAGAAAAATCTATTATTAATTATTATATCTTTATCTATTCTTAATCTATTATAATTATTATATTTTTTATATTTATGAAAAATTTGAAAAAAAATATTTATTAAAATTATGTAAAATATTTCTCAATTAAGATTAATTTTTCCATCATTCATGAATAAGAATGAACACAAATTTAGAGAAAAGTCTGGAAATAGAAATAAAATATTTTATTTTTCATAAACTAGTGGGTTTCGCCACCAAGTCACTTCATTCGTCGACTTTCGAACATTTTTTTTATTTAATAATTTATTTCATGAAATTTTTATTTCGAAAATTCTCGAAATAACTTCAGAAAAGTTCCGAAACGAAATTTTTACATCACACCGGAGACGGAGAATAATACTTTTTAAATAGAGAGATACATAAAATTGTAGAATGGATTGCAATATTGCATTCTGAAACAATTTCCTTTTGAAACTGTCTTCAGCGAAGAAGTTAACAAAAAATATTCGAAAAATTTAAGAGGTCATGGTCAGTCAGAGAAATTTGATTTTTGGATTTTTACTTTTTCCATTAATAAATATCTGGAGAATATTTTCTGAAAATTTCAAATTAATCCAACTAAAATTGATGGAGTTACAAACGTTCATGTTTCTTTACAAATATTTAAGTAAACTATTTTTGAAACTTCAGACACTTTTTTCTGAAAATTGCATTTTCAAAACCGATAACCAAAATATCTCTAAAATGATTGCATCGATTTATTTCAAATTTTACAGGTTTATTATAGATACAAGAACTAATCCTTGAATGAAAGATTTTTTTCGTAGCATAATTAATTTTTTATTGACTAAGAACGAGCGATTTTTCATCGAAAATTAAAAATTATATTTAGATATCTGTCATTTTATTCCAAATCAATATTTCGAAAAACTGATAGATCGAGAACTAAATAATTCAATGTATAAAATAAATCTTCTATATTTTTTGATTTCATACAATCCAAATCTAAGCAGCAATGGTCACCGCAAACGTTCTTTTTTCAAAAAATCTACGGAAAAATGACCATATCTTTTATTTTCAAATATTTTTTATTGAAAAAAAATATGTAAACTTCTTTTAAATATACATTTTTAGATACTTGAACATTTGTTGAAAAACGTGTAATAATTTTTGAAAAAAATCCTAAGTCACGTTTTTTTCGACTTCCTAGCTAAAGCATTACCCCTTAATTTTCTTTTGAAAAAAATTCTATTAAATTACCTGATTATTAAATACATACATACATACATACATATATATATATATATATATATATATATATATATATATGTATAGGTAGCCCAAATGAAACTGAATGGTTTAGAAATACATTTATTTACTTACTATCATTTACTATCCTTCAGTCTCATTTGGTACACCCCATATATATAAAACTGCGTGTGTAAATGTATGCTTATTGCTATGTATATATGTATAAAAAATGGTTGCATTTCCATACTATTACGTAATCATACGTAAATTATAGATCATTTATACACAATATCAAATGTCTAAAACTGAACACGTTGAACAAAATTCAGAACTGCAATCGATTCGGCATGAATATTTCATAAAAGAGACAATTTATTGAACACATATGGAAAGTAAAACAAATAAAATGAAATATACAATGTTTAATGTATTTATCAACGGTGTATTTTTAATACTCCGTTTTGAAATATTTCAGTACGTTACTCTCACGTAAGTAGATTACATTTAAAGTTCATTGAACTATCTCAATCGGCACGTATACGTTTATTATTTACTGTATATACATGTATATATATATATATATATATATATATATATATATGTATATATATATATATATATATATATATATATATATATATATATATATATATATATATATATATATATATATGTTAAAGAGTGTCTTATGAATATTAAAATTGTGATATAAAATCATAAAATGAAAACTTGTTAGTTTTTATATTATTCAGTAGTTACCTTGAAAATATATTTAATTATTCTATTTATTTCATTAACAATTTTTTGCTATAAATTAATATATGTATGGAAAGTTAACAATTATTTATGTGAATATTTAAAATACGGATTAAAATTAATATATGTTAAATTTTTTTATCTTCATTTTTTAATTTGTTATATTAACATACACAAAAAAATATTTGTCTTTTCTACAAAATTAATAAAAATATAATCTAACTTAACTGAAAAAATAATCTAACGATTATTTTTTCAGTTTTAATTTCTAAGAACTGTTCTTTTCACTACTTTTTTTCAACGTATGCTAGAATGATGCTGAGATAGAAGTTCATTAAACGTTCAAGTTAATAAAATAAAATATGATAAATCGTATAATTTTAAAAATTTGAACTTTTGACATGTTGGTCAATCGATTAAAAAATGCATTAAATTAAATATGTTTTATGAATTATAATATTTATCTCCATGTAAACCATTCTCTTCATTTTTGCAAATAATTTATATTTTATAAAAAAAATCATTTTGATAATTTATCTGTGATCAAAATTTAAATATCGTAAAAATATTTATTGTGCTTATATGGTTATTTAAAATAAGATATTTTTATATAATTTTTTTTGATTTTAAACTTTTTTATAATTAATTT
Organism: Neoneuromus ignobilis; assembly: GCA_029203775.1. Classification (NCBI taxonomy): domain Eukaryota; kingdom Metazoa; phylum Arthropoda; class Insecta; order Megaloptera; family Corydalidae; genus Neoneuromus; species Neoneuromus ignobilis. The sequence goes on from CP092087.1 coordinate 10,274,808, forward strand.
GTATATTATGACTTAGAATGTTTTTGCACAATGAAGTAGAAAAAATGAATTTAGCAAATGTAAGTGTGACTGTATATATACATATATATATATATATATATATATATATATATATATATATATATATATATATATATATATATATAATAACAAATCTCTTTCTGTTCACTGCTATATAAAGAAGTCTTCAAAAATTTTCCACTTTGACCAATCCATTATCTCATTTTCAGTCCATTCCAACAAATTTTCTTATATGAATAAATCTTTTCCTAATTCTTTTTATATCTCTAAATTTTCAATTTATATATATATATATATATATATATATATATATATTGATAAAAATGTTAAAAAAGGAAAATCTAAAACTTTGAAATAATCAGTTTTTTTTATTTTTTTGTGAAACTTTTGAAAAAATTAATTTATTTTTTTAAATTATATGAAAGATGTTTCAAATAATGTTAGTTGTTCCATCATTCATGGATAAGAATAATCACAAATTTATAAAAAAATGAGAATAAATATTTATTCTTCACAAGCCAGTGGGATTCACCCCCCAATCACTTCGTTTTTCGAGTCCCAAATTTGCTTCTATTTAACAATGTACAGAGCACTATTACTTTATTTCATAAAATTTATACTTTGGTAATTCTCGGAAAAGTTCAAGAAAGTTTGGAAACGAAATTTTTCTCATTACACTGGAGCACTATTTTTTGTAAATGGAAAGAAACATAAAATCCTAGAATGGACTGAAATATTACATTCTGCATCTATCTTCAATAAAAAACTTAGTAGAAAATATCTGACAAATTTAATTTTGTTTTAAAAGAAAATTCTATAAATTGCCTAATTATTGTTATTTACTATTCTATTGACCATTCTTTTTTTCAATCTACTTTTAAAATCTTTATTAAATTAAATTGTATTATTCTTACTAAATGATACAATTTATATCCAATTTAAACATTTTTATAAAATATGATATTTTATTTCCAATTTTTTATTTTTTCTATAAATCCTAATATATGCTACTAAACTAGTAAGTAATGTATAAAATAAAAAAGTGTAAAAGGAATCATTTTAGAAGATCAATAATAAGTAATATATTGTAATAGATGAATATAAAAAATAATACATTTGAAAAATAATATATTATATAATAGAATAAAGAAATAAAAATAAATCAAAATATTTATCATACTTTCTGGTACTAAAAAGTCAAATATCATAATTTATTTCCATTTTTTTTATAATCGATCAAACCCTGAACTTGACCATTTGACATTCGACTAATTCAACCGTTACAAATTATAACCTCGACCAAACTACAATTATTTAATCTCATCTAATCGAGCGGTTAAAGTTCCTCTACTCGATCGACCCCGTGTATTAAATTAAAAAATAATTGACACGAAGTAATTTATGATCTTGAACAGCTGAACTTCAATTTAAACACGAACTTAAATATAAAATAAAAATCAGTGAAGATACTAAGTACATTTTCAAAGTTATATACTTATGAACTAATCTTTCCTGTCCTTAGGTAATTATAAATAAATTGAAGTTCTTATATATATATATATATATATATATATATATATATATATATATATATATATATATATGAGATTAAAGAGAAATTTATTGATATACAGGTGATTAGTACAAAAAACATTTGTTGATATAAAACTTAATTATGTTCTCTACATAAACTAATATCTTTGTATATAAAATGATTAATTTTAATTGTTTCTGTTTATATTTTTTCAACATTATGTGTGAGAAATTTAAGGAAAAAATTCAAAAACTTCTTGACAGTCTGCTACATGAATCTAAGTTTAAAATTAAGAACAGTTGGTTTTTTATATATGGAAAGAAATAAAAAGAAATTGTAAAGTAAAATAATTTTTATTTTACTTCGATCTTTTATTTATTACTTTAAAACTTCCCTAACGTATTTATGTATGAATATTCATGTGTGTCTGTGTGTGTGTATTTATTATATATATATATATATATATATATATATATATATATATATATATATATATATATATATATATATATTTAATACACACTATTATGTTTATATGGAAATAGTCGAGGTATGTTAAACTCTTCTACACCACATGGTGTTCATTAATAATTTTCTAGCATGTGTGATCGTACCATTGCTGTGATGTGCCGGACGCTTCTTTAGAGGAACTAGTTTGCGAATCTAGACTAGTGGAGCATCGGCGACGCCATAGGTGACGCACGTGACGTCACAACGCACGTAGGAAGTGACCAATGGTTAGTAAGTTGGCCAGTAAAAACTCCATGTACGTAATACACAATTTTAAGGCTGTAAATTTTTATATCGGAAGTTCATCGATTTGTATACATGCAATTTATAGTAATGTGATATTCTTGTTTATATATATATATATATATATATATATATATATATATATATATGTGTGTGTGTGTGTGTGTGTGTGTTTGTATGTTTATAACATACATACACACACAAAAATTGAAATTGTTGTGTGTGTTTCAATTTTAAAAGTAGATAAAATGAATTAAATACTGAAGAAAAATAATAATTCCAAAGTTAAAAGAAATAATTTCAAATTAAAAAAAAAATACTTTTTTAATAATGGTAACAGACTTAAAAAACAATATAGATATTAGTAATTGGTTTAATTAGCACATATATTAATTAATATGTATATTATATATCATCCTCTCGTTTTTAAGGGTTGAGTATGAGTATAAATAATTGTCAAGACATCTTGTAAAAATAATTGTCAAGACATTTTTACAAGAAAGGTTCTATTGAGCTGGAATTGTCAAAGAGGTCCTGACTCTGCATAAAAACTGTAGTATGATCTTTTTTTATTATATATCATCGTCATCAATATTTTTTAATCCATTGTTGAATGAAAACCTCTCTCCATATTTCCCATTTTGGTCAAATATTATATATTGAAATATATAATATTTGACCAAAATGTATTGAAAACCAATATATATTGAAATAATAATATAAGAGTATATATAAATGTTATATTTTATAATTTATAAAATATAACATTTACATATACTCTTATTTATTATAATAAATACTTACTATTTTTTAAAAAAAATCGATACAATTATATTTTATGACATAATATAGTAAAAAAAAAATATTACTTTGTATAGTTTATTTGATTTTCAGGCGAAATGATTAAAAATACATATGTTCTTAAACTAGAAAATGAAAAATATTTTTTCAGTTTAAATCAGTTTTATTATGTTTTTAAATCTTTGTACTATGCTATCGTTACTACAGCAATATATACTATTTTGTTGTAAGAATCTTGAAAATATAGGATTGTAATTAATCTGAAAAGTATAACCTTCAATCTCGATTTATATTATTCAGTCTACTCTGTATAAAATTCAAATTTATTTATTACAAAAAATAAAAAATGTATGGAATAAATATGTAAATTACTGGCCATTTTATTAGTCAAGAAAGCATACTTTTAAATTCAATATCATATTTTTTCAGTACAGAAAAAATGTCGAATAAAAATGGTTAAACTAATCTTGACATTAAAAATTATAATAAATATTTCAATTAAATAAACAAAAAAAAATTATTAGATTGTAGATAATATTAAATAATAACTAATTTTTCCATTTTAAGTAGGATGTTTCTTCAAGAGGGCACACTCATCATTGCTCAAAAAAAACATCATCGCTCACTCAAAAAAGATTTATTTTATTTAAAAATTAAGTTGTGCAGTCCTAATGGAACACCCTATATATATATTTATATACATATATATATATATATATATATATATGTATATATGTATATATGTATATGTGTGTGTATGTGTGTCTGCGTGTGTGAGATATTTTAAAACTGTTAAATGTATTGATTTTCAAATTATTGATTACTACACACAAAACTTTACAATTATTTTATGTAAAAATATGACTTTTCCAAAAATCACCGTTTTGACATTTTTTTAAAAAAATAAACACAGAATTTTTACTAGAATAACATTACAATTGTAAATGAAAAATTTCTTATTAATTTAATACACCTCTCCCAAAAAAACCAAAAACTTGATTGTCAATTAAGACATTATTTAATTTTAATTTAACTGTTGATGTTTTTAATTAAATTACGTATATAATATTGAAAAAAATTAATGACTTATTTGATATTTGACATTAATTTTTTTTAATAATTGCCTTTTTTCAGAATTTAATCAACAGATAATTATCACTTAACTCAATAATGTTTTTTGAACATCTGAAATAAATAATACTCCTTGTTTGTTAATGATCCAAGTTTTCAAAATAAATTTTTTCGATAACAAATTTATTTTTTTCAGTACATTCAAGAACTAAATAAAATATATAAAAAATTACATCAAATTTTCCATGTTTAAATCATGTAATTATAAATCCTTATTAATCATTTTTTCAAATAAATTTAAAAAAATATTTTAGAAAATTTCAATTTTATTTTCCTTAAGGAATACTTTTTACTACAAATTTAATGCCATAATTAAAACATTAAATTTATGTTTATTAGCAAAAAAAATCTACGTGTTTATAGCTCATCTATAACTACTCATATAAATGATTTATAACTCAATATCAACACGTCATACATGAATAACTCAAGAATCAATTTTATGGAATATATTGTATGTATTCATATGAGATTGTAATGAATAATAGATTACAGAATGTCTTAGATATATACATTTTTAAGCACAGAAAGTAAAACATTTCAATTGAATCATACATTAGTAATTATGAAAGGTCAATGTATCTTGGTGTATAATAATTCGACGAACATTAATTAAACATCGAATTTCATTTTTCACTTAATATCAATGAAAATTTAAATATGCTTAAGTGTTTTTATTGAGTCTAAGAGACGTGTTAATGATTTGATTAAACATTTTTAAAAACACCTCCAACCACATTCTTTCTAATATATAAAAAAAACTTTAGATATTATTATCTCACTTTTCAAATCAAATGAATTAACAATAGAATTACTCATCTTATTCAATTCGAATATTATTTTTTTGATAAAAAATGGTACTTATTTTAAAATTTGATTCAGAATAGTCAGTAAGCTAAAACTAACCACTCGAACAACTTCATCACTCAATGTCACTAATTATTTTCTTATAAAAGAGTGTTTATACATGTAACATCAAATGAATACAGAAATCATCGAACATATCTTCTAGTATTGTCATTTAAGTGTTAATGCACGAATTTATAACGTAACCTCTTGATTTAAGTGGATACATCGGTTATAATTTACATTAATGGTAATTACAATCTAAACAAATGGTACGACGTGCGTGTTTATTTAAAAATTATTGAAATTATGCAAATTAGAAAAGCGTTTATATATATATATATATATATATATATATATATTTATATATTTATTTATTTATACATATGTATTTATTTAGCGATCATACGCATGATTGTCATGTATGAGTACGTGAAGCATTTCGCCAATAGATAGTACATACTTTCTTACTAGAACACCAAGTGCGTACAGAGCATTGAACTCTTGTGTTACAAAATTGTTATAACACATATTCGAATGATGTTAATTCGAATGTACTGTTCTTCCGCCAAGCATAAAGTACCGTTTCTAGTGAATTTAGAATGTTCACTATAGTTTAACAAACATGTTTTTCACAGTAATTTATTGTCTGTAAAATTTGTTGATTATAATATATATGAATATAAATGTAAAAAAAATATGTATTTATCATATCTCTGATAAGGTACAAGCAATTTCGTTGCCGTGACGAATAATAAAACTGTCCATCGTCTATTTTACTAACGTAATTACATACAATCGAATCAAGAGTGAATATGAATTTTAATCGAAAGCTATAGTCATGAAACAATAGTAATTATTGATGAGTTTGATCGGAATATTTTCTTTATTGCATCATAGACTCATATCGTTGAGTTGTAGTGAATGAACAGTAAATAGAAACATTTATTTAAATGTTTTAAGTAATATTCTTTTCTTTACTATTATTACAATAAAATGTATTTTTTTTATTTTTTTATTATATACTTTAAACTAATCTAACATTTGGATATTAATAATATATATATAGAGAGAGAGAGAGAGAGAGAAAATAATTATAAAAATAGAAAATTAACTAATTGTATCCTTGGATAAAATTTAAACTCTTTTGTATTCATCAAAGACAAACATATTTTTAAGTTATACAAAAATTCAAACACTCGTTTATTAAATATCATCATCACTTAAAATGGCTGAAGTCCTCTGATTAACATTACTGGAAAAAGTCCTCTTCTAAAACTTTCCACTTTATTTCTTTTCTATAAAATTCTAAACATTAAAATTATTATAAAAAATAATTTTAATTAACATAAAGAAATCACTTTTCAACATCATAATATTTTATAAAAGTGTCTAATAATCATTAATTGTTCATTTTAATTGTTGATGTGCATTTCTATGATCATATCATTACCGTTACAACTGGATGAATGTCTCTCCCAAAAATTTTCATTTTCATCAATTCAGCAAAATTTTCTTTTCTATGAAATTCTGTATATTAAAATGTAATTTTAATTTAACACAAATAAATTACTCATCCAATATCACAAGATTTTATAAGTGTTTGATAATTATTGATTGTTCATTTTATTAGGTGATATACATTTCTAAGATCATGCCATCATCATTAAAGCTGGATGAATCTTTCTCCTAAAACTTTCCACTTCCAGAAATCCAGAAAGTTTTCTTTTCTATAAAATTCTATCTATTAAAATTTAATTAAAAAGAATATTCTAATTTAACACAAATAAATCACTCATCCAATATCACAAAATTCTATAAAAACGTTCAGTAATTATTGATTGTTTACTTTATTCCCTGATATGTATTTTTATGACCATGCTATCACCGTCAAGGTGGTTTAGAGATAAAGCATGGCCATCGAAATAATAATTGGCAAATGAAGTAAAAAATATGTAACTACTTAATAGTTTTAAAAAACATGTGATATTGGAGTGAATAATTCGTTTCATTCATTAATGATTATTTTAAAGTAAATTTGGTTTATCAATAATTCTATATAATCTTTGGTATTAACTGTTATAATATTAAAATTTAAATAATAATATTATATTCATGAATTAAAATACAGCATTATTGTAACTAAATTGAAATAAAGGGAATAATTTTTTAATAAACTGAAAAACAATATTATTTAATGAACAATTCATAATTTGACAAAGAAAAAACTTCATCCAAAGTTTTAAAAAAAGTTCAAAAGAAACTGAGCTTCCTTTTTTACTGAAATTAATATCTCCTTTTTCATTTCTTTTGAAATCGATCATTTTTGATACTTATATATTTTTCTCTCCCAAAATTTATTACAGTTTTTAATAACTTTACATAATAAATAGAGTAATAAACTAGTACCTACAATTTTGTTCTTTTTTTAAAAAAATATTTACTAATAATTAAATTAGTTATAGTAAAATATAAATATAATATCAATTATTTGAAAATAAAATCGTACAATAAAAAATATTATATTTTTTGATAATTATAAAATTCAAGAAAAAATAAACATTTTAAATAAATAATGTTTAAAAATTCACTTAAACGATTAAAAATTAAAATTGATCAAATTTTAACATTTATATATATATATATATATATATATATATATATATATATATATATATATAAATGTTTACATTCTTATGCATACAAGAAAAAATGCAATAATGTAAAAACGTACTTCATAACAGGACCTATACAAAAACCAACGTTATACAAATAAAAAAAATCATAACCGATAAAAATTCCTATAAAAAATCATGAAAAAAATTATAACACGGATATTGTAAAGATATACTTCAAACAACGGACCATGAACTAACTGTACAATCACCCTCGTCTCTTATACAACGTTACACCGAGTTTAGTATATTTTTTTTTGGAGATAGGTCCTCGAAACACTATACTTAAAAACAGGTACCGTTAGGTTGATGCGTTTAGAACGAACCGGTGGACCAAGAGAAAGAAAAAAAAATAACATAATACAACCACTTTGAATAGAAATTGAAAGAGAGTGAACAGTATATATGCGTGCACATATCAAAAAAACGAGATAAAGTTATTTAGAGATTCGAATATCATTCTTGAATAAATACCTGTTCGTGGGTATATGTATATTTTTTTCGATTTTAAATAACGGTATGTTGAGAGGAAAGGTAGTTTCCTTGTAATACTTATTTCCTTATTGAACCAATGCTTCGAAAAGGAAATTACTTTTGCCTAAATAATTTTTAAAACAAAGTTCAAGTTTGTTCAATCGGTGAAAACTTATTTAGTTTAACTTACAGGATAAATTAGAGACAATTATTTTTTTAAAAAAACTCATTGTTATCTACTATACACTATATATATTGATTTTTTATACATTTAATATTTTTTAAAAAGTGGATATTGTTATTGTTTGTTTTGAAACTGTGGAAAATTCATTTTAACACAAATTAATTATCACCCCTAACACCACATTATGTTATAAAGTTTTTAATAATTATTTATTGTTTAATAATCATTTAACAATGAGTTAATAGACATTTTAATGGCATGTCATCATCGTCAGAGTCTTTTTGAAATGATTATTGAACACTTATTATGGTTTTGGACGTGATAATTCGAGTTAAAGTAAATATTGTTATTTAATTTTGTTATATTTTAATAGTTTGTTTATTAATAGTAAATTTATTTTTAATATAAATTAACAGAATATAAAATATTAAAAAAATACTTCATATTAATGAATCGTTATTAAATAATTTTATAAAATGAATATTTCATATAAATTATATAATAAATATACCAGTATTCCTTTTGTTATAAAAATGATAGTAATGTATTTAATTGTTAAATTATATTTTATTGTTGTTTTGTAACTAAGAAAAATCTATTTATATATTAGAGATTAAGGGTAGTAAAAAGCAATTAAAATTATGACTAAATCCCTCAGTCCTATTTAGGCCATCCATAATCTAATGCTATCAATTTAAATAAATATTTTTTAAAAAACGGTAATTACTTAATTTTGTAAATATCAAATTTATTCAAGACCAAGTAGAACTTCATTTTTTAGTATTTTTATTTAACAAGTCTATAGGAAAATTGAAATCAGTATACTGACTAATCTGATAATTATTTATCATTTAGTTGTCAAAAGCGCTCATAATATTCAATATGAACAGCTTTATGTTTATGTTAATAAAAATTTAATTTAAAGTTATATTTTATCCAGATATAAAATATAATTATTTTTTTAAATAGAATTATTTTTTAATGATTACAGGTATATAAAATATTTTTGATGAATTACTTAAAAATTAGATTTGTAATCAATAAAAGAGTACATATGTAACTATCATTATTTTTAAATTGTTTTAATGACAAAATTATAATATTTTTGTCAGCTATACAATATCATTGAAAATTTTAGATAGTTTTAAATATTTTAAATCTCTATGAAACTATATTTTCATAAAACCTTTAGTTTGTATTCCTAAATTTTTATACTTATAAATTATTTTTTTAGAAATATTTTTATACATATATATTATCATCATCAACCTCTTTCTATCCTCTACTGGATAAAGGCTTCTCGAGATTTTTTTTATTTCAACCGATTTAAAGCCTTTCTATTCCAATTCATTTCTACCAATATTTTTATACATCCAACCTATCTAATCATAAGTCCCTTTTTAAACCGTTTTATGTATCTAGATTTCCAGTCAATAACTTCCCTTAAACATCAATAGTTTTCTCTTCTTACTCTATGACCAGTCCATCTTTATTTCAAACTTCTCGCTTTTGCTATAACATCCATAAATTTTGTTTTTTTTCGATTCCATCAGTTCTCATTGTATCTTTTCATATTAGTCCTAACATGCTTCTTTATATACTTGTTTGTGTTGCTTGAAGCCACTGAATTATTTTGCTACTCAAAATCCATGTTTCACTACTGTAAATGAAAATAGGTAGAATACATTGATCAAAAACTTTTCTTTTTAAACATAAAAAGATATCTTATTTATTAATATGATTTTTTTCCAAACTGATACCATCAAATTTTTATTTTTCTGTTCACTTTATCTATAAATACTCCTTTAATGTTAGTGAATTGTCTCAAATATACAAGATTTACAACTTCTTGTGTTTCTATTAATTTTAGCTCGATTCTTCTTTGATCTGAAAATTCATTGAATATTATTTTTGTCTTGCTGTGGTTTATTATAATAATATATACATGTTCATACACACACACACACACACACACACACACACACACACACACACACACATATATATATATATATATATATATATATGTATGGCTGTTGAAATAATTTAATTAAAACTAATTGAATGTTTAACACTCTTTAGAAAATAATTATATATTTAGCAATCCCGTGCGGAACCTTCAACAAAATAATTAATAAATCTACGATTATAAATTAACCCACTAACCCAATTGACATAAATCAGGGTGTGGTCGAAATCGCATCATCTGCTCGAGGTGTTGCGGAAACTGAGATTCTATTATGGAAAGACCATTTCGTAGATAGGTCCGAAATAGTTCTCTTGTATCGCATTGAACGCAAACAAAATAATTCTTAAGATAATATAATATAGTAAAATCTATTCATTGTCCTGTAGTATTACAATACGTCCTACATCCAAACATATGGCGCGTGTGAGCAACATGTTGTGATTCCGTTAGATTGCAAGTGCTTTGTATAGATTTGTATGAAATTTGTTCTATATATGGAACAGACGACCATCAGTCATCACCTGACACGGTATTAAACAGAGGGTAGGATTCATTTTAGGGATAATTGTAAAGGTATAGTGAATTTAGGTCAAATTTAAATTGAATTTTATGTACATACATACACATATATATTATAATTATTTTATATCATTAAATAATAAAAAAATAATAAATATTTTCTAACATTTTTTGTAAAATGAATCTTGAATTTTCTGATAGAAATGTATTTATAAAGGACAGAATTATAAATTTTAAATCCAAATTTTACATTTCAATGAATATAAATTATTTGTTTCTAGTTTTTGAATTTCAAGAAAAAATAAAAAATAATTAAAAACTGATTTTTAGCTATAAAAATTGTATTTTCTGAAAATTAGTATTGATTTTACTATAAAATATTTATTTTTAGTCAAAACAATGGATTTCTAGCAAAAAAGACAGATTTAGATGGAATTTTAATTTTTTCAATTTTCGAACCTCAAAAAACAACGACTTATAGTATGGAAAATTTCGTGAAAAATCGAAGTTTTCTAAAATCGTTTTTTTTCATCTAAAATCAAAGATTAGGTATGGAATAAAGTATTTAATAATTAATATCACACTTTTAAACATAAAACCAGTTCTATTTACTGAAAACTTAGATTTTTCTAATCATTCATTAATTTAATCAAAAACATCCTTTTTCATTTTCTAATAAGTTTTTCATAAAACAAATCTCTAATTTTCTAACAGAAAAAGATTTAAAAAAACATATATACGACTTTTAAATAAAAAAAACTACATTTGAATGAATACAAATTATTTTTTTAGAATTTTTGAATTTCGAGAAAAATCAGAAAACAATTAAAAATTGAATTTTGGCTATAAAAATTGTATTTTTTAAAAGATAGTAGTTATTTTACTAGAAAATAGTTATTTTTGGTTAAAATAATGAATTTTTAACAAAAAAGACAGATTTAGAGCGAATTTTAATTTTTTCAATTTTTGAGCCTCAAAAAACGACGACCTATCGTATGTAAAATTTTATGAAAAATCAAAGTTATCGAAAATCGTTTTTTTTCGTCTAAAATCAAAGATAGGTTATAGAATAACATAATTCCATAAATAATATCACACTTTTGAACATAAAACCAGTTTTATTTAGAGAAAACTCAGATTTTTCCAATCAGTCAATGATTTAATCCAAGTAACACTTTTTAATTTTGTTGTATTTTTTTCGTAAAACTAATCTCTAATTTTTTAACAAAAATATGTTTAAAAAAGATAGAATTATAAATTTTAAGTCGACATTTTACATTTGAATGAATATAAATAATTCTTTTCGAATTTTTGAATTTCAAAAAAAGACAAAAAAATAATTTAAAATTGACTTTTAGCTACAAAAATTGTATTTTCTGAAAATGAATGTTAATTTTACTAGAAAATAATTATTTTTGATTAAAATAATGTGTTTCTAGAAAAATATATGGATTTATAGCGAATTTTAAAATTTTCACTTTTTGACCCTCAAAAAACAACGACCTATAGTATGCAAAATTTCATGAAAAATCTAAATTTTCGAAAATCGTTTTTTTTCACCTAAAATCAAAGAACGGTAATGGAATAAGGTAATACAATAATTAATATCAAATTTTTGAACAGAAAAGCAATTTTATTTAGAGAAAATTCATATTTTTCAATCATTTAATGATATAATAAAAAAATGATTTTTTAATTTTCTAGCAAGTTATTTGTAAAACGAATCTCAGTATGTCTAATAGAAATGTATTTAAAAAGGGCAAAATAATAATATTTAAATTAAAATTTTACATTTCAATGGATTCAATTAATTTTTTTAAAAAAAAAATAATTTCATGAAGAAACAGAAAATAATTAAAAATTGTATTTTAAAAACAAGTTGATGATTTTATAACAATAATAAAAAGAATAATTATACAATAATAAAATTAAGTAATATAAATGTACAACTGATATCAGTATCAAAGACTATTTGAAAAGGAAAAATCGTTTCTCCAGAGAAGTACAATAAACAGCTCGTAAACATTTGTACTTTTCCAACATAAACACTAATAATCTGTGCATCTTGCATTGGCAACGTAAAACGCGTATTGCTGCAGCTCGGTAAGTAGTTAGTCGAGGTTAACATAGAACATTGTTCCACATTTCGAAATGCGAACTTGCGGATACGTCGGTGGACGTGCGAGCAAGATGTCCGTACAGCGTGTGTTTGATGTGCAAGCGAGTCCGTCAGGTCCATGAACTTGCGATGTACTGTTATTCTAGGTTGCATAAGTGAACTCTAACAACAAACCCGTCACATACTTTCATTCATGGCCATTGGACAAGCTGTACGTACGGCTCGGCAATCAGAATCACCACAAATGACTTTTCCGCGTTTGTTGTAATAAACACTCACCATTTACATATTTTTATATACGACGTTGGTTCGTAAAGTTTTTTTTAACTTATTTCAGTCGATTCGTACATATTGTTCTGTTATTTCAATGAAAGTAAATCATTAAAATTGATGAACGTATGTCAAGTTCGTTGATCACGAAATAAGAATCTTATTATTTTTAGATTTCTTTTTAACAATTACAAGTGTTATCAATTCTGTTCAAGTCGATCTGACATGCAGAAACTATTTGTTCGTTTTCATCATTAGTTGTAGTTAAAATGTTTATGTTTTAAACCGGATGTTATAAACTCAAGGCCAATTTAATTATAAATTTTACTTAATATACGTACGTATATTTAAAATTGAAAACTCGCTTTCCACCATTTTTCATTGAAAATCATTTATTACATTTTGTAATATAATAATTTTTGAAACTTATATACATTCGTTTTTTTATTATACGTTCCTTTATAAATACTAAGTACAAACAGACACACACACACACACACACATATATATATATATATATATATATATATATATATATATATATATATATATATATATATATATATATATATATATATATATATATGTGTGTGTGTGTGTGTGTGTGTGTGTGTGTATAAGAGATATTATTATGGGAACCCAAAAATATAACAAAACCCAAAAATAGGCTCCTGAGTAGATGAGATATACATAAAAAAAAATGTCCACATGGAATGAAGACAAAAACATTGAATCGTTGAAAATAAATAGTTTTAGAAAAAACCTTCATCCATCATCAATTAATATATATATATATATATATATATATATATATATATATATATATATATATATATATATATATATATATATATATAGGCATTCATTGAAGCTCTCGTCCAGTAGTGGATTGATATAGGCTATATGATGTGATGTGATATATACATATATATATATATATATATATATATATATATATATATATATATATATATAAACATCATCATTGTCAGCTTATTTCTATCCACTGCTAGATAAACATCTCTCCCAAAATTTTCTATTTCAACCGATTTAATACTTTTCTATTCCAATCCATTCCATAAATATTTTTACCTGTATTCAACTATTCATGAGATTCTTTTTGGAATTTCTTATATATATATATATATATATATATATATATATATATATATATATATATATATATATATATATAAATCTATTAAATATTTAAACTTTGAATGTAACTTAAAATGAAAATTCATTTTAATGTAAGTTATAAATGAAAAGTAACACATTCATTTTATTTTTATTATTAAACATTCTTATCATTCTTCTCAATAAATACCGTTATAAAGATAATAAAATAACTCTTAACTGTAAATATCAGTATATTAATATATGAATGGAGATGTAAATTAAAATAAAAATATTTAACAATTAAAACAACTTTATCTCTATAAGAATAAAAGTAAAATTCCAATAAATATTGAAAAGCAAATTATTGGCAGAAAAAACTTACGAAAATAAAAACATTTTGAGTCTCTCTCTCTCTCTCTCTCTCTCTCTCTATATATATATATATATATATATATATATATATATATATATATATATTCTTAAGAAAATATTCAAGAAGTGTTAATAACATTGGATGTGATTTTCATCCAGCAGTAAACTTGCAGACTTTTATGATGATGATGACAATGATTATATATATATATATATATATATATATATATATATATATATATATATATATTAATAAATTATATATATATATATATATATTAAAAATTATTTTATAAATCAGAAATAATTAAAAAAAATCTTTAAATATTTGAAATTAACAAAATAAAATGAAAAAATATTTTTTGTACCTATTTTTTCAGTTATTATTTATATCAAAACCAACTTTTTAAATTCCTAATCTTTGTATAGTCCAATATAATCAATCATTTAAAACAAAAATGACATCAATCTATGTCAAAGAATTCTGTTAAAGGTACAGTTTTTAGCCACAGAAACTGTAGAAACATAAAAACATAAATGAAATGTAAAAAATATAATATAGTAATCGTTTAATTTAGTTCAATGTAAATTAAAAAATAAATTGTTTTAAATAGGGAAGAACTTTTTATTTGATGAAATCAGGGATGCCTTTAACATCATCGATTGAGGACAGTTTGAAAGTCGTTGAAGATATTGTAATAGAAAGCAGACTAATTGCAGTAGACGAATTTGCAAATGCTTTAAATATAAATTATAGATAATAACAGTTAAGGAGATGGAGATTTATAAACGATATTAGCGGCGAGATGAAAATTGATTCAAAGTATAGTCAGATATTTTTTTAATTTAAAAAAATAACAAAATTAGCAAAATAATAAATATCAAGAAAGAGAATATAATAGATATAAAAATAGAATTTTCTAAAAAAATAAAATGAAAAATATTAGTACTTAATTAACTATATTACATTTATATATAATATAGAGTCATCCAAATGTTATGCTTAGATTTATGATTTATTAAAAAGAAACATGTGTTGAGTTTTTTTTTTTAATAAAATACAAATCTAGGCGTCACATTTGGATGACTATACATCATACATGTTTAAAAATTAAAATAAATATTAAAAATCACTTATTAACTTTTATTGAGTGGATAAAAAATATTTTTGGAATATTTAAAATGTTAATTATGTTATTTAATTCTAGAAAAAATATTTTCTTAAAATGAACATAAATTCAAATTTTAAAAATATAAACAATACAGGTAATTATTTTTGAATATTTATGGTATTATTTTTTATACTTATATATATATATATATATATATATATATATATATATGTATACACATATATGGTATCATTATTATGGAACAGGTATTTATCCAATTTATATAAGATATATTTACTTGATATATTTTAACGAGATTTATCATACAACAATAAATATCACGTTACAATATAAGTCAGTAACTTTTATTTAAATCGTAGCATGAGTACAATAAATCGAATTTCATTACAACGGTACGCGTTTATTAAACAAATAATATGATCTGTCAAACTGATATTAATAAGAAATTCTCGACCAAACTAACTAGCCATCAGTAAACATATAAAAGCAATAACCGTTATCCACTATGTCAAATGAAAATGAATAAATCAATAAAAAAGTACGTAGTGGTAATTTCGTCTGGACTGTTATGTCCATGTATACATACAGATATATATATATATATATATATATATATCTGTATAAAACAAATAAAAAAAAAATTCAAGGTAGTCAAGACCGAATGTAAGATACAGCGGCTCTAATGGACGACTGTTAAAAAATGTATTTCGTTCAGTTGACAGATTTAAACTGGCTGGCTACATAACGGTACACCGAACATGATATGTTGTAGGTGAGTTCAGAAGGAAGGAAAAGTATATCGTGGGCTTGAAATACCACAAGCATGAGTGCCGTCTTCACCTGCTCTTTGTTGGAAAGGGTTAAGCGTCATTATGTTTGTCTCGGATGCATTGCCAGCTGTGACTTAGATTTTCAAGTGATTGCAGTCGACGAGGGTTTGTTTACGATTTCGAATAGAAATCTAGAACTATTTTTTTTATATATAGATACATTTCAATTATACACATATGCACATTATATATATATATATATATATATATATATATATATATATATATATATATATACCCTTTTAAACAATGCTTTCTAACTTTTTTAAATTAAAGCTACAATCAGTTCTTCTACAAATTCATGACGATGCATAAAAATAAAAAACATATTTTATACCCATAAAGTAAAAAATAATTATATAACAATATATTATTAAAAAAAACCCTTTAAATTGAAATATCCTCAAATAAATTTATAACCAAACATGTTATTAGAATCTATACATATGATGCTGTAAAGTAAGATCTTTAGTTAATATTCAATCACGTTATAGGTTAATTTGCAGCTATTGAAATCATTTAAATTCTATTTTGAATTGTGATTTTTTTTATGATCTATAATAATTGTGAAATGATAAAAAAATATAAACATGAATCATCTTAATATTAAATGAATTAGAAACAAATACAATCTTATACTTAATTGTTCCATAATTCATCTCTCTCTCTCTCTCTCTCTCTCTCTCTCTCTCTATATATATATATATATATATATATATATATATATATATATATATACATACTAGCATATTTACATGAAATTTATAACAGTAAGCTGACAAAAGTCAAAGTCAAATTTCTTTCTTTGAATTTAAATAAAGACACTTCTTTTCCAGTTTCGATAAATATTCTAAAATTTCACTTTACTGCGTCAATAAAACAATTTCGCAAATTACTTCGAACTGTATACAGTGGCATAATAAATCGGTGAACCAATTTTATGGTGCGTTCGCTGCAGGACACAAAAACCTTTTTATCAGGAATTAGAAAAATACTGAAACAGTTATATATTTTCACGACAATATTTCATGACGAGGGTGGTCGTAAATAATTTTCTATTCACGAATTTTTGGTTTCGTCGTCATAAACATGTTGACTTCTTAACGAGATTACCAACCATGTACGTTGTTATGGTTTTACTCGGAAATGATTTTATTGTTAGATGGTTTGACACAATTTTTCGTATAATTTATGGATCCGTCATCATTAAGTCAGATGTATACAAGTTTAAAGGTCAAAGTCCGTAAAACAATGATATGAATTTTTCGCTCGTACTCATAATATGAAACAATAATGTGATGCTGTCTATTATCTAAAACGTGTTTATCTCACAATGGGTTTCATTAATTCAATCACACACCTATGCGTTATTTGAAAAGAAATATCTGTAAAGGAATTTGTGACCGAACGTGTCATTACAAATGAAGTAATGTTGTAAACTCTAGATATATAATTGATGTTTGATGACGGTGTAAGTTAAACCGAAACGATTGGAATTATTTCAATTATATTTAACATGAACATTTATCATACTATCAGTAAAAATGAAAATAACAGAATGAAAATAACATATATTTACATTTATCACAATGGATAGTTCGAAACATATATATATATATATATATATATATATATATATATATAATCATCGTCATCATCATAATTAACCTCATCTCTTGTCCATCGATGGTATTCCTTTCTTGCTATCTGACCAGCCCATTTTCATTTCAAACTCCTCACTTTTAGTATTTTTATACTTTTATTTTTAACTTTATTCTCTCTCTCTCTCTCTCTCTCTCTCTCTATATATATATATATATATATATATATATATATATATATATGAGTGTGTGTGTGTGAGTGTGTGTGTTTTAAGCGTGATAGAACTTTAATTTGAATCCCTATCGAATGTTATATCTAAACTAAAAAAAACCTATTACCATACCTTTATATATACATACACACACACACACACACACACACACACACACACACACATATATATATATATATATAAAGGTGGTTTTAATGTTAGATAGAACTTTTCATAAGTATTCAATTTAAAATTTTAACACGCTTAAAAAACACCTTCTCTTTCTCTTTATATATATATATAGAGAGAGAGAGAGAAAAGAAAGTCCTGGAAGGAACACATGGATAGATGGGACAAAAATATAAAGAAACTCGTCAGAATGAACTGAAAGATATTAGATTAGAAATGGAAAATTGTAAAAGCCCGCATCTAGCAATGGATAAAAAGAGGCCGATCATAATTATGATATATATATATATATATATATATATATATATATATATATATATATATATATATATATATATAATAGAAATAGAAGGAGAGAGAGAACCACATAAACAGTGGTTATAAAAAAAAAACTGATTCTAGAAAATAATTTTATACTAAAAAATGATTATCTACCATTGTCAATTTTTCTAGAATCTTTTAAAAAAAAATTATTTTTCTCGTCACCTCTTTAATGAAGTAAAATATTTGTTTGAACAATTTTTTTTATTTTACAAAATAAATAAAAATCTCACTCTACTAAGTTAAATAAATACAGGCATTATATTTAAATATATCTAATTGATTTTTATGAAAAAAATATCACCAAAAAAAAATAATAAGATTCGTATCAAAATAATATATTTTATATATTAAATAATTAGATTTAAGAGATTGATATTACTATAAAGAAAATCTAGTTCTCATAATATAATTTATTTATATTGCATTTTACACTATCTGTATTAATAACTTTGTAATTAAAAAATATATAAAAAAACATTATTAATATTTTTACAAATTAAATTGTCGTTAATAATAAAAAAAATAATATCAATAATATCAAAACTTTGGAAAAGCCGAAATACAAAATGTACCTCTCTACAATAGAAGTATTAATAGTAATAAATATATAATGATTATAAAAATAAATTTACCATTGTATCCTAACCTAAAATGTGTTTAAATTTTTGAAAATCACTAAATTGTTATAATAAAAATATCATTTACTATTTTTCTCTATAATATTGAGATTAATAAATATACAATTATTTTTTCAGGTATGTTCTTTACTGAAAAATTATTTTATTATAAACTATTTTATTTTTCCTTGCATAAATATTTATTTTTAAATAATTATACTGATAAATAATTAAATGAGTGTTCTGTATACAGTGAAAACATTTATTTATTTTACAAGAGAACGAATAAACTTTTTTTACCTGCTGTACATCTGTTGTCATTTTATCTTCTGGTAATAATTAAATACTCTAATTAACCCAAAAAGACTATATCAGGTAGACGTCGACAGTAAATATAAAATGTACATATATAATGAAAATAAAATAGTTCTTTTTCATTATTGTTATACTTAATATAGTAATAATAATATTTTTTTTAAAGAAAATAAATATTTTTTTATAAATTTAAAAATAATATATTTTTATGTAGAATACAAACTTGAAATATAAATTATTTTTATTTGATTAATAATTGAAACATTATTTCACTTGCATTAATAAATAATTTGTAGAATAATACAATAAATTTCATGATATTATAAATTCATTTTTGAATCATTTTTATTTTATAACTGAAAAAGAATTAATTTAAAATTTATAAATTTTAATATAAAAATATTGAGAAAAAATATTATTGAGAAAGAAATTATATATATATGAACAAAAAATTATAATTTCACCCCCAATCCATATCTTTGAGGACCAGGGTAGTTTTAGTCCATCTCAGATATTTTATTTCCTAATATCTAATCATATCTAATGAGTGTTTTACTAAATGCTGTGGAAATGGTTGTTAGAGGGTTAACAACCCCACGAGAGAAAGAAATTACTCTATTTTTTTATTTGTGAAAAATTCTATTTATTTATTTTTCCAAAATGTCATTACCTTTATCAAACTTTGATAAATTATTTAACTTTTTTTAAATATGATTTAAAAACAAATTTTTTAATACAAATTAAAAATAGTCAATTCTTTTTTTAAAAAATATTTAATAGAATTTCCATCAGGAATTACAACAGAGGTGATATTTTTTACTTTTACAATTTCAAGGATTCTACTTTAAAATTCTCTGTCAATATTTTTTAATTTGTTTTTAAATGAACCCTATTTTTGTAACAACTATAAATTTACATTGTCTTCTTAAATTGAATATAAACTACAATCATAATTTTCTAAATATGAGTTAGTTCGTTGAATTTATAAAGAATTTAAAATATCCTAATTAGAAATAAAAAAAATGATATGTATGAATTAATTATTTTTAAATAAAATTATTTGTATTTAAATTTATTTAAATTTTTCTAGAATACAAATAACTTTTGTAATAAATAAATTTAATTAATACACAAATTAAAAATGTTTACTAATTATTATGCCTTTGTGAAATAATATTTGAAAACAGCTGATCAAAAAAAAATATAAGAATAAAATACTATCTTCTGAAACAGCTTTGTAGCACGTTTTAAAATTCACTTGAATAACATCCATTCATTTTATATTTATATATTTATAGTATAACTTATCAACATATAATTATACATTTAAAATCATTACAAATCGATAATCTATTATTATTAATTCATTCATTACGAAAATGCAATTAACATAATATAAATGAATTCCGAGATGACTGATAATATATTAAGAATTCAGATCGATTCAAAAAAATAACTACTAGTTAGTCAGTTTTCATTTCTAAAAAAAAAATAATTAGTGATTTAGGAAAAAAACAATTATATCATTGTTAATTTGAATTACTGACCGTGAGCCAGTTTCAAAGTCACGAATTTCCGAATAGAAAGCAGACATCTGAACGAATATAACATTTCACGGTTGAATTAAATGTTATATTATTATTTTTTTGTAAATAGTGTTCGTATCATTTCATTATAGCATCGATGAAATTGGTTCTCTGAGGACGTCAATAATTACGTAACGTTAAAAAATAATCGACGTTATGTAATTATAATAATATAACGTATTATAAAGTTCAACAACAGGTACTTATTTAATCCTTCCGACTATATTTCATTCGTTTGTTGTCAATAATAACAACGGTAACACTAAATTTAACGGATCTCTACAGTCGGTGTATCCGTTGCTATCACGGATACCGTGCACTGAAACGGGGTTCTGTTTAGCTCCGCTGTGTTTAAAAAAATGTACAGCTATCCCGCGTTGGGTTTGAACTATTACCTCTTTAAAGTACCGTTCGGTTACAATTTACTTTCAATGTGGTACAGTGCAAGTGGGATCCCGTATATTACAGTACGAACAATGCTATATATTTGAAATGAATCACATTTTCTTCAAACATGTGCTCGAACAGCAAATGTACATTTATATTTTAATATTAAAAAAGAAAAGTTTTTTATTAAACTTTTTTGTTCATTTTTAAATATATATTAAATCACTATTCATTTATCATTATAGTTAATTCCTTTTTTTACAAATAAATCACTTACTACAACACTAAAATGTTGTATAAAAAAATCAATAATTACTTATTTTCAGTAATGAACATGTCCTTGACCATTCCATCATCATTAGAGCAATATATTATAAAATCTGAATAGCAATTTCTGTTATAAAATTTAATTATAATTTTTATTTTATATTGTAGCTCTCTGATAATGATTCCAAAACCATATACATGAAAATTAGCAAATGTAAAAATCAATAATTGATAATTGAACATTTTTATAAAAAATGTGGCATGTAGATAAGGAATTGATATAGACTTTTAAATTTTATATTAATATTAAGTAACTCAGTGACTTGTTATAAAAAAATGTTTTCTTAAATCTAAAAAAAGATTTCCTTACTACACATATTTTCATTTAGAAAAAAGTTATTTATAATCATAATTATACTATTGTTAAACCTATTTCCTACTTGAATAGACAAATTATTTAATATTCCTTAATCCTATGAGAGTAATCATGGATCTGAAAGAATATTTCAGTATTTTAAACTTTTAAAAATGACTAAGTTATTCATATTTTATGTCAAAGTGCTTTGATTACTTGAAGTTAACATGTTTCTTTATTTTTTTTCTAAAAAGAAAAGAATTGTTTGTTATTAATAAAATATAATTTATATATTAAAATTTTAACAAAAGTTCATTATGTCACATTTAGGTAATACTGAAAATAGATTATAATTTTTTTATTACTATTATTAAGTTACTGTTTTTATATTAATATAATTTTTTGTACTGAATTTTATTGCAATTGATTAAAACATACTTTATTTTTTTCTGAAAATGATAACCATTAAACTTTATATTTAAAAAATAATTATTATTTGTAATTAATTAGAAAAATCATAAATAATAAAAAAATAGTGTAAAGTTATACGGTATTTAAAAAAATGCTTACATAAATATTTTAAGTGATTAATAAAAATTAAGATTCGAATTATTATTGAATCTCTGTTATCTGTAAATTTTAAAACATGAAAACTGAAAATTGAAACAAAGAAACTAACTTATAGCATGAAAAATTTGAACTTTAAGAGAAAGTTTTCTTTTTAAAAAAATTGTAATAAATCTCCAGATTAAAAAAATTCTCTTATCTACCCTTTATAGATAAAATATGATAATAAATATAAAATTTAATTCGGAAATTAAAAAAAAATATAGCAAATTATGTATTAAAAACTGGTCAAATATTCTATTTTCAATAAAAAACTTGGAATAAATTATAATTTTGCATTTTTGGAATCACTCCCCATCATCTGCATGTGTATTTATCAACATTTTCAAGAAGAAAATATATAAAATATTTTTTTTGTTACAAAAAAATCCAGAACTCGAAATGCTACAAAATAGGCCATCAGGCTACGATTTGAGTGAAGAAATTTTGATGATCAATAATCATATATAATACTAAAGAAGTTAGCTAGTTTTTTTTTAAAAACTTTTCTGAGTTTATCAAACGAAAAAAAGTAAAATAAAAGAAAGTTAGGGCAAGAAACATAGATTTCGATAAAAGTGCACCAGTCATAAGAATATAAAAAAAGAACATAGAAAGATTTGAAAAAAGAAAATTAGCTATAAAATACTAATATTTGCTAAAAATAAAAAAATACTTCTATTTGGTTGATTTATCGTAACCAGCTTTATTATTTTTTATTATATAACCTGCAGAATAATTAGTAACACGTTAAAATATTTTTTATTGATTGAAATGTTATTTTTGTTCAAAAATGAATTGTTGTCCATGTAATATTTTTAAAATTTTTGTCTATTTTAATTTATATATATATATATATATATCTTATCTGATAAAATGTAAATTATCTGACAATATTTCCTATAACAATTCCAGTTTTCTTTTGAGAGAACACAAAATAAATGTGAATATTCGTATCGATTTCTTTTCAATTCTAACAAACGTATCATCGAAGCGTGACAAAATCTGCTCTAAGATATTAGCATAAACGTCTAAAATCGTCGACAGATGAAAAAAGACAAATCTACAAATGTAATCTAATAAAGAAAGTAATAAAATGAATACCGTAAAGTATATTCTTTGATTATTGTTCGGATATTACTTTTGACGAAAGACGCCAATCAAAATACCGTATACGTATTCGAACTGATGTCAGAGTAACGTTATACGTCGATGTGAATGTACAGTATCCCACTGTAAATAATGCACTCCGTATAAAGTTACGCTAAGAATAGGTTCGAAAATCACCTTCCCTGTTATCTACCTTTCATAACAGTATTTAGAATAACAGTAAATTACAGTTCTATGGAAAAAACGCACGTACATGTAAAAAGATGAAGTCACCAATTAAAGTTTCTTCGTTACAGTTGTGATGCTTGATAACAATAAATTATTCATTTATATATACATACATACACATATATATATATATATAATTTTTTTTATTATTTTTGAAAATAAAATTTCATCACATTTTTTATACATCTCTCTCTCTCTCTCTCTCTCTCTCTTTATATATATATATATATATATATATATATATATATATTTATATCTACATAATATCAATTTTTAATTGAAGAAATGTTGTTATTTTTAAAAATAGTTTCTACTAAAAAATATAAATATTTGTGTACAAAATTTTCAGCATTACTAGGCATTATTGTAGGGTACTTAATAATCACAAGTATGAACCAAGTAGTTCTATATAAACATCAAATTATTACTCAAGATAAAATTTAAACAGATATATATGTGTGTGTATGCATACATACATAATAACGATTGTTGTTGTGTACTGTAAGCAACGTGTGAGAGTTTTCTACCGGTACTTTTTCTCAATAACGGGCCATTAAACTTTCGAACTCATCAGCTAATAATTTTTAACATCTCTATCGAACCTTCTTTATATATAAATAAGATTCTTCTGATTGCAACATTGAAATTACTAACTGAACGTTTGTTTTTAATAAGATATAATTACGAAATTATTCTAGTTTAACTCTTATTGAATTTTTCCGGCAAATAAATTTAAAAATTAATATTAAATAGGAAATAGGTAATTAAATATTAATTAACATTTTATCATTTTTAATGAGTGATTGATTTATGTTTTTTTTGTTAGTCAAAAGAAACTTGTCGATGATAGATATTAAGAAAAAACACCAACACCTGAATTATAATTAGGATTAATGTCAGATATTGAAAAATATAGGTGTAACAAAATTCATTCATGTCAGTAATTAAGATGTTTGATAAACGTTTATAATTTAATATGACATATATATATATATATATATATATATATATATATATATATATACACCATCATTATTACCATAAGCCCTTCTAACTAATACTGGATAAAAGCCTCTCCTAAAACATTCTACAGTCACACATAGTTGTAATCCAATTTCTTTCTCTTATTCCACAGCAACAAATTTTCTCATGTTCCTATTTCATCTATCTATGAGTCTTTTGTGCCTTTTGATGTTTCTAGGTTTACTAATCGTTAATTTCTTTTGTCCATCTGTGATATTCTTTTTTAAGTTATAAATGACCCAAACAGACCACACATTTCGTTAAAAATTTCAAATACTATTGATGGAAAATAAATATTTAGTGGCAATAATTTAATTAATTTTTTTTAAAAAAAACACACAAATCAAAGACAAGAACTATGTCGTAAACAATAATAAATAACATATCTCTATTTAAAAATGACAGACTTCTTAAATGCTGACAAGAAAAAGATATAGATATGTGTCATATGATAAAACAAAAAGAAAGAATCAACCACTAGTTGGAGATGGAATGAAAAAAGATAGAAAATATAAGTAGCTTTAAACAAAAAAAAGCTGTACTTCAAAAAAAATCAGAAGAAAATAATAGGAAAATTGATTTTTTTAATCTGTTATAATAACAAAAAAAATAAGGGTCTAAAAATAAAAAGCATATATTATCAAAAAATTGACATGAATCAGTGTGGAAAAAAAATTAACCAGTGCTAAAGGATTAAAAATTAGAATAAAAAATGTTTGTATTGATAAAATTGAAATAATCTTTCAAAATCATTTTTTGAAAAAGTATTTTTATTTTCACTATTTAGAACACATTTATTAAACATTTCATATGAGGGTTATTGAAACTAAAAATAAAATTATTTTTAAAAACGTACCAAATTTTATATATGAAAGCATTATTTTTCAACAGTATTTATTCTTCTCTGTATACATTAATATTTCTAGTGTTTAAGGATTGATTTATTGTCTTATTAGTAGAAAATTTGTTTATTAAAAAATAATAACCCTCAAGTAAGCCTTATATAATCCAAACAAATAATATTTAGAAAAATCACAACAATTCTATAGAAAACTTATTACAGTATATCACAATTAAGGTAACTACGGTCGAGATAATTAATTTATTAAAATATAAAAAAATATAATACAAGAGACAACATTTTATCAATATTCTATTTTTACAATTTGATGTTTCAAATTTTCTTCAAAAAATTATTGTAATTAAATTTCATTTATTTGTTTTTATTAATAAATGAATTTTTCACAAAAAATCCGTCTCGCCCTAAAACCCACTACTATTACATTTCTTGCACAGTAATGTCTTGAAATGTTTAGATTATGGTAAATGTGATTAGTGTCATTTTATGCTTGCCGCTTTGTTTCATGAACTTTAATGAAAGTCGCACATCTTAATTTATAATAAATTTCAACTAATGACATATTTTATACAGAAATAAAATTTATAACATCTGTTAAGAAATATTTTATGGTACTATAGGTGGTTCAAATGAGATTGAAAGGTTTAGAAACACATTTATTTGCTTACTGTTATTTATTATTCTTTACTATCCTTCAATCTCATATATGTCACCCTATACATCTTATGAATACTGTATATGTTACTAGTAATAAAATAACAATTGTTATTCAAGAAAGTCAAGAGAATTAATATATTCAGTTTGAATGTTTTCGTAATTTTTCGAAATAAATATATATTTTAGCAAAATGAAATTAAAGATTAGTCTTAAATAATTCTCATAATTTAAATTAATTTTAAAAACTGTTTATGGTGTGTACATAAGATTAAAATAATAAATAAATTATTAATATTATTTGAAAAAATAAATAAACTCTTTAATGTATATTCCTAAATGATCTATTAAAAGTACAGTTACCAATTTCAAATTACTAACCTAAAGATATTCAATTATTACAAACGCACTGATTATATTAGTAAAGATATTCAATTACAGCATGAGCACACACCCAACTCTTCCACCTACATCGAATATTTAAGTTACAAATTATTCTCGATTGAATTACATTAATCATTCTCGTTGTTATCTTTTTTAAATAAAGACCTAACTGTACTTGATAACCAAAAAAAAAGATATCCAACGAAACGGGGAATTTATTTTTTATGAAACGCTCTCATTAGCTCCATAATTAAATATATAAATTTCGTGTATATAAAAAATAGTTGACACCAATACAGAAATAAAAATCTATTCGTTAAATATATTCCGTTCGAAAGAGACTAACAAAACGCTGACAAGTTTACGCTTGCCACAAGTCATCAAGCGTCATTGTTATGTTTCATTACTTCATTACATTTCCGATTCAATCGTAACTTGGTCCATTATACATTATCGGCAAACTGTGAATAAAATCATAATCCAAACTGACAGCTGTATCGAACGATTTACTATCTGATAGTGTTTTACTCGGATCTGTAGTAAGAGCGAGTTGTATGTAGTATAATTGCACACACATACAGATAAAGTCATATCGCAGAAGTGTGACATTGAACCGGAGTAACCCGCGGAGTAACATTGAAAACAGGAAAGGGAAGGGGAGCAAGATGGCGACAACGCGGACAACCTCGGACGGTGACTGCATTCACTGCTTTTTTCACGCGAACGAACCGACAGTTAGTCCATGTATATTGTCTGTGCTCATTTTACTTTTACCCCCCGACAGACGAAGAAGGTGAATTTATTATTGTTCAGTAAGAGATGAAATTACCGTGTTATTTTTTTACAGATAATATAATTGTTGTCATCGATATTTTCGTAATATGAACGTAACACAAGAATTGTAAGATTACACTCATCTCTTAAGTCATATGTTTCATATATTCCATACATCCTGAATATATATTTATTTCAATTCAAAATCGTGACTCACGATTTACATATATGTATATATATATATATGTATATAGATATATATATATATATATATATATATAAAAATTGCAAGAAAGATACAACAAATATGAACAATCGTTATGTTAGGCGTTTGTTGATTTTAACCCTTAGAGTGCCGGGGAATGCGATCGCGCTCCTCCCGTTTTTCGCCAAAAGTACCGGGAGTGTCACTATTAGATCCTAGTAATTCACAGTTTACTGACAGATGGCACGTAAGATTTGAACAATTTTAGTCTTCTTGTGTTTATCGAAACACAACCTGATCAAGATTAATATGTGCAGTCTGGACCTTCTTTTCTTGAAACACCTGGTCCGAAGCATACTCCTCCCCACGACGCTAAACCTGTGGAATATTTTGACATGTTTTTCACTTTGACATTGTGGAATCTAATGGTGGCTGAAATTAATAGGTATACTAATCAGTTTTTGGGTTCATAGCAGCAAATATCCCTTAATTCTAGAGTCAGAGAATGGTAATGAAAGCAGATGATGCATTATTGCACAAATTGCCAGGTAGAAATTTGAGAAGGTGTGTTGTATGCAGCAACAAGGACGGAGGACCTATAAAATGATCCAATAATGTGTGTGCTAAGTGTGGGAAAGGACTCCATGGACTGTGTGTAGGAAAGCACAGCTGTTAGTGATTCCAGAAACAGTGTCACTACTAAAAGCATTTTTTTGTAAAAAGTTTAAATTTTTGTTTTGCAATGATTTATGAACCTAGAAGGATGATTTTTTTCTGTGCAATCAAAGAACATACCAAATATTTTAGATTTATTATCAAAAGTTTCTTAAAAGTTAAAAATTATCTTCATTTATGTATTCAAAATTAACATTAATTTTTTTTTAACATTATATATTTTGTTCAATATTTTTTTCTAATAATATTTTATAATAGAATCAGTAAAGAATATATTTAAAAGATGAAAACAAATATAATAAAGGGTTTCTTGAGTTTTTGAGTATGTAACTTTATTTAATTGTGATTCATAATTTTTTTCCTAAACTACTGCAAAATCAGCAAAAATACCTTGGCAATTTTAGCATAGTTCCTAAGAAATTGGTTGGCACTCAAAGGGTTAAACAAAACATTTGATACAATTAATATTTAATATTTTTTTATCTCTGAAAGAGCAAGGAATAAATAAAAATTATCTGGAATTATTAGAAAAGATATTTAAAAATATAGGATTTTCCAATAATCGCTTTTGAATGGAAGTTTGAATGGAAATAAAACAAAAGGTATTTAATTAATTAATTAATTATTTTTAAGCATATTCTATGGCATTACTGATGGAACACAATTTCATTCATATAACCACCACGACTTCGTTTGCCATGGTGCATTTTTTTAATCCAATTTTGAATCACTCTTACACATAATTGTGATTCAATTTCATGAATTACACCTTCAATGTTTATTTTTAATGCTTCTGTTGTTTGTGGTTTATCAACATAAACCAATGATTTCACATAACCCCACAAAAAATAATCCAATGGAGTTAGATTACATGATCTTGATTGCCAATTGATGGGTCCATTTCGTGAAATAATGGACTCATTAAACTTTTGTTTCAAGAAGTGTATTGAATTTTTTCAACTTCTAAGCGTTTTTGAAGTATTAAACGTTCTATAATAATTTGACAAACTATAATGAGTTGAAGTGTTAAAATGAGCTTTAAAAAATCGAACATAGCTGTCACCAGCTATCAAAGTTTAGAAATTCTTATTGGAAAACCCTATACAACAGTGCAAATGAGAATAAAATTTCTTTCAGGCAAAATCAGACTATCAATGGAATCAGACAAAATAGTTTCTCATCCAAATTATTTAATTTATTCCTAGAGCAAATAATGAAAGAGACAAACTTCAAAATTAAAAATATTAAGATAAATAGAGAATATTTATCCATTTACGGTTTGTTGACAACGTACTATGTATAAATGAAAACCTAGAATAGATAAATGCTACTTGAAACATTTTCAGAGAAAAGTAGAAGAGTTGAGTTAAACATAAATATGAACAAAACTAATATTATGTTTAATGGATTTATAGGGAAACAAAATATATAAATGGAGAACTGTTTGCTGGAACAAGTGAATGATTCAAAATCCTTGAGAAAAATTATATGATATAATGATGACATTTGAAATTACAGCAGAATTTGAAAGAATAAATAATATAATAATGAGTGAAATATCATTGAACCTGAAACGGAAAACATATAACCAACCTGTATTACTTATTTATACTTACAGATCAGAAACTTAGACTATGAATACAAAAATAAAGTAACAAAATTGTTAACTCAACAAAATATGAAAAATATAATGTAAGGAATTTCTAAACGTGATCAGAAAGCCTGTAAATGTATACAAGAACAAATAAGAATAAATGATATAATAAAACAAAATAGATGTAATGGGTAGTGGCAAGATAAAGAAGAGAAGATGATAGGTAGATTAAAAATTATTATGTAATGGTAATTAAGAGACAAAGAAAGAGACCTCATCAAGAGGGATGAAATTGTGATGTGGCAAGATAAAGAAGAGGTGGAGGTAAAGATTAGATTATATTAACTACGGATAGAAAACAATGTAAACATTTAAGAAGATTTAATGACGTTTTATGAAATTTGATGATATTTTTTAGGTTTATATATATATATATATATATATATATATATATATATATATATATATATATATATATATATATATATATATATATATGTATATATTGGAAATATAAGCAGGATATCAATAAATTGTAAATAGAATAAATAATACAATAATACCTATTGACAATCTTTTATTAATACTCTGATTTCTAGGAATTGAATATACAATAATTACAAATAGATACTAAAATACAAATTATTTTAAACAATTATTAAATTAATATATATATATATATATATATATATATATATATATATTTGTGTCTATAAACACCTGTATATGTTTATGAATACAAATTTATAATAGTTAATTCTTGAAGCATAATAAAATATACAAGGAACATGTTGACTGCCTGGTTCTAAGAATAATATTTTTACTACAAACATAATCCATTATTTATTGTGTATAATGAAAATGGATTTTAATTAATAACAAAACCTGTTTTTAATAATGCTTCAGATAAATAGTAGAAAATTATTTATTAGTAATAATAAGGTATTTTTTGTAGAACCAGTTTGGTGACAAAGCTATTTAATCTTTTTGTATTACAAAATTATTATTTCAGTCTACTCATCTCATCGTTATTAAATTCAATGTATTATCTAAAAGGATGTTTTATGAAGAAGTATATGATGAGAAGATGTTAAAAATTAATTATTAATTTCAATTTTTATATTAAAACTTTCTAGATTAAAAAGTCATAAGTTAGTTTTAGAAACTGTTTATTTCTATTTCAGTTTCTTGAAAAAATAATAGAATTTATATTTTTTTGAGTTTTTATATAAAAAATGATTTTACTGAAATTTATCTTGGTGTTTTAATAGAAAAAACAGTTTATTTAAAATTTAACAAATATATAAACATTTAATCATTGTTCTTTGTATTTAAATAAATTATTATTTAAATATAAATTAAATTGAAAAATATCAATTTACAAATACAAATTAAAATACATTTTAATAATTTCCAAATAAATCAAAATAATGATTAATTTTAATATTTCATTTAATTGTAAAATCAACAATATCAACCTATTTATATTCATTATTAAATGAATTTTTTTTTCAAAATTTCCAGTGATTTAATGCATTTTTCTTGCATTCTACAACTTTTCTCATTTCTCTACCCTGAAAATTTATATTTGATCTGATTAAAATATATCTTCTTGAGTATTTTTATATTTTTGTGTTCTCAGTCAGTAAGTTTCTAAAATATGCTTTTAATATAAAACATCAAAAATATCATTCTTCAATTTAAATTAAAAATAGGATTTACAAAATATTTAAAGTTGAATACTACTTTTTCAAGAAGAATATATTTAGTCAGAAAAAATATTGAAACTTGTTGGGAAATTCTAAGTCATCCAGGATATTCTCCAAATATAACACCTATTAACTACCATTTATTTTTGATTCTATATTTTTTTTAAATGGAAAAAATTAATAAAGATGGAGAAAAAGACACCGGATGAGTTTTTAACTTTTAAAAACGAGTTTTTTTTACCAGAGAGGAATTCAGAAGGTTCTATCCAGATGGGAAAAAGTTCATATTAATGGAATTGATATTATTAATTAAATATTAATAGATAGTATAAAATTTCTTATTTTCTTTTACTTAAAAAAAGAACAGAACTTTTCGATAGACATAATATAAATATATATGCATGTATATAAACGTATGTGTATATATGTATGTGCATATGTGAATGTAATACAATGCACTTAAAAATATACAATTCATTTTTCACACATTCATAGTAATAAACACAATAACGAAGTGTATATAAAAATAATTAAATCAGAGAAATGAGAATATACATATATAGCATGAAACAGACATGATATTGTTCAGTTCAATGAACTATTGTGTGTTTCTATTATGAAAATGATATAACGAAAATGAGTCCATCGTAGTGAGTTCAACGCCGTTGATACCAAGCATCCAAGAGCACAAGAAGTGTTACAACGGCCGACAGTAACCCGAAAGTATAAGAAAATCAAGTTCACTGCTCACAGTGGTTACATGGAATCAGTAGAAGCGATTTCAATGCAAAGTAATATAAAAGTATTCAGTATGTATTTGATTCGGATATAAATTATCTATTGGTTTATATGCACTCGAATGCTTCTGATTGTTATCTAAAATTCGTTTTGAATTCTACAGTTAATAATTAATTAAATATATATATATATATATATATATATATATATATATATAACTGATCTTAAATTTAATTAACGGCTAGTCAAATTAAAGTATTTCCAATTAATACAAACTGTTTTGATATCTAACGGATGTGTTTTTATAACGAAATGTCAGTTTTATAATTTTTTCGATAATACTTCCTTATATTTTTATATCCATAAATAAAATTGTTTTTTATTTCAACATTAAATATAAATGAAATCATTTTTATTGCTTAATTGAGAAATATATTAAGAAGATAGTTTTAATATCAAAATAATATAAAAGGATTTCAATATAAATATGTATAAAATATTAGCAATAAATACTGAAAAATTGAAATTATCGATAAAAAGTATTATTCAAATCTCAACTTTTAAATAAACTTATTAAAATTAGAAATTTAATTGCCAATATTGAAATACCTCCTTATTTATTTTTTTATTGTCTACTATATTTTTTTTTAAAAAAAGTTATAATTATTTTATCAGATATTAATTTTTGGTACTCTGCATTCTTTGTTCACTGTAAATGTTTGATGTAAGGATTTAATCAACTTGTTGATACTTATAATAAATAATTCCTCTTGAAATTTACTAAACACAAGTTGTGGCAAAGGATTATTTGATGGCAGTCAGTAATAACTACGTTTATAATTGAAATAGAAAATTCATTTTTCGTCACAGATCAAAATTTGATCTAAAACGTTTTATAAATTTAACCATGAAATAAGAGATACACAATTGTTAAGAAGCTGTAATTTGAAGTCAGAAGTTAAGTGTGTTATACCTATTTACTTAATTTATATCTTTTTCCTATACTATATAAATAATTCCATATTGTTTGATCACTTATTTTGAACTTTTCAACAATCTGCTGACATGTTAAATTCGAATTTGTTTCAATTAATGTTTATAATTCATCGATATTTACATTTGATAATCTGTCTGATATGGTAATCGATTGACTGGATTCGTATTCTAGTGACTCATCCTTTAAAATATTTTTTAAAAGTACCTCTGAACTGTCCTTTATGTAACTTCTTCTCCAAATACGGTACATTTTTTTCTTAAAACTTCAAGGGCGTTAAAATTGTAAAAAAATTTGTAAACATGCTCATGCTATACTATTTTGCGCAAAATGTTAAAAGATTGAAATTATATTTTAAATTTAATTGGACACATCGAAATGCAGTGAAAAAATAAAACAAGTTGTGTACTTTGTTACTTAGTAAATTAATCATTTGATACATAAACAATTCCTAGAAGAATGATACATGCAAAAAATTTTGAACAGGATTTTCTTGGTTACCTGAAATTTATTTAACAATGCATATTATTTAAAATTATATAATATTAGTTATTATATATAAAAATAATTAATTATTATATATATATATATATATATATATATATATATATATATGTGTGTATGTAATTTTTTTTCTATCTTAAATATACAAAATGATTTATTTAAATAATATTATCTATAGATCAAGCTCAAACTAAATTTTTTTTTTAATTTCAAATATATATTTTACTCATTTGTCTAATTAAATTTATTATTATTGTTTTAAAAAAATGTATGAAAAATATATAAATTTAGTTTAACAAACCACATTTAATTTTATTAATAGATGAAATGAAATCAATGATCGAAAAAATTTCTACTTATTTGATAGTATCTAAAACATAATTAAAGAAATAAATAAGAAAAAAAAACGAAGACATACAAAAGTGAATAAAATTTCATACAAAACGGACACATAAGATTCCCTCTTCTTCACAATATGTGTTTCTTACTCTTGCTGAAAGCATGCATATAACCGTCGACGTTGTGCGAAAAGTTCATTCGCCTCGAAGTTCATTGACATTGTTTCATTTCTAATACGTAACTTTTCTTACAGCAGTGAGTAGGTAACTAGTACAACGTACGAAAATAACCTTTACCTCGCAGATCCATGTCAATCCAGAACACATCGTACGCACAATTTGCTTTCGGATTGTTAATGCCAGCGACCGTGTTCTTAGTTATTTTTTTATACTCTCTTTCATTTGTCCTTCTTCCGTAACTGTTTCCCTGAACTCAGCCAATGCACTTGTTACGAAAAGTAAATGCTGTTCATTACTTTTTTCATATACTTGCACGTTTCATTTATCAATAAATCGAAAATTGTAGGACGCAGAATGGTCTTAAACAGAAAATGAAAAAAGCATGTCATTCATTAATATGTTTGTTTTTAATTCGATGAAGAATCTAAAATGTCTACAAAATTTTAAGAATTTTTTAATTATTAGCATTCTTATTTTTTTACTTTTCATAATTTATAATATGATTAGAATTATAAATAAACAAATAAATTAATAAAGTATTAAATATGGAAAAAATATTTTCTTAAAATTAATTCAGTTAAGAAAATAAATAAAAAATTATTCATGTTCATTTTAAGAAAATAAATGAATTTTAAAAATAACTATGAATCGATATAAAAAATTATTACAATATAAGGTCATCAAATGTGAAATAAAATTTTAATAAAAATAATGTAAAATAATGTCATCCAAATATGACGCCTAGATTTGAATTTTATTCAAAAGAAACATGTGTATAGGGAAACATGTGTATAGTTTCTTTTTAATAAAATATAAAACTAGGCATCTCATTCGGATGACCCTATATACGAGGGTCGTTTAATAAGTATGGTAAATTTATTTATCGTTTAATTTAATTAATTAATTAGTTAAATTAAATTTTTCAATTTAGTTTTTCTTACTTTTTTACCATACTTGTCAAACGATCCTCGTATATATTATAAACGATTATATATATATATATATATATATATATATATGTTATAAATACCAATAAATAAAAATAAAAGTCAGATATAAATTTTAATTGTTGATCGACACTGAAATTTATATATTAAAATTGTAATAAGTTCATTAACCAACACAAAAGATATAAATTTTTAACACATACTCGCTAAAATTCATTAGCAGAATTTATGTTTTTATTACATCTTGCTATTATTGTAAATTTAGAAACGAGATGTTCCAGTAATAACCTAAAAACGATAATCAACTAAAGAATTAAAATCATTTATAATTTTCGACTGAAAATTTTCCACTTCAAATAATTTAATGCCCTTCTCTTTCATTTGACTTCATCAAATTTTTTCTTCAATTTTTTACATTTCTAGGTTTCCATTTTTTAATTTCTCTTGTTCATCTAAATTTTTTTCTTCTTGTTTATGATTGTTTTATTCGACAAATTTCCATTTTTAAAACTTACAATATCTATAATTTTGGTTTCATTTTTTCCATTCATTTCTTTTTCAATTCCAAATACACCTTTTTATACTTCCTTGAATTGTTGAACTATTCTGACATTTAAGACCCATATTTCAGTACCTGAAGTGAAAACAAGTAGGTTATATTAATTAAAAACTTTTTTATTTAAACATATAAATATATTGAACTTTATAATATGAGAATTTCTTCAAATAGTTTTTATTTTCCTGTTCACCTCATTTATATATATTTCTTTAGTGTTTATAAGTTGTTCTAAAGTATATATTTTTTTCAACTTCTTTTATATCCATTCTATTTAATTCGACCTTCCTCTGAAATGAAAATTTAGTGTTTATTATTTTTATTTATTGAAATTCAATATAAGACCTTTTTGACCTGTTTTTTTAATTACTCTATTTTTCAAGTTTATCTGAACTTATCGAGAAAATAATATCATCAACGAATCTTAAGTAATTAAATATCTCACAATTTATTTTTATATCTTCAAATTCTCAATTTAGTTCTTTAAATATTTTTTATAATGCTATTATAAATAGCTCTGATAATAATTATCAATTTCCTTCCTATAGTTGTATATAATATCATCATCATCATCATTTAACTTATATCACCCCACTGCTGGATGAAAACCTCATTGAATGATACCATTTATTGGTACTTGATTACACTCACCGCATTAACCAGGTGAGTTAATGAAGATTTTTTTTCAAGTTTAATCCCTTAGACAGATTGACTTTACCTTAGCTAAAAAGCCACACCTGTCCTATATATTCGACCAGAAAATGGACGCTATATATATATATATATATATATATATATATATATATATATATATACGATTTAAACTTGTTTTTCACTTCGTAAAATAAATTATTAACGTTTTAAAAAATAATTTATATTTATTTGCTGTTTAGTCATTTATTGATTTCAATATCTAATCAATACAATTTTTAATATTTACTTTTTTACTTAAATAACTCCTCTAATGTAATTTCTATCATACGCTCTTGTTATAATATGTATGTCTTCATGTATGTATCCATAAATAATATATTTCAAGTGACAGTAAAATACATACATATGAACATTGGTAAACGGTATTTGTACCTACGTATCATTGTACAGTTACTTATGTCTTATGGTAATAAACTAATAGTACAGTAGTTTAATATATTTGTTCGACATTTGTTAAGAACAAAAATTATATATATATATATATATATATATATATATATATATATATAATATAATATAATGAGATTAAACTGACTTAACTACCTTTTCAAATTTTCATCGATTCATCTAATCATTTTAAACAGTGAATATAAATTTAAATAAAAACTAAGACATTATAGATTCGGCAATCAGATTAATTTTCATTTTTCTATAATTTAAACAAAATAATCCGTACACTTCAACATGATAAGCCAATTGCACCTAATCAGTATTACTGTGTGACCAAGAAGTGAAATTCTTGTGTTTGATGAGTAGTAGTGTTTGGCACAGTAACCCATTACTCACATTTCGCTAGTAAGATTGAAAAATAATTGAAAGATTTTTTGATATTAACATTTAGAATTTGAATAAAATTGATAGTTTGAATAAAAAGTCAAAAAATATAATTTTTCAAAATAAAATTTAGAATAAATTCCATATTTTAAAATTCAATGTCTGTCAATTAACCCTCATTATTATTTTATTTCTTATAATATCTGTTAAAATGTATACTTTTTCAACTAGAAAAATATCAGGTCACGTTTTTCTTTTTCTATAGCATGTTTTTGTATTTTAAACGTATAATCATCTTATATTTGAGTATTAAACATTTCTGAGTGATAAATAAATAAACATTTTAAAGCTCTTAACATTTGCTGATTACATGGTTATTATAAATCTATCACCTTTGAATTATATCAAACAATTATTATTATTGGATATTCATTTCTTTGCTTATTTAATTTTTTCATATACAACACATTTAGATATGCAATTTTTGTCACACAAAAGTAGCTCGTTGTATCTTAAATGAATAAATTAACCCTGTAAATACCAAGAAACAATATATTATTTCTCTATATATTTATAAAAATACCAAGAACGATATATCACTCCTCTGTTTTGTAAATTCTGTAACTCATAAAAGAATCAAAAATGTTCAGATTTTATTATACTCTACGCAAGGCCCTAAGTAACATTAAATTATTAGTAAGCACTAATGACATTCTGCAATTATTTATTATATTCCCGGTAAGAAACATCAATAGGGAAATAATTTTGTAGATTTTACAAATTAGTTACTAAGTTAGTTTTCAAACTACAAAAAAGAAATAAAGAAATTCGGTCTTGGATATTTAATAGTAATTAACTCTAGATAACTATTTAAACAAAGGTTACCATGTATTTATGCACAATTTATTCAGTGCCTGGTAAGGTATTTGTATGTAAATCAATGCTATTTTACAGAAACAATTAGAAGTGACAGAAAAAATATTCTGTATACAATTAAATTAGTAGATTTAGGTCAAACAAAATTTTCCAAAACTCGAAGTTCTTTTAAACGGATATCAAGAAAAAAGAACAAAAATTAATAGTACTTCTTCTTTCTATTAAGTCTATTGTTTAAAATTTAACAATAAATAAGACATTTCGAAATAAAAATATATTAAAACGTAACCTGAAATTGTCACAAATTATATTAAATCAATGAGAGATGTCATCAGATCTGATATGATGCTGTACACATATATAAATAAACGAAAATATCTTAAATTTTAGAAGAAAGTTACATTTAACATTTTCAGAAGAATGGTATTAATCGCGTTTGTTATCCATCAGAAAACTAATACCAAAAAATTCTCACCTATTCACATCAACCATATTAAATGTTATAGAGATGGAATGGTTGGTAGAAAAAATAAACAGTGAAAATTGATTGTGATATCAATCTTGAAAAACTACTAGGTTTTAATATGAGATGATACTCTATATACAGAATGAAGGATCAATTAAAAGGTTCCTTCTTATTTGTCCAATATACTAGAAAGACCTTCATGGATTCTGTATATGAAATTTTATTCAAGTTACTTAAACTTATAACAGTTATAGTTTATAATACAAATATTGTCAAAACTATTCATTCCAAAAAAATTAATGCAGGTTTTTTAAAATAGTTTTATTTTCATTTTTTATAAAAATATATCTTTTAAATATACATTTTTTTACAAAACTTGTAATTATTTTTGATTTAATTAGTAATAAATGAAGTTCAATATATTATTATAATAGTGTTGTGTAAAAAATGCATTAATATTGACACAAAATTAACCGAAATATATTTTTTCTATAACCATAAGTTTATGTTTAAAATCGTCTGATATTATTCGTACATTTATGAAAATTTCTACTGGTAGTTAAAAGCTAACAATTTATTATTGATACAGAAATAGAAAAAAAATTCTGAAACTTGTGAAGGTACTTCTGGTAGGATGAAATATTTAAGTTACTTGAAAGATAAAAAAGATTGTGAAATAAAAAGATATGCAATATCTATAAGATTAATATAATTCACAGCAATCAATAATAATTTTGCAAATATCGCCTTATTTTAATTAAGATTCATATAATAAACAATACTTTGAAATACTAAAAATTTATTTATTTATATATTACTATTTTATAACGAAATTTTCGTAACGTGTTTTAAAATCATTTGAAATAAGTAATCATCGAGTAATAGCAAAAGATCAAAGAAAATAAAGACACAAAGTTAATAAGAACAAGTAATTGAGAAATATTTATTGTGAGTTGAATAGTTTTTGTACCTGACTTCTAATATGTAAGAACGAATAAAGACTTGTTTGTTTTGTCGTAATTTTTCAGATAAAATTGTATAACAGCATGACAAAACATCTTTCACTTCACGTTTAACCTTGACACTACGACCATAGAGAGAGTCATTATTTCTCGTTCGTTTCGTTTCTTTCGAATCGTTTATATACTTTTTATTAATCCTTAGAAATATTATTTTTTATAGATTAAAAAAATAAAAGTAATAAAATATATATTTTTTGAATTCATTAAATTTGTGGTTATAGAAACGAAGCATGCTTTTTTAAAAAAAAAATGCATTACTTAACACAAAATTTATGTTGTAAATATAAATGTTTTTTTAAGCGTGATATAACTTTAAATTGAATCCCTATCGAAAGATCTAACTAACCTAAAAAAAAGTTTATATATATATATATGCATGTGTACGTATATATAAAGGTATAATAAAGCTATTTTTAGGTTAGATAGAATTTTCGATAAGAATTCAATTTAAAGTTCTATCACGCCTAAGAAACACCTATATTTGTATTGAATATTAGTAATAATATCGCGTGTTTAAAAATTTTTTTATATATTTTTTCTATGATTGGAAAAATCAAAAAATACGAACCCACTTCATTAAAAAACAATTTATGGATATATATATACAGGTGTCCCAAAAATGTATACACATTTTTATTCAATAGAAATACATGTGTGTATACATTTTTAGGACAGTCTATATATAGAGAGAGAGTGGTTCAAAGGAGATTAAATGATATAAAAAATAAATATGAATCTAAACCTCCAATCTTACTTGAGTCATCTGTATATTTATTTAGGGTCTTAGATATATAAGAAGCCACAAGAAGAGATCCATGGATAAATGGTACAGACAAATAAGGAAATTTGTCGGAATGAACTCAAAAACATTGAATCGGTGTTAGTGGAAAATTTTGGGAGAGGTTTTCACCACTAGTAAATTAGAAGGGCTGCTGCTGCTGATATATATATGATGACCTAAATGAGACTGAAGTATTTAGACATAATTTACTTGGTTACTATCATTTACTATTCTTTACTATCCTTCAGTCTCATTTGAGTTATATATATATATATATATATATATATATATATATATATATATATATATATATTTAATACTGCATTTATTTTACGTAAAACTGAGAATTATTAAGAAAAAAATTTGTACTTTTTTAATTTTTCATTTAATTTAATGTTTTATAACTCGCCATAAAAAATTCAATATCGTTCATACAATTTCCAATTTTTTTTTTTAAGAAAAGAAAAATGCATTACCGTAACATAAAAAACATTTTTTAAATATTTATATTGACTATTAGTATTTACATTAAGAGATCGCGTGTTTATAAAATTTTATTACACATATTATTTTTTATACGACTGCAAAACCCAAAAAAGTAGAATCCCACTTTCCTAACAAAAATTATAAAACTATATACAGACAAAAATTCAATACACCTTAATTTCACCAAAAACGTGAGGACTATTAAGAAATAATCATTTGTACTTATTAAATTTTCAATTCAATTTAATATTTTATAACTCATCATAAAAACTTCAATGTCGTTCATGCAATTTCCATTGAACACGTTATTTAAAAGAATACACGATTGCATTTATACAATTAAGTTTCATTTTATTTTATTTTCACAATTAGTGTGTAATTATTATACGGTACAATAAAACTTATTGGATAAAAAGCGATTTGAGTAAACGCAGGCTATTGAACTTCATGACATTGAAATCGAAAGAACCGTAATAGAAAAAATGAGGCTAGGCCAACGTACTTCAACGTGGTGAAGTGTATCTACGTTTATATATATATATATATATATATATATATATATATATATATATATATATATATGTATGTATATATGTATATAAGTAGGTATATATGTATGTATATGTATATGCATTTTTATTTATATGTATGTGTATACACGTTATCTAGGCATAGCTGAAGAACATTCGACAGAAGAAAGAAAACGATGTACAGTTAGTCCACGAGTTATTTGAAACTGAGATTTAAAGCAAATGAATTTTGTAGATATGTATGCCAAATTCGATTTTTAATTAGCCGCATCAACGGCACGCATGTAGACATTTTCTTTCATTTTATTACATTATAAAATGTGGGCGGTCGAATTACATCTGTTGTTTTTATATTGAACGGTCAATTATGATCTCATATTGTTTGTAATTATATTTATTTGGATTTCACAATTAAATGATTATATTGAATCGAAATATGTCTTCAATATATATATATATATATATATATATATATATATATATATATATATATATATATATATATATATAGGGACATCCAAATGTGACGCCTGGATTTGTGTTTTATTAAAAACATGTGTATAGTATTTTTTCGTGAACTTAAAAACTAACTAAAGTCGTGAAAGTGATTGAAGGATATACAATGAATTGTTATGTACATAAATAATTTATTTACACACAAAAGTCTCATACAAGAATGTAATGAACACTGCTCTTTCGCATGGTTACAATAGCGACACATTATATCCATATACTGAGTCTTCGAAGATCATACCGACTCGGTCGAAGATCTTATACATTTGACTCGTTTGGCATATTTAAGACCAACTACCTCATACAATTTTTTTTTTGCACATTTTGTTTTAGGTCTGGCATGTTAGTTATTGTTTATATTTATACAGGAACAACTTGACTTCCTGTTGACAACAAAAGATCGTATGTATTCTTAACA
Source organism: Neoneuromus ignobilis (assembly GCA_029203775.1). Taxonomy (NCBI): domain Eukaryota; kingdom Metazoa; phylum Arthropoda; class Insecta; order Megaloptera; family Corydalidae; genus Neoneuromus; species Neoneuromus ignobilis. Next base: position 10,318,069 of record CP092087.1, read on the forward strand.
ACACGTCACTCACACATGTGTCGTGTCGTCCGACTTGCAAATTGCCACAAATGCATACTGTCCGAATCTTTTTCGACCAGCTTAGATCACATGCACTTTTAATCTATACCTGTGTGTCACGATCTCTCAAGAGGTCACAGAAACATTTTTAGGGGACGTAAAATTGTTAAGAAATTCTCATATTAAAATTCTTAAACCAAACGTTTAGAAAATGGGATGATAACAACAAATAATGGTTTTCAGTTTGAGTGTGGAGGTTTCAAGTGTAAAAAAATTGCACAACACTGATCTATACAATGCGTTACGCACACATGTTTTGCTCCATCCGACCTCTCACAAACGCACAAGGGTTTGATGATTGATCCACTCGCATTTTTACTAATTTTATTCTTAATATTGCTACACAACATATAGGGTGGTGTATAGAGAAACATGTGTATATTTTATTTTGTTTATTTTTATTAAAACATAAATCTAGGCGTCACATTTGAATGATCCTATATATTCGATCTACCGGAAAGTTCTGTCCAATAATATCATCTCAAGTTTCAAAGATGTCATTCTACAAAAATTCACAAATTACCATCACGTTGGTAAAAGGTCATTAGATACAAAGGAAAAATTATATGGTTCAGTCAATATTAATAAATATTGAAAATTTATTATTTTTTAATTCAAAAACGGACAGAAATTTCCGGTAGACCTAAATATAGGAGGGTCGTTTGATAAAAATGGTAAAAAAGTAAGAAAAACTAAATTGAAAAATTTAATTAAATTAAACAATAAATAAATTTACCACACTTATCAAACGACCCTCGTATGTATATTGACATAAATATGATCATATAAAAATATTTTTTTAAAAAAATGCACCTTTCAACTTGAAATAAATACAACCATTTATGAATAATTTCGTTTGTATATTTATTATATATTATTTTTTTAACGCACCACGAAAGAACAATAATAAAATAAATAATAGAAAGTATGCAAATTATTTTAATTTTTATTTCAGTTAAATAGAATATATCGCCACGAAGAGAAGATACATTTTATTTTTCCTTTTTTCAAACATAAATCAATCATGTGTGATTTGTTTGGTAAGAAATTATAATCATTACTATGACATGGATTTCTAATATTCTTGAACCTGTATTTAAGATTGATACATCATGAATCATGGATTCTTAACATTTTATAAATAGTTTGAATAGAATGATTCCGTGAATTTTTTTAGTTTATATATGCATTTTTTTTAATTTCCTCTTATTCTTAGTCACTAAGAAAGATTTTAATATTTATATATATATATATATATATATATATATATATATATATATATATGATTGTTTTCTCAACAGATATAAATATGATTAAATAATTATTAAAAATAATATAAAGAAGTAATTATATAGGTTTATCCAAATGTGACGTCTACATTTGTGTTTTATTAAAAAGAAACTATAGACATATTCTTCTATACACCACCCTATATACATGTTTCTTTTTAATAAAATACAAATCTAGGCGTCACATTTGGATAACCCTATATAAATATTTTATTTAAAACGTGGTCAGTTACGAGGTTAAACAATTAATAAATAAAAAATGTATCAATAATGAGTATCAGAAATAATCTAAAATATAAATAATTTTCTTGTGTAAATTATTAGTTTTTATCCATTACACAATTTCATACAAATGTTATATGTTTATATATATATATATATATATATATATATATATATAATTGATAAAAGTCAATGTTCATTCTAAAAACAAATATAATTCCTTTAATTAATTATTGTTACTTTTAAAATAAATTAAAATTAATTCTTTATTTTATGTCAGCATAATTGTTATTTAATGACTTATCATTTAATAATTTCCAAACAACTTGCATTTAAGGTCAATAGCTTTCAAACTGAAGTCGAAATCATAACAAGAGAATTTTGAATATTTATAACGAAATCGTTTTTATTTCATTAATGATAAACATGCACACTTTTAAATTTTTAATTAATGTAATTCATAATATTTAAATAGGTAGAAATATAAATTAAAACTGTTATTTCCATTTCAATAAATAATATATTGAGAATATAATTAAATTATGATATGAATTTATAAATAGATAAATTAATTATGTTAAATTTATAAAATTATATAACAAAAATATGTATATTTGTAGAAAAAATGATTTATAAATCAGGAAAAAATGTTTTTTGAACCATTTGAGTAATAAAAATTCCGAAACATATTAATTTTTCTTTCAAAGCAAAGAAATAATTTAAAAATATAAAATATATTTTCTATTGTAATTAATTCACTTTCATAAACCTTTTGAAATCTCAAATATTAAATTTTTTATCAAAGTGTTCAAGATTTTTCAGCACAAATTCCTGTGATTTTATTCTGAAAATGATAAAATCCTTATATAAATATTTAAAACGAATCAAAATGAATATTTAATGAAATTTAAAATAAACTTTTATTAAAAATTCCATTTTTATGATAATAGTTCATATATGAAAATGAAATATTATCTATTTTGATTTCTTTTTAATTTAAAAAATGATAAAAAATTAAAATTATTGATTATTATTTTTTTTGTTTTGAAATATAAAGGTTGGAATTGAAAAAATAAGTATTAACGAAAGAAGTTAATGAAAATACTTATTTTTTTATATTTTTAAAAAAATCATGTCAGATATTAAATTTTCATAAAATATAAAATGAATTATATTTTCAAATAAATCCAATACATATATTTCAATATTCTATAAACTTCCATTACTCGCTTTTACATATCGTTTGCCTGCAAGTTCCGCTTTCCGTTCATCTATTTTTTACCATTCCATACAAAATATCCATTTTCAAAGCTCCATTGAATCCTCTGTGGATACATGCATAGAACTTTCATTTCAAACGAACAACGATGTCTCTTTAACGTACACACATATTCATATACACACGGCAATCGGTGATGAACTTCTAAGAAATAAGTCTAGGTTACTCTAGACAAGTGCAGTTTTACTAGTTTGTTACAAGGTGCTCGCTAGAATTGTGTCAGTGTTACGCAGCGAATGCAATTTATTGCATTGAACGACAGTTTAGAGTAAATCTGCACGGATATAAAAGCAAACCGTTTCAAACGTAAAAGTTACACATTACATTAAACTATCACAAAACTATAATCTGCATTTAAGTCATACGGGGTCAATGAACTCACTTATCTACAAATTGAAATTTTACAATCTAATTGAGAACATTAATATTAATTCATCTTTCAGTTTATTACACATGTACTATATATATTTATATGTATATACATAATTATATGTGTATATATTTGTGTGTTTACATAGGTGATTTGTGTGCGTATGTTTTTATATATTTACACAATGACAAAATTATTTTCTTTAATTAAATAATCCATAATTCGTTCTTTACTTTTAATATTTGTTGAATCTAAAATTGAAATTATTTTCTCTTATAAAATATTGTAAAGTATATATATATATATATATATATATATATATATATATATATATATATATATATATATATATATATATGTAAGAAAAAAAATACAAATTATATAAAGATACAGTGGAATTTTTTTGATAATACATATCAAATATAAATACATAAAAAATAATAAAAATCTCCATTCAAACGAAAAAACCTGTTAATTTTTTTTAACTAAGGTTTAAATTTTTTTCTAATGTTTGTGGGTGCTTTAAAAAATACTAGTAACTAAACTCAATAGTAAAACTGACCTTAATAATTTTGCAAATAAAACGTTACAAGTTTCTTTAAAAAATAATAATAATTTATTATTAAATTTAATTTCCAGAACACATTTCAATGATAATATCATCATCATCATTGTTTGTGATAATAAAAATTATTTTGATATTCTTTGAACACATATGTAGGTGTTAATAAATAGAAGTAAAGTGGTTTAAAAAATTCCAAAAGTAATAAAATGATTTTATTTTTTTCAAAAAAAAAAAACGTTTATAGTTAATGAAAATAAAGCTAAATAGCGTGTCTTCTTATATAAATAAATATGAGTTTGTAATAAAATAAGTAAATTAATAGTTAAATTTAGGATGAAATGGTATTATAAAGAAATAATAAAAATTCAGTTAAATTAAAAAAAGTAAAACCTATTAAAAGCATAACATATAGAAAAACTTTTTAAAATTATAAAAAATAAGTGTATTCAAAATTTTTAAAAAAAATTTATAAAAATATAATAAAAGTTTATGTTTAATAATTTACAACACTTCTTTTATTTTTATAACATCTTCATTGTTTAATAACAAAAAAATATACTAAATTTTCAATATAATGTTCAAATTTCTCTTGCTTTTTTGATCAGTGTTTACTCTTTGGAATGAATTCAAATTCTCTGTTTACAAAGTAATTTAAGTTAAATAAATGTATAAGTAGGTTTATAACTAACAAATAATAAAATATATAAAACATATATATATATATATATATATATATATATATATATATATATAGAGAGAGAGAGAGAGAGAGAGAGAGAGAGAGAGAGAAATGTAATTTTTACAACTAATAGATTTTCTTATTTTCTATGAACTCTTAAAAAGTTCAATAGGTTTTTATAAATCTTAAGTATCAATATAATTTTTTATGAGTTATTAATCAAAGTGTTAGATTTGTAACATTTTTGATAAATATAATAAATTATATTAATTTTTATATACTTGTCGAAACCATCGTATTAAAATTTAAGAAACATTAATAATCTTTTTCTATTTATATGTATAAATTAATATGAAATACGTATACAAGATATATATTTATAAAAATAAAAACACAATGTTACTTTTATACCAATTCACTTAAAGAGTAAAATTCACGTTCCATTAAGTGAATTAATAGCATCAGATAATTTATTTTAATTCGTTTTATGTTAATAACAGGATCATGATTTAAATAACAGTTAAGTATGCTTAATAATTTAAATGTGTTTCGTCGATACTTACAATTTTAAAACAGCTGCCCTTATATGGTAATAAATTTGGTTATGCATTCAAATTTAAAAATACTATCATTAAAAACTATATATGCACTATTATCATCATCTTCTTTCTATTCATTATTGGATGAAGATTTCCCCGAAAAATTTCCATTTTTTAATGATCCAATGTCGATCCATTCCAAACCAAAAATTGTTACCTATGTCTCTATTTCATTTATCCATAGATCTTCTCTTGAACCTTTTTTATATTTCTGGGTTCACAATCAATAATTTCTGTTATACATCCATGGTATTCTCTTCTTGCTGTATCTCCGGCCCATTTCCATTTTAAACTTTTCTTTCTATTATAAAATTCACAGTTTTTTTTATTCAACTCGTTTCCTTTATATTTATGTTTTACTTTTAATATGCATCTTTCCGTATTTCCCTATATAGCCTCAATTCTATGAAATATTCTCTCTTGTAAAATCTACATTTCACTACATAATAATTACATAATACATCTAGGATAAATAATTACATCTAGGATGTATTTATCAAAAACTTTTTTATTTTAAACATAAAAAAATGTTTCAAATTGACACTAGCTTATTTTTATTCTCTTATTCATTTCTTCTATGAATGTTATTTTTTGTTAATGAGCTAAATATGCAGTTTTTAATTTTTTTCTATTTTATTGTAATTTTTTTTTTCTATTTTATTGTAATTTTCTTTTGATTTCGCATACCAAAAAAAAAAAAAAAAAAAAAAAAAAGCGGAAGGGAGATAATATATATATATATATATATATATATATATATAAATATAAATATTGTGTTCCGGTTAATCATTTTAAAAAAGCTTGTTTTTTTTGATAAAAAAGATTCTCTTTGACAACTGCATCCAAAAATCACATTTTTAACTAAAATTAAAATGAACTTTTCCTTTCTCAAATAGATAGGATTAAAAAAAATATTAAAAAAACTCTTTCTATTCGAATTATTTCTTCTTATTTTTTTATGTAAATATATATGGTCACTAAATGTAACGGCTAGATTTCTATTTTATTAAAAAAAATATATATACCATCTTATACACGTGCTTCTTTTTATTAAAACACATATCTAGGCGTCACATTTAGATGGCCCTATATACTCGTATATAAGAACTAAAAAATTTTTTAGATTCATTTCTTGTATACTTGTATATTTTTTAACTTCTACGAAATTGTTATACAGGTAAATAAATGATAATCTTTTAAAAATAATAGATCTTATAGAAAATAAAGAATCTTGAATAAAAAGAGATTATAATTAAAGTAAATCTAGTCTTTATGCGTATATCAAAATTTGAATTGTATTTTCATTTTTAGTTATAAGTAGGCAGTTGCAATAAGTAAGAAAATATTTTTTATTCCATTGCCTTTAATGTATTTATATGAAGAAAAGATTACTGATGTACAAGAAAAATTATTGATTGTGAACCTAAATATATAAAAAAATCTAGAAAGAGACTCCATGAGTAGATGGGACAAAAACATAAAAAAGTCCATCAAAATGGATAGAACGAAAAAGGTATTGGATTAGTCGAAGTGAAAAATTTTGAGAGAGATCATTAGTGGATAAAAAGAGGCTTATAATATATATATATATATATATATATATATATATATATGACTTGAATATTTTTTATTTTCAGTTTTATTAAATTTTAAAACTAAATATATTATATTTTTCTCTTCTTATTTGGAATAATTAATTATTGTTATTTAATTATTTTTTGTATTAATACCTTATTTCATTCAAATATAATATTTTTATTGTCACATTTTCTATTATTTTTCCATTTGTAAATATTGTAAATTACATACAAAATATATTTATGGCGTTTTTTTTTAAAAAAAATATTAAGAATGATACAACACCTATTATTATTAACAGTTACATAATTAATAAAATTTAAACAATTACTATTTTATAAGTTATTATAATCTGTTATTCGTTTATTTTCCTCAAAAAGCGTGAGTACTGTTATTTTCATAACTGAAAAGTTTATGAAATACTTGTGTACGTTATTGTGGACGACCGAGTAAATGAATTTGCTCAAGACACGAATACGATTATTCACTATACGTTTTCAATCCAAACGGAAAGTATTCTCTTCTGTCATTTACTCCTTTCGAAACTATTAGTTACCTTAAACAAGAACTGTTATAGTCAGGCACCGTAACTGTTACCAACAAAACGTATAAAATTCAGGAACCGCTATTTTAATGAACTTGCAATGCAGATACATTCTCTTTCAAAGGCCAGAGACCTATACATAGTCATCCCATACGAAAAGTAACTTTAAAATTAGCAAATGTGTATATATATATATTTAATTTACAGTAATAATTGCATATTTTATTCGGAATAAAATTATTATCGTTGCTTTGTTTAATATTTTAAATTAGATATTAATTTAATAGTATCAGTTTAAGTATTCATTAAGTTTATTATATAATTATATTTTACCGTTTATTACGTTGTACGAATGTAAATTTTGTATATTTTTTCTATTTCTTAATAATGTAAGTGGAAATTAAAATTATTTATGAATTAATTTTTGAGAGATAACAAATTTATCATAAGAATGAAGTTCTGAAAATGACATTTAATTAAAAATTAGATAGACATCGGAAGTTATAAAAACTGCTATTAAAAAAATTACAACTGTTTATTTTTTTCACTATCAGATTAATTTGATGTAGATCTGAATTATAGTAGACAGTTATTCCTGAACATACGAACTGAAAGCTTAGGAAATTTAACTAAAAAATAAATGTATATAAATAACGAAAAAATAATTTATACTTTTAAAATATTCTAAATCATATTTTATTGTTAAATAACGGAAAATAAATCCAAGAATATTTTACATTCTGTTCTCTTAATAAATTTAAAAGAAATAATCATTTAAGCTTCTTTTCAAGACATTTGATATTTAAAAAGTATAAAATGATAAATATTTTGTTCAATTAATTTAATTTTTAATATGAAAAATAATTATAATTTTATATTTCTTGTACATTTTTATTTAATTAGTTTTATAGTATTTAAATTAATTGATATTGATTTTCTGTCATATGCAATTACTCATCTATTATTTTTCAAAACTATAAGATGTCTATTTAATTTATATTACATTTAAAAAATATACAATTGTAAATTTATAATTAATATAAAATTATAACAAAATATCAAATATAAGTTTGAAAAATCTAAAAATATTTTGTCTGATCGAATGTAAAACGTTATATTACAATTTCGAAATACTTTTCAAAAATAGACTCATTTCTATGCCAATAAAGAAATGTATTTTTCCAGTATTAATTTATATTTGTCATGTTTAACCTTATTTCAACTTCATAAATCTAATAAAATAAACAAATTTAGTTTATTTTTTATAACATTTTTGAGAAATATAAATTAATCAAAACGACATTATAGTTTCAAATTATTTAATTTTTTAATAATAATAAACTATTATAGTATGTATATTTACAAAACTAACAGCTGCTTTTCATATTTATTTTTGGTCAATGTTAATTATTATTGTGATACAAAAAAAAATTAAAATTATTTTAACTACATTAATTTTATTAGAAAGTTGAAAAATATAAAATGTTTCTTTTATAAAAGAAGAAAATATATATTTTTATTTTTTAAAAGAATAGAAACATTAGCATATAATGTAAATAAATTGAATTTAATCTAATCATTTTCTTCTGCTGTATATAATTTTCAATATTGCCCAATGGAATAATTCATGGAAAAATTCAATGGAAAAATATTCTTTCCTATGTGTATAGAAAAATTTGTTTATTAGATTTTTATTTATTCGTCTCTTTCAAAAAAAATATTATTTTCAAATAAGTGTAGAGTCTTTTCTACTACCACGGCGTTTCCTAAAATTTATGATCCTCATTTACTCACATTAGTAAACACCCTTAAAAAACTACTTTGGCCGAAACCTATCTATCTATCTATCTATATATATACATACATATATATATATATATATATATATATATATATATATATATATATATATATATATATATATATATATATATATATATATATATATATATATAGGATCATCCAAATGTGACTCCTACATTTGTGTTTTATTAAAAAGAAACATGTGTATATTTTCTTTTTAATAAAGCACAAATTTGGGCGTCACATTTGGATGACCCTATATAAAAAGTTTTCAGAAAAGAAAAATAAGGTATTATTAACTTATAAATGATCGTTAAACCTGACTAAATCCTAAATTTATAGTTGTTTTATGATATTTTTCACCTTACTTCTATGCAACTTAAGTTACTAAACTGTTTTTAAAAAATTGCCTATTATTACATAAAGAATCATTCATTTTAACACCACAAGATGTGTGTGCTTTATTAAAAACATAAAAGATGTCAGTAGAATCAATAAACACCTGTTGAATTTAAGTTTTCGCTCGTTTATTACAAAATGTGTTATTTTTAAATAAATACCTAGTAATAGTAAATAAAACATCAATTATGGAATCTGCTGTATCAGTCTCTCGAGTAAGTAATATGTATTAACGTACGTTATGTACTATAAAAATATTAAAAATCTATGTATATTATCGTAACCTTATAAATATGAATATACATATATTCTTCAGGGAATATTCGTTTTTAATAAGAGTGTATTAAAAAGAAATGAAAAAAAGAAACATGATTTAAAAAATAGCAAGCACAGAACACAGCTATTTTCAAATGAAATTTGGTATAAATCATTTAATAATATGTGGAGTGAGATTGAAAATCAAATCGAAGTAAGTTAAAAATAATTAAGCAAAATGTATTTGACATTTCTTTCATTTATACATATATATTTTTTCAGGAATTAAATAATAATATGTTTAAACAAATGTTAGAAAATTTAGTCTTATATGTAAAAAAGTCTTTCAAGAAACGGAATGAAATACATATTCCAGCGGCAGCTTTATTAACAGGTATCAATTTACCTGATCATGGAGCATTGTTCACATCGTTATTAAATCAAATTAAATTAGATGTAACACCACATGTAGTGATATTACGTCCAGATAATTGTAATAATATTAAATCGTTGGTGGAAAATATGGTCTCACAATTTATCATCGATGTTGATTCAGATGTACGTTTACACAGTCTTTTTGATAAATTAATTTTAAAAAATAACTGTGTGTGTATATTTAGTAAAAATAATCATTCTTATACATTAGTACATTAAAAAAGGAACAATATTAAATATATTTACTAAAGCACAAGTATATGTAAAGAATTCAGATTCTTGTAAAATTACAAAAACTTATTTTTTTATAATATTTAATACATACATATTTCATTATTTGTGTAACTTTTTCATTAAATATGATTTGTAGATAGAATCAGACAATGAACACTCTAAAATTAAAAAATCTTCATATACATTTCCTACCCTAGAAGCTTGGTATAGTACTAAATATCCATGGGTACTTGTGGAAACAACCGCAGAGTCTCCAAAAAAAAAGAGAAAGTTTAAAAGAAACAGACGTAACATGGTTATTATTATACCAGACTATGAATCATTTCAACCGTCTGTACTTGAACATTTTATTCAAATTGTTCAGTAAGTTAAGAAATTCTGTATTGCTAAAAAATCAGTTTACTTATAAAGCCATTAATATCTTTTAACTAATAACAAGTATTTTCCAAATATAAAATGAATTTTTATTTCAGCTTGTATCTGGAACCAATACCATTTGTATTAATATTCGGTGTTGCAACGTCTATAGAAACATTTTACAATACTTTGCGATATCAAGTGATATCTAAAATGAATTTAGAAATTTTTCATTCTCAGCCATCACTTTCATATTTAAATAAAATTATTGATACAATTTTTTTATCTGAAAAATTTGTATTTTACTTAAGTTCAAAAGTTTTTACACTTTTAAGTGATATATTTTTATTTTATGATTTTTCTGTTAAAGGGTTTATACAAGGAATGAAGGTAATTTGTGTGTATATACACATATGTGTACATGCATTTGTGTATGAATTTTAATTTGTTAAATTATAATTCAACATGCATTTTATTTCAGTTTGCTATGTTTCAACATTTCTATAATAATAATACAAGAGCATTATGTTGCAAAAAATCTGAAATTAGTGGTATTATAAAAAAAATTTCAGATGATGATTTAGAGCAAGTTAGAAGACTATTTTCATTCCGTGCTTATGTTGAAAAACAATCAAATAGAGACAAAATTGAATTAATAACAAATGATGATTATTTTAAAACTTCTTTAAAACAAGAACTTCATAATTTTCATCAATACTCTGTAGAATTTCATATAATTTTAAAATGCTTACATATTTTGATATTTAATTTGCCTAAACAGCCTTTAGGAAAACAGGTATTTGAAGAATAAAACTAATATATAATATCTAAACAGTTTATTTATTATAATTGGTTTATAAAATTAATCTTTTCATCAAACATACAACTTTTTTATAGCTAAGAGAATTATATTGCTGTGCAGTGTCTAGTCCAATCGTTTCCACATCAAATTTTAAAGAAAGTATACAGTTATTAAATTTTTTATCAAAAGATGATTTATTAGAAAAAATAAATTTAATTATTGAATACTTATGTAAATGCATTGAAAATAATGATGAAAATTCAAATATAATCACTGTAAAAAAACAACTTGAAGAATATGTTTCATGTATACAATTAGCAACATTAGATATAAATAAAGAGAATTTAGAAGATCAGAATGTAAATATATTTAATAAGAGTATTTCTAGAGCTGAATTAAAAGAGGTACTGTTCAATATATATAACAGTAATTTATTTTACAAGTATTGAGTTAATTGAAATGGTTTTTATGTTTTAGAAATTACTTAACCAGTCAAAGCCTCAAAAAAGTTTAAATAATTATGAAATTATTAGAAATAAATTTTTTGATTATTTAAGTAATGTATGTGAAACATACTTAAAACCACCGAATTCATATCCATTTTATGAAATATTTTTTTATGATAATGTGTCTGAATTAAAATCACATATAGTAGGAGCTCCTAGAGCTGCCATTCATACAGCCCTTACAAATCCTAGACATTATATGCAAGTATGATAATTTTAAAAAAATATTTTTTGAAATAAGATTTAAATTTTCATATATAAATTTATAACATTATATATATATAAAACATTTTTAGTGTGATTGTTGTGAATTGCCTAATCCTTCTGCAATTGTTCCAACTTTGCCAGATTTAAGTATTGCATATAAATTACATTTAGAATGTGGAAAACTTATTAATATGTATGATTGGCTTCAAGCCTTTGTAACAATAATTGAGCCAAATGAGGATGTTGATGAAAAAAATGAAATAGATCCAAGTATACAGTATCCTTTAAAATATTAAATGTTTAAAAATATTCATATAAAAATCAGAGATTTTCTTCTAAATTCTTTGATTTTTACCATAGAATAATACAAGTGTCAAAACTAGTCATAGCAATATACAATAATTTGAATAATTCTACAATTTTAATAAAAAAAATTAAACACAGCACATAATGTAATTTATAGTGCTATATAATGTTTAGTTTAAAAATACATTTATAAGATGTTCCTTTTACTTTCACTTTAATATTTTATAGCATTTGTATTGTTTGTGTATATTTCAAATTAGATTATTAACAGTCTCATCAGAAACTATGTGAATTTCCTTACATTTTCTTTACAGAGCCCGTTTTACAAGAGCTGTGGCAGAATTACAATTTTTAGGTTTTATAAAACCTTCAAAGAAAAAGACTGATCATGTTACTCGATTAACTTGGTGAAATTGAGAATTTCTGTTTGTATAAATGTAATTAATCTAATGTTATTCTCTAGATAATTTTTTGTATTTAATAAACAATTTAATATATAGTACAGGTTTTATTTTATTATGATGCTTTATTTTATGTTAAGTCAATAATATAAAAAGGTTAATTAAATCTGTATGTATGTATATATATAATTCCTTTATTAAAAACCTTAAACTTATAGCAATTTATATTTGATTCTTGTGAAACTCTTAATTACACATAATTAAAAATTATTTTAATTAAGTTAATCTTGTATGTATAAAATATCTTAAAAATTTATTATTAATTTTTCAAATAAATTATATATATGAATTCACGTTAATTATCGAAAAAGTTAACCCTTATCGGACGTCAGCAATTCGGGCCTGACTTATTGCTAGGTCGTCGTTTTACTTGGTGAAAAATGTCTTACTGACGTTCTTGAAATGAAAAAACATTGTATTACACAAAAACATATATTTTAACATTTTCTTAATTTACTTAAACTTACTATGTCACGTAAAAAATGGTATGGTAAAAAATCCGTTATGGTAAAAAGTGCAATGTCACGTGGGAGGTGACACGCCCATTAAGGATTAAAAATAAATATCCTTGCTAACTGTGCCGGTAGCTAATTATTTTTTTTTCTACAATCGAGTTATTCCAAATACTACAAAATATTTAATAGTGTTCTACAATAATTGTTCATTTTTTTAAACTAATCCATATTTCTACAAACCATCATCTTCAGAACTTTGAGTTAAAATGTATTAAAATCTAAAATCAAAAAATGTTAAAATACGAAATATAAAATTCTTACATTAGAAGTACTTTTTTTAACAAGGAATATTTTTTTATTCAGAAAATCATTAGACATCGCTTAAAATAGACTACATGAATATCAGCATTGTTTATTTATTATATAGTCGTATATTTATTATTTAAGTAAATAATCATTTAAAATTTTAGAATGCGCATATGACTCAATTCTATTGTGTAAATTATTCTGATTTAAATTACTTATAATTGAAATACTGCACTCTGTTTATGTAATAATGAATTATAATAAAGCAATTATTTCATATTTTTAATCATAAATTCATTTGCAATGAAACTACTTATAATAATATTATAGTATCATATAAAATGTGTACTTATAATCTGTATATTATTTTGAAGTATTGAAAAAGTATTTAATTTCATTATAAAATAAATTCTGCATTTTTTAATCTGTAAAATATAATTTATTAGTATTTAATTAATATACATGTATACATATACAAACATACATACTTACATAGAGATAAATTGTGTGTGTATTTGTATACAAATAAATGCATACACGCAATTTGTATAAAAAACATTTTTAAACTTGTTAATACCTGTATCAGTTTAAATGTATATTATAGCAAATGTGTTATAAAACGTATAGAAAATTTCATTGATAAAGGTAAAGTTTCCAAGTTGTAAACTTGGGAGGTCTTTTTTGTAGCTATTATAAAAATTAATACAATATATTGCAGGAAACAAAATCCAGGTAACTCGCAAACTAACCCTTTCGGCAATTGTGTAATATTCAAAGGGCGTAAAGTTTAATACATTTATTTAAAGGTTTTTGGCATTATTAGTTTATCATATTAACATATATATATATATATATATATATATATATATATAACTCTTCTTTTTTAATTATGACATTTGACGAGGCTTTCGCCCAGAAGTGGGCTGATGTGGGCTGGAGATGATGATGATGATGATGATGATATATATATATATATATATATATATATATATATATATATATATATATATATTAATATATATGTATGTATGTATGTGTGTGTGTGGATGTAAGAATTTGTTAAAAATTAATTTAAAAAAAATAACCAAAAGTTAAAATTTAAATATCGTTTAAGATTTATATTGAATATAAATTAATTTAAAAAACAATTATTATTAATTAAAACAATTATTATTAATTTAAAAAACAATTCTACTCGCTAAATAAATATATTTATAAAATAGAAATTTTTGAAAAATCTAATCATTTGCTATATTTTAATGATAAAACTTGATTAATGTTTCAAATAAAATAATATTTAGACAAAAAATATTTTTTATCTACTTTCAATTAAAAAACTAAATATAAAAGGCGAGACAATATTATTTATAAAATTTATTATTTTTTAAGTTTTTCCTGCTCTTTTAATTTTTATAATTGAATAACAATATTAAATCATTTGAAAATATTCTCATCTGTAGTTTTGGGGTAGTCTGAAACGTCTTAGGTATTCATTCCTAAATAAATTAACAATAAGTCATTTTTAACGTACAACTTTAGTAACGAATTCTTAAGTAACACTTATTATTCAAGTATATGTCCAAGAACATATTTTTGTTCCTCATAAACTTACTACTGTTAAATATACTTAGATAATGAAAATTGCAAATTACCATAATATGCAATTATATTCACTTTACCCTTAATAATTATAAAATTTATATATGATAACTCAAATGAGACTAAGGGATAATAAAGAATGTTAAATGATAGTAAGTAAATTTATATCTAAACCCTTCAGTCTCATTTAAAGCATCTGTACATACAAATAAATAAATGTTTTAAGAAAATTGAAGTTTATGAATTATTAAGACTTAAACATTTTATTTCAATATTAAAATAAATTTAAAAGTTAAAAATAGTTTTAATTAATAAATTTCAATTAATGTAATTTTTATTTTTTATTTCAACAAATTCGATATTTAAAACATCATTACATTTTGAAATATTGAATTAATTTGATTTACTTAATTCTTTATTACATGATATTTAAAGTTCATTGAAAGAATAATTTAATTGAAAGTAGCGAATTGAATTTTTAAAAAATATTTTAACATATTTTGAATATATATTTCGTAATTATATATTTTGAATATATATATAATTTAAAATCGTTTTATTTTATTTTATTTGTAATGTTTACATTTCTTAAAAGCATTACCTGATTTCGAAATTAGTAACATAAAATAAAATTCCGACAAAATAGAAAAGTCATAGGTAATAAAAACCACGGATAAAATTTAATAAAACACCAATATATTACTTAATAAAATGAAGACATGTGGTTTCTAAAAAAATATAGACAATCATGATTATAAATAAATGTTCATTTGGGTCTATCCGATTATATCGCAAAAAAGTCATTAAAATATATTGACACGCCTACACACAAATATTTATATTGAATTTAAATGACTAATCTACATGTATATGTTTATTGAAACAGTTTAAGTGCGTACAAAAACACTTTCATATAAAAAACATTCCGTTGTCGATAAACTACACGTACGATTGTAGTAAACCATTGTAAATATTTGATATCCAATCAGGTTCAGCAGTCGCATTTTGATATTCGGAGGGTGCATTTAGATAAAATTGTCCCGTGCTATTAGATCAAAGGTGCCGACAAAGTAATGGTGGACAAAAAGAAACAACAAAACAAGTCCAACAATCATAAAAACATTAAAACACCAGCTTCTGTCATATCGTATGCTCGATGATACATCTACCTTGCGGTTTTAGACTTACGCCACCAGGACCCGACTAAATAAACGTTCAACGTCTCGTTCTGTTCAATATTTTTTCCTTTGAATTTTTTGAAAGAGATACCTAGGAGAGAAACAATTAAATTGAATATTTAATGAAACGTCCTGTAATCAATCTTCATATAAATTATTTATTGTTTATTAATGAAATGTTAATTATATCAATTAAAAATTAATTTTATTAAAAATACAAAAATAACATTTCTTCAAAACATTTTAAATACACAATATTTATAGTATTCATTTCATGCCTCGTATAAAGATATACGAATGATACTTAAAAAGGACATAAGAATAAATTTTCAGAGATTTAATGAGAATACAGTTAATTCCAAATATGAAAAATTCGAACAAAAAAAGTTTGATATTCTCCGAATATCTTGTAGTGTGAATATACATTTTTAAAAAATAACTTATTAGGTTATTAAATAAATAATTAATCATTTAGTTTATCGAGACTTATCTTACTGATATTTATCGATTGTATAATTATTAGTTTGTGGGAAAATTTTACTTTTCAATTATGGTTAAATTGAATTACAAAGTTAGTTAATTAGTTTCTTACTAGAATATAAAATGATATTAAGATTAGTAGAATTATGCCTAGTATGTAGATAAATTATTGCTAATTGGCAAATGTACTGTGTATGTAACTAGTTTATAGAAGTTGTAGATTACGAAAAACACGTTATCGATAGCATAAATTAAAATCCAAGGAAAAAAATTGAAATAACAAAAATTCTGTTTAAATGATTGATATATTAAAAAAGATTCAGTTTATAGTTTTAAATACGCTTCAAAATTTATCTTATTCATTCAACTTCATTCATTTAAACATTTTTAAAGATTGCAAAAAAAAAATGGTTTTCAAATATGTTTTTTTATAGGTAAATATCTTTCGTTTACTTTTTTATATATCAAGATTCTATTGATAGGAGAATAAAATATTTTGAAGAAAATGGTTACTACTTTATACATTTATTGCAATAAACCTATTTTAAAAAATATTTTTTTTTCAGTTAAGGAGGTATTCTAGTCTCAACGCACGAATTTTAGGTGTTTTTTCGGGCACTATAAAAAAAACAGCAAATATTTTTATTATCCATTTTTTATCAGTTATTTATTGACATTTTAAGAGTATAAAAAAGTATTATTAAAAACAAAAAATTGAAAAAGGTACAGGCTGGCAAAGTGGGAGCTCGAAAAAAAGGTGTCTCCTGGTTGACGTGGTTCCAACCCTTCCGGTCATGTGAAACAAAATTTTTTTTTGAAATTATTGAAAAAGAAGGTTGTAGTAGTATCCCCGCCTAGAGAATTAAAAAAAAATCGCAAAATGGCGGGAGTGTGAAAAAATAGTCATTTTTGCCCTATTTTTTTCAACTTTAGGAATTTTTTAAAAATAGTAAAAAACAAAATTTTCAAAAAATCCTAAGCGAGGGAAATCACTGTTATATTGAGAAGTTCTGTACCAAATTTTAAGTAAATCGGTCCATTAGAACTTGAGATATCACGTCAACCGTGTCTAAAAAAGTAGTTTCGAGAAAAACACATTTAAAGTTGATTCGTTCCGGCCAGACCGGATTGGTTGGCACGTTACAAAAATACCTATAACTTCGAAAATAATTCGAATTTCAAAAAATCCTCTTAAAGACATATTCTTAAAGGTCTAAACTTTGAAAATATGCAAAAAATCGATTTTTTCGAAATTCTAGACTAGAATACCCCATTAAGCATTATATAGGGATTTTGAATAAGAATGCCAAAACTTTGACAGCTGGTGGCAGTCATGTTTAAATTTTTTTTAAGCTCAATTAGACATATTAACTCAGTATAGTTTGGCAAATCATCATGGAACTTTTAACACTTCAACAACGCTCAGAAGTTGTAAAAACTTCAATAAACTTATTGAAACAAAAGTTTAATGAATTAATTATTTCACAAAATGGATCGATCAAATGACCACCAAAATCATGTGATCTAACACTCCATTGGATTGTTTTTTTGCTAGGTTATGTGAAATTATTGGTTTATGCTGATAAACCACAAACTATGTCAAATAAAGTCATGGTGGTTATATGAGTGAAATTGTGTTCTGTCATGAATGCCATAGAATATGCTTAAAAAATTACTAATTAATTAAATACTTTTTGTTTTATTTCCATTTAAACTTCTGAAGGGCGTATTGGAAAACTTATATATACAAATGCAAATATGAATGTTTATATATTCATGTCTGTTTACTTTATCAAATTACGTCAAAAATGACGCTTAACTAAATTAATCTAATAATAAAAATATTTATTGCATATTTTTTTGAAAAAAAAATATATCGAAAACATGAAATTGGACAATAGATTAAATTTCATAAATAGTAACCTTCATGATGATAGTTCTGTCAACAATCCATTATTGAATATCAACTATATATGATACATTCTTCGGTAATATGTTTACATAATATATAAATAAAAAGTAAAATAAACAAATCTGTATACTACACGTATAGTTTCTTGAATACATCATTTTTTTATTTGCTGTAAACGCAACAGAAAATATACTTGTGTAAAGTATATTGTGAAATCTGCATGGAAAATGTATTGACACAAGTAACGTATTGATGTTATTTAACTTTCGTTTTTCACTTCTCGACAATCATTGTTTTTATTTATAATTGTAAAATATTATATATTACTATATACGATTTCTTAAACAATGTAAATATTTAGAAAAATGTATTTTGTTGAAAATTAAGAAAATTTATTTTAATATCGTGTTTTCAATTTCAAATAAATTGTGATGAATTTTGTATATTTTACTGTTAGTTTCTATTTTATTTTACTGTTTGTACCGATACATAAAAAAAATTCTGTATAATTTAATTGAGTTTAAATATATTTTTTTATTAAAATCTAATAAAAATTAATAAATGTAATTTTCACACATAATGAATTGATTTTCTTATGATTAACTAAAATTTAAGTTAATAAGTTTATTTAACTTTTCTTATAATAAATATTGAATTTATATTTAATTTTATTTATCGAAAAAAAATCTATAAAATAAATGATTTGGGTTTTTTGAAATTTTTCTCAGATCATAAAGAATAGTATAAGAACATAGCAAAATCAAGAAGAAAAAATAAAAAGATACTTGTAATATCCAACCAATTTTGTAAAATAGACACAACAATTGTGTTTATGGTACAAAATTTTAAATAAATTAAGGACTATTTAATATTTTAAAAATCAAAAATTCCTAATTGTCCTAAATTAATCAGAAAAGAGCATTGTTCAATTATAATTATTATTACAATTTTAAACAAAAATAATATATTATATATTAGAAAATAGATGTAATTTTTAAATAAATAAATTAATATAAATGACAGAATTAAAAATATTAATGAAACATAAATATTTTTTAAATATTGGTTTTATCATTAAATATTTTTCTACTCTTAAATATTATTTATCTCTTACAAAAACATATCTTTTATGTAAAATAACATTCTTTTATAAATAAAATCATATGCATAATAATAAAAACTTTAATTAAAATTATCTTATCATGATAAGTTTTATATTCTTATTTTATTTGTTGTATAAACATTATTTTTACTATATATGTTATTTTGTATTAATTTCTATTTATAATTAAGGTTAATATATGTCAGAACATAAAAAAAGGTTTTTTAACACATATATTTTGAAATATATTTTCAATTTGCAAAAAATAATATAAAAGTAAAGTTACATAATATAATTTTAATGGCAATGAACTACATTACAAAAATTTAATTTTATATATATATATATATATATATATATATATATATATATATAATAATGTACATGATTTGTAAGAATATATAATATTTTTGACATTGACTAGAATTAAATTCGATAAGGACCTGTATTTATAGATACCGCATTTATATTATACCCCAATAAAGCTATATAAGCGCATAAAAAACATAATATTAAAACATTTATGGCAGTTATAACCGAGAGTGTGTATAGTCACATCACTGACAAGCAGAACATCGGGACGTACGGTGGAGGGCTGAGCAATAGCACCGCATTTTTAAAATTTTTATTCGATTGAATTTAATTTTTATAATGTCTTAATTAAACGACTTAATTTCTCGGCACTGCTGTGTTTCACATACGAAATAGAAGGAGAAAAAAACGCTATCGAATAAACGTCGTTGAAAGATATATTGGACAGAGAGTCTATTTGTGGCCGTATATAAGTGCACTATTAAAAGAATATTTTATTACATGTGAACATATTATTATTAGGAAACACTAATATAATTAATAACGTTTATGGATGTATTATAAATAATATATTTAGTGAATATATGAATTACTTAAGGAATTGTATTTTTTTGTACTGTTATTCATAAACAAAATATTTGGATTGCTCTGGCAATATAATTTTTAAAGTCTAGTCTTTTTGTGTATTTCATTTTAAAATATTTATTTTTTGGTATATATTCTAATATTTAAGAATAACTAAATATCTTTTAGGTATTATATATTTAATTTTATTTAAATATTAAAAAAATAATAATTTATATTTGTTTAATTTATATTTTGATTTAGTTCAAAATTTTAACAGTTTTTTATTAAAATTAAGCAAAAAAGTAACAATTTATATGTTATTCATGATAATTATTTTATAACAATACATATTCATTTTTTCAATTTTTTTTGTAATATGAAAGATTTAAATTTTCAAAATTATTTCTTAAAACAGAAGCTTTAGTTATTTTTTCATTAAATTCATATTATATATATATATATATATATATATATATATATATATATATATATATATATATATATATATATATATATTAATAAGAATTTAGATAATGAAGAAATTGTTAAAAATTTAAATTGATCAGAAACATTTAGCACCACAAATGTTTTGTAATACAGACTATACAAAGTATTGTATAAGTAACTTTTTCAAAAAATCAGTAATTTTAAACTTACAGTAGTTGGTAGAATTGTAGTTAAGAGAATTTGTTTTTTTCAAAAAATTCTATAATTTCTATAATTAATTTCATTATTTTTTTTTAACAATTAACTTGATATAAACACATCGAGAATTAAATTTCAGTAAACTTTAAACCAATTAAGAGAGAACATTTTATACAGTTTTTATTGTCATTAAATTAAAGGTGTTTTCAATTTTTTTAATATATATAAGAAAACATAAAATATTTGATACAATAATAATAATAAAATATTTAACTACTGATTTTTATTGATTTCAAATAGATCTGAAATTAATATTTAGATTATTTTGTATAAAACATGTGTGGATAATTCTTTATATATATATATATATATATATATATATATATATATATATATATATATATAAATTGTATACCTTAAATGAAGAATGATTAAAATCTTATGTTTCATGAATCAAGTATTTCTCATTTCAAAAAATATTGGTAAATTCTATCAATATTATATTAGAAAGAATAAAAAAAGAAATTTATGAGTAATTCATATTTGATTAATTGTAAATTAATGTTTTTCTTGTTTTGTTTTTTTTTGTATATATAATAATTAACATAAATTTTATTTATCAGTAGAAAAGTTTATTTTAACTAAGTAATTTCAAATTCTTAATAGGTAAGATTATATAATATATGTATATATATATATATATATATATATATATATATATATATATATATATATATATATATATATATATACACATACACATAATTATTATTATAAATATATTGATATATGTATGTGTGCAGATTTATTTAAAAATATATTTTTGGATCTTTTTTGTGTACTTATATACATACATACATATACATATATATATATATATATATATATATATATATATATATATGCATATGCATATAAGTCTGTATACATGGGTTGAACTTGTTTAACAGTTAAATCACATATAATTATTACTACATTTCATTTACATACACATAGAATTTTAATAATATTAGAAAAAATATGAAACTGTAATATATATGTATATATATTCTATATGTATATAGCTAAATAAAGAATATACACAAATACATTCATAAATACATACATAACATTGTCTGTAGCTATTGCGATGTGTACATACAACGTGCTGGCAAATTTACATAGGCTGTTTAAATATCGGTATTTCATTTTTCATATTATTATGTTCACATTGTTGAGTTCAACGTTTCGCTACATATATATTTATATATATATATATATATATATATATATATATATATATATATATATATATAATTATATAATAGTTATTTGTTTAAATAAATAATTCTTTTACTAACAATAAAACTAAAATTATTTTTCTTAAATTTCTGTCCAATATATCCATAGGTACCTTCTTAGATTTTTTATACCTCTGGTGTCCTAATCAGTAATTTCTATTGTCCATTTTATTGGTCTTCTCTTCTTACATCATGATTAGGCCATTTCTATTTTAAATTTCTTACTTTTACTATAATGGCCAAACTTTGATAATCTTACTAATTCACTCATTTTTATTTCTCTCTCTCTCTCTCTCTCTCTCTCTCTCTATATATATATATATATATATATATATATATATATATATACATGTTATATATTTAAATATATACATACATATATATTTCACATAAATGAACTATCACCCCAACATCACAAAATATTGAAAAAGTTTTCAAAAATTACTTATTATTT
This sequence comes from Neoneuromus ignobilis, assembly GCA_029203775.1. NCBI lineage: Eukaryota > Metazoa > Arthropoda > Insecta > Megaloptera > Corydalidae > Neoneuromus > Neoneuromus ignobilis. Next base: position 10,341,309 of record CP092087.1, read on the forward strand.
ACTTTTTTGTTTATAAGTTGATGCACATTTCGATGGTAATGCAGTCGTTATTAGAGTGCTGCGTTATAAATCTTTCTGTTTAGATTTTATACACTGCGCTGTGATGATCGAAATGTACATCAATTTATGAGTAAAAAAATGAAGAATATAAAATTAATAAAAACTGTTTCAGTTGTTGTGGTGTTAAGGTAAAAGTTAATTTATGTAAAAATGAATTCACCACTTTATATTAGTAATAAGGATATAAGTTTTTTTCATGTTGATATTTTAAAAGATTTCATTTAATTTGTTTTTAAGAATTTCAATTGACGTCAGTTTATAATAAATATATTAAACGTTATAAAATCGTCAATATATGTAAAACATGTAGATTTATTAGTGAGTAAGTAACTCTGCTATGATGCCATCAATATTATTTACCGAACAAATTATCACCTTATACCGTCAGGTTAGGTCTGTGCCTCCATCGCACTGTACAGAGCTGCAATTCTTTTTTCGACTTCCAACAAAATACCAATGATGAAAATTTCATATAGTATATAGATTGTTAATATTCATATACATGCATATATATATATATATATATATAATATTAACAGTAATTATAAGAAACATTTTTTTTTAAAAATTAGAAGAAGTTAAAAGCTGGTTAATTAAAGGCTGAAGAATATATATACATATTCATATATATATATATATATATATATATATATATATATATATATATATATATATATATATATATATACATAATATTAACAGTAATTATAAGAAACAAAAAATATTTTTTTAAAATTAGAAGAAGTTAAAAGCTGGTTAATTAAAGGCTGAAGAATATATATACATATTCATAAATACTAATAGACAACATTCAAGAAGCAAATAATAAAAAATTAACAAAAATCATGCAGAAATAAAATATAAATATTTAAGAAAATGATAAACCATAATTTATAAAACATTATTTAATGATTAGAGAGTGTTTTCTTATATATTTTATGAAAAGTTAAATAAAGCTTAATTTTCAGAAACATTTTTATTAAAAAGTATATTTTGAATTTAAAATGATTTATTAATTGTTTAAGAAGGATGTTTAATATTTAATCATTTTTAAATTGAATAGATTGAAATCAAATATTTTTGAATGAAACAATTTACAATAATCAGAAATTAAAAAAATCCTTAACATAAGCATAATTTTTTTTTCAAACAAAAACTTATAGAAAATATGATGATTAAAAATGGGAGTCAATCTGGGAAATCATAAATATAACAAATAAGTAATTGGAATTTCAAAAAAATTGATAAGAAAATAAATCCTTTTTTTATATTTTTATAACTTATATATATATATATATATATATATATATATATATATATATATATATATATATATGTGTGTGTGTGTGTGTGTGCGTGTGTGTGTTTGTATCTAAATATTGTAAAGAAAAAAAATTATTGTACATTTATGAAAAAATAACATTCAATAGTAATAAATACAAATTTACAATATAATAAATCAATAAAAATTATTAAAAAAATAAAACAATCTACTAATTTCTACCATAAATCGTTGGTATGCCCTGTTTACAACATTTTCTATACCTGTCATTGTAACCAATACCTGTGTGTACCTCATATTTTTTTTTTGAAATTGTGTATTTTACTCATTAAAAAAAGAAACCTTCCTGGACTTCGTAAAATATTTACAGCTCAAAAACAATATAAAGTACGTCAAACAGAATATGTGGTGTTTGCACTTATTGTTTTATTTAAACAAAAACATGTAATTTATCATAATACATGTTTCGTAGTTAATATTATTTCTAACATTTTGATAATTAACGTAAGTTAATTGTATAATCATTATTTATATTAATTATTAAATTAAATGTTAAGTTTTCATATTTTTACTTTCAACTCTGTTACTTTGAAATTCTGAAATAATTAAACACCTGAATTTTACATGAAAACATGACTTAAAGTATATGATTAAATAATTATTTGTTTTAAAATATATATATATATATTTTCTAATCGTAAATTACATTTTTAGTTTATTTATTATAATTATATGTATACAAGCAGATATTTATTGAATTTTTTCAATATACATATACATATATATATATATATATATATATATATATATATATATATATATATATATATATATATATATATATGTATATAAGTATGAAACTCCCTGCTCATAGTTTATTTGTATTTACCGTGAGCGAAAACCCAATCAGAACGTGAAGTTATCAAGAAGGCGTGGTTAAAAACGTATGAGTGCGTTACTTTTGTTTAAGTGTACTTAACGACAACCACGATTCGTGAATTTTAGAAAAAGAGTTACTTTTTTGAATTTTTTTAAATGCACATATAGAAAATATGAATTATTATTAATAATAGTATGAAATAAATATTGTATAATATTCCCAAAACACTTTTAAATTATAAATAAAGTATTTTTTTGTGATTTATCATGAAATAAAACCAAGATGTATGTATATATTTGTTCTCTGTCACACACGAATCTGTTTGGAAACAGCGCTAAAACACCTAAACAGTATTAGTCAATGAGATGAAGTTGTTTTCAATAAGACCATTTTAAAAATAAAGATAGTTTATTACGTATCGTTAAAGAGAACTGAAACGGAAAACTAATAATTATTTTTTTTCATTGTACAAGCAGTTAAACTGTGAAAAAAATATTACCTTTTGAAATTATGACGTTTAATTGTAAACCTGGCCTCCTGTGATCGTTCGCGGTCACTTATTCAACCATTGCATTTTACATCTCACTAAGTGACGATAATATTTAACAATTTAGTGTCAAACGACAGTAAATATACGTTACAATAAGTATTTAATTTACAAAAATATAATAATTTATTTAAACGTTAATTTGACGCCGTGATTGTTTAAGAATTATGAACCCATTAACATATTTTATATAATTTATTATTATTGGTGTGTTTTCGAATTTTAATGTTGGTAGTTTTTCTTAAGAAAATAGTGTAAATTACGACAGTTTTTTCCTTTTTTCATATACGTTTTTTTCGTTTTGGTTTTGTTTGCCATTCGGATTAATGTGAAAGTGTTAAGTGTAATTGAAATTAATGTACGCGCGAATTAAACGTTAATTTTTTTCTCTAATTTATTAAATGTGCTGTTCAGTTCTAATTGTAAAGAAAACAAAACGAATTAATATTTATTAAACAAACGTTTATTAATTATATCGTTTTGTAAAATTCGTCGACAATATTGGTTTTTGTTAATTTTTAATTTAATATGCATCATTAAAAAATATTAAGTAGCCTTTAAAGGATTTTCATTTAAAAAGGCAAGTATATAATGAAATATATAACTAAATATACATTAATCAGATACATATATATTTGTGTATGTATGTACATAATACATACATAATAATTATTGTACTAATTAAAAAATATCACTTCCTATTAAACTAATATTATATTTATTATATCATTAATAATTAAAATGGCTGTATTGATAGTTTCATGAAAGAATCAAAATAATTCATAACAACATTTTAATCACTGTTAAATTTTACAAATATATTATTAAGGTTATTAGTTATACATGTTTAAGTATATAAAAATATTTTTAATAAAAAAATTGTTACATATTTTCTTAAAAAAATAGTTATACAATTATTTATATAGGTGACCCAAATGAAACTGAACCCAAAACCATTCAATCTTATTTGAGCCACCTGTATAATATTTTTAATAAAAAATGGTAAAATACATTTAATTTTTATCTTGAATATTATCATGTGGAAGCGTATTTTTTTGTCGTTTTATCTCTAAGTATTTTTATTCTCTCGTTAAAAAAAGATATTAAAATATAATTACATAATTAAAACTACTGTTTAGATTCACAAAAGATTACTTTTTATTTATATATAAGGAATTTCTGTATTGATTTAAAGTTTATTTTTTTCTATAATTTTCCTTTTTCAATTGGAAATGTTATATTATTCTTTTTAATTATATCTGAAAAAATTTTTTTTTACTTTAAACTGTATATGATTATTGTATTAATATTATATATTATATTTAATAAAATTTTAAATAAGTTAATACCTAAATTGACTTACCGACGGTTGCATATGAGCATACATACATACATACATACATATATATATATATATATATATATATATATATATATATATAAAATTATTTACATGTGCATTAAATTATTTACTTCTCTAATACTTAAAAAAATAAATGCATAAGTACGTTTACTCAATCAAAAATAATATAACAATTAAAATACATCAAATTAAATTACGTTGTGATAAGAAATTTATACATACTTATATATCATCATCATCAGTATCATCTTCTCTCTATTATTATAATTATTCGTACAAGTATCTCTATTTACACACACAATCCTTTCTTCATCTCTCTATCTTTCTTTTCTCTCCTCATCAAACTAATAGACAAGTAATGCCGGGTTTTTTGAATTTTTTCCCGGACAAAAATAACAGCCATTATAAAAATGTATAACTATAAATTCAACCAGAATCCAAAACAGGAAACTCAGGTTTAGGGACTCCTCCTAGTCACAGTGTAACACACAAGACATTTCATATCTTATATATTAGACAGGGACATATCAGTTATATTTCGTAGGTAAATTTCAGAAAAAACAAATATCCTCTCAATTCATTGGATGAAGAACTCTCCCAAAATTTTCTACCTCAACCGATCCAATGTTTTCCTCTTTTATTCCATTCTGACGAATTTTCTTATCTCTCTGTTCCATATATTCATGAGATTTTTCTTGAGATCTGTTATATATCTATTATATATATATATATATATATATATATATATATATATATATATATATATATATATATATATAAAATTTATTTAAGAATAAAAACTATTATTTTGTTGTATATATTTATGGACTTTTAACCATTTACTTACATACTTTAATACAAGTTTTAAACACTTTTTAAAATTTAAAAAGTAATATATGATTGATAATAAAAAATATTATTGTTTCGATATATTTAGTTAATAATTATTATTTTATTATAATATTGAAAAAATTAATATTCATAATTGAGGAAAGAATTTATGTATTACTAGAAAATAAATTACTTTACTGTCTATATAAAATAATATATAAAAACCAAATTTCTAAAGAATATACATCAATAAATACGGAAAAAGTTGAAATGTTATTAAATTGAATTAAAAAAAAATAGAAAATGTTTTATAATTACTTATTGTTCTCCTTATTTGTTTATAAAAAGATACGTTTATAATTATATATAGATTTTAAAACACAACATTCTGACGATAATGACATTGCCATCGAAATGCGTATAAGCTTATTATTGTTATAAATTAACAAAATAAACAATAAATAATTATTGAACACTTTCTAACATCTTATAGTATTTGGAAGTGATAATTCAGTTGTGTGAAAGTAAATTCACCATAATTTCAAAACAAATAGTAATTAGGTAGAAATTATTATTATTATTTTATTTGTTTTTTTGCATAATTAAATTTTTTTTCATTTTTCATTTCAAAAACATAAGTTGATTATAATGTTAGTGTACTTAAACTCTCCTGTTTGTTATTAATGTTGTCATTTACAACTGAAATACATTTCAATGAAATGTGTGAATGTATGAAATATTAAATTTATCTTGTATAAATTTAAATTTATCTCTAGATAGAAACCAATACATTTAATAACATCAATTAAGTCAAATGTTTTTTAAGTACTGACTAAAGAGTATAGGCACTTATATTAGTTATGTATGTTTTAGATCTTTAAATAACACCTTTTTATTACTTCAGTACTCACGTTCAATATTAGTTCGAGGAAAAAGAATGAAAATATGGTCACAAATTTTAATGTTTATTGTAAAACACGTTTTAATGCGGATCTGAAAAATTATTAATGGATAGCTAGAAAGGATTTGTTTTTTTTACAGTATTATTTTCTTAAAATTCATATACATATTTATTATAATTTATAATTATATCATACCTTATATAATGTTTATATAATAATGTATTAAATTAAAAATATAACAAAAATAGAATAAATAAATAATTTATATAAAACCTTGTATACTTAAACTGATAAGAATTATTTATATATATATATATATATATATATATATATATATATATATATATATATATATATATGTACATACTATAATCGAGGACACATCACTGTATTGACTGCACAGATACATAAATATATACATCAGCAGATATTATTAAAAAAATCTGTGTAAACTAATTACGAATTCCATGTTTGCGTTGCGATTTATTTTTCACATTTCGTAACAAGTCACACATAGAACGCGGCAAGTTGATTACTGAAAACTAGCTGTGTCAATAAATCGTAAATTCAAAATTCTAAACTCGTCAATAACCGTTGCTATATTATATTAATTCATGTATGTGTAAGTCGATACACAACGGATCAGATTTAATGACTTAAATACATACGTTTCGATACATACGTGCGGATAAAAATCAAACACTGGACCGAGACCGAACGAGGGCGTTCAAAAATGTACATATATGTGAAATCTATTATAATTGCAATGTTTCTTTTGACGTCATATCGGTTATTATTTACTTTGTAATAAGTTTGCTTTCCTACAAATCCATTTGCTGGACTTAGTAACGAAAAAATTTATAACATTATTAGGAAAATGGATATGTTTGTTAACTGACTTGCGTTTTGTTCATAACTAAAAATAAACAATGATCTATATATATATATATATATATATATATATATATATATATATATATATAAATTCACATGCAAAACTTTCAAACTACTTAAATATTTTCTAAGATTAGTAATATATATTTATACAAAATTTACAAATCGAAAATTTAACTCAAGTCAACGAAAATGATTTAAAAAAATAAATATAAAATATTATTAAATCAATAATGAAAGAACTATAATTTAGAATTGCAAAGTAAGAAATACTATTTTTAAAAAATATTCTTATACACAGTTTTATTTTATTAATATCAATTTTTAACAAATCAGAAATTTACATTTTGTATGAATATATAAGGTTTTCCATTAAGCGCTTCAGATGTTTAAATGTAAATAAAACAGAAAATATTTAATTAATTAGTTATTTATTTATTTTATTTTTAAACATATTCTATGGCATTAATGATGGAACACAATTTCTCTCATATCACCACGACTCTTCTTAACATAATGCATTCCTTTAGTTCAATTTTTAGTCACTCTTTCACATAATTGTGATCCAGTTTCATGAATTACACATTCAATATTTATTTTTAATGTTTCTGTTGTTTGTGGTTTATCTGCATAAACTAATGATTTCACACAACCCCTCGAAAAATAATCTAGTAGAGTTAGATCACATGATCTTGGTGGCCAATTGATGGGCCCATTTTGTGAAATAATGGACTCAATTAACTTTTGTTTCAATAAGTATATCGAAGTTTTTACAATTTCTAAAGGTTGTTGAAGTGTTAAACGTTCCATGATAATTGACCAAACTATACTGAGTTGAAATGTCAAAATGAGCTTAAAATAATTCAAATATGACTGCCACCAGCTTTCAAAGTTCTGATATTCTTACTGGAAAACCCTATCTATAATGTACTATAGATTTTGAAATAAAATTAATTGTTGCAGATATTTAGAAAACGTGTAAAATATAATTAATCAATTTCAATTTTTATTTAATGAATTATAAATTTTTAACATTCATTGGGGGTATTCACACTAGTCAACATTCTACAGTATTCACGGCCCATTACCACTCGTCTCACACGCTCTTACCCTAAAACTAATTTTTTAGGTGGGGGAATTTGTCGATAAGAGGGTGTGAGACGAGCGGTAATGGGCGTAAATACTGTATGAATGTTGACTAGTGTGAATACCCCCATTGGCAGATTAATAAATTGAACAGCAGTTATCATTTTGAATAAAATTTGTATTACATGAATATAAAAAATACATTTTTTGTTATTTTATTGTTTGAGTTACTAAAATATATTTGAGATAAAAGTTCTTGTGATTTATTCTGAAAAAAACATAGATTTGAAATAATAATATAATTAAATTGTAAATATCAATAAATGATTACAAATTTATATTAATTTAGGCACATTTAAATTTATAATGTAAAGAAAAAAATATAAATTTTATCAAAGATTTTGATTCTTTGATATTACTTTAAACTAATTATCAACAATACATAAAAAAATATTTCAGAAATGAGATTATACGTTTTTTTACATGTAAATTCATTATAATATATATATATATATATATAGTATTAAATAATCATTTAATATCTACTTTTTGCTAATTCATATTTTGATGACTTCACTATTGTCAAAATTTTATAATGTTGTACTTTGAAAATAATAACGTTACCATATTTGTACCTGTTAATTTTTTCAATATTTAAACTTAAAGAAAATAATAGTAATAAAATTAAATTAATATCATAAAAAGACCAAATAAGTATATTTAAATAAATTATAACATATAAAATAAATTACTGTAGTTTTTAGGTATATATATAATAGTGATAAATTAAGTGAATTTTATATATTTTATATATATATATATATATATATATATATATATATATATATATATATAAGTATTATCATTCCAAATATTGTAATTTATTTTATAGATTCTCTTTTAAACAAGTATAAATACTATAATAGATTCAGTATATTAAGTCATTATTGAATTATTCACACACATATTATATATATTGAATGTTTTGTTAAGCGTGATAGAACATTTAAAATTTAATCCTTATCTATCTAACTTGAAAAAACACTCTTTATATGAATGAGTGTGAAAGTGTATATATATATATATATTATATATATATATTTATTCACATGGAATATTTTTATCTTCGTTTAGATTTATTCATATTTTAAAAAATATAGTTAAAGAAGTCGAAATGGCACAATGAAGGTTATTAAAGTTATTGTGTTATAGTTATATAATTATTATTTCTATTTTATTTTTTTATAGAGAACTTATATAAAAATATATTCGAAATATCAGATTATAAGAGTAAATAATATAAAATATAGTTAGTAAAAATAATCAGAGGTTTTATTTATAATTTAATAAATTGTTCAAACTAACGTAATGATTAATTTCATACAAATGAATTATCACCCCCAACACTTATTAAATAGTTATTGTTATTTATTTTTTATTTCTAACAACAATAAGCTAATGTGCATTTCTATGGCTATGTCATCTTCAAAGTATTGTGTTACAAAATCTTTTTTAAAATAATAATAATAATAAATAAAAGAGTATATAACTTAATTTAAGAAAAAAATATTCGTTTATCAGTGTTGATACGTAATTATCGAACTTTATTATAACAAATAATAATTAATTTTCAGACACGGTACCAAAATGTCGCAGCATATTTTATCCGCTGTCGAATCCGAGATTTCAGCAGCAGGAAAAATAAAAGGTGACCCAAGTGAGAGAGATATTAATGTCACTTTGGATGACAGAGAACTGTGGTGTCGTTTTCAGTGCTTTACGAATGAGATGATTGTTACAAAAAACGGAAGGTAATTTCTAATAAATAATTTTAAAATGTTAAGAATTAGACAGTTACACATTTTATTCATCTTATTTTAAGTAAAAGTAGATATATTGAGAAATGCAATACATAAATAATATGAATTTTTATTAACATGTGTATTACTGATTTTTTTCAAACTGTTCGTATTTTTTTATATTCTTTTTAGACCTTAATATTAAAAAAAATGTTATTTTAAATTTCTTTTACTATTAATTCAGATATATAAATAGTTACATAATTTTAGAATCTTAATTTTTGTAATAATTTTTTTTAAGGTATATTTTTAATATTACTTAATACGAGGGTCGTTTGATAAGTATAGTAAATTTATTTATTTATTTAATTAGTTGTATTGATTTTCTGTTATTAAAAAAAATGATATTCATTCATCCAATTCATATTTCATTTTCAAAAATCACAGTCTGTTTATTTGTATCAATTTTGATGGATCAATTTGTTTTACAAGATTTAAAGAATAAATAATAATTTACATTGATTCAATTTTGATAAATAATTTAATTAATTAAAAAATTAAATTTTTCAATTTAGTTTTTCTTACTTTTTTACCATACTTATCAAACGACCCTCGTAACTATTTACACTTCTGTATATATATATATATATATATATATATATATATATATATATATATATATATATATATATATATAAGAGTATATAAAATCTCGTTTGAAACTATGAGTAATTTGGGAAAACTACTTTTTATCCTAACACTTTTGAAAAAGTATTATTTTTTATTAAGGATTATTTGGTATCAAAGAAAATATAAAATTATGAAATTTATAATAAATTTTTTGATGATAATTTTTAATATTTATTACAAAATATATAGAATGATCCAAATGTGACGCCTAAATTTATGTTTTATTAAAAAGTAACAAAAGAAACTATACATATGTTTCCCTATACACAATCTTTTCCTCCTTTTTTTTAATGAAACACAAATCTAGGCGTCACATTGGGATGATCCTATAAATTTTGTAAAAAAATATTAAAAATTATCATTAAAAGATTTCTTATATAAATCATGAAATCATATAATTAATTGATTACAATCTGTAAAAAATAATAACTTTGAAACTTTATAAATCTATGTAATTGTTTGTCTATTTTAAAGAGAAAGTAATGTTAGTTTTTGTTTACCTAATACATAAATATTTCAGTATTACTTTTTAATATATATATATATAGGGTGACTCAAATGAGACTAAAAGATAATAGAAAATCGTAAATGATAGTAAGTAAGTAAATATATGTCTAAATTCTTTCGTCACATTTGGGCTACCCTCTCTCTCTCTCTCTCTCTCTCTATATATATATAAAATTAAAAATCGTATATTATTTTGTAGTAACTATAGTTTAATTTTTTATTTATTTAAAATTTATTAATCAAATTCCTGCAAAATTACTTAATTTTTACTATTTTATTACAAAGTTGATTATTTATTTTATTTCTGTAAAATTAGCAATCTAACGTATCTAAATCGACCAAATTACTAAATGTGGTAATCAATATAAGAGGAAAATTTATAGGAAACAGTTGTAATTAATAGAACGAGCGATACTGTATCTGAGAAACCGCTTTATAAGGCAGTTAACATTTATTTCTACACAATTAGTTGTATTGATTTTCTGTTATTAAAAAAAAATAATCTTCATTCATCCAATTCATATTTAATTTTCAAAAATCACATTCTGTTTATTTGTATCAATTTTGATGGAATATTTTCATCAATTTGTTTTACAAGATTTAAGGAATAAATAACAATTTACACCGATTTAATTTTGATAAATAAAGAATATATTTTTTGTAATGAATATTTGATATAACATTTATTACTGTACTTGAAAACGATGATTAAATAAAATCAAATAGTACAAACAATCTATTTTTCTTGTATAATTGTACCATATATTTTTAGCATATTCTATTAAAAATTAATTATATAATATTCATAACTGATAGTTTATTAATCGACTGATTTATTTATAAAATCTGATTAATTTAATGTTAAAGAGTAAGAAATCAGTTGTATTTTGTAGAATTGTATTTCCTTTAATTCTAGATTATTTTAAACATATAATAATCTGATCGTGCTGTAACACAATTTAAATAAAAATAGAAAATTAACATATTTATTAACATTTCGTTGAGCTGCATATAAAAAATGGCCGAAATGAGACTGATGAGTTTAAATATTTAATATTCTTTACTATCCTTCAGTCACATTTAGTCCTCTCTCTCTCTCTCTCTCTCTCTCTCTCTCTCTCTCTCTCTCTCTCTCTCTCTATATATATATATATATATATATATATATATATATATATATAGACAGAGAGAGAGATAATTATTTATTTATTAATATTAGTGCAGTTTGACATATATTCATTTCAATCAAAATTATTAACAATTATCATTAAAAATTACCTTTTCTTTTTTCTACATGATATATTATATTATAAATAATCATATTTTTGTTCATTTTCTTTTTGAAATAAATATTTCATTTTTTAAAAAAATTTTGATTTAAATGTTTCATATTTTTCATATCACTCTTAGACATAGTTAGTGATTCAATTTTATATCCAATAATTTATTTAAAAAAGTAACTTTTTATATTGAGCATAAAATATTTTTTTCATTTTGTTTATGAAAAAATATTAACAATGTAGCACAATTGACATATTATCTGAATTGTTTGAAACATTTTTTATCAATTAGTAATTTCTATACACGACTTAACACTTTATATATAATTTTACAAAAATATTGATTGGTAAAAGAATTATGATTCGAATTTAACCCCCTAAAAAGTATTTTTAAAACGTTTAATAATCGATAAGATTTTATCATTTCATTCTAGTTTGTTGCTAAAGTGGAAATAATCGTCATTGATTTATTCATAGTATCTAGATATTGCGTTACAGCGATTTTCTCTAAAAGGTCATTTTATCAATATTATAAGTAAATTTCGCAAGATTATTTTATATGCTATAATTATAATAATTATAGATTAAAAAAGGTTTATAACCGAAAAATAAGTGTATATGTGTTTAATGAAATAATGTTTAAATATTAATAGAGCTTGAAAGATCTACATTATATTACAAAATCACAAAATATATTATAAAACATATAACTGTTTTCATTTAATTTTAAATCGACATTTTAGATTGGATAATTTAAATAAATTCTTATAATAAAAATTAACACCCAGGCAAAATGTCACTAACTTGTAATTTTTCTTTAATAAAAATGTATTATTCACCCTAAAATCACAATATTTTTTAAAGTGGTTTTATAATACAACACTATGACGATGATGGCATTGCCATCGAAATGTGTATCAGCTTATAAATAAATAAGTAATTATTGAACACTCTTATAATATCTTGTGTTGGGGTGATAATTCATTCGTGTTAAAGTGAATTTGCAATAATATCTAAACAAATAGTAGTGCTTTATTACTTTAATACTAATTCATGAGTAGTTACTGATAATATACTAATGTGTGTATTGTTGTAAATAGTTGTTTTGAAATATGTTGTTAGATATTTTATATACTTTGAATAAAAAGATACTGTTTATATATATATATATATATATATATATATATATATATATATATATATATATATATATATTGTCTTGATTAATATTGTTACAGTTTAAAACATATACAAATATAGACGATTATGTTTTGAAATAATGAGTTAGTATTTAGCATGTAAATACTAGGTGTAAGGTAGCATTAAACACCTCAGTGTTAATGCAATGTTAATTGGTAGCTAAGGTGTTATACTGTACATTTTCATAACTATATGTATAACCTGTACATCTGTCTTCATCGTTTTAATTAAATACAAATATTCATACTTTGATGAAAAACTTGTTAAAACGTATTTGTCATCAATGATTATGAATTTCGTATTTGTTTGTCGTGTTTATTATGTCTTCGTACCGAAAAAAAATATAAATAAACTTTGCAGACATTTCTGTAGTATTGACTCATCCTTTTTTGTTGTAATTATTAATAGCAATCTTTATATTTATTTATCAATTAATAGGATTGCTCAATTAAGATTGTCTCATAATTATTACTTTTTGAGTATAACTTGTTAAATTTGATATCTTGTTTCAATGATGTATATCTATTACCTTAAAGTATTTCTTAAAGATATTTATTTTAATTTTTACATATGAATAGTAGTTTTATGAATATTTATAACTACATTTATTTATCTATCCATCTATCTATTATTTATATATTTATATAATATACTCAATATTAATGTATTTGTAAACATTTTTGGAAAAAATAGTTTATAAAAAACACTCGATTTTTAATATACATACATATTTTTATGTTTGTTTGAAAATAATCACTATTTTAAATCCAATAATTTCTAAATTCAGTTATTGTTTAGGTATATTTACTTAGATGTGCTTCTCAGATTTTTTTATATTTCGAGTTTAAAAAAAATAAAATACGTTAATCAAAAAATATCTTAAAAATAATTTGTCTTATTTTAAACTGATTTCAGAAATATTTTTAAACTAAAAAAATGTACAACAATCGTAGTTACTTAATGAATACAAAAAACGAAGCTTAAAAAATATAAATTTACTTTTTGTAAAAAAATATCAACTCAATGAAAGATATTTTTGTAAGAATTTAATGAAAACTTAAATAAAAATCAAATATGAAATGAATAGATTTTTCAAAATATGCATAAATAATTATAATAAATATTTTCTCACGATTGCTTACTTAAATGTATCTCTTTACTCCACACAAGAGATCTTTTGTTCTCCAATATTAAATGCCAACTCGTAATGCTTAGACGGTTTTAATGACTTTTTATTCACACATTTACTGAAGAACATTTCCCACATTATATTTATTTTGTAAATGACTAACGTGTAATCATATATATATATATATATATATATATATATATATATATATATATATATATATATATATAATTACAGAAGGATGTTTCCTGTTGTAAAAGTATCAGTTTCTGGCCTGGACCCAACAGCAATGTACACAGTTCTTTTAGAATTTGTCCAAATAGATCCTCATCGTTGGAAATATGTGAACGGGGAATGGATACCTGGTAAAAAAAATATAAATTAACGTATTGCTCTTAAAGAAAGTCATTATTTAAATTTTAATACAGGAGGAAAAGCCGAAGTTGCACCATCACATCCTATATATATTCACCCCGAATCGCCAAACTTTGGAGCACATTGGATGAAAGAAAGTATTTCTTTCGCGAAAGTTAAACTGACAAATAAATGTAACGGAAACGGACAAATAATGCTTAATTCTTTACATAAGTACGAACCTCGTGTACATTTAGTTAAAGTAGTTGGATCGGAAAATAGACGAGTGATGACGTTTCCGTTTCCCGAGACGCAGTTTATTGCCGTTACAGCCTACCAAAATGAAGAAGTTACCAGTTTAAAAATTAAATTTAATCCGTTCGCTAAAGCTTTTTTAGATGCGAAAGAAAGACCTGATTCATTATATAATCAATCAAGAAGCAATGTTGGAGAATATGTCAGTGTTGGAATTGGTTATAGTACTGCAAATCCAACACTGACGAGTAGCGGGCATGTAAGTCAGCATCATCAACCTGCTAGTCAATATGGACAATGTAAGTATATATTTTTTTTATTTTGCAATTTGAAAATCTTTATAATATGTTAATACAATTAAAATTTATTTTTTTATAAAACGTTTACTCTTTTTTTCAATCATATTACAATTTTTAAAAATTAATTGAGTTTTAATTATTTATCGGGACAATTTTATTGGATTTATATTATCAAAATAGTATTATTGTTATTTTCCAGAATATATGTTTCTATTTTTTATTTAATATATTTATTATAGAGTATTATTTTCTGATAAGATAATAATACTCTATAATAAATGGATGATTATTTTAATATTTAAAAAAATTAATTTCTTAAAGAGATAGAATTTTATTGAAGTATAATATTGAAAAAGTTTAATATTGATATTTATTTTAATATATATTGAATATCATATTTTATATTCGATTTTTTTAAATATATATATATAAACTTATTTTTTCTTTTATACTTACTGTAAAATCACAAGATTTTATAAAAGTTTTCAAAATCACTGATTGCTTATTTAATTTTTTGATTGGCATTTCGATGTTGGTATGGCCATCAAAATGTGTATTAGTGAATAAAGTGAATAGTAAGTAATTACTGAATACTTTTATAAAATCTTCTAGTGTTTTGGTGAGAAATTTATTTTATTGTAGTTGAATTTATTTAAAAAAAAAATATTAACAACATCTCGTTTTGAATATAAATTTCATTTATTCTTTACGTATATTAACAATAGCTTAATTTAATAATACTTTATTTTTTGTGTATTGATAATAGTTTTATTTTTCATAAATATTGTCAATATTTAACAGATAGTTCATGGTTTCTGCCTCATCAAACTATGTATTCTACAGTGAGTCCTCCAGTAACGGCTTTAACAACTTGCGAACGATATCCATCTAGTTCAAATTTAAGATCAAATAGATCATCACCATATCCAACACTCACACAAAGACAGAAATCTTCGTCCTTGTCGCCACCGTCACATGGTAAAATATCATGTAATCATATTTTTGGAATAAATCGTAATTTGTATCTTTTCTTTAGTTTACACTCCTCCTGATCATATTCAAATACAAAGTGTTTCCAATTCAGGAAGTACTATTTATTCTCCAACAAGCGTAACAGCCCCTTCTTCATATACCACGTATACAGGTAGCTGGGCAACACCTATTCAACCACAAACACCGACCGCTATAGTGAACTCTTCATTAAATTGCTGGAGTACGATTAATTCTCAACAACCGAGTTGTCAGAGTTCATCTCCAATATCATGTCAAAGTAATAACAAATCGCCAGCATCTTCTCCAGTACCTACACACCAATCATTATACCAGTCTAGTAATCCGATTTCAAATTTTACAAATTTATCATATACGACAAACTATTATAGTCAAGATTATTCGTATGGACAATATTCGAGTCCAGTTGGAGCAGAATATGTCCCAGTTTTGTCAACAGAAATTTATATAGAAGAAGCAAACCCGAATACAATATTACATAACCGTGGACCGACAAGTACACCAGAATCAGTTTATAATAGACAAACTCCCGATTTGAACTATGTCGGAAATGGTTCCAACAATGAAACTTGTTCTAGAACAGTTTCGCATTCGAATCTTGAAAAAACGTCAAGTGATATATATGAAGAACAGACGAATCATTCAAATTCACCGTCCTAAAATATCTTCATTGGTTTTTAGTATTGAAAAATGTAAATTATATATTTAAAAATATGTACGAAATAAATAATAGACATATAATTTAATAAAACACTTAAATCTGAAAATGGACTTATTGTTATTTTATTCTATTATTTATTATTTAAGTAAATATGTGGGAATTTACCGTCTTAAGAAATGTTTAAATTAAAAAATCTAAATTTTGTCAAATCAACTGATATGCACAATTTAGTGTACAAGTTATAGTTATTAATTAATATTAATACTTAATTCGTATTCATATTTATTTCAATATTATTAAGCTACCATTATATTGAAAACTGCTTTTTTTCTTTTTGAGGAATTGATTTCTATAAAATTTCATAACTTATTTAGAATTATATATATATATATGTAAAAATTATAATTATGCTGATATTTTTAATATTTATCAGTAACAAGTTAGTAAAAAATCCTATGAAATTAAATGTTTTGTTTTCATGTTGGTAATATTTAATAAGACAGCAGTTTGAAAATGGCGTCTACAGGTATTGGCTTTCGGTGGCTAGATATTTTAGAAAAAGAGTTCGACACCAATTTTGTAGATTTGGATATTTATTTAGGTAAGATAACTTCCTGTTATTGATGTATAATTCATTACTAATGCATAGTAAGATCAAAATTGATTCATAATTAATTATGCTGAATTTGAAGTTGACAGTGCGTTCAAATGGCCG
The DNA here is from genome assembly GCA_029203775.1 of Neoneuromus ignobilis. Lineage (NCBI taxonomy): Eukaryota > Metazoa > Arthropoda > Insecta > Megaloptera > Corydalidae > Neoneuromus > Neoneuromus ignobilis. The sequence goes on from CP092087.1 coordinate 10,359,054, forward strand.
ATTTGACATTTGTATTTTCCGGTACATATGTCATGACATTTAAATGTTATATTTATTATCCTATTTATAATTTATACATAAGAATTATAAACTTAATTATAGTCATTATTTATTGTTCAGTCGTTTTCATAGAGTATTTTTTTATTAATATTCTTTCATTTTTTTATATGCAATATCCCATATTTAACTAATTACTGAACAGGAAAAATACATTTAATTAATTTTTTCCTGCTAGTGCCAAAATAAATTATTTAATTGACTTGTATTTTAATTTATTAAATAACAACACAGCCAAACAATTTATTTTAATTTAATTATTAGAAATATATTTCTATTGGAAGTAACTTTTAATCAAAATAAAATTCCAATTAAAATTCTAATATAATGTTATTTGTATTAATGTATATTACACATTAAAAATTGTTAATTATAATAAACTTATAAGAAAATGTGTTCATAACAGACATGCTTTGTTCATTGAACTTCAAATAATTTTAATTTCATGTAAACGATTTCATTATAGTTAATGAATTAGAATATCTGGTGGTTTATCATTTAGGAATTACATTTTCAGAACATTTATTTTTATTAGTTTTTATATGAATAATTATTATATTAAAATATTTACTACATTAAATGAAAAAGAAAATAAATATTGTTTGTTATTAAAAAAATGTTATATTATTTTATAATTTTATTATTATGTGTAAGCTTATATATTTTATATATATATGTATCTGCATGTATTATTTATGCATGTGTACATGTGTGTGTATATATATATATATATATATATATATATATATATATATATATATATATATATATATATATATATCTTGTATATATACACATACATATGTATATAGCTTTAGTTTATGTACAATTTTATTTATAGGTGAATTAGAATCAGAAGATCCAGATGTTGTTTGCAATGCTCGACAAAAAATGACTGCACTGAGCTCATGCTTTGCACAACTAACTCATAAAGCACAGACAATTTTTCAAAATAGTGCAAAAGTAGAGGTAAGTTTGAAAAGAAAATCTATATAATCAATATATATATATATATATATATATATATATGTATATATATATATATATATATTGTATGTGTGTGTGTTATATACATATATTTGTATTAAAATAATAAGTAAAGTTATGAAATGTGACTTATAAAAATATGTAATTTGTTTTTGTTATTATTTATATTCATAGTCATCCTCAATTTGTTCATAATCTATGTTTTCGAATGAAGATTTTTTCCGTGCTTCAATGTTTGTGTCTAATTTTTTATCATTAATATTTTGTACTGATACATTTTTTGGATGTAATACTTTTATATTGTGTTTTGTATAATTGTTTGAATTCAAACCTTGTTGACTGTGTATTTGTACACTTTCTGTTGTTTGTGATAAAAAGTCTTTGGTTATTGTAACAGGATTTTGAATGCTCTTAGTATTATTAGCAATTTCCTTTTGAAGCTGTTTTTGTACAAGAGATTTTAATTTCTCTAATGATATGTTACTGGAACTATTAAGTGCGACCAGATTTGTGTAAGTTTTTATCATATTTGAGTCAAATTCTTTAAAATTGCTATTATTTTTGTAAAACATATTTCTTATAATATTTTCAATTTCTTTATCAGTATTAGTGTTTATTTTATTTATAAGTGTTTGTTCATCATTAGTAATATTGATTGAGTTGCTATCATTTGTATTGGCATTAGATATGACATGCAATAAAAAGTGATCCCATAGTTTTTCAAAGTACCCTTTATCACTGTTATTAAAATATTGGATATTTCCAATTTTATTAAGTTTATTTTCAATTGTTGTTAGAAAACCATGTACAACTATAATGAAATTCTCAAGTCTTTGTATCTGAATATTTATATCATAAGTTACGGAAGTGTTTTTAATTTTCAATATGTGCTCCTTTAAAACAATAAAAATATCTTTTATAATTTTATCTGTGTTTATTTTAGACACATTTACTAAAATATCTTCAGTATACTTGTTTTCAAAATCATGAATATAATCTTGTAAGTCCTAAAAAATAATTTAATTAATTATATTGTATTTTTAGATGAACTAATATAACTTAAAAATAATTTAATTTTTAAATCAAGTTTAAAGGTAAAATATAAGTCTAAATTGGTTCAAACATAATAGAAAATGCTATTGTGAAAATATTATTTTTTTATATTAATAACTTGATAATAACCTGTAAAATAACATTTAAAGAATCCATTTTAAATGTAGATACATTTTGACTGTTGTTTACTAAATTGTTTATTGAAATTAACCATACTTCAAGATGATTTTTTATATCTAATATGGTATTCAATATTTCTTCTTTATATCTGTAAGATTTCTCTGCCAACTCTATGATAGCTTTTTTAGTGTATCCAACTGTATTAAAAATTTTTGTATCATGTGTTTGTAACAAATTTTGTAAAATTTGTATTTCACGAAATGTATTGGAACTTCTAAAAATGTGAAAATAGATAAATTATTTATTGTTCCTATATTTGTGTGTCAACATTCAAACATGCATAAATTAACAAGACATACTTGTTTGTAATTGAATCTAAAAGCTTTTCTAATATAACAATTAGTTTTGTTTCTAATTGTGGCTCATTTAACTGTATCCGATGACAACTTTCTAAAAATAAATTTTGTGCCAGCATAATATTTTGAAAATGTCCATCGATTTTTCGATTCATTTCAGAGAATTTTTTTTGAATCATTACACCTAAATTATCTATGAGTACCTCAAAGTTATCTGTGAAAAAGTATTCTTTTAATCTACAGATTTTTGTTTTTTATAAAAAAATTAAATAACTTTACATTTAAAATATAAATTTATATTATTAATACATGAAAGAACAGTTGTTTTTAACTTACTATCTTGTATAGGACTGATATTTAATAGTTTTCGATTGAAATGACTTAAAATGGTTCGTAAACCATCTTGTTGCTCCCGTCTAGATATATTTATTAAAATCATGGAATCTTTAATGTTAGTATCAATATGTGATGATTTTTTAATGAAATCATCATGTGTTGTTGAAATCTGTATGGAAAAAAATATTTACATATTAATTCATTTATTAAAAATACATTTGGACATATGTATGCTTATATATATATATATATATATATATATATATATATATATATATATATATATATATATATATATATATCACACATACACACGTGCATATACACATATACACCTATATGCACACACACACAAATATTAAATAATTAATTACTTTTGTTAAAATTTCTTTGGAATTATCTTCAGTAATAGATTTTATTTCCTCAATAGATTTATTATTCAAACAAAATTTGTTAAATGATTTATTTAAATTCTCTTGAAAAGTTATTTGTTGAGAATCCTATAAATATAATCAACTATTTTAAATTAATATCATTTCATGTATTAAAAAACATTTCTGTGAGAAACTTACATAAATAAGGCTTTTAGTTTTATCGTTGAGATTGTGATCAATTGCATTTAATGTAAATTTTAAATCATCAATTCCTTGAATTGTATCAATTAATTCATTTTCCATATCTGTCTGTCGTGTAACCATACTATTTTCTAATTTATCTAAATTGTTTTGAATGTTTTCCATCCTTGTCTAAAATTATATATATATATATATATATATATATATATATATATATATATATAAATTATTAATATATAAATAGAATATTTGTAAACTTACTTGTACTTTCATAAAATTTATTTCAGTTTTTGCTTCAATATGATTCATTCGATGGTTTATTTTTTCATATGTATTATCTGCAGTTTTAGTAAATTGATCTTTGAGTATATCGATTTTCATATTACTAGTTTTGTAGTTTTCATCTATTTTTACCAGTTTTGTATCAATTAACATTTCAAGCCTTTGCAACTTTGCATTGATATTTTCCAATTTTGATTCAACTCGAGTTGAATAACGTACAGAATATATCTCATCAAGAGTTTTTAAACGATCTTCTATTGACTGAAGTATACTATTAAAACTCTAGAAAAAAAATTGTATATATATTAGTGTTTTTTAATATTTGTGTAGGTTTCACAAATATATAAATCTTTTTTTATAAAACTATTTTAGACAATTTATTTGAAGTGAAATTAATTACCTGCTGATTTAGAGAGGATTGAAAAATATTTTCTACTTGTGCTGAATTCATTTTTATTATAATAAAAAAATAAAAAATATATTGAATAAAATACATTTTTCCTATATGTTGATTATAAATATTACACTTTTTAGAATTATTATTACATGCTAAATAGTAGTGTTAGTTAAATACGTCTCAGTTGTAAATTTAAAATTGATCTTGTTATGTATATGTAATAAATATTTTGGAAAATCAGATAATAATTTTTATTTAGTAGCAAGATATGACAATTTTTTTATTCTGTTTGAATTTACAATTAAGCAATATAAATAAATAATTTCAATACGTAAATTATGTGCAAAATTTAAGTTACTACTTTGTTTATTTAATTTTATCAGTAGAATTGTGTATTCAAGTAGCTTCAAACACTGACTGTACTCGGTACATTTATTCTATCTGGATGAGCGTAGACATATGAAAGGCAGCTTTGTTTGGATTAAAATGTAAACAAAAATTCAAAGTAAAAAATTAAGATTCACTACAGTTTATTACTTATGAATGGTAATGTCCATTCATAAGGTTAAAATATGTCATGTGTGTTTTTAATAGCGGTTCATTTTGTGCTTGAATGATGATATATATATATATATATGTATATATATATATATATATATATATATATATATATATATATATATATATATCATCATTCAATATATATGTATGTATATATATGTATGCATGCATGTGTGTAATATGTATATGTATACATCAAAGTTATGTTTATTGATTATATTTTGTACAAAAAGAATTTGTATATATATAATATATATATATATATATATATATATATATATATATATATATATATATATATATATATATTAATACAAAGTATGCATATTTGTTTATATTTTCAATTATTTTATTTAATATTTTATAAATATTGTTTTATTATTTGTAAACCATAAGTAATAAAATTTTGTAGAAAATCCTGTTTATTTTTTTTAATTTTTCCTTATCTAGGCTGAACTGGTAAATTTGCGTGCAGAATTAATAGAAGCAAAAGCTAAACGTGATTGTTTAGAACAAGAATTACAAACTGTGGTATTAGAACTCCATTCTGCTCAACTTGTTAATAGACTTCCAGGAAATCATACATTACAGAAAGAGACTGCAACCACTTCAATTCCAACAACTCTTGAACTTGCTGAAGTTAATAGAATTAGAAAAAGGTTACAAGAGGAACTTGAAAAATCACCTAATCATAGAAGTGTGTTCACTGATTGTTATGAATTGTAATTATGATAATTAATTTTATTTATTATGATTTTTTTTTGTAGTTAATATAAAAAACGATGATGATGGATATAGATTGAATACAAGTTTGTTAAATACGTCACAGTTAAAAACTGAAAGTTTACAATTATATAATGAAAACACAGCATTAAGAAATTCTATATTAGCTTTACATAGTGAAGTGTATGGTGCTAGGCTTGCTGCAAAATATTTAGATAAAGAGCTTGCTGGTAGAATACAACAGTTGCAGTTGTTAGGTGTGTTAATCATTAATTTAAATTAATTTGTAGAAATTTATAAAATATTTGTTTTTTCTCCTAATTCCCTATGTTTTACATAATTAAGGACGTGAAATGCGTGGTGATATAAGAGATAAATTATGGAGACAACTTGAATCAGAAATTTTACTTCAAAGACATAAAACTGTTGTAAGGGCTTGCAGGAGAAATAATGGTTCTATAACGACAGTTTGTCAAAAACCAGATTCCAATGATATTGTTCCAACATCTGCGCAAGGAATTGGGGATACTAGATTAGTTACTGTTAAAAGGAAACATGGTCAAGGTTTAGGCATTAGTATCACTGTGAGTTGTATTAAAATTAAAATTTCATTCATTTTTTTATTTGTAATTGTGAAAATTTTGAACAAATTTTTTCATTTTTATTCATAGGGCGGTCGAGAACATGGAGTTCCAATTCTTATTTCAGAATTAGAACCTAATGGTCCCGCAGCCTTATCTAATCAGTTATATATTGGTGATGCTATTTTATCAGTAAATGGAATTGATTTAAAACAAGCCTGTCATAAAGAAGCTGTTCAAGTGTTACAGCAACAAACAGGTGACTGTGTATTGGAAGTTCAGTATATTGCTTCAGAAGATAGTGATAGTAATTCTTTAAGTGAAGATGGATATAATTTTCAGTATGTAAAAACATGATTTGTTTGAATAATTAAAAGTTTTTTTTTCATTTTTACAGTTTTCCCCCCTTTATTATTTTATTATAGGTATAGATTCTTTGATCCAGAAGTTTGTGATTCAAATGACGGTATTAGTTTGCACCCTTTGCAACAAAATACAGGAGCTATGGCTAATACACCAACTGCACCTAGAACACCAGAATCAAACGAGCAGAGTCGGTGAGTGTTTGTACTATCAAATGTTTATTATTAAATACAGTAGGTGCCAATTCAAATGTTTTTAAAATTATTAGTGCTTAGTGATTTAATTAATAAGTGAAGTTATAAGTAATTATTGTTTAGTTAAGGTAGTAAATTAAATTGTATTTCAGTTGTAAAGATATATAAAGAATTGTATACTCAAGTTTTTAGAATGTACTTTATATGTCAAGTGGCAAAACTATATATTAAAGTAATAGTTTAATATCATTTATTGTATTAATTTATTAATAACCTGCTACAGTTAGTTCATATTATTCTGACTATAAAATTGTTGTGATTATATGTTACTTTACAATATGTTCCTCATTAATTATTAAAATGTATTTTTTTTTTTTACATAGGCATTAAAGTATTACTAATGAAGGTGCATCTACTGTATTAATTTAATATGACATTGTGGAATCTGAATCAGAAATCAGTATTCTGAACAAATACTTTTAATTTTTGTTCAGATATAAATAATTGAAATTGTATTAATTTAAATATTTGTCATTTCAATAAATTATGTTAAATACGTTAATCTGATTTTTGATTTAATTTGTGCAATATAATAAAGAAAAACATGTATTGTTTTAAATATTTTTATTATATATTTTAAATTTAGTTTATTTACCGTTATTATTATTTTGCATATGTCTGTATATATTTTTGTATTTGTGATTGTTGTTATTTTCAAATAAATTTTTGTAGGTGATGAATGTTTGTTGATAAATAAGTATTATTTTTATAAATATATAAAAAGAAATACATATAGTTGAATGACATAAATTATTAGTTTATATGTGTTACTTTCCAAATAAAAAGTAATTTAATTGTGAAAAGTGTATTTGTCAGTGTACCAATCAATATTTAGTTTTATTTGAAATTATTTTGACCAGTGATTTTATATGTTTTCTATGTTATTTTATTTACAGTTTTACAAAGTTTTGAATAGTTACCTGTCAAATAAAAAATATATTAGTAAAATGCAATGAACATTATATATATATATATATATATATATATATATATATATATATATATATATATATATATATATATATATATATATATATATATATATGTGACTCAGTTTTGTATAAAATTATTTTAGGTATTGTTTGTTAATTTTACAATATTGTTATATAAAAATATTGTTTATTGCATTTTGTAGTAAATTATTTATAAATTAATAGTAGAAAGAAATGAGTTTATTTTGTTATGTAATGTAATAAATATTAATTTCAGTTTTATATTATGTTATATATGTTTTGTTTTATTTTATTTTTCCTTAATACTCCACCAGTCATATAGATTTATTATTTGTTTGAGATTTAAATCTTGAAATATTTTTTTATGACATATCTCTTATGAAACTACACCGCATGGTTTATTTTATAGTTTGCCTTTTGCATGTAAATGTGCATTAAAGTAATTTTTCATATATATATATATATAATTAAAAAAATAATGATCTCAATTTCTGCTGCTGGCACTAACAGAGGCAACTCGGATTTGAGTTGTACACCAAGTCCTCAAAAACTACAGTGCTCAATAACAACTTCAAATACTGGCGATATCAAATTTGAAAATGTACAAATCTATGAAGACATACAAAATGATAATATTAAGACATTTGTACAAATTTCTCATCAAGAATCTGATATCCCTAATCAAACACATATTGCTGAACAAATGTTTGTAAATAATGATATTGTAACAAATGAAAATATTAAAAGAGATATGAATAATTGTGCTGCTGAAGTGAGTACCATAGATACAGAGAAAGTTCATAGTAGCTGTGTTAACACTGTATCACAGACAGAAACGACAAATCAAGAAAATATGAAGTCTTTAGAATTAATGAACTTATCATCAGATCAGAATTCATCACCAGAAGATTTAAATTGCTTTCAAGAGAATTTATCAGAAAATCAAGTCATCCATGAAAACAAAAGTGAAAAAGAAATTTTTATATCAAATACAGACGAACAAAATTTTCCATTAAATTTTTATAACATAAATCTTTACTCTTGTCTCGATTCAGATTTAAGTACAAAAAATTGCGATTTTCCTGATAATACTCTTTCTAAAGATGAAAAAATCGATGATCAGGATATTTTTTGTTCAGATCCATGCAATGAACATGAACAGTTTTTTAATAAAAATCGTACCATTATAGATATTAAAGAAGCTTCAAATAAGAATTCAGACAAAAAAAGTAGCAATCTTAGAATCGGTGTAGAATTCAATTCTTCCAGTAATTCTTTATTATATACGACTGAATCGGATAACGCCAGTTCACCTGTACAAACCAGTACCGATAATTTTTTATCTTCAGAAGTAGTCTCGAATAATTCAGATTCACCGAAAAACTTCCCAAAATCTCGGGAAACTGATGATACTTCATTAGTGAAAACTTCATTTGTAGTAAAAAATTTTAAAACCGAACTATATGAGCCCAAAGTATATAGTGATAATTTAATCGAGTTGACGCAAAATTTAGAAGAGAGTTTATATTTAAGTGGAAATTTTGTGACGAGGAAATGTGATAATGCTAATGAATTAGGTAACATATTTTTGGAAAGTAACTTTAAAGACAATGGATCAGAAAAAAATCTCATTGACATTAATCACGACGACAATATAAAAAGTCTCATTGTTTCTAACAAACAAACAATTTTTGAAAATTGTAATACATTTACACAGAATGATAATTTCGGAAACGATATTTTAGAAGTGAATTTTTTAAATGACAAATTAGCAGAAATATCGAAAATTGGTGATAATCTAGCAGATTTAAAATTAATAAAAAATGATGTGATCGAGTCAAATCAGATAGCCAATTTGTTGGAATTAGATAAATTCCAAAATTTCTGCGAACGTGGTCTCAAACATTATTCTTCTAATTCTGAATCGTTTTCAAACGCCACGTCACCAAAGAGTGGTCAGAGCTTTAATGCCAGTTGTCCAAATGAATCATATGAAAGTTCTCCGATTCATAGATCGGAAAAAACATGTATCGACTCGAGAAAAAATATTCGTAAAGTGAAAATTAGAAAAAATCACGGGGTCAAAACAATACAATCAATTTTTAGAACAAACGATTATCTGTCCAGTGATATATCGAGCACAAATTCCGATATCAATGATGAAATTTCAGATAAAAAATTTCCGAAACTTGACAGTGAAACCGCGATTGTACATTCGCCTGTATTCAACAACAAAATGTCGAAAAAAACGGCAAAATCACTGAAAAATTCCCAACGTTTTGATTACAAAAAAAGAAACGAAACATTTCTTCCGAGGCTTGATCTTGATTCGCCGACATTTGACAATGCTGCAGAATCTGATACACGAATCGAAAAAATCGATACAAATAAGTCAAAATATGACGAAGAAGCTCAAAAAGAGTTTGAACAAAACATTCACGCCTTTTTAAATGAAACATTTTCTAAGAATGAAGTTCAGTTACCGAATCTTCGAATAATAAACGGATTCGAAAAACCTCGTGGAAAAGAAACCGATTATTCAACGTTAAACGGCTTCCGTTTACAGAATTATTTAAGAACCGGTAAAAATAATAGATTAAAATCAGACGAATTAGTAAATGTGTCTAGTGATGCACCAGAAAATACAACCACAGTTTCAAAATCGGAAAATGTTCAAAATGAAACGGCGCCGATACAAAGTTCCACTGAAAAACCAGAATCGTCGTTATTGAAGAGTGATTCGCCTTCGTGTGATGTCGACAGTGCTGAAGGAGGATTCTTCAATTTATTAGAAAATGCTTACTCTTATTCACTACAAGAAAGCGATGCTTCAGACGAATTGGATTTCTCCAGTGAAAAATTCGCTAATCTCGTACAATACGGCCGAAATTCAATCAACTCGAATAATGATTTGGAACAATTTAATGCGTCCAGATCAGACACAACTGTGTATATAGACGAACAGAAGCTCAAAGAAAATAAAGAAAAATTGCTCGAAAGGTACGTAAGAGCAAATCATCAGAAACTATTGAACTTGGAAGGCAAAGGAGATCCTGACTTTGGTACGCCCGTCTAATCGTGTGTTCTTTATACTAGTTTTGTATAGTTTGTCCATATTATCTAAGAGTAAAGGCAGTGTTGTTATTTCTAAATTGTTGCTATATTACATTATTATTAAAACATACATTCTAAATATAGATAGCATCTTGCTTAATTTAATACAAACATTAATGAATACAATTGCACTCACTATAGTTGATTTAACAAGTATATCAACTAGTTATTTAGAATACAATTCTGCCTGTACTTTACGTCAAACTAAAAAAAATAAATATTTTCACCTAAGCTTATGCTTTCTAGCTTCTGTTAATAACAAATATATAAGATCTCATTTACTATCTTTATTATTGTGGAATTAGTGAAGAAAAAACATCAAGAGAAAAAAGTGCGTATTTCATTTAATTCCGACTTCAACAGCCATAATAAATTGACTAGTCTAATATTTTTTAGCGATAAAGATTGATTAATATGTTAAATCATAACTTAGTCTTATCACCAATTTTAACAATATCGATAGCAATAGATTTTTTAATGCAGTTATTGTTTTATTTGATAATGAATATACAGTTTTGTGATTAAAAATAGATACATTCGTAAATAAGACTGATGAAAACGAAAAAGTCCAGTTTGAACGATTTTTCAATATTGAAATGTTTTTTTGTACTTTATCAATAATCAGTGATAAATAAATAATAGTTTTTTATACAAAAAAAAATAATATATTAAAATTGAATAGATCATAGAGAGAAATTTGCATTTAACTTAAATGAAGACAAAAATATTGAAAATATTATTGCAATGCTAATTTATCTTTTCTATTTTATGTAACATATGTGAATATAAACTACTTTAAGTTACAATTAATATTTTTAAAATATCTTAAGTTATTTTTCCATTTGTTAAAAATGCTTAATAATCTAATCTCTCGTCTTAAAAAATTAAAAAAATTAAATCGTTTTTAACAACTTGAAAACAGTTTTTTATCTTTGACAGTTGTTTTTTTAAAAAAACGTTACTGCGGCGATAATTTTTCCACATTTGTATTTTTTAATAGAAATTATGTATATTGAAAAAAATATTTTGGAATTTGTTGCAATGAAATTTGATCAGGATTGAATTTTTTTTATAATGAATTTAATTTTTATTATATATATATAATTGCAATTAATAACTTTTAATTATTATATTATTAATAGTTAAAGGATATATCCATTGGTGCTCAATCGATTTTCAGGAAAATAATTACGATTTTTTTTTACAAAGAAATTTAATCAATATTGAAAAATCTAAATACACCAAAATTTATATATTTAACGATATTTTAAAATGTTCATATTTTTTAATGACATATATATTTTTAGAACAAAGAATATTACATATACATTTATTAAGCTTTAAAATAAGTCGAAATATTTTGTTTAATTTTATAAATATGTATGTTAAAAATAGTTATTCGAACCATAACATTCCATTATCATCTTCCAAATAATTCGCACGGTGATCTGATCCTATCATAACATTGAATCCAACATGAAAGTATGTTTTTTCTAATAAAAAAGATAGTAAAAGTAGATTTATAAAAAAATAACAAACTATTAAAATGAAATAACTTTTACTTCCTCTATATATTTGTTTCTGAAATTTATATTTTTATGTATAGTTTAATATAAATATATAAATATATAGTTTAATAATAATATGAGAAGAAAACTATATTTAATTTTTTATATAGCCATATCTAAAATCAAAAGTGGTGTAATGATGTACAATAAAAAGTATTTTACATATCTGAAAGGAATGAGAAAATATCTAGCCGTATCCATTTCTAGTAAGGAATGACATGTTGATAGAAAATTAGTTGTGGATTGTGAATTTTATTATTCGATATTGATGTTTTTTCTAAACAGATTCTTGAGCCAAAAAATAACAATTTGTTCTTAATATATACGTAATTATTGAAATTATTTCTTAAATATTTAAGAGTTTATATTAAAATATATCAAGCAAATTAAATAGATATTTTGAGAAGATGTTTATGTTTGATAAAATACTATATAATTATGAATATATCAATATTTTATAACACTTTTAATATATATATATATATATATATATATATATATATATATATATATATATATATATATATATATATTTATGTATATAAACATACATGTACAAGATCGGTGTGATAGAAATACCGTCTGAGACAATCGAAAACATGCCGCCCTTCCGTTTTCAAAAAAATGAAATGCTTTGATTTTTATTCTTAATTTCTACAAAAATGTTTGATATACACTTTAAAATATTTTCTTATGAGTAGGTTATTTTATCGTATGGTTAATGATACACATTTTCTTTTCAATAAACGACCCAAAAATGTCACCTCTTGAAATGTATTGCTTTAAGCTATTGCGTCATCACTTACCTGCCGTGTAAATTTGTATGTGTATTTTAAATATAAGTTTATCCTTTTTTTGTTATCTATGTCTTACACTTTTTTTAATAATTATTATTTTAAACCATAAATATCAAATTAATATTTTTTATTTGAAATTCGGACATAAATGTATAAACAGTTTCATTAATTCTCCCTTATTCCATTTCATTTTTAACTTTATATCGATAATTAATTTTTTTTATAATCATAAGAGATATTAATAACAATGATGATTGAGAATTTTATAGAAGAATACAATTTTCTTGTAATATTTATAAATATTTTGTCTTACTTGACCAGTATTATTTGAGCTTGTTAAAAAATAAAATAATTTCTTTACATTTAAAGACATACATATCCTACATATTTACAACAGTTCGGCATATTTATTAATGGTGGTTTATAACAGATTTTACAATTATTATTTTTATAAATTTTAAAGTATAGTTAATTGAATAGCTCATATCCTTTGTTTCATTATATATATATATATATATATATATATATATATATATATATATATATATATATATATATATATTTATTGCATATGAAATTATGATTTATACTATAATAAAAAAATAACATTTTATACACTGACAATTTTAGTGCAAATTTTAATTAAAATGTAAATTGATTTTTTAATGTCAATAACTTTATGTAAATATACATATATTTTATTATTATATATGTATAAGTATATGTGATTTTTAAAATTGTTTATAATAATACATTTAATAATATTAGTGTCATAACGCACAGAATTATTTTTTATTAAAATAATTCTTTGAACAGTACTGTTTAAAATTCATTTATTTGAAATTAGTCCGTTACGCACAAAAAAATTGATTATACTTAAGAAATTTTTATAAATGTACTAATTCTTGTTTACACATACACTATATATATTCATTTCTATATGAATAATTAAGAGAATAATGTATGCTATTTTAAAAAATAGTAATTTATTTAGTAAACAAATAAGAAAATGTAGGTACAAAAATTGATATATTTATATTTCCTTTAAAGAAAATTATTAATATTCTTTTAAGTTTTCTAATAAGTTAGTGGATACTTTTTACATTATTATCAAGTAATGTTAAAATTCTGATCTTTAAACAAACCGTTTTATATTAGATTTGATGTATTTATAAAAGATTTTATTGATCCATATTATTACAGAAATATTGTGTTCGTTAGTGAGTATTATTAGTTTTGTTATTACTCAAGCATAAAGTATTTTATTGAGTAATATTTTCCATTAAAATGTATTAAATTTAATATATTTAAACAAATTGTTAATCAATTTATCTTTTTGACTTAAGAATCGTGTTTATTATGTGTTACAATATATTATTTTTAAGACTGAATGCTGATAATACATTTAAAAAAATACAAAGTAAAGTATTAATTATAACAAAACGTTATATTCACATAATAAATGCTAAAGTGCTAAAGCAATGAATTAAGCTTACATAAACATTGCAAATGTAATCAAAAACAAAATATAAAAAAAATTAAACAAAAAAAATATGTAAGATAAATTAAAAATGGTGAAGTTGTATGGATTATAAAAGTAGAATAAATTTCAAATTAAAGCTGTTAGCATTATTGAATAACAATAATAAAGTACCATCCATATTGCTTCAGTAACGTGTTTATGTATGTACAGAATTCATGAAACGAAATCATACAATTTTTTCATCAGCAAAAAATGTTTGCCATTTTTAATAGTTGACGAGTATAAACTATATTTATGCACAAAATTACATAATATATATTCTGTAAAGTTATATGTCATAATTTACACAATAGTATCTCAAATAAATATAAAATATGCTGTGTCTAGTTGTATGTTAATGTAGTATTAACCAAGTTTTCCTTATAAACATTAGCTGTTTATTTGTATATATGTTTCCTTAATTTTTAAACAACAGGCCAATAAAAAATAAAATGCAAATTGAACGAGCAAATTATTTCATCATTTTATGTTCAGTCACTTTTCATCACTTTTTTTAAAAAAAAGTACGTTCATATAAACATTTTTTTAAAGATAAATTAATTAGCCGTAGCAGTTTTTTATTTCTTTACCAGACCTACATCTCCAAAGGTCCTCATCTAATTTCATTATCACTAATAATTTAATTTTTTAATCAATTCATTTTTACACAAATGATTTATTTATCAGAACATCATGATATTTTATAAAAGTGTTCAATAATCAATAATTAAAAACTTTTATAAAATCTTGTAATTAAAGTTATTCATTTGTGTAAAAGATGTACTGATTATATAAAAAAATTATATTCTCAATATAAGTCTGTAAAATTGATATTTTTTCCAGAAATGCTGTTTCTTTGTAAGAACATAAAATATATTTTAATAAACCTAATATTTATTTCATTTCTCCTAATATTGCAATATTAATAATATATGCATATACATTTGATAAAATTTCCCTAGGTAGTACCACTTATTCTTTAATATACTGTATGCAGATATTCTTTTAGGAAAATTATGTAGAAGAAAATTGCTATTATTTAATAAAGTGATTAAAGAAAAAATAGTTTTATATTTTTTTCTAAATCAAAAATATTCATATGTTTATATTTAGAAATGAATATATGTTATGATTGAAAATATAAATAAATTAAAAAATATCTTCCTAATTGTCTTCTAGATTTTTTCATAAATATCATTGATATCTAATATTAACTAAAGTCTAATTATTTTTTTATACGTTTTGACTATTATTTTATTATTGTAATACACTGTGCAGTTTTTAAAATATGTTCTTATACCCTTTTCTACAAACATTTGTCAAGTGTTAAATGATTTTATATTTTATAATACAATGCTTTGACGAAGATGGAATCGTCATCAAAATGAACATTAGTTTATTTTTTTAAAAAAATAAACAAAGTGATTAATAAGTAATTATTGAACAATTTATATCTCTTGGAGATGATAATTTATTTATGTGAAAGTGTTAAATGTTCAATATTAGATCAATATTATTTTAAAAAATAAAAATTATCACTTTTGAGATAAATTATATACTTGAGATTTTTTGCAAATATAGAGTGGTCTAAATAAGACTGAAAGATATAATACAATATGTAAATGTGTGTTTATATCTTCAGTCTGATTTAGGCCATCTTATACAAATCTTTCTCATAAAAAAATTAATCATTACAAATTCTCTAAAATAATTTTATTGTGAAAAATATACAAATTAATCATATTTTTTTCTGTTTCTATATAAATATGTTATATTTTCATTATTGGAAATTTAAAAAAAAAACTTTAAAAACATATTTTTTTTCTTATCTTATCAGTATTTTTCAAATAAATTCATTCGAATCAGCTTTTTTATTTAAAGAAATCAATGAAAGATAAACGAATCAGAAGAATATGATCGATATTCAAGTTATTTGTTTGTTGGTTTAAAACTTCAATCGAAAATTCCTCTGATCACAACCAATATCTTCAAGTTCAGAATATTCTTACCTTGTGCAAATTACAAGGACAATCGTATATAAAAATAACCATCATGTCACTATCGGTCCATCACGCTGCGTCAAGACATATGAATGATTAAAGATGCTTTGTCGAGCACGTGCCAATTTTTTATTTATAGCTACATTAACGTTCAAAAATACAATAGTCGTTGTTATTACTAGTAATTACTTTACGTGTTTTTTTACATACATTGCGTATAAATTTTTTTTACAACACTTGTGTTTACATATTTCATTTTGTCAATGAATATTTTAATATAATTGAAAATGAATTTATAATTTCTATGTACTTTTCCTGGAACTATAATAAATATTCATAAATTCAATCTATTAATAAAATCTTAGAAATGTGAATTTATTTTCAACACGTGTACACAACAGTACAGAAATTGAAATAAATTTAAATATTTAATTGTTTACGACTCTGTATATTTTTCATATCAACTACTAAGAAGAAAAATTATGAAATTTGTATCGTAAATAAAAAGAGAGAAAGAAAAGTATGTGTTACATTTGCCACTTGAAAGCGTTTAATTCATTATTCAATTGCTGTTCGCATCTATCAAAATCTAAAGGTGTTCACAAAAACACACTAATGAAGGTGACATTTAAAAATAATGCGCGACATTCAAAAGACTTTATGTATAAAATAGTTTTGAAAATATGTATGAATTCTTGTTGTTTTCTCTGATTAAAAAGTGTTTCCTTTTCAATTGGAGTCATCATTTAAAATAAAATAAATATCAAGAAAATAAAAATTCTTGTTTGAAATTTGGGTATGAAATCGATGTACTGTTTTATTTAAATAAATTACCTATATTAATTATAATATGATCGATTCAGTCAAATTTAGATTTAAATAAAATTGTGATATTTTGAAAGTTGATTTTTGAATATAGAAAAATAAACCTTTAGCACAAATGTATTTTCACCTCCAATGCCATCATATGTAATAAATTCAATAATCACTTAATTGTTCATTTTATTGTTTATAACAACAATGGACTAATGATCATTTCGATGGCAATGCCGCCATCATCGACAGTGAATTAGCCCATTATTGTTATAAATAGCAAAGTGAACAATAAATGATTATTGTACACTTTATAATACATTGTGGTGTTGGAGGTAAAAATTATTGTATTAAACCGAATTTGCCACACTTTCAAAACAAATAGTAAATAAACCTATTTTTTTATTTGCCGACGTTAAACGGTATTAAGAATAAGTCAAAATTTATTTATTTTTACTTTTGTCAATCAATTGTTATATTTTAACTCATTGAGTAAATATTTGATAATATTAGAAAATTTTAAAACTAATTTTAGAACGTATGCCATCTTATATAATAAAAATCAATTAAATCAATATAAAAACTCAAGACAGAATTAAAAAGTAGGGTTAAATTCGATGAAAAATAATTTAAATGTTGATTTTTCAAGTGAGATAAAATGTTTTAAAATCGACTTCAATAGAATTACATACAAGATTAGTAAAAAATTGACAGGACGATTAGTTTTATACTGTTTTAATATTTCTTAAATATATATTTGTTAAATACACTTAATTTATACGCGTTGGACATTTGTCTTTTTTTATTTTTTTAATATATTTATCTATAGAATATAATAAAGTTGTCTTTAATATTTATTTTAAATCGTATTAACATTTGTAGATATTTACAGAAAGAAAATATGTTTTAATTTTAATTTTACGTTAAATCGCATGATGGAACTAATTAACTATAATTAAGTGTTATAATTCATTAAACAGTCATAATATCATCGGGTTTATCTTGATTTTCTCTACTTCTACAGGGTTTAAATGTGATGAACCCAAATATATAACTTAACGATCGAAATATTTTCCAACTACTTTGTTTTCGTTCAGTTGTCTCCATTGAAATACATTCATTACTACCTATTTGAAAACGTTCGTTGATATGTATATGCTCGAACATATTTGTTTTACTGTTTTCTTTTTGATCGGTTGGATGCGTTTCTTTGCGAATCGTTTTATCTAGTTGGTCGACAGAGATTTTTATTTCATCGGTCTGATTATTCGAATCGCCTGATGGTGCATTGAGTAAATTCGTATAACCTGGTCGTCGACCAAGCTCGATGAAATCGTTACAGAATACTCGTTGTTCGATGTTGTCGATTTCTATACCAGAAAATGATCCGTATTGGCGTATCATTTCGTCTCAAGTTTATTGAAACTAAAAAATGAAAATATATAATAATAAAAGTTTGCTTTTTTATTCAGTATTGAACTTGAGTAATAAATGAATGTGAAATTTGTTGATAATTTTTTATTAATATAAGAATAAATAAATCTTGAATTTATTTTGGGTTTTTAAATAGTAAAAAAATTAATAAATTGTTGGATAAACTAATAAAAATCATTATGATTAAATATAAGAAAAATCTATTGGTTGTTTTGGAGCTGTGGCTGATTCACTTTACACAAATGAATTTTCACCCCAACACCACAATAATTTAAAGTGTTCAATAATCACTTATTGTTCATTTGTAATTTATAATTATATTGGCTGATGCATTTCGATGGCGACACCAACGAAAGGCTCTGATGATGATGGCATCGCTATCGAAATGCATCAGCCGATATAATTGTAAATTACAAGTGAACAATAAGTGATTATTGAACATTTTAAATTATTGTGGTGTTGGGGTGAAAATTCATGTGTGTAAATATAAGAAAAATCTAATGTTGATTTATTTTTCAAAAAAGCAAAAACGTTTATTTTAAGAAATCACATTTAATTTTTACTACTCAGACTTTTTTTTAAAAAAAGTGTTTAAATAAAATATTGTATTATATTAACATTATAATACAAGATTTTAACTTTGGTTATTTTTATATTTTATGCTATATGATTGAGGATGTAATATAAGCATTTGAATATTTTTGTATAATCAAAAATACATATTGATCTTTTTTATTTAATGATAAATATGTGTGCTCTACATACGTATAATTAATTAATATCTTTTTATATTCAAGTAGGATTGTAATTAAAACTCATCTAATATATTTATATCAGATAATTTTAACAATTTAAAAGTGTTATTCTTGAAAGAAGAAACTGTTAGTTTTCTATCTTTGATTTATTATTCACATATAAATACAGCCAATATTTTAAATTTAATATTGAGATTGACAATCAAAAGTAGCTTACATTTCTATATTTAATTTAAATATTAGGTTATAATTTTTTATTAAGTTTAATATGAATATTTATCGTTGTATAATTTCGAAATTATAGTTAATTTGTCATTATTATATAAATAAATAAATAAAACTCGATCTTACCTTATTTTAGTTAAGAAATTGACATTCTTTCACTCGATTTGACATAAAATAAAACAAATGTTCAATTGTTTCAAATACATTTATTATAATAAATGTTATTTATTGTCTGTATTATTTACTTGTGATTAAATATTGTGATAATTTTCTGTTTTTAATAATTAATAACTTGTAGAAAATATTAAAACAGTGTTCAGTGATTATAAATATGTAACAAATACATATTTATAATAATTTAATAAACAAAAGGTGTATATATATATATATATATATATATAATGTGATTTATAAAGACATTCCGTTATACTACAATATTAATTAAGAAAATATTTCTTAATGTTGTGCAAGAAACGATTATAAGAAATCATTGCCTGTGATTTAATTTCAGAAGATAGATATATACAGAGAATAACAATGTTGTTTGAAAATATTTTTAACTCCTTCGAAGAATTCGATTATTTAACGATTGTTAAACGCATACCTCGTACTAAATTGAGGTGAAAAGATAAATATAAATAAAACACACGACAATATATATATATATATATATATATATATATATATATATATATATATATATATATATATACGCATGATGTAGAAAACCGCGAAATACAAATATTAATTTCACAAGTAAATTTCTTAGCGGCGCCATTTTTCTGGCAATTAAACTTGAAATATGGCAAACGACTTGTGCTCGACATATCAACATTTCAATGCGCTCATTATACTTGTAAACACGTTGAAGATATTTGTACTTGATATGTTACTACACCTACGTATTTACACATTTTATATTTGAATTATCCGTATGAATAATTTCTTATGATGTTGATTGTTTTATTTGTAATTGAAATCACATTACTGCAACTGGGATTACTAACCGAGAACGTTTTGCTTTTATCCGTTTAATATTTGTTTCAGTTCTTTTGATTGTTGGAAATATGAGGTTTTGAAAGGGATTTTAAATTTTATATATATATATATATATATATATATATATATATATATATATATATATATATATATAAGAAAAAGAAAGATAATTATAATTAAAAAAAAATTGTTTAATTTATAACAATAAATAAGTGCATTTAATAAAAAAGATAAAAAGTTTATCTTTACACAAATGAATTTTAACCTCAACACCACAATAATTTAAATTGTTCAATAATCACTTGTTGTTCACTTTATTATTTATAATTATATCGGCTGATGCATTTCGATGGTTGATTGAACTGATGATTTCTGTTGAACAGAAAAGCTCTGACGATGATGGCGTCGCCATCGAAATGCATCAGCCGATATAATTATAAATAATAAATGAACAACAAGTGATTATTAAACACTTTAAATTATTGTGGTGTTGGGGTTAAAATTCATTTGTGTAAAGTGAATCAGCCACAGTTCCAAAACAACCAATAAGTTTATCTTTGTTATTTTTTCCAAATATTTAATTATTGAGTATTTGACTGATATATAAGTTAATATTGTAATGTCATACTTTTTATATTTTATAGAATTTTTAATTTATTAAGTGACATATTTTTGATGATTGATTTTATGAAATGTTTTATAAGTTTTTTTTTCAATAAAAAAGGACCTTATTCTGAATCAATATTTAACTAGTTTTCAAAAATAGCAACTTGCTAATATCCAAATTATATATTCAGATAAAAAAATATTATTAATATATCTTTAAAATAGAATTTACTCATTTTGTAATTTTATTTTTCTAAAAAATGTGATTATCATAATATAAAAACTTTACTTGTTTTTAATGTCATACTATTTATAAATTTATCTTTATTTATTCCAAAATATCTACAAAATAAATTCTTTTTAAAAATGATAGTTTTTTTTATTATTTTAAATATGTCTATGTACCATATTTTTTTATTTTTTTCCGAGTAAAAACATTCATATTGTTATAACGGTTATCATATACAGTAAAATTAAAAATACTTATTTATTATTCTTTAGTATTGTTTTCGTACACAAAGTCTTAACTTAATGGTAATTAAAATTGCTGATAATTTATTTGACACAGGTGACAATGTAGCTTATATTGTCACAAATTGATTCTGTTTCTAGAAAGTTAATCTTTGAATAGGACAGTAAAACGAGAATTAATTAGAAAATTGCTTGAGAATTAAATATAGCTGGTATAAAATTGTCTAAAGCACTCAATATAACAAGATGAAGTATTTTGGCTGAATATAAACATGTTAATTCACCTGTAGCGTTACGACGCATAGAAAATCGCTCTTTCATAAATAGATTGGCTTAAGAACCTGTAAGTGATGTTGAATATTTTAGTGGAAAGGTTGTCAAGTATATATCAGTAGCGCACAGATTAAATTTACGATATAATAAAAGTTGAAAAGTTATTGTTTTTGCTCGAATAATATTTAGGTTTATTACTGTTATCTTAAAATGTTTTCTTAACATGAATAATTATATTGTGATTTATTTTTTTCATATAATGATCCAAAATATTGTTGTTTTTATTTTTATAAAAATATTTTTTACTACTTGTTAAAAATAATCTATCTATTTTTCCATTTATCCCTCTCTCTCTCTCTCTCTCTCTCTCTCTCTATATATATATATATATATATATATAAATTATTATATAAATTAAAAGTAAAATGAGTAATTTAAATAATAATTGTATATTATTAAGACTAATGTATAGGCAAATGTATTTTATGTATGTTTCTATTTAGATATCTTTAACTGACATAAATTAATTGTTTTCTCTATTAAAAATTATTCATGTGACATTCATTCCCATCAAATCATCTGTAGTAAATATTTGTTAGTTAATTTTTTTACGTTTGAAAAAACTTATGTTGAAATAGTTTTCTAACTAAAGCGTGAAAATCGAAATGAGCCAGATTTGAAAATAAGTTAGAATTCATTAGATTGATCTTCTCCGACACTGACTTATTAGAAGATAGACGTAGTTGATAAGTTTTTCTTGAAAAAATTGGCACGTTTACAATTTTACAACGATGTTTTACCGATACAGTAAATTTCAAATTTATGCATACTAATTGTGTATATCTGTAGCAAATATGAGACATCTATAAATTATTTCATGTTAAAAACGTTAAAGATTAAAAAAACAATTACATTTATCAGAACATTATGTTGGCATTTTTATAAGTAATTTATTATATATATATATATATATATATATATATATATATATATATATTCACACACTGTTGGTTTATTTTTTAATAAAAATGTTTCCATACTTAATATAAATTTTTAAAATATTTATAATAAAGCAGATTGTAATGAATTAAAAAAATAACTTTTTTTAATATAATTAACAATGATTAATTTAATTCTCATGTACTACAAAATAAAAGTGATTATTATGTATAACATACTTTATATCAAAATATACTTAAATTATTATTTTTCTATTTAATATTTTAGTATTGTATAAGTGATATATTTTTTATGATTTATTCTTTTTTTGATTTTAATAATTGTTGATAGCAATTATATTGGTTTTTGAAATTTCTTCCAAAATAGTCTTCTAAATTTCTATATATTCCTGAATACATACATAAAAGTACAATATTTCTCTTTCAGCTCTTTTAATATGCAATAAGCTTTTCTGAAAGAATTTTCATTTTTTTTTAAGTCATGTTAATTCTTCATTTTTTATTAATATATATATATATTTAATAAATAAAATTTAAGTCATATTTATATTACTTTCTTTTTTATCTTTTTTTATTATACAGATTGAAATTTATGTATATATATATATATATATATATATATATATATATATTTATATATATATATATATATATATATATAGAGAGAGAGAGAGAGAGAGAGAGAGAGAGTCATCCAAATGTAACGCCTAGATTTGTGTTTTATTAAAAAGAAACATAAGTAACTATACACATGTTTCCCTATACACATGTTCCTTTTTAATAAAGCACAAGTCTAGGCGTTATATTTAGATGACTCTCTCTCTCTCTCTCTCTCTCTATATATATATATATATATATATATATATATAGGGTGGTTGAAATGAGTCTGAAAGATTTAGGCATATAGTTACTTTTTTATTATCATTTACTGTTCTTTAGTTTTATTTTGGCAACCCTTTGTACCAAAATTAAAATAACATTTAATGGAATTTTAATTACATTTCTAAATATTACAGATGATTTTTTCTTGACATAATTTTGAGTCTAGTTTTTGCTTATTTTAAATTTAAGAGATGATTTTTTTTGAATGTACAATGAATTTTTTTTAAAATTTATCGATTTAAAATTTAATATCTACCTACTTATTTAAGACCTACTCTGTTAATAACATTCTTTCCAATAAAAATTCATCAAATTTTTATTTTTATCAAAGTTCTATAAAACATTTCGTGTTTCATCAAAGCATATGTGCAAGCATTGCGCAAAATCATTAAAAACGAGATTGAATTTATGTTTTTGTTGGAACGAATCTAATCTAAAACAATTTATTTTTTGAAAATACATTCATTGGCGCATGTTTATAATTGAAACGCTCTTTTAAAAAAATCAATTTGTAAATGTTCCTCTCTAAATATTAGTTCTTTGAAAATTGTGGCAAGTATTCAAATATAAATTTCATTTTGGAGAAATATTTTTAGTAATTTAAATTTAATTTGCATATTAAAAAAAGACATTTTTATGTACATATCATCATCTTCAACAGTAGCAACATCCTCTTTTTATCCACTGCTGGATGAAGGTTTCTTCCAAAATTTCCACTTCGACCAATCCAGTATCTTTCTTTTCTAATCTATTCTACTGAATTTTCTTACATCTCTGTCCATGTTTCTCTCTCTCTCTCTCTCTCTCTCTCTATATATATATATATATATATATATATATATATATTTATCATCAGTCACATGTATGAACAATTATATATGTATATGATTTTGTTTGTCAGTTTAAAACGAATTATTGTTTACTTGCCAGAGCAGACGAATTAAAACGTACATCATTGTGATATAAAACGTAATTACAAACACCTTTATCTAAAAATAAGTACATAATTTCACGTGTCTGTATGGTTATAAATAAAAAAACAATTTATTTTACAATTTTCGTTTGAAATTTTTCATAAAGCAATACGAATAAATAGACATGTCTTTTTACAGGTGACATTTTTGTCCTTGCCAGGTAATTTAATTATATAAGTAATACGTTCATCTCTTCATATAAAAACATATTACGCCACAATTCAACACTAGCTATCACCTTTGAAACTACGTTGACATCATGCCAAATTGGTAAAACTGCCTTGTCATTAGGCATCTTGCTAAAAACTTTCAATATCTGATGCCTAACTAAATATTGAATGAATTCAAATTTACTGATTATTGGCATCGAACGAAATAGTTCATTGTATTATTAATGAATTCAGAAATGAAAATATTTAAGGTCCAATTATAAAATTTTATATTTACATACATATATAATATTCGATTGCCAAATTTAAAACTATATATATATATATATATATATATATATATATATATATATATATATATATATATGCATATGTGTGTATTTCTGAGAAATAAGATCAATAAACATGTTTTTCAAATACACTGTGTTGCTATCAAATAGGATATGTGACCCATTTTGTATTCATTTTTATTGTTATTTGTTAGAAAATTATATTAAGATTATAAAAAGTATTCGTCTTGTTTTTCTACTGAACTTTTCGTAACATATTCATGAGTCATCGCACATACTTTTTTAGATAGTTCGAAAATATCTATACACATGTTTAGAAAAAAAAACAACCACGTGATATTTTCAAGTAGTAATAGAAAGTATTCGAATATAATTCTTATCTAAAATATACTTATACAATTTTGCACATGTTTACGTCTATGTTTGTGTCTTTGTTGTTGACTCTTTTTCTCTGTCTTTCTTTCTTTATACACACACACATCCATATATATATATATATATATATATATATATATATATATATATATATATGTGTGTGTGTGTGTGTGTATGGAAGAAGAGCGTTCGAACCCCGGTTGAAGATAAACAGTCCTCACCAATCAGTTTGATCAGCGTGTTGAATATGACCAAATATTATTGGGTGGTAACATTCATTGGGGGTATTCACACTAGTCAACATTCATACAGTATTCATGCCTTCACACTCTTTTATCGTCAAATTCCACCACCTAAAAAAATTAGTTTTAGGGTAAGAGCGTGTGAGACGAGTGGTAATGGACCATGAATACTGTATGAATGTTGACTAGTGTGAATACCCCCAATGAATGTTACCCCAATTGAGGCTTTCGTTCATCAGTGTACTGATACAAGCTGATATAATGATGATATAATATCAGAATGAGGGTATAATGATGTTATAACACATTCATCATCGCTCACTCAAAAAAAGATGCTTTTTATTTAAATATTAAGTTGTATATTCTTGATGGGACTCTCTCTCTCTTTCTCTCTCTCTCTCTCTCTCTATATATATATACATAAATAAAAAATAGAATTAATTTTTAAGCAATATTTTCTACTTTTTTAAAACAAAATATAGAATTAATATATTTTTTAAAAATTTTAATACAGTTATTTTCAATTCATTTATATTTTTATAGTAGAAAATTAACAAATAAAAAGATAATTAAAAAATCTTGTATGTAATGTATGGAATATTTTTTTAAGCTTGATAGAACTTTAAATTGAATCCCTATTTAAAGTTGTATCTAACCTAAAAAAACATCTTGATCATACCTTTATATTAACATACACACAGATACATACACAGATGTATATATTATATATAAAGGTTTTTTTTAAGTCAGATATAAATTTCAAAAGGGATTCAATTTAAAGTTTTATCACACTTAAAAAATATCCTATAGGTGTTTAATTGTAATTAAATATTAGAACCGATTTGGTTTTAAAAAAATCTGATCAATATTGGTTAAAAAATTTAATAAAGTTATTGTAATATATACATTATGATTTTCAATTCGAGCCGTATTTTTCTAAATATCATCTATATTTCATTTTTTAATCAAATAATTTTTAGTTGTTTCTTCTTCTTAATATCAACAAATTAATTCAAACATTTTTTTTTATGATATTGTATATTTACATTTTCATATTATGCATTATTGTAAATAATAATTGAAAATATTTAAATAAATGATCATTAAATTTCTCATTAATAAAAATATATTCAAAATATTTTTTCTAATTATTAGGAAAATATTTGGTTTAATTCTAATTAAAAATATTATATTATCAAAAAAAATATTTAAAATAAATCCTCTTAAATATTTCTTTATATATGAAAAACTAAATTGATTAACAATGAAAATATAAAATTATAAAAACAAACATGAACAATTTTATTTATTCGAATTATGAAAAAATACAAGCATGTCTAAATGTTACAAAGATTACAGAGTTTTATTTTAATAAATTCAATCTGTTCAAAAATTTCTTTAGTTACAAACTCTGTCCAAATCCTAAAATTTCTTTGATATGCCACTAATTTACTTTATCTCATTCATGCATCAAAATTTGATTTTGTCAAAGCTGCTCTATGAAAAAGAATCTTACTGTAAAGCCATTTACACATAATTTTATTTCTGAAAGATTTGAGGAATGCAGACAAATCGTTTACATTCTTTTAATGAACAGTCATCAATCTTTAAACTTAAATATTTATTATAAGTTATACTTTAAAACACTCGATGTTAAATGTTTATTTACACAGTTTTATCATTTCATTCTTGTTTTCAAATAACTTCACCATTATCGTATCTCCCACGTATATCCATTCACGTATTCGCACGCTCATAAATCACATAGTTAAATTTAAAAAATGCGTGGTTATGTTAGGCATAATTGTTTTTTTATACGTTTTATGATATGCGTGTTTGAATTAATGTATTTAAATAACTAGACGTATCTAAAAACGTATGCGTGTGATCTTTGGATTACATAGATGTTATAACATCAAATATCAAAAATAAGTTTTGAAATTAATGGATTGATCAAAAGGAAAAATGAATAATGCATAAAAAGAGTAAAATATAAACACTGCGGTTAATTGGTTACATATAAATAAGATAATTTTCAACAAACTTCTTTTATTTCAGTTCATAAAATAATATTTTGATTACATTTTATATACTCGGACAAAAAATTGTACTGTAGGCGTTTTGTTTATTCTGTATAGTGGATCTAGGGAAAAATCTAATTTAATTGAAATGTGTTTATGAAAGTCTTGTTTGTTTTTTTCTAATAAAAACGAATTACTTTCTTTTAAATATTTTATCATTGAAAGAAAATTACTATTTTCTATAACTATTTTTCGAAAATCTCAAATTTATTGTTGGAATACCAAATAATAATAATATTTGTAAATTTGTAAAATATAAAAAATCCAGTAATATATTTCTGATAATATTCAATGTAATTATATTTGAAGGACATGAAAAATAAATAAAAATATTTTATCTTAAATTTATTTTAATATACATTGAAATACAATTTTTGTTATATTGTGATAATGATTCATTTTTTTAATAAAACTAAATATGTTTCTATTTAATTTAATCCATGTAATCGACTGAATAAAAATTAAAAAAAAATATTTTACTTCATACATTACAATCAAAAAGACTTTCTCATCGACTGAATAAATTCTTATTTCATTTAAAAAGTTAAAATTTTTACTATAGTTTATTGACAAAGTTATTGATAGATATTTGATTATGTTATAATATATAAAATTTTCCCTCGGGGGAGCCTGTAACCCCTAGAGGGCGCGTCCCCAGGTGGAGAATAGGGGATTGTCGTCCATATATGGATGGTAGGAGGAAAATAAATACCTCCCGCGGACCAACAGGCACTGTAGAGTCTAATTAAAAATTAAGGAACACAACATCAGTTTTCCAGATTAGGAGAACTGATATTGAATAAATTTAGAAACTGATTTTAAAATAATCATGAGAAGGAAACGAACAACTATTCTCGTATAAAATATGTTTTTCTAGAAAAACAAAATTAAATGCCAGAAAGTGGATTGTAGAATTATTTAAATTGGTAGATGATAGAAAACTTACTCAGAGTTAACTATTTATAGGTAAAATCTGTAACCTAAAATCACATTTAAAACACATATTTGAAATTTTGAGCTTTGTTGTAATTGATATTTCATTATATTGAATAAACATAATTTTAAACAACATATTTCTTATTTTTTCAAAAATTAATTGAAAGTGATTATAAATTAAAAGTGATTATTGAACAAAAAATAGACTGTTTCTTTTTTAACTTTGATTTAATGTATAATATGTATAAAATAATTTAAAGTTGATGATTTTTGCATTATAGGATTATATTTTATAAAATATACATTTTTATTGATTACTAAATAAATTTCATTTAAAAATATATTCCCATATCGATTATTTAGATTCTGTTTTCATTTTTAGTGAGCCTAAAAATAGACAAATTTAGAATCTTATTAAATTCAATGAAAGGTTTATATAATAATTAAAAAATGTATTTCTGGATTATAATTAATCTTGACGTTAATTGATAAAAGCATATTTTTATATTAGTAATTTTGTTTTAAATCCAAAGTACGTGTTTTATAAATTTAAATTATTATTAAATTTATGTATTATTATGATATTTAAAAGTTTATTCATTTTTAATATCATTTTTAAAACATATTTTTTTTAATAAAACTTTATAGTTTTTTATATTCATATTTCTATTTAATGTGTGTTGAAAATACATATAGATGTATGAGGTTAGAAATGCAGTAAGATGTTTTTTAAAGTGTGATAGAAATGTATAGTGAAATTAATTTAAATTTCTGTCACGTTTAAAAAAATATTCTATATTATGAAATTAATAATTGTATATATATATCTATATATATATATATATATATATATATATATATATACATATAATCATATATCAACCCACTGCTAAGTGAAAGCTTCATCGAATGTTATTTGGTTCACTTATTTCTTTTTCCAAGATTTTTCCAATGTTTCTTGTCTGCGACCAATCTTATCCAACCCTCACTTTCACAACAATTTACAATAAAACTGTCTCCTTATCTGATTCATTTCACTAGTTTGATTTTGGCTGAGAAATCTTCGATTCTGATTTGAAGTGTTATATTTTTATACATTTTAATAATTTCAACTAATTTTTATTATTTTGTGCTGCTTTAAAGATAACAGTAATGATGCAAAATTAATTGAATAAAACGCTTTTCAAAATTCACAAACACTAAATATAAAGGGGTTTTTTAAGCATGATAGAACTTTAAATTAAATTCCTATCGAAAGTTCTATCTAACTTAAAAAACATTCTTTATATATGTATGTGTGTGTATGTATATATAAGTGTGTTCTTTTAGGTTAGATAGACTTCAATAGGGATTCAATTTAAAATTCTATCACGCTTAAAAAACACCTATATAAAGGTTATTCTTTTCAGTTGTATCTTTCTTGCAATTGAAGATGGTCTATTGTACAAAAATTATATATATATATATATATATATATATATATATATATATATATATATATATATATATATATATATATATATATATATATATAATTTTATTATTGCAATATTTATAGTCATTATGAAGGGTGGCCCAAATGAGACTAAAGGATAATAAATGCAAGTATGCAAACAAATGTATGTTTAAGCTCTTCATTCTCATTATAACTACCCTATATTTGTATTTTAAAGTTCTATATCTCTTATCTTTCCTTCATAAAGCTTTAATTATGATTTATTAACTGTATCTTTTTATATACATGCATATATATATATATATATATATATATATATATATATATATATATATATATATATATATATATATATATATATATATATATATATATATATATATATATATATATATATATATATATATATATATATATATATATATATATATATATATATATATATATATATATATATATATTTATATATAAAATGTAGAGGAGGTCATAAATAAGTAGTTAACATGATTTGTTGACTAATTGACTAGTGTATCATGTGTTGTGTTACATTTATGGCGTGTGTTATCTTTCATTAATGAAAAGAGATTGTTTTGAATGCTTAATGAGCTTAAATTTTGACAGTGCTCTAAAATAGTTTAAAGAAAATAAATATATATTTATATAATTTTGTTTATTTTTCTTGTACGTGATAATATCTTAGACGTTGACATGCTCTAAAATTTTCACTAATAAATCAATCAGTTTATTTTTTTATTAACACTCAGAATATTTCATTTCTTAATTATCTAGACTCTTAATTGATGATGTTGGTTAAATCGTCGATCATCTGATACTTCCGTTATAACTGACAAATTGAAAACTTGATAATTGATAAAATCGAAATATAATTGTAAATACTGATTGAGTAAATATGTATTTATTTAATGTTTTTTTTAGGGAAATAGGTAAATATTCCTGTCGTAATATTAAATATGTTACTGTTTTACTTTCCACGTTCCAATTAGGGCCAAACAGTGTTCCGTTTTCGTAAAAATTTTTTTAAAAATATTTTTGTAAAAAATAATCTGGCATCAACAACAAGAATCACGTAGGTGTGAACCTCATGAATGCCATCAATTATGTAGCTGTGTCAAGCATCTAATCATCAAGAGTAAAAAGACTCTGTTTAGTGTGACATCACTAAGGTAAATAAAAAAAAGTGGACGATGCCAACTGCGTGGAAAGAATGCTTACATCCGGACAGCTTTATCTGTTTTTAAACGTACGGACGTCATTGTAGTGTTTGTTAAAAAAATTTAAATTGACAAATAAACAAACCCATCTTTATAAAACGCTGTTGTTACAAATGCTACAAATATTTCGGATTATATAAGTTTTTTTAAAAATGAAATTTGTAAAGTTTTAAAATTCAAAATTATTTATAATATTTTTAATATATATATATTATATAAGTGATTGGTTATAATTTTGGAAGATCGAAGTTAAAAACCGTGTATTTAGGATAACTCATTAAAAAAAGGAACATTTATAAATGAAATAAGTAAAAGAATAAAAATGAGATGGTGTCAACTCGAAAAAAATCATATTATGAATTCGAATATTCCTTTATATTTAAAGAAAAAAGTTTGAGATAAATGAATCTTACCTGATTCACTTATGGAAATTAAACATGGATCTCAAATGCCAGAATAATTCAACAGTTCTTGACAATATAAATAAACATGAAAAAGTGCATCTTAGGAATAACACATAAAGACAAAAAGAGAAATGAGAAGATCAGAAAGAAAATTAAAATTTCTGATGTTCGAGTTAAATTGAAAAATTTTAAATGGAAATGGGATGGTTAAAAAACAAAGATGTATTCCAGAAACATGAAAAAGCTTAAGGATAAGTGGATCACACACATAAAAAAAATCTTTGAAATAGAATGGAAGAAAAATGCATTGAATTGTTGAATTAGAACGTTTTGGAAGAGGTCTTTTTCCAAAATGAATGGAAAGGAGTTGATACTGATGATATATAAGTGAATAAATGAAAATGAATACATTAATATTTTATATTTATTAGGTTTGATATTATATGCATATAAATAAATGTAATGTAAAAGTACGTACAGGTATATAAAAGCATCTCTTTCCCTCTCTCTCTTTCTCTATTTCTCTGTCTCTTTATATATAGATATACATATATATGATTGAATTAAATGATAGTTTATTTAGTTTTAACGAAAAAAATAATTTAATTGTAATCCAGAAAAGAATATAAATTTAGTACAATAATAATTAAAAAATATAATTTTTATATCCATTATTTTTTTAATTTTATCAATTATTAGAATTTCCAAATTAATAAAGTGAATTTTTATCTGTAAAAATTTATCTACATTTTTTTATTTCATTTTACTATTTATAAAAATATATTAATAACATCATCAATATGAAAAAAATAAATTTTCTTGATATTACATACTCATTTTTAAAAAAATGATTGCACGAAATTAAACAGTATATCACAAAATTAACAAAACTGAAAAGAACTTGACATTAAAAATAAGTACTTAAACACGTGGTTTCTTAATTATAATCCTACTTTTTTATATTTATTAATTGTATGTAGAGTCAAATGTTCGATAATAAATTTTATTAAAAATATATATAATACCACATTTCTTTACTAATTCTCTTATACACTGTCAGAATTCTAACGTTTCTGTTTCATAGATTTTATTTACAAAACATGTAATAATTTATAAGTTAACCTTGTCAGATTAATACTATTTTGTTGTTATGCCAAATTCTGAAATAACCTATTACAATAGTTTTTTTTAATACTCTAGTCAAGGACATTTGCATTTTATAGGTATTGAAAATAATAATTATACAAATAAAATTTATTTGAAGTACAATAAAGCTTTGAAAATGTACGTGGATTACAATAAAACAAAAATAAATATTATATTTCAAATCATAAAATTTCAAATGACCTAATATTTATTTTCATTGCTTCAGTTATAAACGACAATTTTCAAGTATAATTCATTACACCTTAAAATCTATTTCAATTTGTATTATTTTTCATACCACGGTGCTCCACCCCTTACTCGCTTCATTCGTAGAACACCGAATTTGTTTCTATTTAACAATATAAATAAGTTATAAAGAATAAAACGTTTAGAAAACTATGTTAATATTTCTGTATAAACGATGTTTATAATATTATAACATATATAGGTGATTATTGAGAGCAAGGGTTCTTGCACGATTTTTCGAACTGAGGAAATAACTAAAGCAGTTTCTGCGAGAGCGAAAATATGATATAGTAGAGAATTTCTTGAATGAGGAATAGATGGATAATTTTACGTATATGACGGACATATTTAGCCTTCTTAACGACCTTAATATTTCTCTTCAAGGATCTTGTAAAAATATGTTTAAACGAGAAATAACATTAATGCGTTCAAAAAGAAGCGAGCTCTTTGGTATAGTCACGTACAAGAGGAAGGTATAGAAATGTTTCCACTTTTGGGAGAATTTTTGATTGCTGCTGATGTCAACCAGAAAATCATATACAACATAATTAGTCAATATTTAAGGGTGTTAGCTGAAAACTTTAATAAAAACTTCCCTGAAAATGAGGATCCTCATAAAGGAAACCTCTGGATTAATAATCTCTTCTTGAAAAATATAAAATCATGTGCATTTGATCTTCTTGAAAAAGAAAAACTGACCGAGTTGTCTTCTGATGTCACTCTGGTGTTTAGACATAACATGCAATCATTGTTTCAATTTTGGATATGACTCGAAAAAGAATATCCATCTCTGAATTATAAAACTATCGAATTTTTGTTCGTTTTTTCGATTTGCTATTTATATCAAAAGACTTTTTTAGTCATGTTAGTGATAAAAACCAAACAGAGAAATCGAATGGATGTTATTGCATTGGTTTGTCTATCAAATTTTCTAACCTCTAAGCAGTAGTAGTTGTCCAACTAGCTAAAAATTGTAATCTTAGCACTAGATTTAATAACTAAAATACTATTCATATGGTTTTTGTTTTTGTCTTAGCCATCAGCCGATCCATGAAATATTTTCCTATTTTCCCCGGTTCGCAAGTGTAATAAGAAGAACGCTGTTCCAAAACATTCATTATCACAATAAAAATGTTTACATTATTTAGTATTTATAAATGTTTACTGTTAAAATATTTTGTTTAATTAAAATAAAGACAATAGAGAAATGTTCTTTGTTAAAGAAAGAAATTAACGATTGCGTAAGAAAATTGAAAAATGTTTACATCGCTTTGAGACTTGAAAATAAACAAATACAAAACAAATTTAGCAAATGAAGTTAAAACTATTCGAAATTATTTTGCATGTTTTTCTCATATCGTTTTGTTATTTCTTCGATTCCTATAATTAGTACCTGTATTTATAAGTTTTTGTCACAAACATTAAAAACATGTCTATGTATTTTTGGCCGTCTGGATATTTGACGCGAAGATGATAACCTTGTCAGTAGCGCACGAAATATCAGGTGTATCTTGGCAAGGTTTATCCGGAAAGTGGATATGCAGCATCATTCTTCTACAGTTATGACTAAGATAACATTAAGATAAGTATTATCATAAAACCGCCGACGTCTTTTGTTCTACCGCATTCTTATTTTACTCATTAACTTGTAACATGTTCGCATTCAGGTTTAACGCCAACAATGTGTCATCTCCGACGCAAACAATATAACGAAAACTTGAAAATAGATTCAAAATTCTCGGCGACGAAATATTTTTTTTCCAAACACTCGATAATAAATGTTACAGTGAATTGATTTGAATATTAACTAAATTCTTTCTTCAAACAACATTCGTAAAAAAATCATGTTATCTAATAGTGTCGTGTATTTTTGGTTTGTAGATAAAATAAGATGTCAAAATACAGTCGAACATTTCATTTGAAAAATTTGTTTGCAACACACATACCGTTATGTGTATTTGTTCGTTCATACTTGACTTTCGATTTGTCCTTAAGTCTCGATTATTTTTATACTAGTCTTTCTGAAAGACATTGCCCTCAAATATCAACAGAATTTATTTTAGGTCTCTTGTATATCACTGTGATTGATTCCTTTCTCTCAATTTTGATTGTTCTTATTGATGTTTGTTTTATACAAATGGAAAATGAATCATTGTCGTTTTAAAACTTATCTTCTAATTTTATAGAACGAAGCAATTTTAATTTTTATTATAGACAACTCTGCTTTAAATCAATTTCATAAGGACAGTATTTTTCATTTAATTAATTTAATTTTTAATAATAAATGAAAATTTCAATTATTAAAATTATATAAATTTAATAAATTGTCATAAATTATAATTCTTTTCTATAAAATGTTAAAAGATATTTTTTTTATAAATTTCAAACTATACGTTAATTCAACAAAAGGTAATTTAAAAAGAAAAAAACAGAAATATTTGAAATCAGATATTTTTATCATTTGAATATTTTTTTCATAATTTATATTGAAATATTTTTTTTCAAACAAATATTTTTTTAAAAAAACATTTTATATTTCTAGTTTGGAGTTGAAGGTTTTAATTTATTTTTGAATTTAAAATTAATCTGAAAAATTATTAAAAAATAAATGTATATATTTAAAAAAAAATATTCAGTATAATTTATTATTCAAAAATAAATATTTTCTTTATAATATTATATATTGCTGTTGATATTAACCCTACGACGGTCAAATGGTGAAACTTCCATCCATCGTAAGGGAAAATTTGACAGACCCAACTGTTTATTATTATGTAATGAATTATATAGTCAATTCTTCATTTCAATAAAATTTCTAAGGTAAATATTTCTGTTATTTAAGGCATTTGTAGAAATTTATAGTCAGAAAGGTACAAAATATCTTTTATTTCTAAGATTGATATTTTCTGAGAAAACTAGTAAATAAGAGGATGTATGACTTTTCATTTTAATGTTTAATACGTTTAATCTCTTATTGATATTTTTAATAAATTTATAGGGTAACCCAAGTGAGACTAAAGGATATAATGTAAAAATATGTCTAAACCTTCAGTCTTATTTGAGTCACTCAGTATTTATAACAGATTTGTAAGTAAAATAGTGTATTTTTGTTACTTGTTAGAATTTAACCCTGTTTTTCACTAATTATTAGTCCCGTATAACACAGCATTTCTTATAAAACTAATCATTATGTGTATGGAGGTTACCTATATTTAGAATTTATGTTTTTTTAATAACTTATTCTTATTCCAAATTTGTTAAAATATATTAGTTATTATTTTATAAGAAATGTTAAAAATATATTAGTCTTATCCGACATTTTAAATGAAAGGGGATAACAATTGTTAATTTTTTGATATTAAAAATTAATATATAATTAATTGACATAAATTACAAACAATATTAATGTATAGAAATTAAAATATCGGAAATGAAATTATAATAAAATAATTTAATAAAATTATATTCAAAGTCTATAGTTAAGAAACTTTGTCTTAATTGAAATTCAAAAAAATTCGGTTTAGTAACAAATATATTTGTAATTGCTCTTGCATGCCTACATGTTTATTTTAGTAAATTATTATTTTTATAAACTCATGTTTACACTTATACTTCAGTATACATTCTTTCGTAGAAAAATTTAGAAGATGTATTCATCAGCTCGTAAATGCAAGTAATATTTTATATCATAGTGAATGTAACATGTAAAAGAAAACTTCAAGGACCACGTTATTATTAGTACTAAAGCATTTTTTTAATACGAAATGTTATTTTTAAAGAATTCGTAAGTGAGTCACTGCTATTTCATTATTATAAAGTGTAATTTTTGTATTACAAAAAACATATTAATATATTTATATATTTCTATTAATAAAAATTATTATTCATTTGAAATAATTATAAATTTATTAACTGCAAAAATACTTATAAATAAATTAGTTATATAAAAGTTCAATCAGTTTTTTACCCAATATTTTTATTAATAGCAAAATTAAAATGTCTTCACTGTGATATTGCATTCACTATTTGATGACTTTTTTATGGTTGTTTATGTAGTATAAAGTTATTTATTGCTTTTATTCAAATATTTGAAAACCTGAGTTATGTTATTTTTGTCATATGTTGAAATTTATATTATTTGTCGCTCGAACAAAATATTGACAAACATTGGTATAAATAAAAAAAGCTCCATGACCTACATTCTTTTATAAAATATGAATTAACAATCGATTGTGCCAATAAATTTTCGAAATGATCAACGTTTATTTGTACATTTTTAATTATAACGTTCCATAAATATATTTCGAGTTAAATAAATCAAAATGTTTTGGTCGTCACTTTGGTATGTTAATGATTACAAAAGAAATGTTATAAATGAAAAAAATCATTAAATAAAACGGTTAGAATTAAGAATCAAATGTAACGCACATGTCATCCATCTTTCATTCTGAGAACAAAAATATTTGCATACTCTTAAATACCATACGTCTGCGTTATATTAGCGCATCGAATACTTCACGTCGTTGATGCCATTTCCGGTGGTACCTTAATGGGCTAAGAGACGCTCACGAGCGTCGTGATGATCTACTAACCTTACTATTGTATGTTTTATGTCTTCTACAGAATGTTCACGTCATTGAATACTTCGAATGAATGCGATTGTCAATGATAACATTTATTTGTATTGTCGAACACTTATGAATAACTGTATTTAAGTAACAGTTAAACGTTGTGTATATTATTATTTAAGTCTGTTGAAAAGTTCCGTTTGTTTTTTAAGTAAAAGAAAATAATATTTCTTATACTGTTTATTAATATTTAACTAACAATATAATTTTCATTAATATTAATATCTTCTTTTACCCATCTTAATGGAAGCTTTTGAATAAATGATTCGTCCTTGAAAACTAAAAATTCATCTAGTGATTTTTTCACATCTCCATTTTTATTCATTTTTTCCATTTAAAAAAATTTGTTCAGCTAAAAATAAATAATGGTCAGAAAATGTCATCTCTGGAGAATATACTGTTGATATAAAACTTCCTAACTGAATTTTACTATTTTTTCTGGATTGCTAAAAAAACATGTAACCCTGCGATCTCATGCTTTAAGATAACTTGCTTCCTATTGACAAAAACTGGATGCTTTTTTAAATTTAATGTTCAAATTGTCTAATTATTGACAATATTTTTCAGAATTTATCATTTCTTTTGGCTTTAGAAATTCATAATAAATTGATCTTTTCATATCCTATCATATATACAAAATTCTACTTAAACTTGATGGAGTGGGTTATCCGATTTAACAATATGTGCTTTTCTTTCCTTACTACATTTTCAAATGCAATCCACTTTTATCTCCAATTACGAGGCGTTCTAGGAAATTCATTTTTATTGCATGAAAGTAAAAACGAGCAAATGGTTACACGATTTTACCAATTCCCAACAATAAATTCATGTAATTTTCATCTTGCATATTTGTACACGAATACAAAATGGATCTTCTTTCAAAATGTTGCGAAGAGTATCATCATCAATCACAGAAAATTTTTCAGAGAGTGGTTCGTCTTTAAGTTTAAAATCTTCATTCTTAAATCTCTTGAACCATTTTCTGCATCTCCTTTCAGATACTTCATTTGCTTCAAAAACTTTTATTAAATTTCTTCATGCTTCTTCAGAATTCTTTAGATGTTAATATTTGGAAGTATACACTGCTGTAAATGAACCTTAGATATCTTTTCTTCACAATTTTTTGGTAAATACTGATAAACCATTCTTTTTTAAATATATTTTTGTTATTTAATTCAATAAGAAAATTGTTAATAAATATGAGAAATGAAGAAAAGTGTAAAAATTTAAATTTGAAAATTTAGAAATTCATTTATTCTCATGTATAATATATATTTTTAATTAATATTTATAATTATAGTTTATATTTTCAATTACTTATCTGTATATATAATTTCAACAATCAGTTAATATTTATTTTGGACAATACTGAATGCTTATTTTCAATGAAACAGAATTGATTAAAGCGAAACAGTTTACATAAGATGCAATCATAAATCTGCATTTAGTTAATCCTGTAAGATTACGTATCTAATCTAATATTTGGCACATAAATCGCTATTGAGATTTCCTCTTCATATATTTACGAAAACAGATGTGGCCTCACTTTGTTGACCGTGAGTTTAAGGTTATAACATGCATGATTAATTGCACACATCGTCATCCAAATTAAATTACCTTTAGTTTAAAAATATTTTCGAATATCTATCGATGTTTGTCAAAAACATGAAATATTTTGAAATTCTGTTCATTAATGTGATTAATTTTATTAATGATTATAAACAACCTTCTTTAGTACTACTATGATTTTTAATATTGCAATTTGATTTTTGGTTCGATTTTATTCTGAATTATTTTTTAAATATACGTATAGATTTTGTAATCAAGTTTGAACAAGTTTCTTTATATTTTTTAAGAAAAAAATGAAATATTTAATATTAGAGTTATTAAATTTTTCAACAATGTTTAATATCAAAAATACAATTTTTTATTCATGTTAAAATATTATTTTTTTACTAAAAATAATTTTCTACTTTTTATCTTTCTTTCTAATGTAGTTTTTCAAAAAAATATACCTATACCATACATAGTTTAGTTTCGGTGGATGTTAGTTAAGTAAATTAACCATTAGTTTATTTTAATATTTCTCGCTTAAATGTTACTTTATGGATTGAAAAAGAAAAATTGTGTGTAAATTTCAATATAAATAAAACGAGTGAAACATTAAAATACTTTTTTTTCAATTGGCAAAATAAAATTTGAACTATAATTATTCTGAGAGCTACAAACATCGATTAAAGGTTAATAAACAAATAATATTTATAAAATCTTTTAGAGTATGAAAATTATTAATTCTATTTTATATTTATGGCTCAGAATTATTTTTTAAAAAAATGCTTCATATCTTGTTTCATTCGTTCTTTTCATCTCGATACATCTATTTTAATTTGAAATATAATTTCAATCCTTCAAAATGTCTATACAAAATAATATAATACGTGCATTTTATTTTACGAATTTAAACTTGGTTCTAACACTGCTGAAGTTGTAAGAGAATTTGTACCTCATTTAGAAAAGAGGAAGTTATATAAAAAAATCCAGAGATGAATTAACAAATTTGCTTTAGGTGATGAATCAATAAAAGATGAAGTTAGATCAGACAGATAATCAAATATAAATATCGATGAATTTCAGATAATAATTGAAATAAATTCGAATTTTACATGTCAAAAACTTGCTGAAGAGTTCAAAGTAAGCGAAAAAATAATAAAGAATCATTTGCATAAAATAGGAAAGAGGTGGAAATTAAGTAAATGGACACCTCATGTTTTAACTTCAGATAACAAATTACAACTTCTTAATATTTGTGAATCTCTTATTTCAAGTCTAAAATCGTTAAACTTTTTGAACTAATTTTTTTCTATAACGAAAAATGAATTCTTTATTTCAACTTTAAACAGAGTTACCATTTGTTATCATCAAATGGACCTTTGACACAAACAGATAAAATAAAAAGGAGTTTAAAAAAATCTTTTGTGTTTGGTGAATTTCAAGAATAATTATTCATTATGAGTATCTAAAAGTTGGTCAAACCCTCATAGCGAACATTTATTTTTGCAAGATAATTTTCGACCATATGTTGCGGTAATAACAAGAGAAAAGATAATGAATTTAAGATGGGAAATTTTCATTTATTCCCCGTAATCACCAGATATATTACAATCGGATTTGCAATTACTTTTAAAAAAATTTAATAGTAATACAACATTAAAAGCAGAAGTTTTTCAGTTTTGGGAAACAAAAATTCTGAATTTTTTAAAAAATGGAATTTATAAATTATCTTCTTGTTAGAAAAATGTGATTCAATGTGAAGGTGAAAATTTTGAAGAATAAAATTATTTCTTTAAAAAAATACAAGAGTTCTTATTTTAATTTCAAAAGCGATACAATTTTCTTGGTTACTAAATATAAATATTATATAGGTGTTTTTAATAATGATAGAACTTTAAATTAAATTCCTGTCAAATGTTCTATCTAATCTAAAAAAGACATTCTTTATATTTATACATGTGTGTGTATGTATAGATAAAGGTATGATAAAGTGTGTTTTTAGGTTAGATAAAATTTTCGATAGGGATTCAATTTAAAGTTTTATCACGCTTAAAAAAACATTA
Source organism: Neoneuromus ignobilis (assembly GCA_029203775.1). Lineage (NCBI taxonomy): Eukaryota > Metazoa > Arthropoda > Insecta > Megaloptera > Corydalidae > Neoneuromus > Neoneuromus ignobilis. The sequence continues at coordinate 10,400,864 of CP092087.1, forward strand.
TGTATAAATATTATATCCATTTTTTATAATAATAAAAAAATAACGATATTCAAAATGAATTATTTTAATAATAATTAAATTATTTTAGTTGAAATTAAAAAAATAATAATAAAGTGAACTATGTGTTGTTGTGTTAATTCAGTAAAGATTTTCTTTTGCTACTTTCAATGTAGTTAGAATTATATATTTTTGTATAAAAATTCCGATAAAAATATAAAATCTCTTACATATATGTCTATAAAAATTTGAAACCAAATAAGAAAACTGCTATAAAACGAGATATTTAAATGTGTATAAATTCATATTAATATACAGTTAAAGTTTCCGGATTTTTTGTTACACCTTGTAGAATCTATTTATGTATATAGTAAAAAAAATAAATATATTTAAACATTATTATAATAAATATTCGTTAACATTTTGAAATTATGAACATTAGTATTAAAGTTTCTTTTTTAATTATTATTATTTTCCATCCGTTAAATATGTGAAAAGAATTTAGAACCCGAATATAGTTTTCGTATTTCCGGTGGTAAACATTGCAACGACACATAAAAGTATCCAGTTATTTGCGTACGATTCGACTTGATTTTCAAACCTGTACAAATTTACTGTTCGAGAAAAGCATGTCGTCGCGACAGCAGTCGGCGAGAACGTTTAGATGAATGCAAAAATAGAACGCACGAGTAGAGGGGCGTCCGGGCTCACGCGACATTCCTGTCACATTCCATTCGGCTTAGATAAAACGCGCCGTGAATCACGACGAGGGCTGCCCGGCCTTTCCCGGCCGAACTCTGCCATTGTTGGTCAACCGAGGTCCTCGTGCGTGCGCTACGACCACATGGTGCGCGCGCTGTACTTGCATAACTGCCTGAAAATCTTTTAGCAATTGGCAATTGCAATTCGATTTGTATACTTGTTATATTTGATTTGTGTATTGACTGCGTTCGAATAATTCAGGCCAATGATTGAACTTTATCGTTGCTTATGTAATTCGACGTACAGAAGAAAAATTTGTTTATTACTAATTATTATTACAGAACCGATCGATGCATAGAGAAAGTATTTTCGTTACGTATATTTATTCTTTGGAAATTATAAATGTTTATCTAATGAATTTTGCTTTGAACTAAAATGACATAGTTGTACACATATATGTGTGAATTAGTGTATTTGTCAAAAACTTGATTCGTATGCCACACTAACCTGATTAATTATTTTAGTTTATGATTCTTTCTGCCAAGAAGTTTTTGTTACATATTTTCACCTCGTATATTCATAAGTTAATAGTTTGTAAAGAAAAAATCCAAAAATAAAAAAGTCTTTTGTTTCGTTAATAACCCATAACAAATTTTTATGAATACCCTTTGTTTTCAAACTGTGGCAAATTCATTTTAACACAAATGAATTTTCACCCCCAACACCACAATATGATATAAAATGTTCAATAGTTATTAATAGTTAGTTGGGGGTGAAAATTCATTTGTATTAAATTGTATAAATATTTTTTTATGAAAAAAACCAAGTGCTAATAATGACTGTTTCAATGAAAATAATATATAATTTATTGACAAGAATTAAAATACTATATTTTTAATGAAATAAAATTAATTCAATCGAAATATCACTACTCTAGTATTTTTTTTAATGTGAGTTAAATAAAGATTTCCTCTATATAATGGTTAAATTATATAATTGAAAAGTTAGAATTATCATTATTTAACTTCGAAAAATTCTATTTCAAAAATTCAGTAGATTATAATCGATAAATAAAATATGTACAACTAAAATTTATAATTTAATTTTATTAATTTTACTATGATAATTTGTGATATATCATATTAATTCGATTGTACATAAATGAATTATCATTCTAACATCACAAGTTGTGGTGTTGGAGTGGTAGTTTATTTTCGTGAAATTGAATTTGCAAGTTTCCAAAGTTTTGTTCTACAGGAAAACCAATTCGTATATAAACGAATGTTGGCCAATTTTACTTATATAATTTATAAATAAGAAATTTACTACTAAACATTTAATTCTAGTAAATACCAAAATTGCATAGTTTATTTTTTGAATAATGTATTAAATAGTTATTTTTAATGCAATCAGGATATTTTTTATAAGATATAACCATTGAAAATGTTTTTTTAAAAAATAATTTAACACTTTTACAAAATCTTGCAGTGTTAAGGAAAGGTTTATTTATAAAATAGTGTTTTTTAGAACATTAAATAAATTGTGAACAAAATGCTTATTATCAACTCTTTGAAAAAAATTGTTGTACCTGAAATTTTAACATTTTTATGGCTTGTTTTTCAGATACAAAAAATATATCAATTTTATTTTTTCGAAAATAATGACATTTTCTTATTGAATTAATAAATTATTTTTAATAAGTTATGCTTACTGGTATGTTTAAATACAAGATGTCCCAAATGAGGTTAAAAGATTTAGATATACATTTACTTATTTACTATCATTTACTATCCTTCAATTTCATTTGAGTTACTTATAGAATACTTGTTAATGATTAATTGAGATAATTTTTTGAAAAACATTTTTTCCAATTATATTATTTCAGCTAATATTATATATAAGGTCATCCAGATATGACATCTAGATTTGTGTTTTATTAAAAGGAAAGGGGTATAGGGAAGTATGTGTGTAATTTATTTTATTTCTTTTTAATAAAACATAAATCTAGGCGTCACATTTGGATGATCTTATATATTTCAATAATTCGACAATAAATATAGTGTATATCATTATAACTATATTGTATTCTTTTATATTTATGAAACAATACTGATTGCAAAAATGTTAATATGATTTTTTTTATTTTTATACGTTTGAAAAATAATAAATTGAAAATTGAAGATTTAAATAAGTTGAATTGTATTTTAACACCAAAATGGTACTAAAAGTGAGAATAGAAAAAGAAAATTTTAAATTTTAATTATACAGGATGGCCTAAGTAAAACTGAAGGATTTATCCTTTAGTTTCATTTGGACTATCTTCTATTATAGTATTTATATTTCTTTTTTATTGATTATTTTATCAAATATTTTTTATAAAAATATTTGATTTTTTGGTTATAATTTTATATTAGAGAAGATATGCAGTTTTTCAATTTTAAATGATTTTATATTGTATCTTAACATTACAACTATTATTAATTCGATTTTACTCAATTAAGACACAAATAGTTTCGTAGTTTACACATAAATTACTAGACCATATCTTCTTTAGATTATATTAATAGGTTAAATGAAATCGTGAAGAAAATCTGTTCTAATTTTTGAACAGACTATATGTAGTTTAGAAAGATAATCTTGTTCAATGATTGGATCGTAGAAAAGTTAATTAGTACTTTGGAATGGCGGATCTTGCGAAAGATTTCTTTGGTATGCATTCACAAAACTGATGAAACTCGTGCGTGTTTATTCAGCTTTGAGTTTTGCATTTTGCGTGTTTTATTTTCTTTCGCTCGAGTAACATGTTCGTTCATATTACGGCCGAGAGACTTGATTACTTACAGGGTCGAACTAGGAATTTATAATTTTTCCTGATTTATATTTTACTTTAAGAAGATTTAAATATATTTCAACGGTACTTATTAGTGGAAAGTATTTGTAAATAATTTCTTTAAGGCATGTTTTTATGGTCCATTTCATTTAAACAACAGATAAATTTTAGTTTATTGTAAAAAATATAATTAATTGATTTTTCAATGTTTATAATGTATTAAAAAAAATTAAATTATAGTTTTTAATACGTTATATACGTAAATAATTAAAATAAACTCATTTAAACGATATTTATATAAATTTATCAATATTAACAAATTTTAAACTTTATAAAAGGTGAGTTTATTTAAATATAAAAATATTTCAAATTTATGTATTAAATCTAATTTAATTTGTATTAAATTTATATGTGTGTGTGTTTGTGAGTATGTATGGATATTAATAGTTTCTCTAAGTTTATTTAAAAGAATCTAAACATTACTTCTTCAAAGCAAAATATGTAGTTTAAATTCCAAATTAATAAATCAGCATAAATCGTTGTCGTGAAATATGTTAAACAAGAAAAAACGTAAATATTTCAAGCAAAACTTTTCAAATAAATTTTAACATTAAACGGAAAAAATATTTACTAGAACACTTTCTACGAATCTTTTTTTTTTAAATGTCTATCTTAAAAATACAAGTATGAGTGTGCTTTTAACTTATTTTTCAAATCCAAATGTTTCAATATTAAACAATATACAATTTTATAATGTAAAATATAGTAGTAATAAAATGTTTTTGATATTATTTATTTTTCAATACATACAATAAATCGTCATAAAACTGTATTTCAATCATTACTATCCCGCAATACCTCTTTTAATCCCAATGTTGACAAACACCACATGGTGAATTCCTTGGCCTATTTAACACGACTATAAAATGATACATAATGTGTACGAACCATGAAAATACGACACTGGTCTGCCATGCTTCAATGATGTTATTCTCTATGCAGAATCCACATTCAGTTGAGACACAACATTCTTTCGACGTCGTCAATTATCAAATGATCCATATAATTAAACGAGAAGGTTGGAATGGAAATTTCTCTAGCAGCTTTATATGTTTTTCTTATAAATATTGTAATTAATAGTTGACATAATCAGGTTAACGCACTCGGAAAATGTGTTTTTATTTTAGAAATCTATATTTGAGTAGCAATGTGCGTTTTTTTCATTTAGATTTATAAGTATCATTTGTGATGACACTCTAAAATAATAATAATTCTTTTTAATCCGTGTAATACACTCCTCGGTGAATTTACAAGCTTGTACAGTAAAACAAAATCATTTTCGTGAATGCAAATATCAAAGATGTATTTAGATTTTGAATAAATGATGAAACGCATTAAGAATAATTTATGATTAAAAAATATTTTAATTGGTTACCAAGAACGAGATTTATAATCGTCATTTAAAATGACATCAAAAAATTAATATCAATTATTTTCAAACAACGAAATATGTTTGTACATTAAGTTTACATTTTAAAATGTATCTTTATTGATAAATGGGTTCAAATATATTTTGTAATTTTATTCTCGAAGTCTTTAATTATTATATATGTGCATTATACATATAAAAATTAAAATATAGATTTTTTGATATTGTACTGCGAAAATAAATTCTAAGAACTTATTAGTAAATTTAATTATTTATTAGATACAGCTGTAGCAATTTATTAGACGAATAGGATTTTTTGGTTAAGTAAGTAAAAAATATATTTTAAAAAAATCATTACATCAGTCTATATTATTAATTATTTTGTCGAATTAAAAATTTCTAATTTTTTAGAAAATCTTTCAATCTACTTGGTAGAGATTAATCATTTTTATATTCGATTTTTTTATTATTCATAAGTATTTTATAATTATTATTAAATATTTTTCATTTAATTCATTTTGTAAAAATAAAAAGAGTAGTATTTTAAAACAGCAGTATTCAATAAATGTAGTAGAGTAAATAAACTTTTCAATCTAATATACATTATTTTTATTGAGTCATTTTTGAGATTTATGAGGTATTTATGTTATTTTGTCAAATATTTAGTATATTTATTTTTGTTGACTACAATTATTATTATTTTTTTATTAACATTATAAAGTACGTTATATCTATCATCATTAACAGTATTGTCAGGTTTTAAGATCTCTATAAAAAGTACAATTTTAAATATAAATTTATACAAATGTTAATTTTTTCTAATTTATATATTGGTTTTAATCGATATTTTTATAACGTAAAGATTTATTTAAAATATAAATAGTTCATTAAAAATATTCATTTAAAATAGAAACAAAAGTTTAATTAGTTCATTATTTTACGAAATGGACCCATCAATTGCTACCAAAATCATGTGATCTAACTCAATTCGATTATTTTCTGTGTGGTTATGTGAAATAATTGGTTTATACTGATAAACCACAAACAACAGAAGCATTAAAAATAAACATTAAACCTGATTTATGAAATTGGACCACAATTATGTGAAAAAGTGACTAAAAATTGGACTAAACGAATGTACTATGTCAAACGAAGTCTTGGTGATTATGTGAGTGAAATTGTGTTCCATCATTAATGCCATTAAATATTCTTAAAAATGAAAAATATAAATAAGTAATGAATTAAATACTTTTTGTTTTATTTCCATGTAAATTTCTGTATCACTTACTGGAAAACTGTATTTATTATTAGTTACAAAAACGAATAAAATTAAATATTTTAATAGATTTTATTTTTATAAACAGAATTTCTATTTTTTTAATTTGGGTGTATTTTTTCAGTTTTCTTTTTGATTATGTCTTCCCGTAAATAATGAAGTTTTTTTTTAAAAAATGACATTTTAATTTTAACCCAAAATATATTTTTTATTATTGTCCAGAACTTCTTCCCATATTAATCTTAAATTTTCGATTTCCTGGCGATAAAAAATTTGGTTTTGTGTTAAAGAATAAATCGAGCTTTTTTTAAACATTAGTTTTTTATTACTGTTTTACATTAATGTGGTAAAATAGTACATGAAAAGAAGATATTTTTATATATAATGTGGAAACAAAATTATA
>CP092087.1:10412500-10622500 GCA_029203775.1 Neoneuromus ignobilis
AATTCTCATTGACTTGTCTAGTCAGTGTAGTGAGTATGACCAAATTTAGGAGAATGGTACATTCATTAAGCTTTTCGTTCAGTAAAAGGATATAAGCTTATATGACGATGATGATGATTATATATATATATATATATATATATATATATATATATATATATATATATATATATATATAGATGATGATGATAATATATACATAGTACTGAAATGTACACATTGAGACACTGCCACAATATACAACGGCGTTCGGCGTCGCGAACTGTCTCGTTGGTATGCGGAGCGCCTGCGTTCATCGCGTAAAAATCCATTGGTATAAAAGTTCTGTCACTGAAAGCTGCACGCTAGTATTGCTGACTCACCCCTGTCAGACAGCTGAGAGAAGTTCCGATTGCTCTGAAACATTTTTATTCTTGTGACGTTCATAAACGTTACATTTACTACCGAGTTCATTTGTATGTTACATATTATTAGAGATCATATATTGAAATCTCGAAGATATATAAGCAAAGAACAGTTATTTAATATTTCGTAGCAAATAAAAAAAACTTATATAAATAATAAAATTATATTTTTAAATATTGTGTGGTGGTTTAAAATAAATTTATTATGGCTTAATAGATATTCTTTGATGCTATTCCTTGTGTGTAATTCATTTTAAATTAATTATTATGAAATAAAATTGGATATAAAAATTGATTAAAAATGCCTATAAAATACTTATTGTATAAATAATAAAAGGTGTTAAGACAAATTAAGACTAGATTATTCAATCAAGTTTGATTTTTTGCAAATAGTAAATAAATAAATAAAAACATTTTCTTTGAACGACTTTGTTTCAAAGTTTCAAAATGAAAACCGAAAATCAATTATTAGATTTTCAACTTGAACATTCAGTTACGTCACGTGACAAAACGAATATTAATAATGAAGTACAAGAAATTCTTCACAACAATGTTCCAGAAGACACAATTTTGAGGTTAGTAATCTTTCTAATTTTTCAGATTATATTGTTTTGGTAATATTTTATAACAATATTATATATATATATATATATATATATATATATATATATATATATATAATAAATAAAGATAAAATCAAAAGATCTTAGAGCTTAGAACTGAAACGTTACAATACGTTTTTCACACATGCATTCATGTTTTCATGGAATTTCCAATCTAACGTACACAGCTGTCATTCATATTAGCGAAACTGCATCGGTGCAATGTACTGTATATTTTTAGATTTCACTTAAAGTGAATCAGTAGTGTAAATTGACCATGCTGTGCTACCGGTGATTTATTTTTCAATGAAATTTAATACAATATGAAAGTAGTTAATGGATAAACATATTGAATATATTTATATAAATTAAATTATATATATATATATATATATATATATATATATATATACACATGTATTTATTTAACACTTTGTTCTGTTATAGAATTTTTATTTTGTTCTGTACTGTTATTTTATTATTATGACATTTTTTCAAGTTGAAAAAATATTTGATAACATAGGTATATATAATTTCTGATTACAAGAGGAAAATATATATTAATTTATATAAATATTATTTCCTTTTGACTTTATTTACAAAATAAAGTTATTTACTATTTATTATAATGTTTATAAAACACATTTCACTTGATTCTTTTACTATTTATTGTTTTTCTGTGCTTACTACAATAATAATTTAACAATATGGTACAAGTAACATAAAATTAACTTTTAAAATAAAAATGTTATAGAATATTATTGAATATTTTAAAATAATTAACATATAACTTTTTTATATAATATATATATATATATATATATATATATATAATTTTTGTAATAAATATAGGGCTATCCAAATGTGACGCTTAGATTTTTTGTTCTATTAAAAAGAAACAAAATAAACTATACACATGTTTCTTTTGAATCAAACACAAATCTAGGCGTCACATTTGGATGGACCTATATATTCTATAATATTTCTTAATTGTTTCATAGTTCTATAATTATCATTTACTATTGAATAAATTGAAATATCTAATATTTAAAAAAATAAATATGAAGTTCAATAACTTTTATTACCTATAATTAAGTATTATTGATGAGTATTATTATTAATCTAATTTTAAATTATTTTTTTTTATAATTCATAACTAGAATGCTATTAAATATTCTGGTACTTCTTGAGAAGTTGACTCTATATGTATTATATGGTGGCCCAAATGTGACTGAAGGATGTAAATCGTTGCAGAAGGTTACATCATTTAGCCTCATTTGAACCATTCTGTAAAATAAATTCGTTTTAATATCTTTGTTCTATGTCAAATTTAATTTATGAACATTGTATAGTTTTTGTTAATTAAAGTATATATATATATATATATATATATATATATATGTTTATATATCTATATTTGTCTTTTAAATAAAAAGTTTAAATTTGCTTATATGTTTAATAATTTTCTAATGTATGCAATTATAACAAATATATTTTTTTATATTACATATTTAAAAGTTATTATATATAATATATATATAATATATATATATCTTTGTATATATATATACTCAAATCATATATATATATATATATATATATATATATATATATATATATATATATATATATATATAAATTGAGAATAAATTTACCTAAAAAACAGTATAAACAATAAAATGTTTTATTTTCGAATATCCATTAAAAAAAAATTCTAACTATAATAATGACATAAAAGAGTACAATTTGATGAAATATAAAATTATGATCATTATTTATTACTATTAATGTCATTAATTAAGCTTCATATTTTCATATTATTGAGTAAATTTTCTAACAATAATATTTTATTGTCAAATATCCGTTTGAAATTTTTAAAATAAGTAACTTATTTTTTTAACACATTTTTTTATAAATAAAGTAGAAAATGATCAATATAAATTTTTATTTGTAGATATAATTTTTTTTTAAAAGTATAGTATTTTTCATAATTAAACATCAATCAAAAATAACGATAATATTTTTTTAAACGAGAATAAGTGATTTTGTAAAGTACAAAGTATCTTAAATAAAATACAGTAGAAAGAATGAATGTAATTACGTGTTTATTTTTACAAAATTTTCATATTCAAATGAAGGTTATTATATTTTTAACGTTGCTGTAAAAAAGTGCAGGTGAACGTAATTAACTTAAATAAAAATAGATGACTAGTTTTCATTAACATCGCAACCTTCGAAATGACAAAATTGAAAGCTGTAGATAATTGAATTATTAAAATAGACTTTGTTATATTAATCATAACAAGTAGAAAAATTAAGTTAAGTATTAACTTTCTTAATTCAAGTATTTCAAATTGAAAACAATCAATAGTAATTAATTACTTTTCATAAAAGTTGAAATTTGTGTATCTATTTGAAATAATTCCCTTTATTTAATGCTAAATTGTCCAAAAATCGAGTTCTGTAAAAATTATATATAATAAAAAAAGAAAATATGTATTTACAAACATCAAAATTTCTTTATAATAAATGCCATGAAAAATATGATATTATTTAACTTCTTTAAAGAAAAAACTTGTTGAAAAAAATAAATTCTAGTTTTCACCGATGCTATTTAAACAATTAAATGTGTTTTATTTATAGACAATCAATAATTAATTAGGATTATACAATTTAAATTGGCTGGCGATAAAAGAGAACGAATGTTGGAGAAATGTTTATTGAAAAAGTCATTAAGTGCTTGAATTTTATAAATTTACATTAAAACATTAAAATAAGGACACTCGAGAGAAGTAGTCGAGTTTATTCTGCGTTATTTAAAAGAAATTCTTTCACATTATAAATTTAAACTCAAAAAATGCGTGGGCATTTCTTGACCAGTCGCTGACCTCAGAAAATGTTAGTTTGATGAATACGTTTTGCCATTTTTATATTGTTAGAGACGGTCTAATTAATATATTTTTGTTACTAATTACACACGGCAACACATTTAGATTCCGCATTCTTGATTCGGCCGGTCAATCAAAAACATGTTCGTCATTGTCATAGAATCATTAACATATTATTTAACTATATTTCATTTTAATTATTTTACACAATCAGATATTATACTAATTTTTTACAAGAATTGTACAAATTATTCTCAATTTTAACGTTCCACAAGTTCAATAAAGAATTTATGATCGTGTGTTTTTCCTCTATAGTTAATTTTAACTTTAATTCATTATTATAAAATAATAATTTAATTCAAATATATATATATATATATATATATATATATATATATATATACAAAAAATTAAAATTCTCTTTTGAAAAAGTTTTCAAATTGTAGTATATGTATATTAAAGACAGTTTTAAAATACTTTTGTCGTATTGACGTCACTTACATGCGTGTGTAAATTTAGATAAAAGACCTGTAAGTAATATAAGAATGCGTTTATAATTATCTTTGTATAATATTTCATTATGTTAACATATCTGACAATATATTTTATGATATATTAAGTTTAACCAAATGATAAATGTTAACGTTTCATTTTACATATTTATTTTCTTCAGTTTTCTTAAGTATGCTATAATATATATTACAGTATTCTAGTTTGTTCTATAAATAATGAAAATAAGAAAAAAGTAGAATGTAAGAAATTCGATACGTTTAGTATAATTTATATAGCAGTTTGCATGACTAGCTGACGATCAATAAGTCAGAGGATCGAATTCAGTTTAAAATTATATTTAAAAGATGTATATAAATTTGTATTGATTTATTTACTTAACACAAATATGAATTATTTATTGTTTTTTTTTTTAAATTGACTTATTTATATAGAATTTACAATTATCATATTTTTTATAAACTGAAATGTTTAAATCTTTATATAATGAAATATATTTTTAAATGGACAAAAGGAACATTTTTTAAAAAATATACTTAATTACCTTAAAAAATGCAGACTTTTAGACAAATTTGCTAAAATTAAATAACAATGAAGGTATTGTTGCCAAAGATAGCATGTTGGGCTATTGACCAATGTGTTTTGTATCGGATCCAATCTTAAGCCAAATATTTTCTTTTATTAGGAAAGTAATTATGCCTTAAATTGTTTAAATTGAATTATATGTATAGAGATAACATCTCTGTTAAGAAAAAGACAATAGTTAGAATTGAATCTGAAAGTTATAAAATAAATAAATATTCTAAATGAAAATGTTAGAATTTTATTTTTACTAGATTTATAAAAAAGTTATTATTTTTTAAAAAGATATTATATTTCAAGTGAAGTTTTGAAATTCAATTCAATAGTACAAAAATAAATCGGTCTTTTTTTAAAAAATTACCCAAATTTTTATTTATTTTTATATTATCATATCAGATAACAAATTCATTTCAACACGATATTTTTAATTAAGGTTGTTAAACATTTTTTTCTAAATGTTTTTTGGAAGTTGTGAAAAATTAGATTTAATTATATTTATTCAATCTGATCAAAAATTGATTATAAAGTAATTCAACGTATTCAAACATATACTAAAAAATATAATTATGTGTGAATTATCAGATTATTGTTGTTATAAAAAAAGTGAACAATAAGTAATTATTAAACACTTTTATTATCTTGTGGTGTTAGAATGATAATCATTTGTGTGAAATACAATATAGAAATGAATGGGGCAGTGTGGAAAAATAATATTTTAATATTTTCAAAGATATCCCAAATTTATTTCAAATAATCGTAGTATTTCAGTAACCAATTTTAATTAATCATATCTTCGAAGAAAGAGGAATATTACTAAGAAATAATATAAAAAAAATATAAACTTATATAATAAATTAAATAATTTTCAATTGTTTGAAATCTGATATTTATTATGTACATATTTTCATTGTAAGTACATAATTTAAAAAAAAATAAAATGTAGAAAATTGCAAAAAAAATTTACAGAAATTTATTTATGAATTACAATAGTTTATTTGATAATTTTACTCTTAAATTATCTTCTCAGTATAAACAAATCCATTCTATTTTAATAAATAAATAACTAAAATAATAAAAATTAATATTAAAAATTATTTAGAAAGGATAAAAAATCATATAGAAGTGTATTTATAAATTGTAATGATTTATTTGACTCTTATTCCAGATTTTCTTCTCAGTATAAGTAAAATAAATACATTCATTTTTAATAAGAAAATGACTGTAAAAAATAACTGAGAATTCAATAATTTGATAAAGTTTCATGTTATATATTGTACTAATATTAAAAATAAAATTTTAAAAAAATATTAGAAATATATCCTACGTAATGTAAAAATTTTCATTTTTTAAGATTTACTATAGTAGAGTATAGCTTTTACATTTTCCTTTAAAATTTATAATTTTCGTATTTTCTTCATAATATTTATATTTTTATAAGCACTAGTAAATTTAAAATATTAAAGTACTATTTTTTAACGACTTTTTAATTTTTTATCAAAAATATTAAAATAAAATTTTAAATATCAATTATTGCTGGAATAAGGCAATTAATTAACTTTTACTATTTCATTTTAATATCGTTATAATATTTTATTTTTAAATACTTTGTCTTTAATCATTAAAATATTTTCAAATGTCTATATGTATTGAAAAAATATAGTAAAAAATTCCAACTTTTCAAGTAAAAAGAAAATTGATATTTTCAATTATATTTCTTCATTAGTAAAATATATTACATTTTTTTGAAAAAATATGTATCATACAAAAATGATTGTGTTGTAAACTAATTTTAATAACCTTCGATTTACATATTTTAGAGTAAATAAATCTGTTATTGTTCTAACATTTCTTATATATTTTTTTTATCATTAGTACTGTTTTAAAAATATCATATTTTTTTATTATTTCTATTTCAGATTTTCTTTCTTCATATTTTTTATAATAATAAAAAAATCGTTCATTTTATACAATACACTCTGAATAAATAATATAGTTTTTATAATCATAAAAAATTGAATAAAATAGAGTGATATTTTTTTTACATCAATGTATTTTATAATTATAATTATGTATTTATATTCAACTCAAAAAATTGAAAAAACATCAAATTAAACTTATATATATTATATTATATATATATATATATATATATATATATATATATATATATATATATATACATATAAAAGTACATTTTATAATTTGGTAAAAAATACTCTTTTCGAATTATAAATAATTATATATCTCACTTATATATTTACTATTTTAAGTTTACTTTTTTTCAACTTATAAAGTTATAATTAAATAATATAAAATTAGAATAAAAGGTTACTTTTGTCCAAGTTCTAAAAATAAAAAAAAATATAAAATAATACATTAGAAAGAAAATGACATCATTAGATGAAATACAGAGAATATTTTCTGGACTTAGAAACAAGAAAATAAACGAAATAAATAAAAATACTTTTTTAAACCAGATAAATATATTTAAACAGTACTTTTCCTACTCAGAGCTCTTAAATTAAAATATAACAAAAAGTAATTTTCCATCCACTAAACACGAATTAAAATAGTTATTAAAACTAAATATAAACAATAATAATCACAGCAGTTTATATACTATGAATATAATTAGTAACAATGAAAATTGTAATTTATTTTAAATTAATCAATTTGAATCTTCGCCGATTTATAAATACACTCATATAAGGAAAATTGTTAAATAATTTTCGTGACTCAGCGTACGAATATTGATAACTATTTTATTTTTAACATTTGGCACGTACACTTTCTCAAAAATATCACTACGATTTGTCTGTGTATCACCCTACAACGTTTACAGACTTCTTTTCCTAGTACGTGCTCGATGCCATGTATGTCAGATATGTTTTATGCCTGTAATATTTGAGTGACTTGGTAACTTATATTTTACTATCATATTTTATTATTTTCATATAAAAGTTAGTATGTTATTTGGTAATGGAAACCATGCATTGTAAATAAAAAATAAATTCAAGTGGTTTAATAAATTATTGACACATAATTTAATAACATTACTATTTTAATAAATATCTAATGTTTGAAGGAAACGTTTTGTATTATTTTTATCTACAATATATAAAAACTACACACACACATATTTATATATATATATATATATATATATATATATATATATATATATATATTAGAATTAAGTAAAAACTAAATACTTTCTAAACATTTTACAATACATAACAAAAAACTTGAACTCTAAATTCGGTCTAAACTCTATTCATAAAAACCAATATCCATTTTAATACTACATAATAATAATTAGATTAAGTGCACGAATGAATTTAATTATTATTGATATACATAACAGAATACATGTTACAGATGTACACCAGCGTCACATCCAGGCGTGTCTCGCATCACACCGCACCTTTTGTTGAGCTCGGCGGCCGTTTTAAGGCCTGACGTGCTCACCGATCTCGGTGTTACGTGCGTCGTTAATGCGACCAGCGAGTTACCCGACACGCCGTTACCCGATAACGATATATCGCCCATAGCATATTTAAGGGTACCACTTCTCGACAGAAACGAATCTGATTTAGCACAGTATTTCGATCTCGTAGCAGACACAATCGATCAGGTATATACACATTACATTTTACACATCAACATGTATTTATTTCAATAGAATAATTGCAGCAAGTGTATGAGTTCGTACTCGATTTTTTGTATTTTTCCAATATTGGAAAAGTCGAACACTTTCTAAACATGTCAGTAGTTGAAAAACTAGGATTTATAAATAATAGAATAGAATATTTAATTCAGTTTAATTTTATATATATATTTATATATATATATATATATATATATATATATATATATATATATATATATATATATATGTATGTATATAGAATATAAAATACATATAAAATTACAATTACATCACTGTAATAAATTCAGAACTAAATTATAGTGAAATTCTAATTTTAACTTCTTTGTTAATTATAATATTAATTTAGTCATTTCTCAATAGAAATTACTTCTTATGATAAACAATAACTAAATTCTTTCAGAAAAACCTTGTTTTCAACCTTTTCTTTATATCAATGTCAAGTTTATCATTAATAAAAAATATTAAACTTAACATTCATGAAAAGATAAAAATCAAGGTTTCTTTAAAATGATTTCATTTACTTTCAATCTTTATAAGAAAAAATATTATATTAAATATAAAATTTAGATTTATTTATCTAAAGTAATTAAATATGTTTATATAAATTTACATTAATTATTAACTTAAATATTTTTCTATTGATTTGTATTTATATTAATTTATTTGAATTTCGAAGTCAGATTTGTGTATATATAGGTCATCCAAATGTGACGCCTAGATTTCTGTTTTATTAAAAAGAAACTATACACATGTTTCCCTATACACATATTTATTTTTAATAAAATACAAATCTAGGCGTCACATTTGGATTACCTTATATTTTACAATTGATCAATATTTTTGGAGTGCAACAAATTTAAGTTATTTGAATTATTTTTTAATACAAAATTTTAAACGAAATATTGTAGATGAAATAATTCCCTTTTTAACTTTATATAGATTTCTTTTTGATCTTATGTGTTTTATCCTAATAAATGATTAATAAGATTTAAATTATAAATTTGTAATTTTGTTCCAGTTTTTTTAATTTAAAATGTTTTACTAATATCTATCTATCTATCTATCTATCTATCTATGTATCTATATATATATATATATATATATATATATATATATATATATAAATATAAACAAAAAAAAGAATTTATTTATAGACGAATGTTATATAAAACATATACATGTGATATTATGATTATTACAACTAAATATTATACCTATCTAAAATGAATGTCTTTTTATTGATAAAGCTAATTTTTCCATTTCATTTTTAACTTCAGTAATTTATTTTATTCATATTGTCATTTTATAGAAAAATTTTGTAAAAATCTACATAAGTATATATATATATATACTGAATATTTTCAAAAAATGAAGTTTTTTAGAAAAAGTTTTGAAATAAAACAAAAAATTGATATTTTAATTTTAATCCAAAATAAATTTCTTATTATTATTTGCACCTACTTTCCATTTTAAATTTAAATTTTCAATTCTTTAGCGATATTTTTTTTTAAAAATTTACTGTAGAGAATAAATCGAGCTCCCTTCGAATATCAGTCTCTGTATTAAATTGTTATTCACTAATATAATTTTGAAAACTTCAAAATAGATGATAATTTGATGGTACCAGATCGAGAGAATAATTTTCCATTTAAACTATCTCAATTTTTGGAGCGTTTCTCATGTTATAGCGAAAAACAACGCTTTTTTTGTTTGCTAGTGCTGGCCTTTTTTGTCGATAGGTTGCTTTATCCGATCTACTTGTTCACAGTACAACGCTTTCGTGATAAATTGATTGTCTAGTAGCAGCTCACAATTGATAATTCCACCCATATTCTATCAAATCGATAATAAAACCTTCGTTGGATAGAATCCTCACTTCGGTTTTGGATATGATGTCTCGTTGAGGTTAACTCATTGCCTCCAATATTTAATACTTGTTATAAGCAATCAATTTTTCATCATCAATAACAATTCGATTCACGAATGGTCGTTTTCTAAACTACAGAAATAAGAAGAGCAGATATTCATTTATTACTTCAGATTAATCCCTGATAATTCGTAAAGAATCCACTGACTTAACTTAGAACTTTCCCAAAATTATACACATTTCATCAACATATATATCCTAACCGTTTTATTACAATTGTGAAATATTGCACCATTCATTCTGATCAACACTAAAACGGCGCATTACATATGGAATGACCCAATATTATTGATTTTCTTTTATTATGCTCATAGTAAAAATACTTTTATGTAAATTGCTATTATATTATTTTAATAAAAAAATATTTCAATATTGTTTACTACATGAAATCAAATCTATTTATAGCATAGTATAGAATAAAATTTTCTTTATTTCGACTAAAAACCAAATATGAAATTACATCGATGTCATTACAATTTATTTTTAGATGCAGTAATTGTCAAACCAATATTTACAATCGAACAAAACATAAAATACGTTATCTGTCACGCAATTTCAGATAAAACGAAAGTTTATTTCTTCATATGTCTATAAATAAAAAAGCATATAATAACGACATATTTCGTGTTTCTGAATAAGTATTTATTTCTGTGTAATTTTTTTGTTAAAAAAGTTTTATTTTTAAAAATAATTAAATTTGTAACTCATATAAAGATGTTTTTTAAATAAAATATGTTGTGATAGAAAGTCATCATGTTACAATCTTCTATCATTAGTAAGTAAACAATTAACATTATTTTTATTAAAATGATGTGAAAGATTTTGTTGAGAAATTTGAAAGTTCATATTCAAATTGAAACATGATAGTAATATATTATTAGAGTGTGTGTAACATTTTAATGACAAATTCGTATTGTTTTTCTCTATAAGATGTACATAAATAAAAGTATAAGTTAATATTTAAAAGCTGGAAGAAATTGCATGTTTTTTTAAATAGAAAATGATGTGAATATTAATAATTATCTTGTGGTTTTAATTACACATTCAAAAAACATAACATATAAACACGATACAAAACAACGTTACTGTTTTACATGAAAACAAGCAGAACATTGTATTGATTAGATTATTATCACAATATTTGCGTCAGTAATTTTATTGTAATTCTCGGTATTTACCAGGCGTTATAAAAACGATTTTAATTAAATAATTATTTTTGACATTGTAGAAAAATAATTTCCATTTTAATTATATAAAAATATAAATGTATACATTCAGCTAAAAATATTACAAAATGAATTTTTGATTAAATTTATGTAGATTAATATTAACATGGAAAATATTTTATCAGAAAATATTATAGTATAATTAATTTCCATATTTTTCTCAATAAAACGGTTTGATAAAAAGTTTTAATACATATACAAATTAATTAAGAAATTAATTCAAAGTAATAAAAAGATAAAGTTGTGCCAAACGAACTCTCCGAAATTCATAAAATTAATATTTAATCTCTAACATGCATTAAAGTTCTTGTTGTTATACAGTGAAGGTTGTAATATGTAAACTTTGTCTAAATCCTTCAGTTTCATTTGGGACATTCTGTATTTAGAATTCTTAAAGATATTACGTACTTAATTATCTTTCAATATAAAGTTTAATTTTTTTCTTAGAGGAAGTTAAATTCTTTTAACCGTTTTCGAGACTACAAAATGGTTTCTTCTAAAAAATAAAAATTCTTTTTTATATAAATTAAAATTGAATAAAATACAGATTTGTCTTCTAAAAAAAGTCATTTGATGTTCAGAGCAGAGACTGTTAATATTTTATTTAAGAAATATGGATATTGAAAATAATCTTTGAACAAAATCGAAATATGTTACACAATAATTCATAAATAATAACTTTTTTGTACTTGGAATATTTTATTAAGGTATTTTTTAAAATATTTTGCTATAAAAAGAAATAAAAAATATATAATGCATCAAATAACAAAATTAAATGATTGAAAATTCATTGATGATTTTTCAAGGCGATAGAGAGAATTAATTTAACGAATTATTACCAAACTATTAATAATTTATTATTTATAAAGAATATTAAGAAAATAAAGACTTCTATATGACAAAAATATCAAAATTAATATCGTAAAATATTTTTAATAATCATTAAACTATAATTTAAAAAATAATATATATAAACCATATTTATATATCTACAAATTAACAATAAAAATTATGTACAATATAATTTATAACTAATTTAAAAAATAAGTTCCTATTGTAATAATAAATTACATGTACTTTTAGCCTTAAAATCTTTTATTTCAAAAATAGAATAATTATAATATCCGAAAATAATATTTTCAAAGAGTGTTTTTTAATATTAAGGAATTTTGTGATTAATCATAAATATATATTTACACTTTTGACATTTTTCAAATTGGTACACAAATGATTCTATCTCCTCATTAAAGAAGTATGTTATTAATATATGTGCTATAAATATATTTCCTATTGATTTCATGTCTAAAAGAAGAACTATAAATGCGAATGATTATTGTAAAAACGTCAGGAAATTATGATTAATTCTTCGGAACAGAGAACGGAACTTACTCAGAATTATATTAGCTCATGATTCATTATTACACTTCAAAAAATTAAAACGGAAACATCTTAAATATTATACACTATGCTTTAACATCGTACCCATTGATTTCCATCTTCTCATCAAATAAAAATTTTAAACAAGAGGATTTTAATACTGATAATAATTTTTACACAAAGAAATTACTTTTTAAAATTATAAATTTTATAGAAGTATCAAATATTAAATTATTGGTATCTTGGAGATGATAATATGTGTATTTAAATGTAGATTAGAGGAAAAAATGAAGAATAATTAATTATAGAAAACTGTTATGATATCTTATATTGAGAAATGATTGATTTGAATAGAAGTGAATTTTATAATTTAAAATAATTTTCAGTAATAATAATGTGAAAGTAATGTACAGAATTGATAATATTCTGAATTCTATAATGCACAACTAATTGTTAATGATGATAAGTTGAAAGTAATGTAAAAAATTGAATAGAATTTATAACATACCACTCTGATGATGGTGGTATTGCCATCGAAATGCGTATTAACGTTTCATTGTTATAAACAAACAAAATGAATAATAATTATTTATTGAACACTTTCTAATATGTTGTATTGTTGAGGGTGATAATTCATTTGTGTAAATTCAGTTCAATTATTAATATTACCAAAATTTTTATCAAACTTCTTCGATATAAAAGTACAAAAACTTAACCATCGATTTGATAAATATCTCAGTTCTGACAGCAATTAGAGAAATAAATTAAAATTTATTTAATTTAATAATATTATTTTTTGCATATCTATTGTAAACAACTAAATTTATTTATTTATTTCTCTACAGGAGTAGCATAATAAAAAGCAAAAATATCATTTGTATAAGAGAACTAAGATTTTGAAACAAGTGTTATTTACATACAATGCTCTTTTAAGAATTTAAAAATAAATTAGTTGTGTTTAAACATGAATATTAAACAGTTACAAGAACAAACAATAGAAAAAAGTTTCTTGATTTAAATAATTTATTTAAAATGTTCAGTAAATGTCAATTAAATAATACACTGGTAGGGTATTTTTGAAAACGTTTTCAATTTAAATTTCTAATTTAAAATATTTTTAACAATGTTATTTGTGGAACCATGCAGAGAGAATAGATGTTTTATAGAGGTTGAATAGTAAAATCTCGTTACACTGTCGCGTTTTAAACGTAATGCTGTATGAAAATATCTATGAGAATAGATATTCTTAATATAACTGTTTAACATAAATATCGGACGTTTCTTTTTCAGTAAACTCTTCTATCTTTTTCAGATACGCGAAGCAAACGGTGTTACGCTCGTACATTGCGTAGCAGGTGTCAGCAGATCTGCGAGTCTGTGCCTCGCGTACCTCATGAAATACGCTCGGATGTCGTTGCGCGGCGCATACAGCCTCGTCAAATCGTTACGTGCGCAAATCAAACCAAACGCCGGCTTCTTCAGACAACTCGTCGCCTTCGAATACGATCTCTTCTCAAATAACAGTGTGCATTTTGTTTACAACGAAGTGACAAAGACAGATATACCGGACGTGTATGAAACAGACTATGAGCACATGTTGATTTTTCAGAAAAAATACAAGAACACATGTTTCGTCGGTCGACACTGATTGAATCTCCATTTATTTACATACTTTCGAATATTCCCACTGAAGATTTTTCTGGAAGAGATGGTCGCCTGCATTCTCTAATTGTTTTTGTAACGATTAACCAATAACGTCAATTAATATTCATATGTGTATACGATTTTAACAAAATATCGGTTCTTTTCTTTTTGGTGTTGTCGACGAGAAGTTTATCGATGTGCACCGAAATGAAATCGACACGAAAATCACTTACATTTTGTGTTTTGTGATTAGGGAATGGAGGATAACGAATTGATTATTATAATTGATAACATCGATTATTATTATCTCTCAAGTTAAATTATCGTATTAGAGTTAAATCATTCCTCGGTTTACGAACTAATTATGATTTTTGTAATAATATATAACTATAAAATAAGTATAATAAAATTTACAGATTTATTACTTTGTACTTATTAAACCTTCATCCAATTTCATGAAAAATATCCAGATTTAAAAATTATATATACATATATATATATATATATATATATATATATATATATATATATATATATATATATATATATAGTCTGTTTATTAAACGTGGTAGAACTTCAAATTAAATTTCTATCGAAAATTTTATCTAACCTAAAAAAACACCTTTATATATACATATATGTGTGTATGTGTATATAAAGGTATGATAAAGTGTTTTTTAAGTTAGATAGAACTTTTGATAGGAATTAAATTTAAAGTTCTGTCGCGCTTAAAAAGCATCTATATATTAGGGTAGCCCATTAGGAACGCACATTCATCGCTCAAAAATCATGATATAATATTAAGTTCATAACTCTTATAATTGATTTTTTTTAGAATATAATTTTTTCAAGCAGAACTTTTTTTATTTTTAGTTAACATTTAAAACGATAATGGATTGTCTTTAAAAAATAAATAGTACTATGATTAAAAAATAATGATAAATAAAATCAAGAGGAGGGTTTATTAAAATAATATGAATGTTTTCGGTTTATAAAAAATGTTTGAAAATTAAAAGTTCATCATACAAAAATATTATTGGTATTGAATATTTATAATAAACCAAACTATTTTCATTTAATTAAAAATTAAAAAAATTTTTTAAGCTTAAATGATAATATCTTGAGTGTTAAAAAAATAATGATTTTATTACAGTAGTAAATAAAAAGATATAATTGTTAAATTAATAATAAAAGGAATAAATTTATATATATATATATAGAGAGAGAGAGAGAGAGAGAAACAATAAAAATAAATTTGCATTTTTTACCATCATAAAAACTTGCAACACTTAATTATTCATAGAATCATCGGATGTTCTGAACTCGCAGTTGAAAAAAAGAAAGCATGTTAAGTACTAAAGATGAATCAGTATGTATCTAGAATTAAAACACCGTTGTAAACTAGATTTTTTTTATATTGTTAATATTTCCAACTCGATATTTTTAGAATTATTAAAATATTATCAATAAAATCGAACTTATTTTAATTATTGAGTCGTTATATTTTTAATAACGATTTGACTTGACTTAAAAAATGGCACTGGATTATATTTCATACATACAATTCTTAAATAGTAATGTTTCTAAACAATGCGAATGTAAATGGATAGCTACACACATAACTGTTATATCTATTGATGTTTCACAGGTACAGTTAAGATAATAGTATGCGTATAGTCATGGTATGTTACTTAAATACCATTTAATTTCTTATAAAATTCATAAAAATATATTACTCATTTTTTCTCTGAAACGTTCAATATTTCTAAATTAAAATTTATTGAACTTTCTTATCAATGAAATTATCCTTTTCTCTCTCTCTATCTCTATCTCTCTCTTTATATATATATATATATATATATATATATATATATATATATATATAATAGCTTCACTATTGAATTTGACTTTATTAAATACTATTTAGAAATGTATGAGATTATCATTAAAAAATTATTATTCATTTCAGTTTTCTTATAGAATATTTTTAATCATTAAAATTCTGTTAATATGAGAATAAATATTTAACAAATTTCTACTATATTCAAGTCAAGTATAAAAGTATACCAGATTCTAGTTAATGCGTTTGTAGAAAATTGAAGGTAATTCAAAATTTGAATCAAATAAATGTTGTCATAATGGGTGCAACCGGAAATTTATACTCGGAGGTGCAGTTTTGTTTCATTGTTAAATAGAATTGCATGCTTTTAAATATACATTAAGGAACTGATTAAATTTGTAGAGAAAAATTTAGTATATTTTTATATAGGTGGTTCAAATAAAACCGAAGAATAGTAAAAGATAGTAAGCAAGTAAATATATGTTTAAATTCTTTAGTCTCATTCGAATCCCTCTGTTTATTCATATAAATATGTTTGATATTGTCGTCTAATAACTTTTTTATAGAAATTAATTGATATATAAAAAATAAATTCTTCTTCTTTATTTGTATACACATATATTTTTTCTAAAACCATTTTGCAGTGTTTAAACTAAACTTTTTTTACCTTTGTATGTTTTGATAATTATTTAAGTATTTTCAAACATAAAATTATTTATTATAATATACTTAAGAAACATAAAATCTTTTTTAAATATTTATACAATTTTGTTTTAATTTTCTTTTTCAATAATAAAGCTAAGAGATATTTTTAAAAAATAAAAAAAATATACTTCACGTTAAATTAATTCAAAGAAATAATTATTTCTACTATGAATGAAAAATAAGATACCGGTACTTGATAAAACATCTTGTTTGTTCATTTCGAATACCTAAATTTATATTTCAGTTAGTACTAATTAAATACTCTGAAATATGTAATTCTAAAGTGATACTGTACTTTAATGTGTTGTAAAATATCTAAAATTTTACAATATTGCAGTTTGATAATGAAATAATAGCCATAAAAACGCATGATAGTGGAAAAAGTGAGCAATAAATGTTTTTTAAACGTTTTTATAAAATATTATGATGTTGAAAAGTGATTCATATGTAATAAAGCAAATTATTCATGAAATCATTTTTTACAAATTATTATAAAATACTGATAAATCACATCATTAAATTATTTTTATAAGTTAATATAAATTTTACTATTTTTTTAAAAATAATATTTTATATAAATAATTTACTTTTACTTTAATTATTTAATTTAAATATATTTTATATAATTTATAAAAGAAATTAATATGAAAAAGTAAAATCTGATAAAAGATATAGATATAATCTAATCAGATAGTTACACAATTTTATATTATTTTTTTTATTAACTCATTCTAAATTAAATATTAATATTTTTATTGTATTGATTCATCCTATAATAATAAGTTTTTTTAAAGAAAGATTTGAAATGATATAAAAAATTAATATTTTAATTTTAATCTGAAATATATTTTCTATTATTTTTCACAATTTTTTCCCATCTTAATCTTAATTTTTCAATATCTTGACGATAAAACTTTGTTCATTTTATTATAAAAAATAAATCGAGCTCTCTTCAGATATCAGTGTTAAATTGTTTCCCACTAATGTGGTTTTGGAGACTTCAGAACAGATAATAATTTAATAGTGCTAGGGAGAATATGGAGGATGAGTCTTATTTTTCTATTTAAATTATTTCAGTTTTTGGAGTATTTTTTGTGCCATGCGAGGTTGTGTGTTTTTATGATAAAAAAATATCCTTTTTCTGTTGGTCAGTACCGATCTTTTTTGTTGATAGATTTCTGTAGCAGGTCTGATTGTTCAAAATATTATATTTTCATTATGAATTGAATGTTTAGATGAAGCTTATAATTGTTAATTCCGATCATTTCCTACCACATAAACTTCCTTGGATAAATTTCTCACTTAGATTTTGGAAATAATGTCTCATTGTAGTTAATCTATTGTTTTCAATGTTTAATATTGTTATAAACAATTCATTTTTCATCACTATTAATAATTAAATTTAAGAATGACTCCTTTTTGAATCAAAATTAAATTCAGATGTCCATTCATTACTTCAAATTAAGCTCTAATATTTCGTAAGAAAAGTACTGATTCAGTTTAGAAATTTTACCAGTCGTTTTCATATGCCAATGGACCATTTAATGGATTAATTGGAGCTGCTTAGCTAATTATTCTATCGATAAATTACAAAAATAAATGATTAACTTCTATCCTTATTAGCACCGATATGAAAATGCAACATTACTTATGGGATGATCCAATATATATATAATCAATAATTAATCTACTTATAATTTCAAGTCAATGTGTTTTTAATCATTATAAATAAATATAAAAAATAAATTTATATATTTTATTCAAGTATTTATTTTTACTATCTGGACTGCAAAATATAAATTAAATATATTTAAAAAAATATACAAAATTTAAAATTCGTAATTTTGACAAAAATAATATTGATCCTAAACGAAAAGTAATATTTTGAGAATATAAAAAAATATATTTGATTATACTTTAATTAAAAATTATAAAAAATATGAATTAAAAAGGTCAGTAATATTTTTTAATTATAATAAATATACAATAGTTCGTTGTAACAAAAATTTTAATTATTATAAATGAAAATAATAATATTTTACAGTATTAACAACAACTTGAAGATTTATATAAAATGAAATTAAGATTCAACAAACTGTAACACTATATTTACGAACAGATGGATAAAAATTAAGTATCAGACACGTATCACAGATCGTGTTTCAGTTGAGAATACCAAGATTTCACCTACTAATATTATTATTACAACACCTTGAGTAAATACGTGTACTCAACAGGTCTCTGCAGTTACGGAAGAATGTTACGGTAAGAAACGCGAGGTACCAAATGAGCTGTCATATTTTGAAGTTTACAACAAATAAAAACAGTGTATTGCAATGTGTATCGGTGTTAGAAGTGTACGATAATTTCAATTAAACTATAAAAGTGTATATTTGTTATAAAAAGTTATAATAAAAGGTGAATAATCGACATATTTGTCTTAATCAAGAAATTTACAGCAATGGATTATGTCAGTGTACAGTAGGCGTAAATGGGATTGAGCTCTCGTATATGGTTTATGAATGTTATGATTCATAACAAACGTACAAAATAGAAAGTAGGTATCATTGAAAATAATAAATTTATTTTGCACTTATTATCTTTTTGCGAAAATAATGTCTTATCTTTAGACAAAGAAATGTATGCTTATGTACTTTCATTTCGTTTAAAATTCGCATATTGATTTATTATTATTAAAAAAAATGTTTTCTACAGTTATTAATAACAATATTGGAACTAATTGCCAATTATTCGTTAAATTATACTAATTTCTCTAATCGGTAATTTAATAACAAACATATTTGTATATAAATAAATTTTACATAGTTACTTAAAATTGTGTTTAACAGGCAATTAATTAATTTTGCAATTATTACCTCGTAAAAAATAAACGATATATAAAAAGTATGAAAGTATAGTTAAAAAAAATCATGTAATGTAACGACAAATTAATTTTGTCGTTTTCAAAAACAATAATTATTAAAATATGTATTGTTCACATTACATAAATAATTAATATGTTTATAATTATTAAAAAAATAATTAAATAATATAATAGTTTATTAAATATTTTAAAATTTAATATCAATTTTTTTATTTTAATTTATATATGTAATAAACATTAATTCAGTTTCTAATATAACAAAAAAATACATTAATTTTATTTAAATTCAACTATTTATTTTATAAAGTACAGACATATGATGAAATGAATTATTTGCTAATTTAATTGAAAAGTAAATAATGCACAGGTGAATATATTTTGTAAATATTAATATTGAAAATAATAAATAAATATTTCAGTAAGTATTATTATATATATATTCTTAAGAAGATAATTGTAAATTTCAAATTCGTTTTTAATATATTTTTTTTAAAAAAAAAGATAAATTTTCCTATAAAAATTATAAATTATTTTATTAGAAAGCTACTTTATTACATACTTTATTTAAATCAAAATTACTAAAATCAGTTACAAGCTATTTCGAAACAAAACATAATTTTTATAAGGTAGCACAAATAAAACTGAAGGATAATAAATGATAATAAGAAAGTAATTATATGTCTAAATCTTTAGAGTCATTTGGACTCCCCTATATATGTATATTTATAATTTTTCTTCAAGAAAATAATATATTTTTCTGGAGATAATTTGAAATATGTGCAATTAACATTTAATTAAAATAAATATTTCTATTTATCAATTATATATCATTTTATAAATCTTTAATTTTCTAAAATGATTATAAGGTGACACACCAAGGACGATTGCAATATTTAATACAAGAAAAAATTCAAAGAATTGTGTAACACTTTTAGTAAATATTGATTTAATATATATTTATCATTTTATATATTATTAATCAGAAAATATTATTAAATATTACAGAAAATAATAAAAAAATATCAATATGCTCCTTAATTATTTATATATTTTTCATTGGCCACTATTATATTAATTATAAACAGAATCTTTTAAAAACACATAGTTCAAGAAATTCTAATGTATAAAAAATTTACACGAAAATTATTACATGATGAAAATATATTAACAAGTGTTATTATTAATAAATTGAAGTAGTTAATTATATCTTATTATTGATTTAAAAAATATGTTTATAAAATACATATTGTATTATTTTATTAGAAATTAAAAATGTAAATAATTTATCTTTCAGTAAATAAATTTATAACTATGAAATATTTTTATAATTCATCATTTATGTAAGTAATAAAAAATGGTTTGAAATTTTTATATGTCAAAAAAGGTATTTTATAAACATTATTTTCAATTTAAAATATCAACAATAAAACTTTTCTTATGCGAACATTTCAACTACTAATAATTCAAAATAGGATAATTTCACAAATAAAAATGTCTGAAAAAATACTTTTCAAAGTTGCAACATATATATATATATATATATATATATATATATATATATATATATATATATATATATAACATTAAAATAATTGTAGAAAATAATTTTATATTCCAACCAAAAAATACTTTATTACATTACTCATAAATAACGTACATTAAAAACATATTAAAAAAAATGTTAATGAAGTGCTGATAAAAAAATTAACATTTAATTTCTATTTTATTACTTAATTAAATAATATACTAATTACTTTTCATTTTTTTCTAGATATTTAGATAAAACGAAATGGATACTAATATTTATAAAATTGTAGTATTTTTATTTATTTTTAATACCGTTGAAAAATGTTACTGCCAATTAATAAACAGAGCTCCACACTTTGTTCCCAGTGTTGGAGATATGTCTAAATTTAGTTTAAAAGAAAATACTCCAGTAGGAACACCAATATATCAATTAAAAGGTAATTGTTAATAAAATTGATTTTTTATATAATTAAATTTTATACAATATTTTTAATAACATTTTGTCATTTTTTTGTAATAATTTTTTATCTTTAAAAAAAAATTACCATTATTTTCTATTCTCAATTTATGTTACAGGAATATACACGTTATTTATTTAGTACATATTTTTATTCTTCAAATATTTCCTTATTCATTTCTGTGAATTAAAAATTAAATAGAAATTCCAATTTGATATTTAAAGTTGTATTTTATGTAAAAATAAGTACAAGGAAATATATTTAATAAAAAAAAATTTTCTTATCAAAAATGAAAAAAAAATTAATTACTTCGATGTTTTAAAAATTTTAGTAATATATTTGGTTTTTTATATTAGTTTATTTTACAATATCAGTTGATACCTCAACCACAATTGGTTTTTGTTGAAAAAAAATTCGTCCTACATTACAATTTTTTTTATAAAAATATTTATTAATTACTTATTGTTAAATTTTCATTAATAAATATTTCAATGACCTATTTATCATTTTTAGAATGTAAAATTATAAAATTTTAGATGATAAAACTGATTATTGAAATACATTTCAAGGAACATGTAAGCAATAAATTATTACTAAACATTTTACAAAAAATCTTTCGATGCATAAAAATAATTTCTTTATTAAAAAAATATATACTAAAACTAATATGAAAAAATAATTATATAAATTTAAAAATTATGTCAAATTTCTCAATTAATGTATTTAAAATTATTTTTTTATTATCTACTTTTTATTAACAGGAATCGATCCAGAAAATAGTCAATTACATTACTCAATAAGTGGACAACAATTCACTGTAGATAGATTAAGTGGCGTAGTTACTCTACGCCAACCGTTAGATAGAGAAACCCAAGATCTCATCGAAGTAATTATATCAATAACAGACGAAGGAGTTGCAAATTCTGAACCAAATACAGTTAGTTTACGTCGAGAAATTGCAATACTCGATGAGAATGACAATGTACCAATATTTCACAACAGGCCTTATAAAGCCAATATAACTGAAAATGCTCCCGTTGAATCTATTATATTAACAACTTCCGAAATCCGTGTAACTGATCTCGATGAAGGTGTCAATGCTGACTTAACTATTAGTTGTTTTAAAGATTCAAAATCGATGACAGATGATGATATTTGTGAGACGTTTAATGTAAACACAGAAAAGGTTCATATCATTTATATAAAAAAAAAATATAATTCAATAATCATGTGTTAATTTTTTTTATCGAATTGTAGATTTCTGAAGGAGTTTTTATAGCTCATATTTCGCTTTTAAAACAACTTGATTTTGAAAGAAGATCGTCGTATATTTTAACACTTAAAGCTGTTGATAGTGCATCGAGCCCCCTATCAGCTTTTGCAAGCGTTGCTATTGAAGTGTTAGATATACAAGATCAACCACCGATATTTATTAACGCGCCTTATAGTGCAACAGTACCAGAAAATACTCCAGAAGTAAGATAAAATTTCGACCAGATAACAATTTTAAATGTTCATCATTTTTTATAAAGTTTCATTAAAAATTTATAACATATTTGGAATTTCTCAGTTTTTGTGAATTATTTTAGGGAACATCTGTATTAACAATTAAAGCAAAAGACGGTGATACAGGCAATCCACGTCCTTTAAGATTATCTATAGAAAATGATTACTTGGATTATTTTAAATTGGTTTCAGAAAAAAAATCAGATGAAGCTGTTTTAGTAACGTCTAATAATCCATTAGATAGGGAAAATCCTGATATTTTACAAAATGGAGGAATTTATACATTTACAGTCAAGGTAAATTATTTAATCTTCTTACATTTGTTTAAATGAGTATGTTAATTAATTTTTCGAAATATTTTCAAGGCGACTGAATTAATTAACAATGAACTACCATCTGAATTTACTGTAACTCAAGTAACAATAGTAATAACTGACATTGACGACCAAATACCAGCGTTTAATTCAGATCATTTTGAAATATATGTATCAGAAGATATTCAAAATGATACTCCATTACCAGGGTTAAACATGGTTGTTATAGATAACGATATTGGCATTAACAGCCGTTACAATCTTACATTACGAAATCTCGAAAATTCTGAAAATATTTTTGATGTCATGCCGAAGTATGGCGAGGGTCGAACACCGGTCGTAGTTAAAGTAATCGATTCATCAAAGTTGAATTACGATGTAAACGATGTTTCTAAACGTATCATAAAATTTGAAATAATCGCAAGCGTTCCAGATAAACACTTAGCTAGTTCAAAAGTAACGATTCATTTGACCGATGCGAATGATAATTCGCCATTATTTACTTCGTCCGTTTATCGTTTGCACGTACCTGAAAACGCTCCAGAAGGATATAAAATTGAAGAAATTAAAGCGCACGATAAAGATAGTGGGAAATTCGGCGAAATTAAATATTACTTAAGAGGTTTTGGATCAGAAAAATTTAAGACTGACGAGAACGAAGGAAACCTTTATGTGTCTCATAAACTCGATTATGAAACTCAGAAAAGTTATTCGTTAACTTTAGAAGCTATTGACGGCGGTGGGCGAGTCAGTTCTCTTAATATTTTTGTTGAAATCGATGATGTTAATGATAATGCGCCAGTTTTTGAAAGTCGGGAATATTTAAGAACTGTACGAGAAGATGCAACTAGTTTTGAACCTCAGCTGTTTGTTCATGTAAGAAAAATAAAGAATTTTATAATAACCAGATAATAAAAAAAATAATCGTTTATTTCTGATAGGCAACTGATGCGGATGGTCCTTCTCAAGGTGGCGGAAAAGTGTTTTACTCTATTGAATCCACAAACAGTATTTCAGAAACAATGAACGAAACGAGTGTTTTTTCTGTAGATAGTCATACCGGTGAAATAAAAATAGAAAGACCTGTTAAATCGATGGATACACCACGAGGGCAGTATGATTTAATTATAAGAGCCACTGATGCTGGTAAGTATCAAACCATCATATTTTAAAAATATATATATAATAAATACATTTTAAGATTTATAAATAATGATTGATTTAAGGTGTACCTTCGTTATCCAACGAAACAAGAGTTTTGATTAGAGTTGGAGTACCTGGAAACCAACGTCCGATTTTTAAAGGAAATTATAATCCACATAGTATACAATCTTTCCCAGGAACATCATTAATGCATTATAAAGCGTCGTTAAAAGAAAATGTGCCACCAGGAACAAATGTTATAACTGTTCAAGCAATGGATCCAGATGGAATCGATTCATATTTGAGTTATTATATAACTGGTGGACATAAAGATAACTTCGTTATTGATAAAAAGTAATGTGAAAGAATATATTATTTTAGAATATAAACACAAAATAAAACGTTTATAATTTAATAATTATTTTAGATCTGGTCTCATTACTACTTCGCCATATTCCAATTTGGATTTAGATTCAAATCCTAAACTTTATAATATTATAGTACATGCCGTTGATAACGGTTTGCCAATACATGAAACGGCAACGTCGACTATTTTTGTTAATATTGAAGATGTTAACAACAAATCGCCAATATTTAATATCACAAACACAACGGCGTATGTATCGGAAAAAGCGAAGATTGACGATTTTGTTGTAAATGTAAAAGCATATGATCCTGATGAAAATACTAAGCTAGAGTATAAAATTATCGAGCCTATTAAAGCCAAAGATAAAACAGGTAATTTTATTGAGAATTTAAATTTCTTTCTTGAATAGTATAATTAAATTTGAATAATCTTTTCTTTAAACACTGATTAATTATTATCCCCTAATACTTCAAGATGTAAGTGTTCAATAATTATCATTTATTTAATTGTTGATGCGTGTTTGGAAGGTCATATCATCATAGTCAAAGAGTTGCATTAGTGTTTTATATATATTTTAAAAGCATAGTCATCGAAATTCACATCAGTTAATAGAATGAACAATAAATGATTATTGAACGATTTTATAAAATTTTTGGTTATTAAATTTCTATTAAAGAAAATTTGCTACAATATCAAAACGAATAGTAAAATTTTATTATAAATTTAAGGTGTTGCTTTGAAACCCAATAACAAATACGATTATAAGAATGCGTTTAAAATCAATAATGAAGGAGATATTTTGGTAAACAATAAATTAAATTACAATAATGCGGCTGTCATTATATTAACAATTGAAGCAAAAGATCTTAATGCAGAAATAGAACCTGATAAACAATTCGTACGCACAGAAGTAACAATTTATATACAAGCATATTCAGATGACAATCCGATGTTTTTATTTAATGAAAAATTGAAGCAAAAATCTGTAATGCACGCAACATTTGATTTACAACAGCAAACGTATCGTATAAAAATACCTGAAGAACAACCGATTGGTTTTAAAATATTGATGCTGGACGCTAAAGATCCATTAACCGGAAGTGCGATTTCTAAATTTAATATGACGCATTCAGGTACTGACTTATTTACAGTCCTTCAAAATGGAGAAGTTATTTTAACAAAACGTCTTGATTATGAAGCGTTAAATGAAACAGTTTTAAGTTTAACAGTAAAAGCAATATCAAATGATGAGAAAAGAACATCTGAAGCAAAAATTTACATTGAAGTGGAAGATATTAATGATAACGCTCCCGTGTTTGAAAAAAGTGTAAGTAATTTGATTTTAATTATTTTTCAGATAAGATTTGTTTTTATTTTTATTTACAGAATTATAAAACAAGTTTACGCGAATCGTCCAGATATCCAGAACAAGTTTTGGTTGTGAAAGCTGTAGATCTGGATTCAAATTCTAAAAACTTAACTGATAATGATAAAGAACGAATTAATGAAAACTTTAGACCTATTTATAAATTTGGTGATATACAGTACAGTTTAAGTGGAGAAAATAGTAATTATTTCATAATTGATTCAGATACTGGAGTTATTCAAGTAAGTTTTATATCAATACAATAATATGAATGTTTCTGGTTAAACAAATAATTATTTTTCTTTTAAATATTTTATGTTATAGTTGTCTCCAAATATAACATTAGATCGCGAACGACAATCTGTATTAAGATTTAATGTAACTGCAACTGATAATCCAAATGGTGGACCTGAATCCCATAAAACAATGGTTCAAGTGATTGTGGATGTATTAGATGTAAATGATAATGCTCCTTCATTTTATTTTAAAGTTTACACAGCAGTAGTTGCAGAAAATGTAATTGTTGGGACCAGTGTTGTAAACACATCTGCTTCAGATCCTGATGAGGGTATTGGAAGTGAAATTACATATGAAATCCTTGATGAAAGTGAAGTTAATGGTATATATTTATGCGTTTCTTATTTTGTGATTATTATGTATAAAAATATTTTTCATAATAATTTTATTTTTAATTAGGTTTATTTCAAATTAATTCAAAAACTGGTGAAATAAAAACTCGTAGTAAATTAACAGGCAAAGGCCGTACAGATCCTTATTTATTAACAGTTAGAGCTCAAGATGGTGGAGGTCTTTTTACAGATGTTCCATTAACATTGTATATTGGTGATGTTAGTGCAAATGATGGTGTACCCACAATTATTAAACCAACTTTGGAGCAAATTGCCTATGTTTCTGAAGTATTATTTGTTTCTATTTAAAAATAAATTTAATTGCCAATTTTAGTAATAATTTTATTATTTATTTATTTTTAGAATTCCACTATAGGATCACCAGTTTTTCAAGTTGTAGCTACAGATCCTGATGATCCAACCTTACCATCTGGAAAATTGACTTATAAATTATTGAATGATGGATTAGACTATTTAGCATTTAAAATTGGTATAGTTTTATATTACCAATATTTACATTCATATATATATATCATATATATATATATATATATATATATATATATATATATATATATATATATATATATAATATTTGCAGATCCTGAAAATGGGTTATTAACAACTAAAGTTTTATTAGATAGAGAAAAACAAGATCTATATACATTAGTTCTAGTTGTACAAGACAAAGGCACTCCTCCACAACAAGCAACTAGAATTCTTAATGTTCAAATAACAGACATTGATGATCATAAACCTCATTTTCTTAGAGGACTGGTAATTATTTTTCCTATTATTGCATTTACTCATTATATATTTTTTCAATGATTTGTATTTTTAAATATAAAACTATATTTTAAATAGGATGATGAACCAATCATGCTCTCTATTAAAGAAGAAGTACCTGTTGGTTCTGTAGTTGGACAAGTACAAGCAATTGATGAAGATATAGGAGAAAATGGAGCTATTGATTATTTAATTATATGTAATTAAAAATATAAATATTTTGTTATATGGAAAGTTAATAAAAAAAATATAAAAGAAGTTATTGCTAAGAAATATAAAAATAATAAATGAAATAATTGATTATTAGATTAGATTGATATTTAGAAGAATTATTAGTATTATATGTATTTTTAATTTATAATGATAATGTAAAAAAATGTGTATTTTTTATCATTATAGCTGGAAATGAGCATGAATGGTATTCAATTGAAAGAACTGAAGATAATAAAGCAGTGATTAAAACTATGAATAGAATTGACAGAGAATCACATTCTCAGCATTTATTGACAATTAAATGTTTTAAAGCATCAGAAAGAAAATTACAAGTATTTCGAAAACCATACAACAGATTAGTAAGTTAATTATTAGAAGTAAAGTATCATAATAAAAAAAATAATATTTATTTGTATATATTTATATGAATTTTATTATTTCTTAATAATGTTATTTAAGGACCCATCTGAAATGCAAGTATTAATAAAAATTTCTGATATTGATGATAATTTACCAAAATTTGAAAAAAATAATATTACTATTGGTGTTCGTTTAAATGTCCCTATTGATACATCATTAATGCGTTTAGAAGCAGTAGATATTGATTCAGCAGCTTTACCAATAAAATATAAAATTCTTCATACTAATTTTACACCTCTTGTAGATTTTGGAGACAAGTAAGTAAACTCATTAAACTTTGTGTTAACATTTTATTACATACATAAATATGTACATTAATATTATGCTCATATGAATTTATAAATATTTAATATAAATATCTCTACAACATTTTATATGATTTATAGATTAAATGCAACAGAAGTGTTTAGAATTGATGAAAATACTGGTGACTTAAGAACTGGTAAAAGTTTAATTAATTATGTTGATGGTTTATTTAAATTACTTATCAGAGCAAATAATTCAATAATTGAAAAGCATCACACTAATATTACTTTACAGGTAAATTTTTATTAAAAACATTTTTTTTGTATTTGAAATGTAATTAATAAAAAAAATATAATTTTTATGATTATAGTTCATAAATTATAATAATAAATTTAAAGTTAATGAAAAATAATTTAAATTTTGCACTGAAAATGTAATGCTAAAATTATTTAATGTTTTACTTAAATATTTTTTTAAGTATAGTTTACAATTAAAAAATATTTCATTTTTTATATAAAAATTGGTTTCATATTTAACTATATAGATTTTTTTAAGCCTAACAAATGTGTTGTTTATTTGAAAAATAAAAATAAGTGATTTATTTCAGATTTATGTCATTCGAGATAGAGATTTATTAAAATTTGTATTTAGCAAACCTCCTGCAGATGTTAGGAAACTTTTATCAGAGTTTGAAGCTTCTGTTCAAAAAGCTTTAGATCAACCGAATTTGAAATTACATATTTATGATACACAATTTCATACAAAACGTGATAAAAGTTTAGATTTTAGCAGTACTAGGTAAATATATACTTATATATAAACTTTTTTTTATATATATATATAAATATGCAATTATTTTTTCTTTAGTTCTTGCTTCCAACTAGTTGGATCTCGTACTTTATCAACAGATGATATGATGGATATTTTAACAAAAGAAGAATTAAAAGACAAACTACAGTCTGTATATGATTTGTATCATGTCACAAATGTAGAACATTGTTCATTAAAAACTGTAGCTAAGGCAGAAACAACAATTACTCAGTTGTGGGTGTTAATAATAGCATGTTTTATTGGAATAGCTGCATTCATAGCTAGTTGTACACTTTGTTGTATGCATAAGAGGTGTGTAAAAAATATTTTATGAAGAAATTTAAATTTTTGAAGAAAAACTATTATTTTTCAGGTTTAAGAGAGCCTCCAAACATATATTAATGCAGGAGCAATCTCATTTAGCCCCATCAGTGAGTTATATGACTACTTTAAGTCAACCAAGGATGTACGCAGAACCTTTATATTCTTCATGAAAATAAAGGTATTGTTTATATCTATGTGTGTATGTATATATATATATATATATATATATATATATATATATATATATATATATATATATACATATATACATTTTTATGTTCATGTTTAAAAGTAAGTGATAATTTTGGTTTACTTGTACAATTAAATTTTCTAAAAAACATTTTTTTTTTTTGTGTAAATATAAAAATTAAGCATTGTATATTTTTGAGTTGTATTGAGCTTCTATCAGTGTATATGTAATAATTTATTATTGGATTGAAGGACTAGATTTTTGAAATAGACTGAAATAAAATATGAAATAAATCAAACATGAAATGTATGAAAAGAAAGTTTTATAAAGCATATACTATTTTTTAAATATGTGTTATTGTGTTACATGTTTACATGTAGTCTTCGTTATTAAGATCGACATACAAGCATTTATATATAAATCTAAATATAGTAGAATTTTTAAATTTTATACATTTTTGTATCATTTTGTTTACAAAATCATTTTTTAAATCTATTAAGAAAATATTCTATATAAAAAGTAAATCAAATAAAATATTGTGCTGTAAATAAATGAATGGAAAATAAATTTGACAAATTTTGTATTTTTATAATGTATTTATTAAAAAGAATAAAAAATCACATGACT
Source organism: Neoneuromus ignobilis (assembly GCA_029203775.1). Lineage (NCBI taxonomy): Eukaryota > Metazoa > Arthropoda > Insecta > Megaloptera > Corydalidae > Neoneuromus > Neoneuromus ignobilis. The sequence goes on from CP092087.1 coordinate 10,443,686, forward strand.
TTTATTTTCATATAATTGTATATAAAATTAACATCTTTATTATGACCTTAAAACCAACTACTATTCTTTTTTATTTCATTATATAATATTTTTTCAACTACTGGAACAGGGACAGTATTATCAGAACTTAAATTATAACTTACATAAACAACTTTATCAAGTTTTTTTGTTAGTCTTTTTGCTATATTAATTGATGTATCATCTACACCTAATAATTTTGTTCCAACATTTTCTTGATCACAATTATTTTTCATAGCTAATGATAAATTATTAAATATTGGAGCATTTTTAGAGCCTATCCATATAAATAATGAATTCTTCATTTTAATAGTATTAAATTTAACAGTCTGTTCACAGGCAATTGCTTCAAATGAATTAATTATAAATTTAGGAGGTAATTGCTGAATATCTGAATGTATTGATTCCGAATCCATCTTAAAAAGTAATTTGTGATCTGTAACAAATGAATATATAGATAAAAAAACACACAATTTATATAAATTGACAATACTTTGTAAATACATTACAAATATATTTGTATAAAAATATTTTTATAATTTTTTTCCTTTGCTAGTAATATATACAAATAAATAAATATCAACAATTTTAGATACATATTTATATATGTAATTTATATATGTAATTTATATATATATATATATATATATATATATATATATATATATATACATGAGGTCGTTTGATAAGTATGGTAAATTAATTTATTGTTAAATTTAATTAAATTTTTCAATTTAGTTTTTCTTACTTTTTTACCATACTTATCAAACGACTCTCGTATATATATATATATATATATATATATATATATATATATATATATATATATATATATATATATATAAATAGTATTTTTTCAATCATATGTATTAAAAGATATATATTGAGGATAAAAACTGGAATTTAAAAGATATTATTATTTAAAAGGGGAAGATGGTTGTGAAACATCTGCTCAAGAAGCTGTGTACAAAAGAATATTAATTTTACATTTATAAATGAAACAGAACAATAATTCTTGTTATTTTTTTTTAAATATTTATTAATCTGATTTTGGAACAATTAAAAAGTTTTTTTTTGATAAATTTACAAAAATAAGATAAAATGATTAAGAATTCCAAAAATTCATTAAAAATTTATGGAATAACTGCATATGCTAAATAGATTAAAAAAATTATGAACAGATTTAATAATGACTTTTGATTTATTTATTATCATTTTAGTTTTTGAATACATTTAATATTTATGTTTGGTTAGATGAAAAATGAAAATCATGGTTTAATGATTGAATATAAAATTACAAATAAAATAAAAAAAAATATGTTACCAAGTAGGGTAATGTATATATGAATTATTTTTAATTTAGTTCAAAGTCTGATATATTGACTGTAAAGAATATTCATATTAAAACACCACTACTATTTTGAAATCAACCCTTCTCCCTTGCAAACAGAGGTTATAAATTGGCTTTCTGTCAAACATTCCGCACAGATGCAACCAACTATACGACTAGTCGAAGTATAGAGAGATCTGTGAAACACGTGGTTTTTGATTAAAAAACTTGTATTTGTAATTCTGTATAAAATATAATAATAAAATATTTTAAAATGATCCGGGACGATATTAAAAAAGTTTTAATAAGTGGGTTAATTAAATTAAGCCGTGTCAAAGATAAATATGAAAGTTTATTTGAAAAATACGTAAATTGCGAGGTTAGAGAATAATGTTTATTATTTAAAAATATATTTAGAGAAAATAATTACTGAACATATATAGTTGTTTTATGTAAAATATATTAATAAATTAAATTTTAGTTTTATTAATAAGTACTGCGTTTAAATATATAGTATTTTTTTCTAGAATTTAACTGAACCTGATGTTAAACAAATATTAAAGATCCTTGCTGAGCATTTAATTGATACTCGATGTACTGTAGATATAGTAAATTGTTTCCCACAAATCTTATTATATCTCTTATATGAGGCTATACCAATTAATTTTTCCATTGATTCAATTTTGATACCAGAAATTAAGAAAATGAAACATAAAATTAATTGTGTTGTTCTTGGAAATATTATAACTGCTCATCCTGATGCACTCAGGTAAATTGAAAATAAAATATGTATTTATTTAAAAATTAATGATTTATAATTTAATTATGTAAATAGTAATTCAAATTTAAAAATAAACTTTATATGCGCGTTTTTATACATACATACACACACACATATATATATATATATATATATATATATATATATATATATATATATATATATATATATATAATTTTTGTGTTATATTTTTAAATATTCTCTTCTATAACTAGTATTTTACACTTACCTAATTCATATTTGTAATTTTTACACTACACATAATAATCACATAAGTTATGCAACTTATTACTCAGAATAATTGAAACATGTGTTAAGTCACAGAGGTATTGAAACTGTTGATTTTTTTAAAAAAATTAGTTTCATAATTTCATTTTCAGATAATGATTCTTATTTTAGTTTATATTTGCCTTTAATTTATAATTATTGAAAAATTAAGTTTGGGCTGATCCTTTAATTCTATCTTTAGATTTTTTTTTACAAATTTGAACCTTTTATTACACTTATAAAATGTATTTAATAAAATATTTTTGATTATTTAAGTATGTACTCTTTTGAATATATATTTTGATATAATTATTTATCAATGTACATATTATATAAGCTTGTATTTTTACGTTTTTGTATTTATATATAATTTGTATTAATTTTATGCATTAGTACAATTAAAATATATTTTACATTAATGCTTGTAATATATTATATACATTAATGTTTATAAATTAATCTGATTGTTTTAATTGTACAAAAATGACCATTAAAATATTTTTAATATGTTTTCAGTAAAAATATTTTTTTATAAAGATACTTCTTTTGACCAACTATATTTTTATTAATAATTTAGTTCCATTAGAGCAAAAAAGTTAAAAATAATTGCTGAGTATTTAAATTCTTATAAATATATTAAAACTAAAGGTTAATTATTATTTATAAATATTTCTAACACAAAGTTGTCAAGTATGACTACATTTTTATTCTGTATATTTATTATTATTATTTTTTAATATTTTATACTTTGTATAAGAAATGTTGTTATTTATAAATGACTTATTTTTTATATAGTACTGTTTTAACAATTATGTATTATTTATAAAATATTGGTCAAGAGTAGATATGGTTGATATGAAAATAACGATTTTATATTATATTTTTATAAAAAAAAACCCAATAAATATTAAATATAGATCAATAGTACATTATGTTGTTGAATAATAAATATTATTGGGACAAAATAGTTTACCATTTTAATAGTTTCATTGTAAAAATAAAATTCAGTTAATTCATTAATTATTATCCGATTATTTTTAATCTTATTCTTATTACTGTTATGTATTTTTTTTAAAAAAAAATCAGTTTGTAGAATTTTTGGGTATTATTTAATAATTATAAAAACTCAAATAAATACACACACACATGTGTGTATATGTTTGTTTGTATGTATGTATAATTGTATTTTATTTATTTGTCATTAAAAAATATGTGTTTTAGCTTTGCCCAACAATACTTTGTTAATAATCCATCACCATTTGCCAAAAAAGAATTTGAACTGTTAACTCATGAAATACCTGCAAAAAAATCTAAAATAGTTGAAATTTCTGAAATATTTATATCAGATATAGATATTGTAAACTGTTCATATAATTTTTTAAAAGTTATGAATGAATTTGTTAGAAGTAAATGGAATTGGTCAGAATTCATTCAACAGTTTTTAGGACACGAAGATGATCTTGTAAGATGGTAAGTATAAATTTTAATATTTTATTCATTACTTGTTATTACTTATTGAATTTTGTCTCCATTTGTTTATTATTTAATACCTTTTTAATATATTCTTTTAAAGGCTGTGTTGTCAATGTCTGGCTATTTTAACTGGTATGTCTGAGTATCAATTAGACAAATTACTAAATCATATTGTGCCAAAAGCAAAAGAGCAATGTTTAGTAGATTACATAAATTATTGTCAAAATAAACATTCACCAAAATCTATAGATTCAAGTGAAATCAGCACTGAAACTGTTGATAATATAACTAATGTTTTTGAGTACTTGAATTCTCTTTCAAGTTATATTGTTGCTGTGTCAGGAATTTTATTGCCAGTATTTGATGAAAAATCAATTCAGAGAACTGATATTGTATTAGTTGAATCTACACAACGTAATTTAAAGAAAATAGCTTTAGCTATTGCTTCAAACAAAGCTGTTTGTATTCAGGGACCAGTAGGATCTGGAAAAACTGCTCTTGTTGAACATTTAGCTTCAATAACAGGAAGAAAGTTGGGTGACAATTTTATAAAAGTACAATTAGGAGATCAAACTGACTCAAAAATGTTGCTTGGGACATATAGATGTACTGATGTCCCTGGAGAATTTGTGTGGCAACCAGGAGTTTTAACACAGGCTGTTATGTATGGATATTGGATGTTATTGGAAGATATTGATAGTTCTAGTATGGATGTTATTACTGTTATAGCTTCTTTACTAGAAAATAATACTCTCTCAGTACCTGGATATAGAGATGTTGTTAAAGCAGCACCCGGTTTTCAGTTATTTGTAACTCAAAGGTAAATAATTATTTATATTATTTAATATTCTGTGTATATAAATATTTATTTTATTATCTAGATTACTGCCAAGTGTTTCTGGTTATCGTAAACAAAATTCATATGCATCATCCTTACTTGAAAAAAAACTAATGTTAGTAAACATGGAACCACTAACACCAACTGAATTAATTGATATTGTGAAAACTTCTTTTAAAGATTTAAAAACAATAGCTAATCGAATAGTAGATGTATATTTATTATTTTCAAGTGGAATGCATTGTGGAGATGAAAATAATTTAATAAATATTTCAGAAGTTATAAAATCTGATTCCAATAAAGCATCACAGATTGATTCTGTAATACCTTACAAATCATCATTTATAAATGGTCGTTTAATATCTACTAGAGATTTGATTAAATTTTGTATCCGAGCAATAACAGATTTTGATATAACTTCGAGTGATTCTGCTTTAAAAGTATTTCAGGATGCTATTGATATATTTTGTTGTTCATTCAGTTCAGTTGATACTCGATTAAAATTAGCTTGTAAGATTGCAAGTAAATTAGGTATTATTGAAACAAAAGCAGAATATTTCTGTGTACACTATAAACCAGGGGTTACTTTATTAAATAATAAAAAATCTAGTCTTTTCACTGCTGGTCGTGTCACATTAGAAGGGTCAGATTTACTAAGTAATTTAAATGTTACTAATTCAAAGTTTTCATTTACTCGACCATCAGCCTGTTTATTGGAAAGAATAGCATGTTGTGTTAAATATAATGAACCAGTATTACTTGTTGGAGAAACAGGTGTAGGAAAAACTTCAGCAATTCAGTACTTAGCAAGTTCACTAGGACAGAAATTGATAGTAATTAATATGAATCAGCAATCTGATTCAGCTGATTTATTGGGTGGTTTTAAGCCAGTTGATTTGAAATTTGTTATGTTACCAGTTCGAAAAGAATTTGAACAACTCTTTAGAAAATATTTTGATGTACAACAAAATGTAAAGTTTTTAGAACATATCTCTACTTGTTTTAATAATGGAAAATTCAATGCATTGTTAACACTAATGAAACATAGTCAGTTAGCTGCTGTGAAAAGATTAAATACAACATTAAATATAAAAAAAATTCAAGAAACAAATAGAAAGACTTTAAAGAAAAAATATTCAGGCGAAAGAATTAAAATACAAGAGAAAAATGTTAATAACAAAACTAAATTGATATTGAATGCATGGCTTGAATTAGGCATAAAGTTGGATAAATTATCTACACAATTAAAAATGCAAACTACATTAGCATTTGCATTTATTGAAGGAAGTTTAGTAAAAGCGATAGAAAAAGGTTATTGGGTACTTTTGGATGAAATTAATTTAGCTACTGCAGAAACATTAGAATGTTTGAGTGGATTACTTGAAGGAGTTCATGGTTCATTAAGTGTGCTTGAACGTGGTGATAAAAAACCAATTCAAAGGCATAAAAACTTTACTTTATTTGCTTGTATGAATCCTGCTACAGATGTTGGAAAGAAAGATTTACCAGCTGGCTTGAGAAATAGGTATTTAGTAGAAGTATTTTTTTTTTTTTTTTTAACTTCTAGTATGAATTTTTCATTTACAGATTCACAGAATTTTTTGTGGAAGAACTGACAGAAAAAGCAGATTTACATTTACTTGTGAATTCATATCTAAGAGATTTAACATTACCACAGAATAAAATTGATAATATAGTTAAGTTTTATCTTAAAATAAGAAAACAAGCAGAAATAAGTTTGACTGATGGAACAGGTCACAAACCACATTATAGTTTAAGAACTCTGTGCCGTGCGCTTAGTGTGGCAATGCAAAATCAGTGTGGAACAATTCAAAGATCACTGTATGAAGCATTTTGCTTAAGTTTTCTTACACAGCTTAATGCAAAATCTCATGCAGAAGTAGAGTCAATGATAGAAAAGTAATTTTTTAAAATGAGTTTTCATATTGATTATATTGATTAATTTATTTATTTATTATAGAGCTGTAATTGGATCATCAAAAGATGTTAATGCAATACTGAAACAACCTATACCAGAACCTAAACATCCCAATGATATTTTTGTACAATTTGAAGGCTATTGGGTAACACAAGGAGTACTTCAACTTGAAATAGTTAAAGATTACATTCTTACTACTTCTGTTAAAAAGAATTTAAAGGATTTGGTTCGAATTGTTTCAATTGGAAAGCATCCAGTGTTGTTACAGGTATTTCTTATTTACAAAAAGCTTTTTTATTTTTTTATTTTATTGCCTATTTTTTTTAAGGGTGATACATCGGTAGGTAAAACAAGTTTGATAACTTATTTAGCAAAAGCTAGTGGTAATAGATGTGTAAGAATAAATAATCATGAACATACAGATTTGCAAGAATATGTTGGATCATATATAGCAGATGAAACAGGAAAATTAGTTTTCAAAGAAGGTATTTCTTTTTAATGTCTTTATCACAAAAAAGAATTAATTTTTAATTTTTTTTTTTAATAGGTGTTTTAGTGGAAGCTATGCGCAAAGGTCATTGGATTATTTTGGACGAGTTAAATTTAGCACCATCAGATGTGTTAGAGGCTTTAAATAGAGTTTTAGATGATAACCGAGAACTTTTCATTCCTGAAACACAAGAAACAGTAAAAGCAAATAAGAACTTTAGATTGTTCGCTACGCAAAATCCTCCTGGTTTATATGGCGGTAGAAAAATTTTATCAAGAGCATTTCGTAATAGATTTGTTGAATTACATTTTGATGAAATTCCTGCACCTGAATTAGAAATAATATTACATCAGAGATGTGAAATACCACAAAGTTATTGTAAAAAAATGATCGCTGTTATGAATGATTTACAGGTAAAATATCTATTATAAAAAAGATAAATGTTTGTACTTATAAAAAAAATTTTAGTTAAGACGACGGGGTTCAGCTGCATTTGCAGGAAAACAAGGTTTTATAACTCTACGTGATTTATTTCGCTGGGGAGAACGTTACCATTTAGCAAATGTTGAAGAAGCAAAGACAAAACTTTATGATTGGGATCAACATATTGCTGATGAAGGATACTTAATTTTAGCAGGGAGGGTAAGAAAAGAAGAAGAGCGTGTAGAAATTGCAAGTGTATTAAAAAAACATATTAAACGTGATGTTGATAATTTTAAATTATTCACATGTGAGTTTCTTTATGTTTTAGAATAAAAAATAAGTACTTTTATAAAAAAAAATTATGAATTGTAGTGAATGAAAATACTTCTCGTGTTACAAAACCTATATTACAAACTATTGAACAGAACAGTCAAAAATTTCCTCATATAGTATGGACATTAAACATGAGAAAATTAGCTGTAATGGTTAGTAAAGCTCTTGAGTTTAATGAACCTGTGCTATTAGTAGGTTCAACAGGCGGAGGAAAAACTACAGTATGCCAATTAATAGCTGAAAGTTGCAAACAAAAATTGTATACTGTTAATTGTCATATGCATACAGAAAGTTCAGATTTTGTGGGTGGACTTCGTCCAGTTAGATGTCATGTAAGCAAAATGTATTTTTTGTTTATCTATGTATTTATTGAAATTTGTTTTTCAGAAATCCGAAACAGATTGCCGTTTATTTGAATGGGTTGATGGTCCTCTTGTACAAGCAATGGTTAATGGAGGTTTATTTTTAGCTGATGAAATATCTCTTGCTGATGACAGTGTAATAGAACGTTTAAATTCATTGTTAGGTACTTTTTTGTTATTTATATCTCTCAATAAATATAATTTTAATACTGTTTTATTGTTTTTATTGTAGAACCTGAAAGAACAATATTGCTTGCTGAAAAAGGAACAAATATTTCTTCTGAAAATGTCATTGTTGCAAATAAAAAATTCAATTTTGTTTCTACAATGAATCCTGGTGGAGATTTTGGGAAAAAAGAATTATCTCCAGCTTTACGTAATCGATTTACTGAAATATGGTGTGATTCAATAATAATACGAGAAGATATGATTTCCATTATTGAACATAATATAACCAAAGGATTATCATTTGGTAATCAAGAAGATGGTACAACTGGCATTGGAAAATGTATGATGGATTTCATTGAATTTTTCAAAAATACTGAAATTGGTAGTAGGTAAGTAAAAAATATAAATTAAAATGAAATATATCTATTATGTTTTTTTCGATTTTTAGATTTACCATTAGTATTCGTGATGTTCTTACGTGGATAAATTTTATAAATAAATGCATGAAAAATAGTTTTAAACTTGATATTTCTGAAGCATACATTCATGGTGCATGCCTAACATTTCTAGATAGTTTTGGATCCGGTGTAAGTTGTCATGAAACGGAATCAAATTTAAAGGTTTTCAGAGACACATGCATTAGTTTTCTTAATAAACAATTAGAAAAATTTTCAATACATTCTTCGGATTGGGATAACAAAGATGTTATTTTTGAAGTGACTGACAATGTTGTTGGAATAAAACCTTTTTATATTCCAAGAGGGAAATTTATATCAAATGAAGTTAATTTTTGTTTTGGAACTCCAACTGTGGGGTATAATACTATGAGGTTATTACGAGGACTGCAGTTGAATAAAGCTATATTGTTAGAAGGTAGTCCAGGTGTTGGAAAAACCAGTCTTGTAACTGCTTTAGCTCAAGCTAGCGGCCATAAAGTTTTACGAATCAATTTATCTGATCAAACAGTAAGTATTTTGAATTAAACATCTAAAGGTTTTTTCAATACTTTTAAGAAAATCAATTTAATGTTATTATTATTTAATTTCTATTATTATTTGCTATAGACATAAAATCTTTACAGGATATATCTGATCTCTTTGGAGCTGATTTACCAGTTGAAGGTGGACATGGAGGAGAATTTTCATGGCGAGATGGTCCATTTTTACGAGCATTAAAACAAGGTAATTGGATATTATTGGATGAATTAAACCTTGCATCACAAAGTGTTCTTGAAGGCTTAAACGCCTGTTTAGATCATAGAGGTGAAGTATACATTCCAGAACTTGATAAAACATTCAGTGTTAAATCTGGTACACAAATATTTGCTTGTCAAAATCCGCTGAAACAAGGTGGAAGCAGAAAAGGATTACCTCAGTCTTTTTTAAACCGTTTTACTCAAGTTTTTGTATCTCCATTAACAGAGCTTGATTTAGAATCGATTGCCATTGAAAATTATAAAACGATTCCTTATGATATTTTAAACAAAATGTTAAAATTTAATCAGAGAATAGTATCTGATACAGTAGAGAAGCATTTATTCGGTTACAAAGGTGGCCCTTGGGAATTTAATCTTCGGGATGTACAACGATGGTGCAATGGATTGTTGCATTTAATAGAAGAACACGAAAACAATATTAATTCAGTAGATTTTGACAATAAAGATGATTATGATAAAGTCATTCAATATTGGACTGATAAATTCAATGTGCAAGTAGATGAAAGAAAAATTCGTGAAGCAAAATCAAAAGAAGTACATCGATTGTTAGCCTCAAAATCTTATGAACATGATTCAGATTTTGAAGAAGCTAGTGATGATGAAGAAATTCAGATGCAAACTGAATCTGTTGATCAGTCAAATTCAAAAGATGAAGATATCCATGTTACATCAATAACTGATGAAATTATAAATAGTAGTGACGATGTGGTTAAGAGAGCGAGTTCCTTAATAAATTCACAAGAAAGTTTATTAACTTATCAAAACATAAATCCTGGGAAACTTGTCAGATTGATTTATAGTGATAGAATGCGTACTAGAGATGATAAACAAAAAATATTAGATATTTTTAAGGAAATTTTCGGAGAAAAAATGTTTAGTGAGTTGCCTGAAATTGAACCTTTGTTGTATGTTACACCATGTAATTTATATGTAGGTGATATAAACTATAACCGAAATTGTTCAGAAAGTAGTAATAAAATAAATGAAATAAAAATAAGTGATATAAATGTTAGTGTCTTAAGACAGAATCAGTGTGGTAGTTTAGTATTAAGAAGTCAATTAAGTGCATTAAAATCTTTATTACTTTGTGTGAAATTTAACTGGATGGCAATTTTGGTAAGTTGTTTTGTATATTTACTTTCATTTTCATAAGTAGTTTGCAATTCTTAAAATTATCATTAATGTATAATATTATTGTTTTTTTTTAATAAAATTTGTATAAATGAGTTAAAACATTTAATATGTATACATACATATAAATTTATTTAGTGATAGATGTTTAAATCTCTTGTTTGTTTTAAAAAAGATAATGTTTACATCTCTTTATTTTCAAACTGAAGAATTTATTTTCAAATAAATGAGTTATCACACCTCCAACATTTCAGATGTTAAAAGGTGTTCAATAATTACTTGTTCACTTTCTTTGTTTATAGCAACAATGAGGTAATGCGCATTTCAATGGCGATATTATCATCGACAAAGCGTTATATCATAAAATATCTCTCAAATTTTACAACACAACGCTCTGACGATGATGGCATCACCATTGAAACGCGCATTAGCTTATTGTTGTTATAAACAAGGAAGACAGTAAGTTATTATTGAACACTTTTGAATATTTTGTGGTGTTGGGGGTGATAATTTATTTGTGTGAAAAAATGATTCATCTGTTATTAAAATTTAAAATAACAAAATAAAAAAAATTGCTAAATATCATCTTTCTTTAACAATATTTTATTTAGGTCGGAAGTCCCAGTTCGGGTAAAAGTAGCGTCGTTCAAACGTTAGCAACACTTACTGGAAACGATCTGAAGACATTTTCAGTCAATTCAGCAATGGATACGATGGATATATTAGGCGGTTTTGAACAGGTAGGATTTTTTATGTATTTTATGTAGATATACTTGTTTATGATATTAAATGTTATATTTATTTATTGTTATTAATGATAATACACATGTGTATATATATATATATATATATATATATATATATATATATATATATATATATATAAATGAGTGTGTGTGAAAGATAAATACATAATGAAATACATGAGAATAAATTACGATAGTAAAATCTAACATGTGTTGCTATCCGCCTATTGAACATTTCGCGACGAAAACGATTTTCCTTGATTTGGCTACTACAATTTACTACTGAATCTGCGTATATTGTGTTCGTATAAAATCCAATTTGTCACGGAATATTTATTTTATCTTTTTTTTTTTTGCTCTGTCGAATTTGTCGTAATATAGTGACCGTTTGCATTGTTAAGATATTGACTAGTTTGAGATGTCTGCAATTTTGAATCATAGATTTTGGATTTTATTTTTTTAACTTGAAAGGATCAGAAACAAAAATATGTTTATTTATTTATTCTTATATATATATATATATATATATATATATATATATATATATATATATATATATGTTTATGTGTGTGTGTTTATTTGTGGGTAAATGTAATAAGAAAAAGAAAATTTAATTTCTACAAGCAAAAATATATCATAATGTAAAATATATTGAAATCTGTATGGGCAATTCGACTAGAGATAATCGATTTTCTGAATAATACAAAAGTAAAGAGAGTTAACAATTGCGAATATTATAAATTTTCATTAATATGAAATTTCTAATCAGACGTTAAATTAATTTTCTTAATTATTATAAATATTATTTTCGAAATATCTTCGAATGAAAGATTTTACATAGCTTTTTTGTTTGAAGTTTTAAAAAGCTTTTGGAATTTCTGTCTTTCTAATTTTATTGTTCATTGTTTTTCAAAAAAGTTTATCTAGTTAATAAAAGTAGGTGAATGTTTATCCAATTTTCTTGTGTATTACGCTTAGTAAAATTTCCATAATCTGAATGGTATTTTTTAATTATGTAAAATTCCGTCAGCTTTAAAGCACAAGAATATAAGTATTTTTTATAAGTTTTCTTTTGATCATTTAAATTATCGTGTTATTATTATATTTGTCTAAAGATTTATGAAGTTTCGATTCAGATATTTAGTCCTTTTTATACTTACCTAAATTATGTATTTATCACACATACACATACATTTATGTGTGTGTATATATATATATATATATATATATATATATATATATATATCTCTTAAAAATCGACTGACGTTTTCAAGATATATTTTATATCTGATATACATAACAAACGAACAACCGACGAAGAAACCGATAAAATCAAACGTTGAAAAGCACATTTAAATATGGATTTCCAGCTTCTTTTATGTAAATTTAGAGGTGCGGCACTTTTCAGGTCTATCTCTTTTAACGAACGAGATAGATTTCGATAAGTTTGTAGTTTCTTTTTAAGTGCACATTACGTGAGCAAAATTCAAACATCACGATATGTATTTTATGATTTTTTTTAACGATTTCGATTTGTATAAAGTATATTTATACCTCTAGCCAACCGTAAGCATTGGTGAGAAAAATGCTGAGTGCGGAATTCTTATAATAAAAAAAGGTTATTAAGAAATAACATATTCATTCTCATTTTATATTTTTTCTCATATATATATATATATATATATATATATATATATATATATATATATATATATATATATATATATATACAAGTTTTCTCTAAGAATATTCTTGTGATAATATCTTTATAAAAAAATAAACTTTCAAATTGGATGAACCAGTAATCATGCAATCTTATTTCTACTCCGTTATTCATAAGAAATCTGTTTTTTTTTCTTACCTCGAGAGGAAATTACTTTAAGAAACGTTAACAAAATATACATACAATTGAATGGTTCGCGATACCCAAGACTTGGGAAAAACTACAATTTCGTTTTTTTTTATCTTGTTCCTCGTTATCTAGTTGAGAGACTGTGTCGTAAGATGTCGGAGAGTAATATTCTTTTTCAACTTCTTTTATTTTTATTTAGTTCATATAACTGACTCTATTATGATGCAGTAAAAAGATATCTTAATGGATTTTCATAAAATTAATTCCAAAGAAGTAACTTTGTACAATATAAATGAAATTGAAATGTTAAAATTACATTTCATTTTTGATGATCTTACTGATGTATCAAAGTTATAAATATTTATTGCATTAATGTAGTATTAAAAATATTATATTGTGAATAGATTTATTCACCTATGAGCTATTTTGGCATTAAATGCTGTATGAAAATTTCGGCGCTTTACTATAGTAGTAATTGAACATCAGTCTGATCAAACATATATCGTGCAAGTGAGCTTTATGCATGACATAACCTACACGATGAATAGCACAAAAACGGAAGAAAGGAACATTAAGGGCAAAACAGACCACTTGATATCAGTTCTATACCAAAGCTTAATAAATGATGTCGTTAAGGATAGCTTTATAAAGAGTTTATTCACTGTCTTCTTCATCAGATAATTTTATCTCTAGCCTGAAAAATAATTATCGAATCTGTTTTGGTATCATTTATATATATATATATATATATATATATATATATATATATATATATATATATATATAAATTAATATTTGACTATACATGATTGATTCAATGATAATATTTAGTTATAATTTTAGGAAATTAGGTAGTTGTCATTGTTTATATATTTTAAGATACGTAATGTAATTTATTTATAATTAATTATGTAATTTATGCTAGAAAAATTATACTTACCACAGTATTTTTAATAAAATGCTCAATAAAAATATTTATTTTATATTTTAAATCGAATCGTGAAATATTATACTTTAATACAATTTGTCAATAAATTTTCCGAAAAATATAATTTATCAACTGAACTTTTTGAATTTCCAATAATTTATTTTATATGTTTGCTTATACAATTTAAAATATAGTTTCCGTGTAATAAATTCATTACGACTTTTATCAATAAAAATATCAAAAAAAGAAAAAATATCAACGTGAACATCGGCACGACTTTTTACATACCTCATTTCTGAAACTTTACAACTCGAACGTCATAAAAAGCGTCAAACTTGTAAATGATTGTCAAAGTTTTCGATTCTTTGAATGGATAAGAAATGTATGCATACTTTTTGTCACTGCGGTTGACATTAGAATGCTTTTGGAGTTGTTCACAGGAGATATTATTTCTTTTTATCTTATTTCGCATATATACATATGATTATGTAGGCGGGAAAAATAACCTATAAAGTGAACGGAATTTAATAGTTTAATGCATTATATATATATATATATATATATATATATATATAAAGTATTTTTTTATTACATTTCATCATATTTATTGTACAGTTATTTGGGAGAGTGTATATGCATTAAAAGCTTTTCGAAGCAAGTATAATTGCCATTCTATGGTTGCTTTTAAACGTTCCATGTGTCTTATAAATATCGAAATATAATTCATTTTATATTACATTAAATTTTCACCATAAATATTGAATTATATACGTCTATCCAGTATTGCAACTGATAGCGTTAAGATTGTGTGTAGGTGGAACGTGCTGTGATTTATGAACAGCTTTCTATAGGTATTTATATGGTACTTGCCAACTCCATACTCTCCACATCGTTTCCTTGTTTAGATAACCGTCTCATAACTTATTCGAACGGTGTTACAGACATTTGGAGATAATAAGTTTTTTTATAGAACTATTTCGCTCTCTATTTCACATAAACCGTATATATATATATATATATATATATATATATATATATATATATAGGTGTTTTTTTAAACGTGATAGACCTTTAAATTGAATCCCTATAGAAAGTTCTCTCTAACCTAAAAAACATTCATTATATATACATGTGCGTGTATGTATGTATAAAGGTATGATAAAGATGTGTTTTAGGTTAGATAGAACATTCGATATGGATTCAATTTAAAGTTCTTTCACGCTTAAAAAATATTCTATATAAAGGCAAATACAAGAGTTCGTGAAAATTTCTAAGAAAATCTTATTAGATAAGAAAAGAATTTAAAAAATGATTATTGATAAAGTTTGTGAATTTTCAGTATATTACTTTTTAATAATCTCATACTTCACTGATTGATAAAAGTTTTCAAATTTTTGCCTCGAGAAGAATTAATGATATATTAAATTTACTTATTTCTGTTGTAAATAAAGTTATTATTATCCAAATATTTTGAAAATTATGAAGTTATAGTAGCACTAAATGTATTTTTCGATTTGTTTTTTCTACTGAATGTTTGTTTTAACTTTATCTTGTAAGAATTTGAATACAAATTAGTTATCTTTAATTTTAAGATTATATACATATATATATATATATATATATATATATATATATATATAAACTTCGTATGAGTAGTAGATGAAAATTAAAATTATAATAAATTCAGATTTTTAAATGTAAAGGAGATAAAACTGTTTGTATGAAATGTTTACTTTAAAAAGTTTACAAATTAGAAAATAAATTTTTATAGTTTGTTTAGTTCAATATTTTGTAAAATTCAATAAAATCTATGTGAATATTTACATACTTATGTTTTAAAAGAGACTGTATTGTTATCAAAATGCTTAAAATTATTAAGGAGTGAATAATAAGTAAATACAGCATATCATCTCATATCTGACATCGTTAGGATCTGTGGGGTGTCAGAGTAGTAAACTTACTGGATCACTTGTGGTTTCATTATCACATACAGTTTACTTAACAGTTAACCTCAAATTTTCAAAAATTAATTGCGTATAATAATCTTAGATAATGGTTCAGTATCTTGAGTTTGTTCAACCTTTTGCACTACCGAAAATAATATTTTAAAAATGTAATTATAAAACATGTGCATGGCACTAGAATATAGGGAGGATGTATGAAATCAAAATACATTACTCTAACCTTGAAATAGAAAACACAATAACTTATCATACGAGGGTCGTTTGATAAGTATGGTAAAAAAGTAAGGAAAACTAAATTGAAAAATTTAATTTAATTAATTAAATTAAACAATAAATAAATTTACCATACTTATCAAACGATCCTCGTATGTAGATATTCAATACTTCCTAATGGACTTTATAAAATGTTAAAATTTTAAATACTTTTACTAAAAATAAATATATTATGCCAAAATTTTTGTAAAAAACAATAAATAACATCTCTTTATTTAAAAGTATTAGCAGGTATATATTGCATTACATTAGAGGAAATTATGTCCAAATTAACAGTAGAACCAGATTATCTGTGACTTGATTTAGTATTGGTCAATTGTACTGAATATTTCAATAATTTTTTTTAATGGTAAGATAGTAATTCTTCTATATAAAATAATAAATCATATATTATTAAGTATATTTTTCTATATTTTCTTTTATTATTTTTGGTTTGTTATATATTTTTTTTACAATATAGTATTTTTTTCACAAATTGCCTTATTGTTCAAACATATAGGGGATGTTAACATAGAAAACGTCTATGTTGATATTTATGTTAAAAAAATATTTTATATAAATTATGAGGTGATTTTTATATAAATAAAGTATTACTTGATTTCTACATCAAAAATATTTATTCAGTTTTATTTTTAAAATTGAACATACAATATAATAATATTATGATAAAATTATGTATTGATAAATGAGTATAATTTTCAAAAAATAAATGTTTTGCTTTAAAAGTTGGTGTACATCTTGAAAATAGTAACTTTTCTTTAAGTATTTTTTTTAAGATAATAATTGTGAAACATTTCTTTTAATGTTCGGATTTTTTTGCTTTATAAACAAAATTATAGTTAAAACGTCAGGAGAAATTTTAAATGTACACATATACGCATACCTATGTGTATATATATATATATATATATATATATAAAATATACAAAATGTAACTTATCATAAGAAAGTGAAACATTTATCAAACCTACGCACAACAATAGAGTCATTTATGAATGTCCTGCTGTAAATATCAAATCAGAAGAATCTGAAAACTCAGCGACCAGGGAAATTTGTTAGGCGGGTTTTTTACAAGTTTCGAAAAAAATATTTTTATATCGCGTTTAAGTATAAAAAGTTATTTTTTGGGCACGGCCATACAACCTTATCGAAAGGTATAAACACACAACGAAGTTCGATGCCGTTGTGGAAAATGAGATATTGGAAAACTTTTCTTCGTATTTACAGCACTACCACCAGTCTCTGTCGAATCAAAAACTTTCACATCTGCAGATCTGTTATCGTTTCGGATGTTAGAAACACTGAATAACATAAAAAATGTGTTTCGATAGTGAAAAAGAGATGCAGTGGATGCAAAAACAATGTCTTTGTCTATCGGAGAATTTAAATGATTATTCAGTTTCTTTTCTTAAATTGAATTGTTCAATTTGTGAATTTTGTATGTGTATATAAATAATTTTAATAGTTATTTTTATAACATAATTGAATGTAAAATAATTTTTGTAACAAAGAAATAAAAGATGAATCAGTGTTTTCTAATTTCCAAAATATGGATTGTAACGATGTAAAAGCATTACAGTATTTTACTATTTTGAATTGGATTTGTTATTCCATAAGTGAATAAGTATTGTTGTGTGTGTGTGTGTATTGTTATATATACACACACACACATACACAAAATCATATCTCATTAAAATTATTGATTAATATTTTTAACAAAATAAAGTTTTTTTTATGTATTTTATTTATTTAATCGTTTTCTTTTTCAAAATAATGTAGTATAAATATGCTCTTTTTTTATAAAATTCTTCATTTTAAAATTTGATTCATTCGTCAAAAGTTTTATTGCAATCTTTGGTTCTGAATTACTATATTTCAAAAATAATTTTCAAATGGCATAAAAGGTATGTTTGTATATTATTTCGTATATTTATGGCATAAAGTTTATGTGTAGATTAAAAAATTAATGAAAAGGATAAAAAAGTAACAATTCTTCATTTGGTTCATAGGAAAATTAATATGTCTTAATTTTCTACTTAATAATTAATTTGAAATTATAAATTTCATTTGTTGATAATGTCATATGATTATGGTATATTTGCTTCATTTGATTATAAAAATATAATGAGTGATTATTTTATCGTGAAAGGTAATCATATATTCATTATAATTTTTTTTTGATGATGTATCATATGTTATTTAGAGCATTTTTTTGTCATAAATAACGATTTAACGTAAAAATGCTTTTATTTTTTTTATAATCGTTAATTTAAACGTATTTTTCGTTTTATTTCTCTTGAATAGTTCGTAATTCGTACGAGTTAATTATTTATTTATTTTACAGAACAGTGAAAAAAGGAAATATAATAGAAGAGTTTAAATTTATCATAAAAAAATAATTATTGTTTAAGGTTAGTTTCTAAAATCATTATTAATTATATAAATTTTTTGAAAAAAATTCAAGCTTATTTTTAAAATCTTTATATGATGATATTTTTTTAAAACTATCACTATGTAATTATTTTGGATAATAAATCTTAACTCGATCAATAAAAATTGATGTTTTACGGTTTATAGTTATTTATATCATAAATTAAATTTATGTAAAAAAATACTTTTAATTCCTAACACAATACATTATTGTGTACAGAGTTATAAATAAAAGTACATAAAACAATTTTACTTCAGTATTGAAAGAAAATTGAAAAGCACGAAACTTTTGTTGCCTCTAAATAATAGTATAGGTAATTTACTGCAGACTACCTATCATAACTTAAATAATCGAAATTTTGCAAGTTCATGTAGTAGAATCTAATATTTTATTAATCATAAAACGTCTGTTTACATGAAAAATATGTCGATAGAAAATAAAATATTTCAAATGTGTCAACGCAGATTTCATATACCTGAAATTAAACGTTTTATATTAAATAATATAAATCGTTTTTTTTTACTTTGTTCAACAATGATTTATCAGAATTTAGTTTATAGAAAGAAATTGTGAATTTATTTGAGTATTTTTTTTTTAATGTTGTATGTATGTATGTATATATATATATATATATATATATATATATATATATATATATATATATATATATATAAAGTGAGTTTCGAATAGAACACGTTATTGAAAACACGGTTGAATTTCGAATAGTTATGTCGAACATTGTTTTTCCATTATTTACGTATTGAATCGGGTGAGATGTTCGAGTATCGTACAAATAAAATGTCAAGTTGTGACTTACAAAAAAAGAACAAAAAATATCTGTTCGCATTTTAATATAATAGTTTAGTTAATTTAAATGTGAAAAATATCGATTGTGATCAAACAATAAAATTAAAAAAATAGTTCTTATTTAAATATTTGTCTAGTAGTTGATATTTAGAATATATTTTTGTATCTAAAAAATATTAAGAAAAAATTTCGATTTTTGTTTTTGAATATTTGTTTTCTGAACTAATATTTTTTGAAGCTTTTAAAGTGTAAGATTATGTAAATAAAATCATTATTTAATCGTAAAATTTTAATTTAAACAAATTAAATTTAAATACAAATAAATTAATCTATTGCTAGCAGTATGGATATTAGAGTATTGTGAATTAATTATAGATAATACAACATATTATTTTTAGTATCTTAAAGGCTAGAATTGAAAATAAAAAATCAATTATTTAAAATAATGAGATTTGAGTGAAGTGTCAATAAGTAGAATATTTATATGTGTACACGTTTAAAAAACATCCTATATAAGATGAAAAAAATATAGCGTAGTGTAAATAATTATACAAGATTGTTTAACTTTTTTGATAACTAATAATAATGTAATTATAGTATCATCCAAATGTGACGCCTAGATTTGTGTTTTATTAAAAAGTAACGAAGAAACTATACACATGTTTCGTTTTAATAAAACACAAATCTAGGCATCACATTTGGATGACCTTATATATTGCACATAATAATACTGAAGATGCAAAAAAATGTTTCATAACATATTAATGAATACAGGATCCAGTCTAAATTTTAAAATATTAAACAGTTTCGCAAAATGTATTTTTATTTTAAGTAATTTTTAAAAATTCTATTTAATAATCACTTAAATTTAAATTAAATACATTTTTTCAATTACATGCTTGTCGTAAAAAAGGTTTTGGTTCAAATATCCAAAAAATTAATAATCAAATTTAATACAAATGTATTACTCATCTCAAATACCATTACTTTATAAAAGTGTTGTTCACTTTATTCGTTGATGCGCATTTCGATTTGAACGCTACGATATCAAATAAATTGGATAATAAGTCATTATTGAACACTGCTATAAAATTTTGTGTTGTTGGGGTAAATGGTATATTTGAATTAATACGAATTTGTCTTAGAATCAAAATAAACTGTAAATAAAATTGAAGTTTTATAGAAAATAACTTGCAAAAAATATTATTAAACGAAATAATTGTATACTAAAATTAAATAACATTATTTAAATGTTTGTTTAAATGATATAGAGTCATCCAAATGTGACGCCTAGATTTGTGTTTTATTAAAAAGAAATATATGTATAGGGTGGCATATGGGGAAACTTGTGTATAGTTTCTTTTTAATAAAACACAAATCTAGGCATCATATTTGGATGATCCTATGTATTAAAGTTATGTTTCAAAGTAGGTTAATTTTTATTTAAAAATACAAGTCAAAGTAATTATATGGTGTTTAAATAGATTTTTCAAAAATAATTTAATGAGGATGATATTTTTTTTGAAAGCATTTAATTAAATAATCATATTGATTAGTAATTTGACTTAAAATAAAGTTGTATATCATTTATTAAATATGATTATTCAAAAATCCAAATTAGCAGTAATTAATTAACAAGAAAATATTTTTAGAAGATACGTACCTTTTGATTATCAGGAAAAAATCAAATGAAAACTAGAATATTTTGAATACATTATTCAGTACATCTTTATTTGATTCATATAAGTTTTTTCATATATACATATACAATTGATTTGTCTTGATTAACTTAGTGTTTATCTTATAATTTTCTGTTATATTATTTATTCATTCGTTTATTTAAAGTGGATATTTTCTTTGTTTTTATGCGGTGTTTATTGACTTGTAAAATTTGTGTAATATTTGAAAATTTCTCGTACAAGTACGGATATTTTATGTTTGTGTAGGTACCGTTTTTCTCGATAAATGTTTTTATATCTTTTATATTGAATTTATAACATGTTTTGAATCTTACTTATTGTATGAATACAAAATGAAAAAGTGAATAATATTTTTACATAGAGTAAACATTTTTTATAATAAAGTTTTTATGTTTAAAATACCCATTTAAGCATTATTTGATAAATAATATATACAATTGATATATTGATAGTTATTTTCGTGTAATGACTTTTTCATTTTTGTTTTTATTTGACTATAAAATAATTTTAGTCGTAAAAGTTTGAAAAGATTTACTTTCTTGTAGATATAAAAATATATAAACTATATAGAAAATATTTAGTACTTTTTTGTACTAAATTATTAGTTCTTTTATGTCTTTAAATATAAAAAAGTGTTTCATATTTTGCAACATAAGATTTATCGTATTATTTTTTTTAATTATAATAAATAATGTACGAATAGAATAAATTATTAGTGTAGTAAAAAAATAAGAAAGTCTTACTTAAGACTTCTGTAACTAATAATATGAATATTTTATATATTTTTCATATATATATATATATATATATATATATATATATATATATATATATATATATATATATATATATATATTAATATAAATAAATTTTATTCAATAATCTGTAACGGTACCCCTTAAACCTTTGCCAAAAATATATTCGAGTGATTGATCATTGTGCATTTTTAAAATTTTTTTGGTGTTCTTATAAAAGTGAACTCATGGCACATGTAGTTCATTTTCGTTGTTTTTTTTAAAACATCTTTTTTTATTGGACCACCGCTCTATAGTTATTTATATAAGTGTTTGTTCTCTTTTTTAAAATAATTTTAGGCACATTTTACAGTTTTGGCAAATTATTATTTACCTAATGGTCATATGAAGATAAAATAAATTATTGATATATACAAAAAAAAAAAATGTTTCATTTACTTCGAATGAACAATTTAAAATTTTAATGAAAACGGAGATTATAATTTAACATTTATATTTAAATCAATGTTAAATTTTTTTTAGTTAAATAAGGTATTTTGTAAATGCGTTTGATTTATGTTCAGATGTCAATAAAACATGTATTTGTAATTTTATGATTACAATTAAATTTAATGAATGCTTTCATTTAATTAATTTACATATTGAAAACTTTAATTAATAGTTATTTTAATAAATCATAATCAAACATAGAACAACATATTAGGTTAATATTAGATTTCTAGCAACAAAATTCACTTCACAGACATTATAGTCAAATAACAAATTCATGTAATTGATGCTTGATATGTCAAACTCAATCACATCATGTTATTGATGCTGATGAAATCGAAATGATAGGTCATTATTCACTACATGTATTAAACGGAATAAAAATAATGCAGTGTGAAATGAACTTGCGATGAAAAAATAGAATGCGAATTAATTGCTCAACAGAGTATTCGAAAAATGCGCATATTTTTTAATATAAATTTATCGATAAACGTTTTAATTAAACAGAAAAATTCGTGAAAGGTGAAAATGAACTTTCAAAGTGTAAGAAAAATGTATCGAGATAATGAGAGAATAATTAAGACTTTGAAAAATGTAAATTAATGAACGAACTTCGGTTCACGTTATTTTTTTATACGTAGCCTATAAATAATGTTATCGAGCGGTCGAAATTTCGTAAATAATTTTATTAATTAATTTTTATACATTTTTTCGTTATCATATTTTTATTACTTTAAAATGTCAGGAAAAACAATACCTATTAAATAATTTTAGATCAATGATATTTTTTGAGATACATTTATTACACATTTAAAAATTCAATGAAATTACTTTAGTTTTTAAATAGATAAATGCATATGTGTAAAAAAAAATTACACATTTTTCTTTTGATTGAGATTTTAAGATATTTAATATTTTTTATAAGAACTAGATATAAATAATTGTTTAATATAATATTTATCATTTATTATATTTTTTCTGTTAGTTCAATTAATTTAATGCCTATTATTTTATTTTTAATAATAAAATTTTTGTTAGCAATGTAATATTGTTATAATTATATATTTTACATAAAAATCAGAACTACCGTATTTACAGAATATCTTTTTTAAAACTAATAATAAAATAGAATCTCATTTTTGTAAGTCTGTTGAAAAAAATATACAAATTGTAAAAAAAACATTTATTCTTTCTATTTTTCGATTAAAAGTTAATATTTTAATATTCTAATTAATTTAAGTGTTATGGTATATTATTTATTTTTAATTTATATCTTATCATCTACTGATCTAACCAAGAATTTTATGCTACTAATTTTCAAATTTGTTTATATAGCAATTGAATTTTATATATAAAGATTAATTAAAGATTTTTTTCATAATTTTTAATCGTGTTTCTTGTACTCTTTCTATATGAAGAATAACATTGTCATATCCTTCTTTTAATTCCGACAAGTAAAGAATATTTAATTTATAAAAACGTGTATTCTATTGATGAATAAAATAATCAATGATTTTTTATGTTCGAAAATTATTGTATAAAATTTTTTGTAAATTTTCTGTTTTAATGTTAATGTTTGCAAAATTAATTCAACATTAAAAAATATTAGTATTAAATTTTTGAGTATTAAAGTAAATCAAATTCAGTAAAATAGTATTTCATTAGTGATTAATAAACGTTTAATGTGGATATAAATGCATCTTTGCGTTATATATTTATATGATAAAGATATTAGAAAATTCATTAAGATGGATTGGATCAATCGAAGAGGAAAGTTTTGGGAAGAGAAAAGCAATGGATTGAGAGGCTGATGATGATAATATATATTAAATTTTACTTGTTTTGATTTGAGGAAAAATATAGTTTTTTTTTTGTGCACTAATATTAAATTATAATTTCTTACTTTATATAAATAAAAATACAATAGAAAGGATTAGTTGTACCCTTTACGAAATTGATACTTTGGATAGGTTTTGTTCCATTAACTAGTAAGCTTATTGTTGAAATTGATGCACTAATAAGAGAGTGTAACTAATTACTCCGTTTGAAACTGTTTTGTACGTCCGATATGTCTACGTGAGATAAGCTTAGAAATGTCTGTTTAGTGATTAAACGCTATTCGGAAATAATGACTTATTTAAAATTACAAAGTTACTTTGTACGATTCATTAAGATGGAATATAAATGTTTTGCAATCAATTCAACCCTCTAATTTAATTTTCTATATATATGTATATATGTATGTATTTGTAAGTAATTGTTTTCAACATTCAAGCAATATTTATACAAAATGTTTTTTAGTATTTTTAAATTTCAAAATGATTAAAATTATAATTGATTTTTCACAAGTCATAAAAATTAGAATAAGAAAATCCACATATTTTCCTTGAAACATTTCCATTATCAATTTTATTGAATATATATTAAAATATTGTTCCTTAATAATAGAATAAATAATAATAATATTGATAAATTTTGTAGCTTTTTGTGTTTCAAATTTAGAAAAAAAAATATAAACTGATATTAATTACTTTATAATCGATAAAAGTAATTCTGTGCTTAATTATGTATCATATTCTTGTAACTGTGAATTTTCATACCATTAAACCCTTTAAGTTTATGGAAAACCGCATACTCTCTCTTAGTTGTAAAATAGTTGGGAAATTCATGAAAATTTAACTTGGTCAAACAAGTTTCAGAGTTTGTTTGTACATAAATAGGTAGTTTACATATATATATATATATATATATATATATATATATATATATATATATATACATATATGTATATATATACACATATATGTAGAAAATATAAATTTACTCTTTTGATATTACGTATAATAATTACAGTCCCTTGAAATAATTTATAAATTTAAACCGTTGTACCAAGTATTTACTGTGTTAAAAACAAACACCTCAATTAATGTAATTACAGTAGTAATAAACTTTTATACGTCTTTCTGAACTTTCACTGTAGTCTATTCGATTTTAAAAGAGACAATGGTGTTGAATAAATTGTGGACAATCACATTCTAATTAAATTGCAAAGAACTTTCTATACCCAATTAAAAATTACAAAAGGTTAAAGTCGTTGAAACGATAAACTATTTTCGTTTCATTTTATTATCGATGTATTTTAAAGTAAAATGATTCAATATTTATTGTTCTTTTATTGTGATTTTTTCTTCTGGTAGTATTAAACACTGTTGCGTCTACCTACATTATTTTACACTTCAATGATTCTGATAACAAAATATCTCCATGACTTAATGGAGTTCGAACACACAATACCGTACCGTAAACTTGTAAGACCATTTACATTATCTAACATGTTGTTTACAATACCTTCTGTTAAACGATACACACACACACACATCTAAACATATATATATATATATATATATATATATATATATATATATATATTTGTGTGTGTATGTGTTTGTGTGCATTTGCGAAAATGCCAATATTCAATACTCAGAATATGTAAGTATATTGTTTATAACATCAAAATTGGGTGTTTGGTATTGTTAGTATTAATTTCAGTATATACGTTTTAACTATGAAAACTATTATCATTAGTTTTCGATAGAAATGAAATAATCAATGATTTTTATGTTCGGAAATTATAATGATTTTTGTAAGTTTTCTTTTTTAATGTTAATGTTTGAAAATGTAATGCAATAATAAAAAAAATGTTAGTACCAAATTTACGACAAGTAAATCAAATTCAGTAAAATAGTTATTAAAAACTTATTTTTAAATATTATTTATTTGTATAGGTGTTTTTTTAAGCCTGATTGAACTTCAAATTGAATCCCTATCGAAAGTTCTATGTAACCTAAAAACATCTTTATATATATATATATATATATATATATATATATATATATATATATAATATAAATATACAAGAGTAAAATAGTAATATGTTTTTTAGGTTAGATAGAATTTTCGATATAACTTATTATATTCGATTACTTTTATTCGATAGAACTTTTGATATTTAATTTAAAGTTCTATCACGCTTAAAAAACACTCTCTATATATAATACAGACACAAATGTAGAATTTAAAATATATTTTATAATTTTTTGTTCGCATTAACGCGTACATTTTTGTATACTTTTTTTCTCTTAGATTTATTCAACTATAGATTTAAATGATGATGATTTATATGATTTATAGATTTATATGATATTTATTAGATTATTTTTGTTTTCTATAAAATAAGAATTTTATATAGAAACTATATATTAAATGATTATTTCTATGAAATATATGACCTGTAATAAAATACATAAAATGTAATAACTATATATTATAAATTTCTATTCAAAAAATACGTCGGTAAATGGAATTTACAATTGAACATTTTTATATGTCACAAATTATGGTTAAATTTATATTTAAAAATAATTTATTATTCTCTGTGTATTTACGTTTTTATTACTAAGTGTTGTTTGATTTTATATATATATATATATATATATATATATATATATATATATATATATATATTCATTTTAATTTTCTTATATGCATTTTGATGTTTTAAAATGTAGTCATAGAAAATATCTAGTCCTTAAATGTTGCATGTTTGAATTTTAAAATCGAATCCTCTTCATTTGTGTAGACAAAAAAATTAAAGTTAGGATAATATCGGATAATTAAACACTAAATAGAATAATATGGGATAGTTAAAAACATTTATAAAGAAAATTTTGTAATGGTGATACAAATAATTCATTTGTATCTCTGTTGTAATTTATTTGTTGAATAATGTAAATATTTTTAAAATACTTTTATAAGTAATTTTTAAACATAACATTTTTTTATTATTTTTGATTATAAAGTACTAAATATTTTAATAAACTATCTATTAATAAATTATATTTTTAATTAATAAACGAAATATGTTAAAAGTTTTTTTAATATATTTGATTTATTTTTCTAAAGTAAATATTGTTCATTTTCAATTCTCCATCTAGAATTTTTTTTTCAAATAATATTCTGATATTTTTCCTGCTATTTTTTTATTATTAAACACACTTTAATAGTATTTATTGTAATTTATCATCATGAAATAATCATACAAGTGTCTTTAAAGTACTTGAAATATTTAAAAATACTTGTTTGTGACACTAGTTAAGCATCTTAATCTGATCAATTGTCCTGTAATATTTTTTATCTAGAGAAATGTCTTGAAAATAAATTATTAGAAACATTAAAAAGTATTGTGAAAAGAAAGAACGATTTTCATAAGTTCCATAAAACAATAAATAAAGAAAATCACCGTAACAGATGTAAGCTATGGGTTGTCTATGACTGACTTTACATAGTAATGATTCATAGTGAATCTAAATTCTGCAGTTAAATGAAATTTACGATTTTCAGTTAAAATTTTATTACCAAGGTTACTGACAAAAGGGAACTAAAACGTAATTGAGATTGTCAGTCGAGAACGGAAATAGAGAATTGTTATTAGGATGGGCCAAAAGGGCAACAATTGTTGTTAGTCGATAAAGGTCGATTCGTTTATCGGGAATCTTTATAGATTAAAAAAAATGATTAGGAACAAATGAGTTGAATGTTTTCAGTTAGATATTTTAAAGGAAATCAATTCCAAAAAGAAATAACATAAAGCAGCTAATATCAAATTGATTTTTTTTGTATATATTAATAATCAATAATATTGTATTACAAGTTTTTTTTCGGGTTTCTATTAAATTCAATGTTTATAACATTTTAGGTGTTATATTCTTTTGCAAGTTGAATTCCTTGTAGTTTTTTAATTTTTATTTTTTTAAAAGATAAATTATTAATTTCTATAATTTTTATATCATAACTTTCCTGTTTAGATTTACTTAATTATAATTTAAAAAAATGAAATCGTTAATATTGTTCGTTTGATTTACGTGATTTTTGTTACTAGTTAGAGATAAAAAACATAGTGACATTTTATTTTTATCTGTGAGTATGTGTATGCTTTTAATAATCTTGTTTATCATCCTTCCATCAAGGTGTATTTGATTATACGGTTGCTATAATCAAATTATAACAACACTATTTTTTCGAATTAACATGATATTGATGTTTGTTTGAATAACTGATTACAAAGTTTTCAAATACTCAAACGATATGACAATGTATAACATGTTTTTACAATTAATATAGTATTGTTTTATTTTAGTATTTAATTTACAAATTTTGCTAAAACGATGTTATTTAAGAACTGTAAATATTGAAGTGTTTAAAATATATATCGAAAAATTATTCATATATTTATTTTTACAGTCTGTGTATTTTTATTCTCATTAATAAATTCTTATAAAATTATTCTCAATGACTAAAAACATGTTATAAATTACAAAATACTATATTCATTTTAATACTGATTGATTTCACAAAAAAAAAAACAACAAATACAATTATAATATTTCATTGTGTTGATATTTTCGATGGCATAAATTAATTTAAATCAATGCTTCATATGACCATCACCGGACAATATATTATTATAAACTTTTTTATATATTTATTTCTTTTACATATACAACTTATTGATTTATTTATTATTTTTACATATATTTATATTTATTTTCAGTAATGGTAATTCTGTATATTTATTTATATTTCTATGATGTTTATCATAAGACTTATGTGCTTTAAAGCGTAATATAGTAGGAAAAGTTAATGGAAGAAATATCACTATCTGTGTATAACATACGTATGTATTTTAGCAGAGTCAATTATAGACTATTAACTGTATTATATCAATTTAAATACAGTTTTGTATATATATTATTCTTTTTTATAGATTATGAATTTTTATTAATATACAATTAGAATATTATTTTTTATATATAATATTTGTCAGTAAATTATGTTGTATAAATGAATGAAACAATATTATATTAAAGAAATTATTTTAAGTAATTTTATTTAAACATACTTTTAAAATCGATTTATATATATATATATATATATATATATATATATATATATATATATATATATATATATAATAAGCTAATTATAATTATTTAAGTGGTTCATTCATAAACATTTTCAATAATTGTAGATACTCTGAAATTAAATTAATATTTCAATTCCATTTTAGTTTTGCAATAAATAAAAACTTTTTGAAATGAATATTTCATTTGACTTTAAAATATTTAAAATTCATTCATTTTCTGAATGAATATTTTATGAAATATCTTATTTATAGAAAGTACAATTTCAATGCAAATCGTTTTTTTGCTTATATAAAGTTAACTACTTTTACCCGTTTCAATATACATATTTAATTTCAATTTTATAATTTTTATTTATGACAAATATTTTTGTCTTTGTTTATATATATGTATTTTTTTCTTAACAATTTATATACATATATATAATTAAATTAAATAATATTTTATTGGTTATTATATACTTTTCTTATAAATTTAAAACTTTACTGTGAAACTGAAAATATTTTTTCAAGTTTAATATTTTTTTCTGAAATTGTCAGTAATAACAGTTATAAATATATATTTTTTTTATATAAAAAAATGAAATTTTAAAATATCTACTATATTAAGTAAAATTGAAAAATAAGGTTTGTAATCATAATTTAATAAGCTATAAAGTTTCTAAGTGAAAAATAAATCATAAGAAAAATAGGATGAAATAGAAATATATTTTTCAAAATTTCGAGTAATAATTATTATTATAATGGTTACTTATTTTAAAAATATCATTTAATGAATCTAGCGAAAATAATGGCTATATAAAAATAATGAAAAAAATTAAATATATTTTTGAATATTCAAATCTTGAAAATGATTTTTTAAGTTTTTGTACATTACAAAAAACTTTTTTTTTTAAATAACTAATTTATACAAATATGTCTAATAACATTTTATATTTTTTTAAAAAATAAACGTTTTGTTTTCATAACAATCAATTATATTTTTTTTGGAAATAAATTTTTACTTTGTCATTTTTAACAATTTTTCTAATTTTTAGTTCAATTAATTAACATTATTTAAGAATTTAAGTACTTATTGAACGTTTATTTTTGATTTAAATAATTATGCTAAATATTTGATTTATTTTTTAATATACATATATACCAATATTATATATATATATATATATATATATATATATATATATATATATATATATATATATATATATATATATAAACTGTTTTATTAAAAGAACTCTTGAGACCAAAATTTCAAAATGTGAAATTCACAATCGTTAGCTTTTTACTATTTCTATAAAATACAATAAAATACACAAAGTTTCAGTATGTCAAACTTTGCAAGTTTCTCTTAGATTTCTTTTAAAGGAATGAAATAAATGTCTGTATATTTCATAAGTTGGTCATTGTAAATATTAATGCTTAAATTTATAATTTTCATACGATTTATATAAATCAAATATTTGTTATTATCAACAGTATAATGTAATCATATTTTTCTTAGTTTATAAAATTGACTCTGCTATTTGATATACAGTGAATGAGTGCTGTGATGTTCTAAAGTGCGAAATTACAGATATTCTAAATAGATTTTCGTACATGACATGTGTTTACATCGATAATCACATTAATCGTTTTAGATAGTCTCACACTTATATATTTCTTAAATTTATATTAACATTAAAATACATCGATTAAATATAGAATCCGTTTTGATATTTCAATTCAAGATTTGGAATATATATATATATATATATATATATATATATATATATATATATATATATATATATATATTGTTTTTATATACATATATCGATTTAAATATTTTTAATGCATTTCAGTTCTAACAATCGGTCATAATTTAAATTTCGATTTCCTTTCGCTATATATAATACTATTTGAATAGTAAATATAGAGCTTTTAGTTATCCGTACGTAATTAATTAATTCCGACACTGCGTATGACATTTTATTCTGGGACTAAATCATATATCAGATATTCACTAGATACGTATAATTGTAGTAATATATATATATATATATATATATATATATATATATATATATATATATATATATATAATGAGTATGTGTGTTTGTATGTGCGCCTGTGTGTTTTACATCTATGTGATGGAAGTTGTTTATGGAGCAATGAAATATTAAACGTAGTTTATAGGTGTCGTAGTTCAAAACCAATTAAACAATTAAATTAATAATAAGAGAAAGAGGGAAACTTTAATATATTATTTCCTTCATAAATATATTAAATTGGAATTTCCAGTATGTTGAAGGAATCAAACATTTTCGAATATATTTGTTCTGTTGAATATGTAGCTGTGATTTAATATGTTTTTAATTGAGGAATATTTCGAGGTACTAATTTGGTGTTATTGTAATAAAAGCTAAAATTTGAACTTAGTACTTTTTTTTGTTCAAAATTATATTCGATTAAATAATAACTCCACTTTTTTAATATCTGGTAAAAAAATATTGTAACAGATTTTTTTATTTTTATTTTTTGTTATATTTGATTAAAAATCGATTAAATTGATTCTTGATTAAAAAAATATTATATAGCCAAAATTTTTGTATGTAGTATAAACGATTAATTATATTTTACTTATTCGATTATCAAAATAAGAACAGTAGATATTGTGATTTTTGAGGAGTATAGTATTTTTTTATTGTTGGATTTTTTTTTAGTTGATTTTAAGATGAAAATTTATTACGGACTGAAAGGTACTTTTAGTAGAAAATACTATTCATATTTTTTTTTAAAAAAAATGAATTAGTAAAAATATTTTCATTTCATTAAACTAATAATTGTATAAATTGAATCTTTTTTCTATTTTTGTATATCATTTGTTGCAATTAATTAATTTGCAAAAGAACTTTTAATCACTGTTTTCATTGTATT
Source organism: Neoneuromus ignobilis (assembly GCA_029203775.1). NCBI lineage: Eukaryota > Metazoa > Arthropoda > Insecta > Megaloptera > Corydalidae > Neoneuromus > Neoneuromus ignobilis. The sequence goes on from CP092087.1 coordinate 10,476,298, forward strand.
TAATTTATTTTAAATAGCTTGATAGATATTAAGTATATATTAAGATTCTTAAAGACAATCAAAGTGCGGAACTTGTTATAACCAAATGCTTATGATAGTTTTAAGCTTAATTAAAAAATCTCAGAACATACGTAAAGTTTTTCTATCTAACGCGTTTATAAATTAAAATATTTGTATTGTAAATATGATTGGTGATGTGTGATAAATTTTTATTCAATTAAAAAAAGTATTTTTCATCGACATGTCCAAAAATATAGATTAAAAATAAATTGTATTTTCATCCATTTAACGTTTTAATTACTTACATGAATTACGAAACATATTTTTAATTGATTTCATCAATTTCTCTCTTTAATTTTTTTTCAACAAGTTTAATTCTAAAAACGAATATAGTACGAAGAATACAAAGTAATAGCTTTTTGTTTGATTTATGGTATGAAAAGTTATTGTGTTCTAAAAGTTGTTATATATTGATTTCATCCGCTTCGCAATGATAAAAATAAATTACGTGAAAAATTATACTATAACACGTTTTGCAAATATATCACCAACTCGACATTTTTGTGATTATAGAAATGTAACAAGATTGTTTTATCATTGAATTTTTATTTAGATCAGTGGGAATTATTTTCCAGAAATCGTGATTTTATTTCAACCATAAAAACGTTATATTTTTTATTAATTTTAATTGTTTATTAATTGGTAGTTGTCAGATAAAAAATATTAATTAATTTGTTATATTTCGTTGAAAATAAAAGTAATTATATTTCATTTATGTATAATTAATGTTAATAACATTTTTGTTCCATTATTACTATTATTGTGTAATTTATTTTTAATCAAAAATTATATATATATATATATATATATATATATATATATATATATATATATAACGAATTTAATAATGAATACATTTTAATAATATTTAATTAGAACGTTTTTATTGATGAAAAAGTTCTGTAAACAAAATTAATTATCGTTTAGTACATGTTTGATTTCTCGAAAGTTTAATAAATGAAAAAGTTAAATGATTAAATAATTATTAGTAATGTAAGATAATTTCAAACAAATTTAATTGATTTTTTTTATTTAATATTACCTGTTATAATACAATTTAAATTAAAAAAAAATATACAATACTCTCCAGTTATATAGGTTGTAATGGGAGGGAATTATTAAGCTCTCTTACTAATAAGACATAAAGATATTTTATGTGAACAGCTTTAGTGATAATTTCGAATTTCGTGTGTTATATGTTACAATCCTCTTGTTTAAAAATAAAAATATATTAAAAAGAATAATACTAGTTTTAAAAAGTTACTAGAATTTTTACAAACGTTTTTATTTAAAAATAACCTAGAATTAATTTCCGTATCTAGTGAAATATGAATACAATTTTCATTTACCTCTCTTTTAAAATCACATAAAGTTTGAGCAAAAGTTTACAGTACATTTATGAAGATACTATTCTAAATCATATTTCATCGTCGTATTAGATGTAGTTGAATATCGACTAATTGAGAAATAAATCGATATGATTCATTTTTAAAGAAACATTAATAACATCAATTCACAAATGGACAATTTATATATAATTATTAATTACGTTTGACAGAAAAACTAATAGATTATATTCCATTTTTCTAAATTTCTATTTTTTCCGATTAGATTTAATTAATGTGTATTGTTCTGTTTTTCAGTTTTATTTTAAACTATTTGCATATTTTAGTTACAGTCTTATGTATTGAAATAATTTAGATTATATATATATATATATATATATATATATATATATATATATATATATTTATATTCGTACATTAAAAATATTTTACTTGTTAAACTACACACTTAACATCAATTTTTTTATTTTTTAAATTGTTATTTTACGGATTTTTTTAAGGAATATAACATAAAATAAATAATAATAAAAATGAAATCATATTTTCAAAATTATTTGTATATATATATATATATATATATATATATATATATATATATATATAAATAATTTGAAAGAAAAGTGACACAAGTTGAAAGATGGCATTTTTCAAAGTTTTTTTTTATAAAAAAATAAATTACATTTATATTTTATTGATTAAAATGTTTATTTAATTGTGAGACAACACGTATGATATTTTATATGTAATAATAACGATATAAGTAATAAAATTTAAATAAATTCAAAAGTTGAAATTTTGGCTTGTGTCGTTTTTCTTTTTTGCTTAATATAAACGAATAAATACATTTATTTTATTATTAATAATTTTTGGTATTTTGTTTTGAAATATTGTTATAGTACAAGTATATTAAATTATAAAGAGTGTTTTTTATAGAACACTAATGTAGTTTTTTTGGAAAATAAATTTAAATGATTTATAAATGATATATAATTTTAATTGAAATTTATAATCTGCAATTTTGGTAAATGTTTTTTATTTGACTTTATAATATATATATATATATATATATATATATATATATATATATATATATATATATATATTATATATCTGTATATGTAAGCCGTATCTCCTTTTTCAATATAATGCGAATTCTGTGGTTTCATGTTTTGAAATATGACTCACAAACAGAATAGAATAGTAAAAAATTTAATAGAAATATTTGGCACGTTAGTATACATTTATTAATTCTTAGTATAATTTATTTTATAAAATTGTTTTTGTCCTGAAAAATATTAAAATATGTATGAAATGATTCCTCTTTCCCCCCTTTAACTCATCACTCACTTTCTCTCTCTCTCTATGTATAAATATGATATGATATATATTAGAATATTCCAAATGATTTATTATTTGCTCTGCCTACAGTAAATAATTGTGTAAAATCTTGATATTAACTATGCGAAAGGCGAAGCATTCATTTAATAATATGTACCACAATATCAATTTAGTCAATTAATCATTCAGAAAAAAAACGTGTTTGAGTTATACGGTTTTGAATTAAGAAATAGAGTAAATGTAATTCATGACGTTTAAAATTTATATATTTTATTTTGGAGATAGAATTAAATAATTTATTAGTATAAATCCGATTTTGTTCTGAAACAACAAAAAATAAATTCTCGTTTATATTATTTAAAATTATAAATGAGTGAAATTGTGTAATGCTGAAATTGAATTTTCGTATAAAGGAAATTTGTAGAATAATTTATTTTATGGTAATCTCTATGATAAGAATTAAATTAGTATGGATGTGAATTGTTTTAACATAAATGGATTTTTTTATTAATAAATGTATTATTATAACGAATTTAAATTTACGTATCTAACCTCTGTAATAAAAAAATATTTCAAAGTATGATAATATAGTTTTGATTAAAAAAGGATTTGTTTCTCGGCGTTGAATGATTAGATTTACGAGAAAAAGAAATCATTTTTAATTTAATTTATCAGTTCTAGTTTGTATTTTTTGATCTAATATTAAAAATATAAAAAAACGAATTTTTAAAGTATTTTTAAATTGTACTTTATTGTGGGATATAAATTTGATGTCTGTAACGTTTTTAAGTCTAAAAATATTTGTTGTTTTAATATATCAAATAATTACGCTTATTAATAAGTGTATTTTGTTATTAATACATCGAAATGTTATAACTATTTTTTTAAAAGAATATAACTTATATAAAAATTTTATTTTAAGAGAAATTTTTTAAGAGAAATGTTGTTGAAACTAATAAATAAAAGTAGTCTTTATATTATAAAAAATAATTTATATTATAAAAAATAATATAAATTAAATAGGATTAGCATTTGTAAGTGAAAAATCTAAAATTATTTTTATTTATTGTTGTATGTAGTACCATTTTCTATGTTTTATATTTTCTATTAATTATTAGGTCATGTAATATGAGAAATAAAATAAAAATCCGACATTTCATATTATATGACCTAATAATATATTCTAATGGAGATATGCATAGCTCACATACACAGATGTAAAAGATACTGCAAGTTGATTATTTCAATTAAGAGCTTGTGTATCTGTCAGGTTTTAAAAATCATCTACTTATTTATAGTGCTATAGCTTAACTATTTTTAGAAATTTAATTTACTATTTTTTATAAATGTGAAAAGTATTTAAAACTATTTTTTCTAAATAGATATTAAATACCTAAATGCAGATTATATTTTTCGTACTAAAAAAATATTTAACTTACCAATCGTATTAAATAATTTAAAATGTGATAATAGTCTAAATTGGCAGTATATTAAAGAATTTATATTTCTATTCATAAAATAAAATAAATACATACTTAAATCAAACACATAATAACAATCTTGAACAACAATTTGAAATAACAAACTGATCTGTTTTTACAACACTTTTTATCGATTTATATTTTTTTTGCCCCGAACGAAATTTTACATTTTCTCAATAATGTTCTTTAAAAAGAAAATTCCAGAAATATTCGTCTGTGATATAAAAATATTTTCTCTCGTTCTTATCCTTCTTGATCTGTTGGTAATCGTTGAAGAGTATTAAACTTAGAAGTGATGACAGTATTAATAAAAAAGTTTATGACTCTAAGTTTAAAAAGTAGCGACTGATGTCTCCTGTGTATTGATAGTATTCGCACGTATCGATTGGGGCACATTTTGTATATAAATAAAATGTTTTATACAAAGAAATGTATAGGAAATATATGAAATGAACCGAAAAGATAAATATTTTCAAAATATTCTTAGTCTAACAAATATACATTTATATAGGAATTGAATATTTTTTTATATTAAACATAAATTTTGTTAATTATCTAATTATAATACAATGTTTATTTAAATAATAATTTTTCTAATAAACAATTAATTAAAAAATGAAAGAAAAATATTACCAGTTCTCTGTGAAAAATTTATTTGAGCTTTTTCATATTATGATTTATGATTGAAATTTTTTTTGGCATTAATTTATAAAATATTATTTGGCACGTATTTTGAATACTATAATACATAATACGTTTTGATTATAATGAAATTAGCTTCATAATATAATAAATTTTATATTATTGCATAAATTGTTGTGTTATTCAAATATTAAAATCAAGTAATCAACAAAAGTAAACTTTTCAGATTTTCAAAAAAATGATTATGAAAATTTGCATGTATATATATATATATATATATATATATATATATATATATATATATGTATGTATATATGGAATATGGAATTTGAGGTTACCATTTTTTATCTAGAATATTTTCATCAAAAAAAAAACAAATATATTTTTTTAACATTAAGTAATATTTTTCTGATATACACTTCACGATTTTGTTACAGTTTCTTTATCGTCACTAATTTTTAATATTTTCAGCTTTTTAAATCCTCATTCACCATAAACTATTGATAATATTTAGAATTGTTGGATGAATTCGTTTTCGTTCTCATGCACTGTCACTTTTAATTTATTAACACACTGTTAATTTTTTTCCTTAAAATTCTGTACTTCTTATCGTGTAACTTTAACAAATCCATAAAATAATTTTTAGTTAATTTAATTAGAAATCCATAAAATAAGTATTCTTTAAATTACTTTCCTTTGAATACGCTTTCTTACTATTATAATTTTCATTGTTTATTTACCCATTTTTAAATAAATACTTACTGTTGTAGATTAACAAATCTTAAAATTTTCTGAACAATTTAAGAATGAGATGAGTATTGATAACATTGGTTATATGTGTATATAATCTACTTGTTGATCTTTTCTACCGAAAATATTGATGTCTACTTATCTATTTAAATTTTAAATATTATACATGTTTAGTTAAAGTTATTGCTGTTTGATATCATGATAAAAATTAGAGAGTCAAACTAATTGAAACACATACAATATATGTGAAAAAATAAGTTCGAAAAATATAACAATCGGATAAGAATTTAATTTAATTTTTAAAATACGATGTGGTTTTTGTGCATTAAATTATTTTTAATAAATTAATCATTCGTATCTATTTAAACAATTCAATAATTAATATGAATAACACTTTTCATGATTTATTTTCTGTCTTATATTTGGGTGTTTTGAGTATTTTCGGTAGTTTAAAAAATAGTATATATATATATATATATATATATATATATATATATATATATATGTGTGTGTGTGTGTGTGTGTGTGTGTGTGTATGTGATAGATATTATTTATGTTAGTTTGTATATATGTGTGTGTTTGGGTTTAATAATAACATTTTGAAAGTGCTGAAAAGTAAAAAAATGATTCCATATCTTTAATACTTGATAAATAAAAGTTTGACTGTTAAAATCATACATGGAATTTTTTCACTATATTTTATCCTTATAAAAGGTTATCCAATATATAGATATGAATTCATATGTAGATAAATATGTATGTATGTATGTATATGCACATACATACAAACATACATACATATATTCTCGTGCTAACACATGTATACGTTTCTTATTTCATTTTTTCTTTCTTTCGCACACATATAAGCTCTCTCTCTCTCTTACACACACATATATACCAGGTCGTTTGATAAGTATGGTAAATTTTAAAATTGATGAAATTTATTAAATTTTTAAATTTTATTGTAAATTTTTTTACCATACTTATCAAACGATCTTCGTGTGTGTGTGTGTGTGTGTGTATATATATATATATGCATACACGTATATAGATTGATAGATAGATATAATAGTCTTTGTTTATATTGAAAATGTTTTAATACATTATATTTGAATTTGATCTATAATTTTTAAATTATTGATTGCAATTTTTCTAAGGATAAAATAGAGTAATTACTGTTAAAATTCATCAATTAAATTTTTTATGTCAAATAATGTTAGTGACTTAATAATAAAAAAAATAATTTGATTAAATACCTTTTTTAACTTTTAATAATTTCTGTATTTTTGGAGTCATGGATCTATAACGTCTCGTTTATATTTTTTAAGGCCAGTAAATAATTAAGTTCATTCGATTTTTATTATTTTTTTTAAATAAAAAAGTCCGTTTTATTCATAAAATAAAAATTGATTAATGTACATTGAAGACATTAAAAAATGATAAAAATATTACATTTTTATTGTAATTTCAGTTATTTTGTACATTCTGGTCAAATAGGTATTTAATTGATTCGAAAAATGTTAAGATATTTGGAAATTTAGTTAAAAACTAAATCAATTTTTAGATAAAATACTGTTGTATTTTAAATTCATTTGAAAAGGTATGAAAAAATGACTATTTGGTATGGAAATGTTTAAATATTGAATAATGTAACTGTGTCATGTTTTGAAATTATATATTTTAGAATAAAATCATTGAATTTTTTTTTAAAAAAGATAAATTCTTTTCCGATTATAATTGATCTGGTCATTTGTATTTGTATTATTATTTATAATAGTTCATTTATTTCGTATATTAATTCTAAATATTTGTTATATTTGATTATTTGGTACATTTTTCAGTATAATATATTCTTAACAGTATAATGCTATATTTTGTTATATATAAAAAATTAATGATTCAGACAGTATTTCCGCAAATGTATTTGTTTTGAAATTGTGAATATTTAATAATTTTCTGTATAATGAATATATATGTTCCAAGAGGAATTATGTTCTACTTTCGGTAAACAAGATCAACGGGACATTTGCATATATTATATATTTTTAAAGAAACACGAACACACTCGTTGATATATTGATTTTAAGAACACATATTATCTAAAAGTTATATATTAACGAAATTTACACGTATCCGTATTTGAAACACATGTTTCCATATCGTTCTCCGACCATATGAAATTATTCAATTCTTTATTGATCACGGATTTCATAAGATTATTCACTGTAACTCATGTCCGGTTCATTGCCAGAACCAACCTCACTATACACAGGACTGGAATAGTGGTTGATCTTTTGCCCTCCGTTGTTTAATGTGGAGGACGGACGTTGCACTGTACCCTCTGGTGCCATTACTACCACCTGTTCGGTTATGGTCCACGGATCGCATGGCGGAGCCGGTGTTGTCGGTTGTAGTGTAGAGCCGTCAATCCCCACCTGTATTATATTTGCGTTTCTCTGCAACATTCGAAAATGGAATTGTAATTTTATTTCGGATATACGTTTGGCGATTTTTTATTCGTTCGTATTATTTATGATTTACGATTATATTTAATTTTATCATTTTTGATGCGACTACATGAGATGAATGTGATTTATGACATCGAGAGTGAATGATGTATGAGTTTTTTTTTAAAAAAAATAAGGTTTATTCTTTTATTTAGAGTAAATGTATTTTAATTATATTTTATTTATGCTTATAAATTATCATATATATATATATATATATATATATATATATATATATATATATATATATATATGAATAACAAAAAAACATTGAACAATAATTAGTAGGGAAATTTTTCCAAAATCGTTAAAAAACACTAATTGAAAGCACTTGTTATAAAATCAAATATATTATATTAATAACTTTAAATAAATACACATCAAATATAAATCATGCGGTATTGTTGTCAAAGGTAATTGTAATTATAATCAATAAAACAAATGTAGACAAAAACTCACAATTAACTATTTAAACAGGCATTGTTATTATTTATTTATATGTAAACAATTATTATTCGAGTTTGTATGAACATGAAATCAGTTTCATGCTTTGTTTTATACACTGATTTATTATTTTAAGTTCTTTGACAATAGTTTTAAAATTGGTATAGTCATAATTTAAAAAATCAAATATTTTTTTTATTTTCAAATAACGTTTATCATACATTATTAATTTTTTTGTGTAAAAATTTTGTTCATAATTCTATGAATATAATTTTATTAAAATTATGGAATAAATGTAATGTATAAAAATTCGGTTTTATAGATACATAAATATTTTTACAGATTTAAGAAATATGCTTAATTTCTACTTATATGTTAAAATTTACATATATTCATACAGTAAAAATACTTAAGGTTATGTATTTAATATTTTATTTTAGTATATACTTTTAAATCATTCTATTAAACTTTTTTTTATTGTTTTATAATGAACTTTCACATTTTATTAAAACTTGACTTGTGCTTTATATTTCTTAGATCAAATACCTGTAGGCAAAACAACATAGCTGACGTTCCTAAGATCTCACCTCAAAGTTTTCACTTCAAAGTGTGTTTATTTTATCGTCTACAAAGTAACATCTTGTAAATTCTACATATGTATAATTAATTAGATGTTATTTTTAGCTACGTTCTGTTTGCATTTTATCATAGAATTTTAAATTGTGAAATGGTCGTGTGAAAAAAGTAAATTTAATACAACATAGGGTGTTGTTAATGGCTTTCAATAAATTTTCTCTATTTGATCTTAGTTACGTATAATATCTTTTTCAATATTTAATTATAATTAGATTTTAATATTTTTTTAATAAATTAACTTGATCCTTGTGTTAAAATTCAGTTTTTTTTAAAAAATAATTTTTTTTACAATTTTTATTGACTCTTTTAAATTGAATGTAAATTATTTCAACTATTTACCTCAAGTTCTAGATAAAATATTTTTTTTAATAAATTAAGGTCTTTTGAGCTTTTTTAAAAAATTTTAATTTGCTAATGAGGATGTGTTTGATTGATTTTACCAAATTTATTTTGATTGAAAATAGTTTATATCTATTTAAACTGAATTAACTATCTTAAATTATATTGATAGATTAAAATTTATTTTTGAGAACTTAATAGAAGTGAAAATTAATTATAAAATTTACTTCTATTTCTACTAATTCTATATTATGTTTATATTGTAAATAAATAATACAATTGACTTGATTTAAATAAAAATTTTCCTATTAGATATATTGTCTTTCTAGAGTGACGTTTAACTTCAATCTGTGTTAGATGTAAACCTGTCTCCGTATGTCATTCTCTTATCTTTCTCTCTCTTATCGATCTGCATTGCGACACATAGTAAAAAGTTGTGGAATATAAGTGGGCACTGCAGTTAACATAAACAATATGTTCATATTTACCACATTTATATACATACATACATACATATATATACTTGTGTGTATATATATATATATATATATATATATATATATATATATATATATACATGTATGTGGTATGTATGTATACTTTTCTAAAAATAGAGTACATTGTTGAAGTTTGCAAACAAACTGCCTATTCTCAAGAGTTCTATGAGATAAATATATCGCGACATAATCTTTTCGTAATGAAGAGAATGGCGACGACGAACTTTTTAAGTTGATTAAATTTGTTAACCCGAAAACTGTAGCATGAAGTTAAATCGCTAATATTATACACGATATAAGATTATAAGGTAGTCGTCGTATAAATTTGAAAAAGGGTGTAAATTTACATATACTTTTCTTTAAAAAAACACTCGCGAGGATAACCTTACTGTTTGAATTTCATGTTCGACGGTTTAAGGAACACTGATTACATTGTCGAGATATAAATATTTGAAACAGTTTTCGATACGCTGAATATTTTTCGGTGCTGTGAATGAGAAAGATAATCTGTGTATTAAAATTAGTAGAAAATGAGAAAAGAGGGACTTTATATATTATGTGAATGTTGTAATTAAAAACATTATTTTGTCAAGGTTTTATATTCAGATCTGTAAAATAATTTGTATTATTCAAGCGGTTGAATATTGGTAACAATTTTAATTCTATATAAATATATTTTATATGAAAAAGGTTTATGTATAAAGATGAAAAAAGTATTAAAATAAAACGGAAAACATGATTTGTTCAAAGTGTTATTACTTAAACGTGTAACGCACAACCCGCGTGCCGTCATAACTTTTTATGTTGATCTTTGATGGCTGATGTTTTTGTATAATAATACACATAGGGTTACTATAACATCAAACTCAACGATATATTTACGGAAATAGAAAGATAGTTGTAGTATGCAATTATTATAAAAGAAAAAAATCTAGGTCGTTTTTAAAAAAAATATGTTCAATGTAACAAACAGATTTTCGTATACTTTTAAATTATCGTTAGTCAAATTTATGAGTTACAATTTAGCTATGTTTCATTTTATTTATGTACTTTTTTATGAGAAAAGTTTTACGTGCAATAATTTACTTTTATTTAATAATAACATCTACAAGACCTAAATATACTGTTAATAATATTAGTTTTATTTCAAGTTGAATAGCATCATTTTTAATAGATAACAAATGTGAATTTATACTTGAGTTAGAAAATTTTATATTGGGACTATTGATAAATAATAATATTTTTATTTATTATTACTTGTAATTTTTTTACAACTTTTGATCCAAAAACAGTCAAAAATATATAAGGAAATAATAACTTACAAAAACGAATTTTTCATTGAATTATTTATCATACACAAACATTAAAAAAATACTTAAATTTAATTTTTAGTACCAAATAAATATTTTTTCTATGAAAGAGAATTTTTTAAAATAAATTTTAAATATGTTAAATAACTATTTATTTTAAAACTGTGCCAAAATCACTTTCACATAAATGAATTATCACCCCCAATATCATGAGTTTTTATAACACAATGCTCTGACGATGATGGCATCGCCATCGAAATGCGCATTAGCTTATTGTTATAAACAACAAAGTGAACAATGGGTGATTATTAAACACTTTATAATATCTTGTAGTGCTGGGGATGATAATTTATTTGTGTGAAAATAATGAAAAATTTTACAAAAGAAGTAAATCAATCTCATAACATGATGATGGCATTGCCATGAAATGCACATTAGCTTATTGATGTTATAAACAAATAAAGTGAATAATAAATAATTGTTGAACACTTTTTAATATCTTATGGTGTTGGGGTAATAATTAATTTGTATGAAAGTAAATACGTAAACTAAGGTTATGTTTTTTTTTCAAATTTCATATCCAAGAGTTATTTTGTTCGAATTATCCAATCCTAAGTTTATATTTAATAAAGTTGTAATCAGATAACATTAGTTATATGTGTTGTAATATATCATTATTTTAAAGAATAATATAATTTATTTATTAGTTATTTATAGATCAAAAATTACCATACTTTGGTATTTAAGTTTAATTAAGTATAATAAAAAATAAAAGTCATAAATGAGAAATGACATTTTCGATTATAAAAAATAGAAATCATAGAATGAGAAATGACATTTCTGATTATCGTTATGCATTAAATGAAATACATGTGTGTATTTGCTTTAAAGAATAAGATATAAAGTCAATTTTGCTCTTGATACTTCTATAATTTATATATGTTATTACATTTAAGTGCAAAAGTATACAGCTTGGGCAATGAAATAAATATAAATAGTTATAGTGGCAAAAAAACTTAAACTCTTTTCACAAACACTGTACAGTTTTCTTACTGTAATGCGGACAGTAGCTGTAAAGTTGCCAGATAGCAAAACGTGCAAACTTTCTCACAGTTTATTATGTTTTGAGTGCTCTTATTCTATTCACCACACTACCTGATCCAATGGTCGAGATTACAAAATAAAAATGCACTGTAACCTTTACAATATATATATATATATATATATATATATATATATATATATATATATATATATATATATATATATATATATATGCATGTTAGATTGTGTATTAAATTGTATAGCACGTAGATATTTACGTAGAAAATTTCAAATACAAACTATGTTTTTTTTTAATAAACTACTTGAAAAGTAGGTATATTTATTTTTATAATAATTATTAAATTTTTCAAATAATTGCTTCATTAAAATTATTTAAAACGTTTGAATAAACTTTTAAAACAAATATATGAACAGAATTTTTTTTGCTATATACATTAATTATTAGAAAATAATAAAACATTATATAAAATTCCTATTTGAGTTTAAAGTGTTATAAATTTATAGTTAAACAAATTAAAAACTTAATTTATTTTATTTTCAAATGTGTTGAACACATGTATCGATACTTACAAAACAGAAAAAAATGTACAGATTAGAACTTGTTTAAACAGAGTAATATTTACTACCCTAACGTAAATCAAGATTAATGAGCCTCGTAACACCAAACTACTTGTCGGGCTTAAAACGAATTCTCAGCTATAAGGCTGAATTAATGTTTTAAGCTTTACATTTACGACTTTTTTATAATTAACCTCACATTTAAATTTACATAAAACTTTTTCTTAATTTTTTTACATGCTCTTGTGTGATCGTAAATGTTCATTAGGTAACACGTTTTGTTTTATATATATATATATATATATATATATATATATATATATATATATATATATATATATATATATATTTATAGTTATTTATAAAACATAAAACGTACTTAATATATTCTGTTCGTTATTGTAAGTAAATGTAATTAGAAATAAATTGTTACTATGTGCAGGTATTTTTTTGTATTTTTATTTGTTTTGGAATAAAATAAACTCTAATCAAGTTTTTCACTATATTTAATTTGAAAAGAAATAATAGCAATTATGTTAAAAATGTAGTAATCTATATTTTGTGTATTTTTATTAATAATTTTGAAAGGTTGATACATATAATGTTTCATATTTTTCTCCTCAAAAAAATCGAATCTGTAGTACCAAGTAAATTATTTTGAGAATGATTTAGTTTTAAGTAAATTTTTAATAAAATATGAATTATGTATGTATACAATATAATTATATATATATATATATATATATATATATATATATATATATATATATATATATATATGTATTTAACCCTTTGTACTCGAAGGTTTTTTCGCTATAGGGAAGTAGCAATACTGTTTTTTTCTAAAAAGTTGATTTTTTTTAAATATCAAAAATAAATCATACATAAATTCGGATATATCTATTTTATTTCAATATTTCATATATTTTTATATTATACAAGATCTAGTATCGATTATGGAGCTTTGTATTTTGTAAAAATCGTGCAAAGGATCTCTGTTTGTAAAACAATTATTGTTATCTCTCATTCGTCGTTCGGGCTGCTACATCAAACTAAGGGGCCATTAAGTGTTGCTTCTGAGAGTTAATATTTTTATCGATAAAATTGATTTTTTTTATCTACTCTAAATTTAAAAAATATATATATTTCTTAAATATATAAGAAAACAACAAATTGAAAGATATTGATAAGAATAAATATTTTAATTTTATGATTTTTATAATATAATAGAAATGGATAATTGCAAAAAGTCTGAATTAAAAAATTAAATTATTTTATTTTTGGAAACTAAAAAATTACAGAAATACATGAATTTGTGTTCTTTGCATAGACAATTGATTTGAGTCTGTGGTTATTATTTTTTTTATAATGACATATTTCATCTGCAACCCACTATTTTTACAATGTACACATATTGAGTGATTATTTATTATGTACTTTTTTTGCAAAATGCATGTCATCATTTTCATCTGTTATGTTATGAAAATGATTTTTGGAAATAGTAAATAACAAGTGATTATTAAACATTTTTATAAAAAAACATGTTATTCACGGTTTATTAAAAAATACCAGATTTTTTATTATATTAAATTGGTAATTGATTTTTTTAATTTTTAAAAAATGAAATTAGGGTGAATTGAAAGGAGACTCGTATTTTATATTTGAGTTTTTAATATTATATATATATATATATATATATATATTTGTGTGTGTAAGCTTACAAATTGGTTCACTCTCAAATATCACAAAAAAATGTTGAAAAGGATAAAAATTCCATAAATTTTTAAACAGTTTTCTGTGATGAATAGAAAAGTATTCAACCGTTCGTCTTGAATTAGGTACACAGAACGTATGGTTTTGATTAAAAAGGAAAAAAACTCGTAACGGGCACAAAACATTTATAATCTGTATGTTATCTATTCGTTTTCATCATAAAGAAACACAAATTGCGTAATCAACAATCAAATTCTCTTTGTTTTAAGCATTTTATATTCAGAGGAAGCAAACGCTTGCTCCTTCGTAAATAAGTCGTGAATTGTGCGGTTTTAAGCTTTGGGCTTTGTATATGTGCACACAAAAACGACTAGCACAAAAACCATTGAAGAGAAAATTATACATATATTCAGATATATACATACTGGTATTTTCGTGTGGTGAATGTGTGTGTGT
Source organism: Neoneuromus ignobilis (assembly GCA_029203775.1). NCBI lineage: Eukaryota > Metazoa > Arthropoda > Insecta > Megaloptera > Corydalidae > Neoneuromus > Neoneuromus ignobilis. Next base: position 10,491,440 of record CP092087.1, read on the forward strand.
TATGTATATATATATATATATATATATATATATATATATATATATATATATAATTTGTAAATACATATAAGTAAAGATCGATGTAGATTTATTAATAGATTTTTCATTTTGTTGAGAGCGTTCCCTATTTTATCTTTTGTTGTATAATTACGAGATTAACTTCATACGTTAAAATTTCATGCTGCGCGATATGAAAAATGTTTATTACTTACAAGTAGTTTGTGTTGAGGTGGAGTTTATTTTTATTTATTTATGTGTGATATATATATATATATATATATATATATATATATATATATATTTACATACACACACATATGTATAGTTCAATCTTTATAAAAAAAATGTACTACTATTTAAAAATATATATTTATTATATGAAAATGTTTTACTTTGGGGTTAGTATATATTAATAAATTTATAATAAAACTAAAATATAACTGTATATTATAAAAAATGTTTAAAAATATTTGTTACGTTTTTTTCTTTTTTTTTGTAACTTTAATTAATACAAGTTAGTAATTGTAATTTACATAGACAGTATTTATTGTTACATTCTTCTAGTGCACATTTTTTTTATTTTAAATAATGTTTAAAATGTTGTTAATAAAAATCAAATTATATTTTTGGATGTGTCTCTATTTTTAATTGATATTAGTGTTAGTAAATTATTATGTAACATTTTATTAAATTATTAAATTTCACTTGTAGTGTAAAAAAATAACAGGAACATTCTTTTCGCAATGAAAATTATTATTTGGAAACAAGTAATCATTGATCATCGTTCTGTAAAGTACAACATTGACTGTAACGCGCTTTCCGGTTTCATTTCGAAAAAATAAGGTCCGATGATGCCACCAGCTTGCAATCTGTACCATACGTTGCATTTTTCTGTATATAACGGGCTCTTGTGAATCACTTCAGGATTGGTCTCACTTTAAATGCGGCAATTTTGCTTATTAACGTACCCATAAGCCAAAAATGAGCTTCATCACTGAACACAATTTTTCTCTATAAGTTTGTCGAACAGAATATTGATTTTTGAAATAAATTCCCACAATTTGGAAACGTTGTTCAAGTGTAAAATGTTCTATAATAATTTGGCAAAATATACTGAATTCAAAGTTACTTCAGTCTCATTTGAGCCACAATATATATATATATATATATATATATATATATATATATATATATATATATATGGTGTGTGTGTGTGTGTTTGTATTTATAAATAAGAGTTTAAAGTCTTTACCTAGAAAAATATTATTTGTTCTTGTTTGTTTACTGTATTGAAGTTCTATAAAGTTGTCTGTAACTTTTTATAAAAGTATTTTATTCATATGTATATGTGTACGTAATATGTAAGATAAAAACGTTTTACTGAATTTTGTTTGATAGATACAAAAATTTTTTAAAAGTGAGTAAAAATTCAAATTGTTTACTGAAATCAATGCTATATAATCATGCTAAACAAGTTTCAACTTTAGTTAGGTAACAGTTCGATTTGGTGTTTGCAAACTATTTGCGTTAAGCCGTCGTGAAGTTTGCTCATATGATTTTGAACGATGCATGTAACGATATGCTTTTAAAATCTGTTCCAATATTTGTTTTGAAACTGTTTTTGATTGTCTTCGTTATTTTTATATTTTAGTTTGAAAACTTTGTTGAGGGCAAACGTTTACCCATAACTAAATTAAAAAATAGCTCTAATCATATATACATGTACATTCATACACACAAATTTTATATATATATATATATATATATATATATATATATATATATATATATATATATGTATATAAATATAAACTGTTTTATGTAAGAGTAATTTTTTAAATAGTTTACAAATTGTAGTTGAAATTTTTTTAATTCTAGTCTAATAATTTTAAATAACTGGTCTGTTATATTTTTTAGGTAATTATACACACATGTACACACACATACACACCCACACTTTTATATATATATATATATATATATATATATATATATATATCAATCAGGAATTGCTTTTTTATCGTTAAAATATCTTTTAAAGAAGTACACACTTGTCTCTGTTTGTATTAAACTCTAGCGAATTCATTTTCACACAAATGAATTATCACCCTCGACACCACAAGATATTTTTGTATTATTAAAAGTGAATTTATTAATGGATGCAAGATTTTAGATTCTATATAGAAATCTTAATAATATTTTTCTATTTCATGAAAATGCTGTGTTAGTTTTAAAAATCATTTTTTTATTGTTATCATAAAAAATACTGAAAAAAATGTTCAATAGCATATGTAGGGTGTTTTTTTTTTTTTTTTTTTTTAAAAAAATATGCCAGTTTATAACTAAAGATATATACGTTTTTTCACGTGTTTATTTTTAAAATATATTTTTCTCGTATTCCCTTGTTCATATAAAAAAATATTTTTTAATATGACAAAAGTTCGTCTGTTTATATATTTCTGTATTTAATGTAACGTAATGTGTATTTTGTATTTAATGTAACAAATATGACAGAAGAAACCGTCTCTAAAAATATTTTGACATTTCGATAATAATTTCACGTGTTTCTACAACATTCGCTTTCCTACCAACAATACAATTTTATCTTCAATGTCGAAAGTTAAAAAATGTAAAATGTATTAATATTTTAATGCGAATAACTTTATATACGATAAAAAAATGCTTTTTGAGACACTTTTTTATTTATTGCAATCTAGTATATTGAACAAAGCTTTTCGATGATTACATAGCTTGATAAATTTTGATAAATTTTATTTTGACGTTTTGAAATGTTGAAGAATATCGTGAAATTAATATTGGACTGTGTCGATATTTTATAATGCTTTCTAGAGTTATATTTTATTTTTAACGATACATACTGATTAAATTTTATTGATAAATCGTATTGTATAGAACATTTCTATTTTTAGTTGTTTTTATTTAACACGTGTATATATTATATGTGTAATTGTATATATATATATATATATATATATATATATATATATATATATATATTGTTTGTATGTTTGAATTATTATATCTTTTAAAATATTAAAAGTGTGTTATTGAATGAGTTTTTTTTAATAATTAAAAAGTAAAATTATTAATTATGAGAAACTAGTTTGATTTTATATTAAAAAGGGTAACATTTAAATCATTCTCATTAATATACGATATTGTGATAAAACTAAATTTTAATGTTCAGTGATTTTTTTTTATATTTTGTTAATAAATCTAATAAAATTTATAATAAATTACATATTTTTTTTTAATTTTACTGATTTAATATTTTAATATATAAATACATTATTAAAGTATTTATATATATATATATATATACATGTTTTTTTCTTTGTGCCGTATTAACGAATATAAATATTTCTTGAAGATATAGTTTACCCTGAAACGAGTTTGGATAAATTTACGGAAACGATCTGTTTTAAAATTAATTCCGGTTGAAATCTCAATAACAACTGGTTGGTTTGATAGAGCACGGCTCCACACAACTTTCTGTTTATGAAAAGCTCCTAAACCACTCACCCACTTGAAACTTAGACAACATACAATATGTTTATACGTAATGCTGATGTCAGTTAAACAGATTATTCACATCAGAAACTTTCAGTGACTTCCCAAATCTCCATGTTTTATAAACGTGTTTTTTGTTGATACGTGTTCATTTCTACACATTCGTATTAATATGTACATATATATATATATATATATATATATATATATATTTATGATATGGATACATTTAACAAAAACTGCTATTTCCTTTTGTTTACAACTTTGTACCCTCGAGACTCACCTACATCAGCATCCCTCAATAACTGCAAGCCAAAAAGATAACTGATGCGAATAACGTGAAAAAAATCGTTAAGTTATATGACAGTGTTTTACCTTCCGTGTTTGATTTTTGAGACGTCGAGGGTGCAATATTTGAAAAACGGTATATAGAATGGGGGAAAATGGTGAAATTTTATTATTATTTTCTTGAATACGATGGAAAAACATATACCTATACTATCGACCCGTTTTTATACGGTTCATATGGCATTAATATTACATGAAATTGTGTTAAAATTGAAATTGTGAATTTGAAGACGTATTTGATATTTTGTACATATTTTCAATTTTCGTAATATCAATCAGTTTATACGTAAACGCATATATATATATATATATATATATATATAACATTTTATTAAAATAGTTTTTAAAGAAATGTATATTTTTATACAGTGTATATTGTAATAGCTATTTAATATTTTAGTGATTGGAAATTTATCTTTTTTTTTGTATACGATAGAAAATAGCAAATATTTCTTTTATAAAGTAGTAGCTAAATACTTTAAAATACAAAGATATCAAGAAAATAATAAATACGTCGAATAAAATCTTTTATGTACTTATCATCTTATATCATTTTATGTAAACATTTCGTGTTCGCTAAATATGATTAGTCTTCTCATATAAACTGAAATCACAAAACTATATATAACTTTGTTTTATGGATCTCTGTTATATATTATTAATATAAACATTGAAGTTAATGTAAACATGTAAAATGTTTATTATAATTAACATATTAATTTTTTTAATATAAGAATTAATATATTAAATTGTTAAATTTGATTGGGGTAAGAGTATCTTTTTTATGTTTTATTAAATAACGTCATGTGAAATTATGGAGATTTATTTTTTTGATAGAAATATGAAGCTGCATGTGCCTTGAAAAGTAAACAAATCTTTTTCGTTTTTTATTTAATGCAGTCATATGGAGATAATACAATTTAACATATCATATAAAAGAGGGTGTTTAAATTTAAAAAAATATTTTTATGGATTATTTTAATTCGAAACATCTACATGTTATTTAAGAATATAAATAATAGTCATATCATCATCATTTGACGTAACGCCCACATCAGTCCACTATATATATATATATATGAATATATATATCATTATATTTATATATATTCATATAAATGTATATCTAACAATTTTTAAAATAAGAGTTCAGGGGTTTAGGTGAATCATTTTTACAATGAAATTGAATCATGCTACTTGAAAAATAATTGTCAATGAATCGAACGAAAATTGTCCCGCATAAACGCGGTAATAACCATGTAATCATATATATATATATATATATATATATATATATATATATATATATATATATATATATATATATTGAAATTAAAATCGATGCAAAATTTTAAAATGTTTTTGTATTTCGCATTTTTTTTGATATAATTTTGCTTCTTGGAATAATCGAAAAATAAAACACTTATGTAATTTTGTAATGTAGATAGGACTTTATTTGCGTAATCGAATATAGTAACTTATTTGCATCAAAAAAGTTTTCTGTTCTCAGAACCTTATTTGCAACGTTAGCGAAAAATGTATTCATATAATTATATACTTTTCATGAAGAGGATATAAAAGGTGTATGAAAAGAAGAAGACATTTATTATATATTTGATGTTCTCGAGTAACTAATGAAATGATAAAACTGAGAAAAAACTTGGAGCTGTTATATAAATAGTGCTTTCATAATAAGTCATTTAAATGAGTTGTATTTTTCTAAAGTTGTAGTATCTGTAAACTATAAAATGTAGTTAAATTTGCTATTCAGTTTTTTGAATAATTAAAAAGGATGATTTTGCCAAGAAAACAGTTCTTTTTTACGCGCATTTTTATTATTTTTTAAAAATGGTAATATTTTAGATGGAAATGATAAAATTTTAATTTTTGTTATAAATTAAATTTATGAATAATTATATATATATATATATATATATATATATATATATATATATATATATATATATATATATGTTGCTATACTTCATACATTTGATAAAATATCATGCAGTCAATTTTTTTTTTATTAATATAAAAACTAATTGCAGATATAAGCTATTAAAAATATACTAAATGTTATCCAAAAAGCAGTCAGATTTTTAACATAATATTATATACAATATTTATGATTTGTTTTCTAGGAAAAAATAAATTATGTTCTATTATTGTAAAACATCTAAAGTTACAAATGTTTATTCGGATTTATTGTATTTTTTACGGTTGTTATTCTTTTTTAAGTTGTAAATTTATGTATTTTATATATATATATATATATATATATATATATATAAATTTAAGTTTCCATTTTATCATAAATTGTTTAAAAACCATTTATTTAATACAAAATAGCTTTTATTGTGCAGTGCTGAATCATGCTTTGTTTCAGTGACAAAATAATATTTATAGCAATTCGATAAATATTCAAAAAATATCTTGTTGAAGCCAACATTAATTTATTTCCATTTAATATTAATTCCTCGTTTCATTTTTATCATACGTTTTGTTTTCAATGATTTATCTATTCATTTATCCTATTCATAATACACGCACGTTTTCATCGTTTATATAGAAATATTTGAACACAATTTCGTATTTATAATTCGTATCGATAATAATATTAAAAACATTATTTTGTCACATAGAATGATATGAACGAGTGGATTTTTCACAATCGTGTGTGTGTGTGAGGAAGTGCGAATCGTTCTGCTAAGCGAATGTAACTGAAACGTTTGATCAATTGTATGGTTACACGTATGTGGTTTTTGGGTCTCTGAAAGTTTATGGGTTTCACTATTATACAGTAATGAATGTAGTTCTAGAAGATAATATAATCTTCATTATCAAGAATGACATTGAAATTGTGTTATAATAAAACGGATAAATGTTGTTAATGGTGGAAAGTAATAGAGCTTAGGACTTTAATTTAATAAATCCTAGTCCTATTTATATATAATTAAATATATATAAATACACATATGGTACACATGTAAATATATTAGGCAGTAAGAGATCGCCATGGAGCTCTACTAGCCGAACGAGATGAATTAGTCCCTTTGGGAATGCAATAATTCTTTAAACCTTTGTGAGTATTTTATCGAACCAAGAGACGCTCAGAATATTTGTGAAGAAAGAATCGTTTCTCTTCTCATGGGACAAGCAATCAAGCACTGCCAACTCCTAGAAGTTGCAGTCTTTCTCGTGGCATGTCAATTTATTCCCTCATTCAATTATTGATTAAAGATCAATATTGAAAATAATTATAAAAAAGTTTAATAATTGACAAAATTAATTTAGATTATATTTGAATTGTTTATAGTATTTTCAAGGAAATTTCTTTTATTCATTTTATATCACAATTAATTTGCCTATTTGTTTGTAATTTTTACTAGCAGTATTTAAACATTGTCAAAGTGTCATTGACAGTTTTTAAAAAATTAATACATTTTTCATTATACAGTGCAGTAAAGTAATCATCATTTATTAAATGATATCTTGCCAAAATAATATCAAATATGTTGCTTAATTTAGGATAAAATTTTAATAAAATAATTTTTATACAAAATAAATACTTGTAAAGTTAATTATAATTAGATTTTTTTCTTTAAATACAATTTATAAAAATAAATAGGTACTTTATTTTTCATGTAAAAAATTTCTTACTTTCAAATAGAAATTAATTGTAATTATATTTTATTAAAGTTTACCTACTTTTAAATTACATAGTATAATACTGTATTAACGAAGGACATTAATTAAGTAAATAAATCTTTTAATAAAGTTTTACAATAAAAACAGTTATTAAATATGAACAAAAACTATCAAAAGTAGTCCTGAAAGATATTTATTCGATGTAAGTTTGTGATCTATTTTATTTTTTTTAGTAACGTGTAATTAAGTATATCCATTTAACAAAGTAGGATAAATATTTTATGAATGTATATTTCAAGAGAAAGTTGATATATATATATATATATATATATATATATATATATATATATATAATATTTTTTTTTAGTATATAACTATAGAAAATAATTTTATTCAGGTAATTATATACCTTCTTTAATAAAGAAATAGTTTTCATTTTAAATAAAAATATAAATAATTTATTAACATCTTTTTAGTTTTTTTTAGTATGCTATCATTATTGTTTTATTAATAAAATAAATAAATAGACATCCTGAAATTGTACTTGTGTTGTTTACAAAACAAGAACGGAAGATCCTTGAATATCACATTTGTTATGTCCACTGCGCAATTTAATCTTCCTGAATAATATGATGAGAGTAGATAAGAAAGAAGTACGGAAATTAATGTCTTATTAGATTCTTTTGTTGGACAGCTATGCTTTCAAATTACTGAATTCACTTTTCTTATTTATAAATTATGGTGCTTTATTATATTTGCAAATTAATAAAAGTTTTTTTTTATTTCTCGGCACATATTGTAAATAGTTGTGTGTAATGAATCATATTCATTTATATATATATATATATATATATATATATATATATATATATATATATATATATATATATATATATATATATCTCAGGGATATAAAAAAAATTGTTAGAATGGATGAAAGAGAAAGACTTAGAACGGTTGAAGTAAAATTTATGCAGAAGACCTTTATCGATCATCGACTTCTTTCTGTCAATTGCTGGATGAAGGCTTGTTCTCAAATTTTTCACTTCGAATATAAATATTTTTTTACTAAATATTAGTATGTTAAACTATATTATTTAAAATTAAAAGCTACTATCATTTTCATAGCTATTCTACTTTATATTTTATTTAATTGAAAATTCTGAAATTAATTTACATTTTCAATGTATTGATGTACAAATATAAAAAAGTTGTTCATATAATAAATTTAAAATTTATTTTTTTTAAAATATCAATAATTGATTATGCACAAGAGATTTATTTATTTTTTATGAAAAAATATTTTATTAGTGTTATTAATTTAATAATACTTCAATTTGTTAAACATTTATCGATGAAATATTCAGTGACAACTCTGTAAAATTAATTATTTTCGTTTTATTGGATTACATTTTGATAATGTTCAGATTAAATATGTTTTTTGAAGTCGTTAGGTGGATTAGTACCTGTTGCATATTACGTAAATGTGTGTTACTATGTAATTGATTACGGACAATAGGTTCATTAATGTTTAGTTCTAATTGTATGTTCGTGTCCAAAGAATATAAATTTTAATTTTTTTCTAAATTTACTATTATTTATATATATTATTATAAAAAATATAATAAATTATTATAAATATTTTTTTTCATGTGTGATATATTCTTTTCAATAATATTGTTAGTAATGAAATATAGGCAAACAAATTTTGTTTTAATATTTTTTTACTTCTTCATTAAAAATGAGAAATATTTCATTGTTATTTTAGTAAAATCACGAAAAGCTTCTTTAAAAAAATTAAAGTTTAATTAGAAGTTACAAAAATTTATTTACTTTTATAACAAAAGTTTAATTTTAATATGATAAAAAAATTATTGTTATTAGACTATATTAATTTCCATAAGTCATATTTATTATAATTGCGTACCTTAATGTTTTATAATTTTTTTTTTTTTTTTTTGGAAAAAATCTTTTAAATAATTATTATCAATTTTAATTATTTAAAAGTGTTTCAAAAATTATTAAAATATATGAACAAATAATATTTTAAGAAATATTTTTATTGGTTATAAATTAAAAAGGATTTATTTTTCTTACTGTATGGCGAATTAAGTTTATAATAGTTAAAAAAATAACATTTTTTTTGGTGACTATTATAAAATTAAAAAAATTTAAATTTATTTTTTTTGGTGACTATTATTAGATTAAAAAATTTTAAATTTATTTTTTAATATAGCTACATATGTACATATAATGTATATTTCTATAAAAGTTTTGATCTCGTATTTTTTAATTTATTTATATATATATATATATATATTGTAGAACAAAGGGTAAAATTGATTTTCGTGGAAAGAAAAAACGAGTAAATGTGCCACAAAAAAACTTTTGAGAAAATACAAAGTGGAAACCTGTGTAAAAATTGTTGTAAAATTTTTATAAAGACCCTTTTAAAATGATTAACGAGAATAATTAAAATTAATCCAATTATTTTTTCGCCCGTTTGAACACAATAAACTTTTTAATTGCTATCTGAATATTTTATATGATATCAAACCGTCCTATGTTATAAGTTTATTACAACATCATCATTAGTTCTTCTAATTTTTTTCATAAATTCAATATATCATTTGAGTTACATTCGCTTTGCGTTTTGACAATACATCCACATAAGGTATAGAGAGAGGAGGGAGGCCCTCAACACAACACTTACGTATATAACCTAATTACCAGTTCACTGTGCGGCAGCGCGGTGCAGTTTCCGGTGATATCGGCGCCACCGCCCCCGAGTAGAGACGGTGGCGTCAGAGGTGGCGGCGGCGGCAGAGGCCCTTTGAGCATCGAGATGTCGCTGATGCTCGGCGGGTCCGGCGGTGGCGGCAGGTTCATAGCCGCCAGCGTCGAAATGTTGGGAGGCGATTGACCTGTGTAAGAGAAACGTGCCTGTGAGCTATTCTTATAGTCCGAGAACGTGAGGAATTTCAGAAATTGTAGACGTACGAAGTTTAAGGTGAAGTGATGCATAAATAATATCGTCAGTGTTATTATTATGAGGCATACGTTTAACATTGAATGTTACGTAATATACCATTTTAATGATCTGATGCAAGTTGCTTTTACTATTTTCTCATTGACTAATAATCCAATTATAAACTAAAAAAAAATAAAAAATACAAAATTCTTAAAAAAAACATTGAAAATATGATTTATATGTAGAACTGTATTTTTTTATTACCTCATAATAAAATAAAGAAAAAATATTTAACAAAAATTCTATAAAAATACTAGTAAATTAAATATTTTTAATTAAAATTTGTTTATTTCACTCTAAGTAATTATATATATATATATATATATATATATATATATATATATATATAAATGAAGAGAGGGGAGTTTACATTAATTTTAAATCAAATTTAAAGTTAATAAATCTTCATGAATCCAATTTTTAATTTTGTACGCAGAGAAAATGAAAATTAATATTTAACTACAATTATTTTAGTATTACCAAAAAGTTTTTTATACTCCTGGTGGTTAACATGCTTCTGTATATGTTCAATATAATACATTTTTAGATAATACTTTTTTTTAAAAAAAACTAATTGACTATGACGTTGATTTAAATCTCTACATCAGTGTAAATAGCTATGTATTCTACGTTCCAGGTATTTATATTTTGATAACACGAAACGAAAATATGGACATGTGCAATACAATGATGTGTTTGGAAATTTTCCGGAGCTTTAAAATATTATATTACCCGTGATTTTTTTTGTGTTTAGTTTCATTTGAGCGTTACAATAATTTCACCACAAAACATGGCCGTTTAATCGGGCAACTGCATATCATTTGACATTAATCAATTGTTGTGAATAGATGATTGTTTATTTTTCGAAATATTAAAAAGGATTATATGAAAAGCACAATTATTTGTTCATGCTTGGAAACTGCAGATGCAACTAATTTAGGTAACTAGTAGTTGTATAAATTATTACTGCAGGTTGGTCAGTTCACTAAGCATTGTGCAGAATGTACTGCTGCGCTTTATATAGCCTTTAGTATACTAAACATACTCAGTAAATTTTTCAGGTATAATATTTTATTTATGTTGAAATATATGTATTCGTCGACTATTTTATTTTTAAAAATTAACATTTTAAAGAATGAAGACATATATAGTGACGTAATATACTTTTTGTAATTTATTTAACCTATCACACAAATGAATTACCACCCCCCAAAGTCACAAAATGTTTAATATTCATTTATTGTTCACTTTTTTGTTTATAACAATAGGCTAATGTGCATTTCGATGGTAATGTCAGATTTTATAAAACAATGCTCTGACGATGATGTCTCGTCATTGAAATGCGCATCACCCTATTGTTGTTATAAGTAGCAAAGAGGACAATAGGTGATTATTGAACACTATAATAGCTTACATTGTTGAGGGTGATAATTTATTTGCATGAAAGTGAATTTGACACATTTTCAAAGCAAATAGTGATTTAACCATCTTAAAATTTTATCTGCAAATGGATTATTTATCAATGAATATTTTTCTGTCAAAATAATCTAGTATTTATGTCTCAATTACAATAATTGACATATCGATTTTAAATAACATTCTATGTAAAAGGTTTAATGTGCGATATGAGTGTAGTAATGTATATTTTTGACATGGGTTTAGATCATTCGTGACAGGTGTAAACTAAGATATAAATTATGATATGGGTATCGTCTAACATCGGTGTTAATTGTATGAAGAATTTCGTCAGCTCAACGAAAACGTGTTGAAATATTGTCAATGTTACAGACATTCGTATTTCTTGCGGTTGTATAAGGATCAGTCGACCAGAAAGTTTTTGAAGTGTGAAAAATTAGTTGGACAGGATAGCTATCAGAAACATTGCCCACATGTTATATTTTCTATTTAGTTTTGTGTCAGTTTATGCGAAGACCATTTGTTTTAGAGTAGCATCGTGTTGTGTTTTAGTTCATTAGTATGAGAATTTAGTCTCTGGCATGTTTTAGTTTCGTGTGTGATGCGTATGAGTTGAGTTTATGCAAAATTGTGACAGTAATACGATATACATATTTGCATCTTTATTTTGAATATAAGGCTAAATTACACATACATTTTGATTCTAAAAAAAGAATTCTTTTTCAAGTGTACTCTGATTTTAAATTATTCAATTTTTATGAGAAATAGGATTTTTTTCTTACAAAAAACTATAATATATTTATTAAGTATATTGTTGAATATATTAGATTCTATCTGATTTTGATAATTACTTTTAAAATATATATAAAATAAAAAAAGTTAAATATACAAATTTTAGTGTTTTAAATTAATCACTTAAATAGAAAATATTCGTTTGTGCAATAAAAGAAAATATACAATAATAAAATTATTTCATTATATACGTTAATTAGTGATATAAAACGATAGCAATTTTTTGCGACTTTCTTTACATATACACACACATATTTGTATATATATATATATATATATATATATATATATATATATATATATATATATATATATATACACACAAATGTCTTAAATGAAACAGAAAGGTTTAGACATAAATTTACTAGTTTACTATCATTTACTATTCTTTACTATCCTTCAATCTCATTTCGGCTATCTTATATATATAAGGATTTAATACACATATTTGAATCTAATTGAATGATTTATTATTAAGAACTTTTTGTAAAACTGAACGTTTTTATTTTTTATGTTCTTTTTTCTCTGTATTAAAAATATAGGAATTAATATAACACTATTTATCTATAAACTTTATTTTTTTAATAATTTACATTATCAGAAAACGAAAAAAAAATCTCGCAAGAAAAACAGATTGTCGATCGTATTAAAGCGGAAAATGCGGTATAAAAAAACCACTATATAATTTTTATCTGTTTTTAACCTCTTTTTATACGATCAATAAAATTAACGCTAAACGAGCATTTATTAAGTTCTTCTATATATTTTCGTTTTAATTGAGATCGTTTGATTCGTTTGAATGACGTTAATTCATCACGTCTCTACTCGCTTCTATATTATATGAAATGTGTGATATTAGAACAGTAATTTTGATTTTAAGCCGAATTATAGATAAAACGATGTAATTAGTTTTCCAAATGTAAATAGTGAATGTAAGAGCCTTAAGATGAAGTATAAATTAATATTTAATATTCGTGACAAACCTGTATTTACTTGTAAATTTATATTATTTCATATAAAGGGAATGTTTGTATTCATTATTTACTTATATATATATATATATATATATATATATATATATATATGTTTGTGTGTGTGTATGTATATCAGTGTATATTATTTTTGGTCATAAAAAAACACAATGCACACATATATCCACTTTTAGTTTTTTTTTTTTTTTTTATTATTTTAAAATAGATTTTAAACGAAAACTCGTTAAAGTTGCTGATAACTATATGAATAAAAAGTTTATTTTCATATTAGTTTAAAAAGTAAAACTTCGTAATAATATCAACTTTAGACAACTTTTTTATAATTCTTTTTATATAAATATTTAATTTACTTTTTCAATTTTGTTAAATGTATTTTAATAAAAAATGAAAATTTCAATACGTTTTTTATTATAATTGCGTAAAAAATTTAATATAAAGTATTAAATATTTTATGTGTGATTATTTTCAGAATAATTTTGAAAATATGGATACTGTTTTTGAAATTAGAAGTGAAATTTATAAATTATATATTAGTTTTTTATTAGAGTAATTCGAGATATTTGTTATTATGGTTTATAAACAATAATAATCATTGAATGCTACAAAAATGTAAATATAGTGAAATAAAAAGTCACAAGGGTAGCTAAAATCAATATAAAATTTGTGATATATGTTTACGAATATATGCATATATATATATACACATACACATACAAACATACACACATACGTATAAACACCGTTAATAGTCGAACCTCAGGTGGCAGATAGGGGAATCTCCTTACATATAAGGGTTAGAAAAGTTGTTTTGTTATATATAGGATGGGCCAAATGAGACTGAAGGATAGTAAAGAAAAGTAAATGATAATAAGCAAGTAAATGTATATATAAACCCTTTAGCCTCATGTGAACCACCCTATATATGTAATAAAACATTTGAATCGTTTTTATCATCATTTTAATAAAATGTCTTTTTAAAATATATTTTTCTATCGAATTTCTAATTTTGTATATCTAATAAATGTAATATACAATTTTAAATAATTCTTCTATTTCATTTCGTCATTTTTTTTGTAGATGGGAAATTAATTTTTTATTAAGAAAATTTTGATATTTTCTGGATTCTAGGATTAAATTAAATTGTAATTTAGAAGTTTAGAGAAAAAGATAGAACGAATCTTATTTGTCTTAGATTTATATGGATTGTGACTTACGTGAAATTTATTTTATTTATGAGATTTGAAAATTTTTGTTAAATATATTTTACTGTCAAATTTCCAGTTTTTTAAATATTATTAAAGTAATATATTATTTTAAATCTTTTTTCTATTTCATTTTTTTGTAGATGAAAGATTCATTTTTTCTATTAAATTTTTTTTTTGATGTTTTCCTTGATCCTAGGATTAAATTAAATTTTAATTTAGAAGATTAGAGAAAAAGATACAACGAATCTTACCTATCTTAGATTTATATGGTTTATGACTTATTTTTTGAAATTTATTTCCTGAAATAAATTTTTATTCTAAATTTTAATATAAAGCTGAGTCAGATTTCGAAGATTATCAAAATCTACTTTGTTCTAAATGTTTG
Organism: Neoneuromus ignobilis; assembly: GCA_029203775.1. Taxonomy (NCBI): domain Eukaryota; kingdom Metazoa; phylum Arthropoda; class Insecta; order Megaloptera; family Corydalidae; genus Neoneuromus; species Neoneuromus ignobilis. The sequence goes on from CP092087.1 coordinate 10,506,788, forward strand.
TCCAAAGTTAAAATAAATTCTTGCAAATAATTTAACGGAAAATTTCACACAAGTAGTGCACAAACATACAAATAATTACCTCCATTTATCTTTTGTCGCTATACATTAATACGAGTAGAAATGGTGGTTTATGGTATCAAAAGAGAGACAACTCAGCACGTACAGAATATCCCTCAACAACAATTGACATCTAAAGCACTCTTTAATCGATTAAATTGTTTGTAGTACATTTCTTTTATAACGGTTTGAATGACTGGAAATATTTCAAAGTGCGCTTACTTTTTTATTTACCATCAAAACATTCAATATCACTTATCGAACATTTATTTCTTTTTTTATCAATTCTAAAAGTATATTTAAGCAATTGATTTTTGTCAGGATTTTTATAGATTTTGAGATTTATTGAAATATCAAATGGAATAGTATATCTTTTACAAATATAATTATTAAAAACAAAAATTATTTTCAAATCTGTAAGTCATTTTGGAACCGTGAATTTACTTTCACGCCACAAGATGTTGAAAAAATGTTTTATAATAATAGTTCATTTTCTTAATTTGTAAGCTGATAAGCATTTCGATGGCAAAATGCAATTGTCTTCAAAACGCTGTATTATAAAATCTAGATTTTATAAGATTACGTTTTAATGATGGTGGCATTGTCATAGAAATGCGTATCAGCTTATCTTTCTGTTAAAAAAAATGATATTCTCCCCCAGGCTTGATGTAAAAATATGTTTCCAAATTTTTCGAGAATTACCGAACTACAAATTTTGTAAAATAAATTAATGGTGTTTCGTATACTTTTAAGTAGAAACTAGTTCGAGAGTCAACGAGTGAAGCGAATAGTGAGTGAACACTGTAGCAAATAAAGAAAATTAATGATAAATAATTATTAAACACTTTTTTAATTTCTTATGGTGTTGAGATAATAGTTCATTTACCTGAATGTTAAATATATTTTATTATTTAAAACAAACTATTTCAAAAATAATGCTTTCGAAATTAGAGTAATATTTGAGTAGTTTTTAGAAATAGAGTTTAGTTTTGAAGTACAAAAATTGGCGAGATGATATTTTTTTTTAAAAAAAATCGAATTGTTGGATTTTATTCAACTTTCTATAGTTGTACACATAATGTACCACTATTAAATTTGTAATTCTTCTTTATTTTATTGTTTGATTTTTTTATATATATTTTTTGTGGTTCATTGAATTAAAATGATTTATTAGAGTTTTTGGAATAGTTTAAATTTTTCCTATTTTATAAACTATTGTACTAACATATATAAAAGATTTGTTGTTTTGGAACTGTGACTGATTCACTTTACACAAATGAATTTTAACTCCAACACCAAAATAATTTAAAGTGTTCAATAATCATTTATTGTTCACTTATTATTTATAATTATATAATCTATAATTATATCGGCTGATGCATTTCGATGGCAACGCCATCATTGTCAGAGCCTTTCTATATATAAAATATATTTGAATCGACAAAAGAATTAAGTTAACATTAGTCTCAATGAAATATTTATTATTATAAACTCTAATTGGTTGATATTGATAATTCCATTATAATTTCAAAATATTTTCAATTAAAAATTAAAAATATTTTCATCTACAATACAAATATTATTGTACGTGATAATAGCAATTTATCAAATGCAACTTACTTGTATTGAAATATTACAATAAATTAATCAACATGCACCAGCATTAACAAATATCGATGAATGAATCACAATTGATATTAACGTATTTATAGTTGTCGGTTAATAGAAGAAAGAATTTGGAGAGTTTTAAATAAATATAAAAAACATTTATATATATGTATTGTATTTTAACAGATTGTTATATTTCTAAATAAAAATGTAGTCATATAGGTACATTAAAATTTCATCATTAAGCAATTAAAATGAGTTAACATTATCGGTTTTATTCTGAATAGAATAATTATTCCATATAATATTATAAAAACATATAATAAAAAAATCAGAAATTACTGATTAGTAAACAATTATTTAGACCATTTTATTCTGTTGAAATTAGAATTAAAAATGTAAGTGGTTGCTAATATTGATCGATTTGTAGTAATAGTACTATATATATATATATATATATATATATATATATATATATATATATATATATATATGTATATGTATATATATATATATATATATATATATATATATATATATATATATATGTGTGTGTGTGTGTATGTATACACACACAATAAAATAAAATATAAAAATATGTCCATATTATGATTTTTTTATATGATCGGCGTTTTTCTTTGAACAAGATGTTTATTCAAGATATATTGTGTATCAAAAGATTTATTTATTTTTTGAAGAATTGACATTTATTGTATATTAGTTATATATATATATATATATATATATATATATATATATATATATTGAAAATATGAATTGCAAGAGTTTCAAATATAAATTTTAATTCCTTTAATGTTCATGTATTACTTGCATTTAAAATTGTTATCATAGGACATGTTTACAGGAAATAACTATACTAAATGTATTGAGGATGCTAAACCAAAAACCATTAGTTATGTAAATATAATGCTATGTGATAAAACAATGTAAATTTGTACTGTTGTTTTATTGTACGTGTTTAAGGGAGGATTAAAAGAATTTTGGAAATAAAAGGTTATCTATAAATTTGTAAAATGTCCTATTTTATTAAAGGAATATTAAATATTAAAGAACAACTTTAGTTCATTTTTCAGTAATACTATTTTTCTCTCATGTAGGTGTATTCATTTTTAATCGTTATATTTTTAATAATTTATATATATATATATATATATATATATATATATATATATATATATATATATATATATATATATGTTAAAATCATACTAATTATTATTCATATGAGAAATAAATGTTTTATCCAATAACTCGTAATATTAAATTATGTTATCATGGTACACAATGATGTTCTGATAATCATACGTTATTATGAATTCCGGTCGCATAAAACATTAAATAGAAAGCACTGGATATCTATATATAGATATATATTTTACTGACTGGCGAAACATCGTCTGTTTGATGCGTGACATGTCCTCCGTGCTTTGTATGTATGTGTGTATTTACTGACCTGCCGCGTGGACTATGTGACCCGTCAAGTCGAGCAGCAGGTGCGTGCAGTGCATGCAGCAGCCACAACAGATGTCGAGTAGCGCTTGACGGAGCCCTCGATGTAGTACCAAAAACAACGTGGGATTGATGAATGCGTGGATGTATGATATGTGTAGAGTTATCTGTCGTAAAAATCACATCATTGTAAATTGGTGTCATTAATTGTTATATTTAAATTACGCTTTAAAATTTATATATATATATATATATATATATATATATATATATATAATATTTTGATTAAAATTTGAACATGAATAAATTTGACATTACTTCTCTTCTCCAATAGAAAAGTTAAAAAGCCAAATTTATTTTCAGGGATTTTAAAAATATGTTTATTTATTTCATTTGTGATATAACATCATTTTTTAGATCTATTTTCTAAAATTTGACTGAATTTCCTCGTTACAATAATAATTGAAATATTTAAGTATTTTTAAAACAACATTTATTTAAAAAAAATAAAACGTGTTGACAAATTTAATTATGACAACAAAAAATTAAATTATTAAATCAATTTAAAGTGTCCTCCTAAGTTATCACTTATTTTCTTAATAATGGCTAAAAAAAATGTTTAATTCTAAATATTTTCAAATGTTACAATAACAAAGTGTAATAAGAATAATTAATTTCCTAATTAAATTCTGCTGATATTATATTTATTATAAAATAAACAGGCTATTTATTGCAGAAATTATGTTTTTATAATCAAATATTTTTAAATATTTCATTTATGAACTTCAGATTAAAAATTTAAAATGATTTGAATATTTTCGATACTAAATGTCTACTAAATCTTACTTCATTACAAAAACAAATAGAAAAACGGATTTTCTGAATTAATACATGCTAATTTGTTCCTTCCTTCTACTTTTTATAAAACAGCATTCTCTATTTTACGAAAAAATTCAAGAAGTTCAAAAGCTATATTTAAATTTAATTCTTTATTTTGTTTCCTGTATTATTAGAGAAAACGTTTTTTATTGATATTCTGCTTTATAAAAAATAAATGTCATTTACATCTTTATTGTTCTTGTTAAGTAATGAAATTTTATTTAGCATATAATTTAAAAAAATATCATTCATATATAATCGTATTTTTTAAAATGTGTTATATTTATTATATATATATATATATATATATATATATATATATATATATATATATATAGTATTATATGGACGTTTTATTGTATTTTAATATCATAAAATGTGGAAAATGTACTTTCGTTGGTAATAAATCATCAGTATAAAGAGAAAAAGCTTTCCTGTAAAAGGTTCAATATGTATATGAAATAAGTTTAATAATTTTAATGGCTTTTGTACTCGAGTATTATTAATGTTTTAAATATAAATGTAAATAAAATATTAACGATTGCAAAGTTGATTATTTGAAATATAAAAAATTAGAAAACCTATTGTTTTCTTCAGTTTTTACATTAGTTATCTGAAGTTATATTTTTGTTAATGAAAATAAGAATAGTATATGTCCACGCTCTTAAAAAGAATATTTTTTTAATTGCATATTAAAATGAAAATAGACATTTTTTTACGAATAATTGTATATTTATATAAAATAAAATTAAACATTTATCAAATGATAATTGCAGAAATAATGATTATTAAGTATTATATGACTTAAAAAATATTTTAATGAATTATATATATATATATATATATATATATATATATATATATATATATATATATATATATATATATATATATATATATACATACATTTGTATGATACAATGCAGAACAAAAGTACAAAAAGGATAAAAATGACACAAATTTTGTAATTTAGATTGTATGCGCACTGTTTTGAATAAAAGTAACAAATTGAAAAAAATATATAAAACAATTCACAATTGTATGCAGAACTTGAACACGTCGTTGATTTAATGTGACAGGTATAATTTAATTCTAAGGGTACGTATGGGGCGAAAAAATTCTCTGGTGTTATTAATTTAACAATGTAAGCTTATAGGTACGCGTTGGATTTACATATACATACATATATATATATATATATATATATATATATATATATATATATATATATATATATATACATACAATATTCATATTTTTAAATTTTCTCGTTTTAGAAATAACAGATTTGAAATCACTTTTTTATCTTTCAAGACGAATATGTATCTTTATAAATGTTGATATACATACATACATACATACATACATATATATATATATATATATATATATATATAATATTCATATTTTTAAAATTTTCTCGTTTTAGAAATAACAGATTTGAAATCACTTCTTATCTTTCAAAACGAATATGTATTTTTATAAATGTTGATATACTTTATAAAATCAATTAACTCCATAAAACAGTCAGAAGTAGAGGAATTGATAAAATAATTATATTCTTTTTTAAAATTCCTTTTTAATTTTAATTATTTCAGTAATTTTTGACATATCTGTATAGAAATATTCTTACAATTAAATAAGAAAAATCTACTCATGAACATTTAATTGATTCTCTAAAGAAATAATCATGAAAATTACTTTTATTGTGGCTGTAATGAAATACTATTATAAGAAAATAAAAATAAAAGAAACTTAAAAATTTTAAAAGTATATTTTTTTAGAAAAATGAACAATATTAAATACTTCAGATAAATTTAATATTATAATTAGACATTATTTTAAAAAAAGAGTATAGTTGTTTAAAAATAAAACAGTATATAAAAATGATATTTAAGCAAATATTTTTAATTAAGTAATTGAGGTCGTTGTGTGTGAAAATGTTTGAATTAGTTTAAATTAATTTAAATTCAGGTAATTATTACACTTTAAAATTTAAATCTTCTTAAATAGTCTACTTCATTTTATATCATAATGGCTTAAAATTAAATGATATAAATATATATATATATATATATATATATATATATATATATATATATATATATATATATATATATATATATAAGGTAAGGATAAGAAAAATGATAAATTTCATATCTTTTGTCTAGCGAACGTGAACATACGTATTAGGAATATATATAGCATGTAAGAAAATATAAAATGGACGAACTCTGATTTATTCATGTTGTACAATTATACCATAAATTTAGAAAAACTTTTTTATATGAAAAACGTGCAGTGTCAAAATTTATTAACTGACGAAAATTGAAACAAACTCTACTTTTATCACTTTAAATGTTTGTGTGTGCGTAAGTATATATATATATATATATATATATATATATATATATATATAATGAATTTCAGTAATTAAAACGTTTTCTAAATTGCGAAAACTTCAATATTTCATTCCGGCGCATATGTCTTCATAATAAGTGTTATTTTATGCAAATACTTTCTGCTGCGAAAACTACTTACTTTTAAGTTGTTCATTTATATTCTCTTGCGACGAAAGAAAATTAATGCATAGCTCATTTAATTAATCGCCATTGTAGACATCAATATTTAACGAGTCGTCTTCGGCAAACAAAAAATTTATGAGCGTATATTAATAAATTGTTTGGAAAGTTTGAATTGCGTTTGTTTGTTTATTTTCTTTTTGCGATTTCGGTTCGAATTTACTTTACCGTATTTGCAGCGTTGTTCATTTAATTCGATAATCTTCAATCATTTTTTAAAGTCAGGAAAAATTGTTAAAGAAAAATACGTATTATTAACTATTAAGCAAAAAAAGTTTATCAAATTGATTTATTGAATGAAATTTCGTATAAACGAAATGAATTATACATTGCAAAGTGAATAGTTTCGAATAATGGTAGCTTTCTCCTAATTTTAGTCTCGTTTTGTATCCGACAGCAAGTTTAATTAATTAATGGAACTTGTGTACCATCACAAATGTGTACATCGAGATATGGGCTCCAGATCCCGAAATAATTCAATAATCGTCTTTTAGTTGAAGTCTTTTCAGAATTATATATTACATTATAGTGAGAGATGTAGTATTTTATCTATATTATTAAGTTGTTTTTTCAGGTTAGATAGAACTTTCGATATGAATTTAATTTTAAGTTCTATCACGCTTTAAAAAACATCTTATAGTATTGTATTTTTCTGTTTTTTATACTGTTTATTTTTCAATTAAAAATTACGTAAATGTATAATGATATTGAATTTTAAATGAGTTATAAAATATTTTCACATTTTAAATGCTTTATAAAATAACATTTTCTGTATAGATTCTCATAAAAATTGTCTAGGAAGATTTTTGCTACCTCATAATATAAATATGTTGTATATAATTGAATAATTTGATTTATTATTCTTATGGAAATATTATATATATATATATATATATATATATATATATATATATAAATTCTATTTTAATAAAATCTACGAAAAATAAAATAGTTTTCTCAATAGATACGTTTTATTGACAGCAGCAAAATTTATTTATGTATGATAATAGATATCATGCACGATAAAGAAAATGTATTTTTTATAAAATAAAACGCCCACATATACGCTTTTAAATATTGTAACAAAATGAATATTTTAAAAAAATCAAATATAGTGAATATAAAATTTAATATAACATTGTAAGCAGGTTATTATAAATTTGTTTAATTTAAATAAATTATGGTTCCTTAAAATATTACATTTATTATATTATTATCTCTAGATATGTAACTGTGATTCAGTGTCCTCGCAGATATTTTCTAAGAGCTAACATTTGGCGATGACATGAAAAAATAATCGAAATAAATCCCTGCCAAAAAGATTACGTTAATGAACTGTCACATTTTTCGTTAGAAAGATATGTACTTGAGAATATGATTACCTCATAACCTAGTTGATTTCCTATGACTGGATGATGTACTAGTGTGACGAAGAACAAAGGTCCCCAGAACAGCACATACGCTGCCGTGATAATGAGGAACATCTTGACACGCTGTACACCTTCTTGTTCCATCCTTCGTAGATAGTTCCTCATTCTCCTATGTTCTTCGAGCGCGCCGTTTGCCTTTACAACAGACATCAACAAAAATTTTGCAGTCTCTGCCGGCTCGTGTAAAATGTCAGTGCCCGCATATAACAAACACTCTGGCGGAAGTTAGAAGAATGCCTGTTGTGTGTTTGTCGTACACGGTTTTGGAATTTACGAGATGTACGCAGTCGAGTATGTGTGTGTGTGTGTTTGGTGTACTTTGTACGTGATATATTTCGTATGCGTGATACTTGTAAACATACGATTTAAGGTCTCACCCGAGGTGGTGTTTAACCCCCGGGTGCTTTAATTAAAAATGTACTTTAAGCGGAAGTTTACATATGTTTTGTTTGTTATAAATGTAATTTCTAAATAAATATATATTTGTCGAGTGTGACATTTCAAACTTAATTTGTAATCTTGTAAGGAGTTGTTTAAAATAATAATACAATGATAGGTGGGAAGGATACACGAGTACGTAAATTATATTTATTTGTACAATGTTTTGTAAATATTCGTACGTGTCGTTTCGTGTAACTCTAAAATGAAAAGAGACATGTAGCGAATTTATTACGGTACTTCCCCAACATCGTATCGTCTTAATATATGTAAATAATAAGGTGAATTTATATTGTGGAACAAGATTAAATTACGTGATGTTACAGCGTATTATACAATATAAAAAGTCATATTTCAAATCTTAATTTTCTCTATTTTTCGTTTTTTTTTTTTTTTTGTTACATTTTTTCATTCAATTTTCAACTTACAAATGAAACAGAAATATATATATATATAAAGTGTTTAATTACATTAGATAACAAGGTTATTTTATGATTTTGTGAATAGATATAATATCACAAGTTGATTGTAAAATTTAACCCTAATTTCAAAATTACTGTTAACCTTGCACGCTCGGTGTTCACATTTCCAACGTAAGGTTATTCTACTCCATTTTTCATTATATATGAGAATTTAAATAATATTCATATAATTAATAAAATCATGAAGTACAAAAGTACCCCATATCAGGCAACTTGCGTTATTGATATTACAGATTGAAAAACGTGAAATTTCTCTAAACTTAATTTACAGAAATATAAAATTGAAAAACAATATGTAATCTTGTATTGATATCTGATAAATACTGGAAACATTTTTTTTCTATATTTGAATTTATATTTTTTTTCATATTTAATATTATTCATATTATATACCTATATAACGTTCTATCCAAAAAAGATCTATTTTTAGTCTAAATAACATAAAAAAAACTGAACACGTAATGTTACTAGACGTATTTATAGTGAAGACATTTTTTAGAAATGAATATATACTCGTGTGTATATATATATATATATATATATATATATATATATATATATATATTTATATTTTAAAAATTGTTGATTTTCAATTCACTTGAAGTATTTGAACTATTATTATAGACTTTACTCTTTAATATAGATTTATAAAAAGTCAGAAGTCTCTAATACACTAGAGGATTCGTAAACCTTGAACACAGATGAATTTCGAATTCGGAAGGAAACTCGAAGATATTGCGAACAGTTTAAAGTCAATTTATGATCTGTATTCTGAGAGAATATAGTTTATTTGAAGCTTGTGAACAATTATATATATATATATATATATATATATATATATATATATATATATATATATATATATATATATTCAAAATAATATAATATATACATTAAAATAACGTCTGTTTATTGAAAATGTATTATTTAACTCTTCAGTACGCAATGATTTATATATAATATAAATCATTTATATTTTTTGTTAGTAATTTTGTATTAATATTTTAAAAAGTTAAATATATGAAATATCTATCTTACAAAATATGATGCTATCTTTTGTCAAAATTTACAAATTTAGCAATGTGCATTAACATTTCATCAGACGAGCGTTAAAAGTAATTTCATTCTACTTTATTGTAGAATAATTTAAAAAGGAAAAATCGAATGTGACTTCACTCCCTCCTGATTAGGTAATGGAATAATTTTTCCAGTTTAGAACTCCATTCGATTGAGTTGTAAAAATGTTAATAGCGTAGCCCAAATATATGCAGTTTTTGAAAAATGTAACTGCATTATATTCTATTTTCAAGAAAAATAATTAAAATATTTAAAAAAAATTGTTATAATTTTTCCCATTTTTAGTTTACTATTTTGTATTAATATACATAGTTTATTTTTTAAAATAAAAAAATGCGCATTGTAGAGTTATATTGAAAAAATGTTCAGGTGTTAATCAAAATTTCAAAAATCTTAATTTGAAATTTTATTTATAGTAAATATTTAAATTCAGAATATTCTTGATAAAACTTAATTTAAAAATTCATCTTGTAGATACTTTTTCTCGTTTTACAATTTATTATAATCACATTTCTTAACCTCATTATTTTTTAAATATAATTTTTTCACTAAAATGAAATCACTTAAAATCGAAAAGATAGTATTGTAAGAAAATTATTTTTTCTATTTAAAGTTGCTACATTGTAACTTAGAATAATATTAGTTTGATTTTATATTGTAAGTTTATTCTTTTCATTAAAATCTTATATAATTAAATTAAGACTATTTTTTTTTGGTAATGTACTCGTATAATTGTCTTCTAATATGATTAAAATTTTATTTCTATCTGAAATGTTTAATACCGGGTGATTTTTTTTATTTGATATCTATTTATATAATGTGTTGTAATTATTCTGTCGTGAATGTTTTTCTTTCTATGACTTTTTTTATAAAATTTCAAGAATTATATATATAAATAGAGATAAAATTGATCTCGGTGTATTTTCAATCAAGCAGACTGCGCTACAAAAAAAGATCCTCCGATATATTTATTACGACCACTTACCCGCTGTTCAGTGTTTCCGTGCCCGATGTCGTTAAGACCGGCAGTGCTTCCTGCATTACCGCCGGCAGCGTTTGCGTTATTCGATAGTCCACCACCCGTTACACTGACCAGGGTTGTGACAAGACCTGCGACCCGTACGGCCTCTACATTCGCTTTCGTCAAATCGCGATGCAGTTTACGCAGATGAAATAGCGTAAGAAGAACGCATATCACGTTGATAACGATCCACAATACGTTGAGTACGTAGTGACGGAATGGTCCATGAACGAGTGGACAGCTGGGCGTGTTGTGACCAGTTTCGGCGTTTGCGGCGAGCGCACCGCTCAGAAACGTCGGGCCCAGATTAATTGTTATCGACGCGAACCAAATCATGAACGTACCGAAAAGAACACACTGGAAAAATAGACTACAATAAAATATCATGCATATATATTATCCAAATGTGACGCCTAGATTTGTGTTTCATTAAAAAAAAAACATGTGTATAGTTTCTTTTTAATAGAACAAAAATCTAGGTGTCACATTTGTATAGTCATTTAATTTATAAAATTAACATCACAAGGTATTTGAAATTAATATTTTTGAATTAATATCATCAAGATTCTATTGACCAATCATTTATTTTTTAGTTTCTTGCTAATCACGTTTGAATTGGCAGAACGTTATTTTCAGATTATTTATAATATTTATAATTCGTGTGTGTCAGTGTTGATATCTAACGCTTATACGAGTATCTACAGACCATCAGCAATGTATCTATGCCAAAAAATCGCAAAAAAAAATTTTAAAAATTTTTGTCAAAAATTTAAGGTCATACCCTTTGCATTTTTTGCTTTTTTGACCAAAAAATTTTTTTTCGAATTTGATGAATCTAACTGTGGTTTGCCATTCGATATGGACAACATATTAGCAATTAGGCGTAGATTTTAATCTAAAGCACTCAAAAACTTAATAGCGACGTTTTGATGTTTTGGTATTTGGTCGGTGTCAAACGTTCAAAGCCCGTTTACGTGCATCATAGGTGTTGGCGTCGATTTCTGATTTTTATACACGTACTTATGGATCATCAGCAATGCTTTTATGCAAAAAAAATTGACATTTTTTTTTTAATTTTCATCCAAAATTTAAGGTCATACCCTTTGCGTTTTTTGCTTTTTTGACCAAAATTTTTTTTTCGAAATTGGCGAATCAAACAGTGGTATGCTATTCTATATGATCGATATATTAGGAATTAAGCATCAGTTTCGATCTAACATGCTAAAAAATTTAGTAACGGCATTTTTACATTTTACCGACTGGCCGATGTCAAATATTCAAAGCCCATTTTCAAGTTCAAGAGTGTCATAGGTGTCAATGTCGATTTCTGACGCTTACACACATAAAAACAGATAGAAAACAACGCGTCGATATCAAAAAATTACTAGAAAAAATTTCGAAACTTTTCCCAAAAAATTGAATATTATTAATCCTTTTATTAAGATTGATTTGTTTTCCATTATGTTATCGTTGCACTGGGTAATCAAGTCTTGAGTCTACTAACTAATGCAAAATTTTGACAGGTGACTATAATCACCTTTAATATATTTTATAACGAGCGTTCGTTGTTGAATTACTATAGTCATTTTTAGAAAAGGTTAAAATAAATAAATATATTTTAAGTTAATTTATTATTCTTCATTTCTTATTGTTCTTAAAAAAGAATTTTTCAAATTTCCCAAAAATTGAGTTCATATAAAATAATGAATTGATATAAATTATTAACTTTTTTTTAAGAACTTTTATTAATATGGAAGAATAATTATTTTTTTTAAATACAAAATGCCAGTCGTTAATTAGAGTTTAATTCAGTTTTATTCATTAATAAGGAATAATTATTGACACTGATTAATAAACTAACATGTGTATAATTATAAATGGTCAGACATGAAATATTTCGTTTAAAATATATATTTTTTTATCTAAAATGTTTATTATTTTATATGACCCAAATGAAAATAAAGAGCTTAGACATATATAATATTTAATTGCTTACTACCATTTCTATACTTTATTATCCTTCAGTATTATTTGGGCTACCTTATATAATATTAAAAATATTTGTCCTAAAATATAAATACACACACACACAATATATATAATATATATATATATATATATATATATATATATATATATATATATATATATTTATTTCTAGGCAAAATAACAGTCTTACGAAAATGTAATGTAATTAAAACATTTGATTTGTTTCACAATTTTGTATGAATCTTGAGATATTTATAAACTGTCTCCAGTTTTGTACTGCCACATAAAATACATTTCACGTATAGAAAAGAGAATAAAATAAAATTCACAAAACATACGAATTTGAAATGACAACAAGACATGAGGAAAAAACTTGGTTTAGAAGTATACATATTTTCTATATGAATGCTTCTGACGTATTCATATGGCCGTGTTACCGAGGAATATTTATATACACACGAACATTGTGTTTTTTTTTATTTATTCTAGTATTGTTGAAACTGCATGTCATTAATGTGTTACTGTTTTTATATGTACACATGTTATTGTTATTTTTTATCAGTTTTGCTTGCTTTATTAAAATCACAATTTTTTTGATTAAATTTGTAACTGGTCATTATTTTTTTTGACATGTTATTAAATTGTAAATATATCGTTGATTATTTAATTTCTGTATGTAACGATATTATTTTTTTTCATCTTTAATTATGGTATTTAATTATAATTTTCAATAATGATTTTTCATTATTTTTGATTATACCACATAAAATATCTGATTTCTTACTATTCATTTTTGTACAAACGCAAGGGTTTTTTTTATAGGTTTATTAAGAGGAATAATAACTTAACAGGTGTGCTTTTAAAAGATTTTATATATTTTTTTCTTGTAATGTGATTATCTTTTTTCTATATTAACTGTAAGACAGTTTTAAAAATAACTTGTATAGTATCCGAATAAAAGACTTTTATTAATAATATTAACATTCAGTGTGAGAAATCTCACCTGCGGACTATCCATTAATAACGGTGCCGTTAATTCTGTATCGTCGTCTTCGTCATCTGGAAACACCGGCGAATCGTTTAGAACTGTAGTTAACATGTTGACCGTCGACACAGTAACGAGCAGTAAAAACGCCGTTTCGACCAAAGAGCATTTATTGACAGGCTGACACCTGAATATGCTGACGCCTAACGGCAGTAAGATAGCTGCCCGAGCGCAGTCGACCATCGCTTGATGGAATAGCAGTCCTTGCGACCATCTATTAAAACAAACAAAGAAAAAATACAATAGAAATAAAATATGTCATAGGATATAAATACGAACTGGAGGAATATATTTTTTCATGCTTGAATTATTGTAGTTGACTTCTTGATAAATTCTATGCCCGCGAATACTTTTTTTATATTATATAACAGTGTACAGTAAATATGTCAATTACGACTTGTCAGAAAGAGCAAATACGTTTTTTTGTGTGAAAAATGTACAGATTTTCATCGTCAGTTTGGATTGTAATTTGTTTTTGCTTGTTATTTTTAAAAGAATTCTAAAAATATTTTTTTCAGGTTCATTTTATACAATGTTATCAAATTGAAAAATGATTTCTTGTAAAAATAAAATTAAAGATTGAATATATATATATATATATATATTCTTGTTAATTTAGCAAAATTAAAAAGTTATTAAAATTTAAAAAGGTAATTTTTATTCGTAAATATGTACGTATATAGGTAGCCTAAATGTTACTGAAGGTTAGTAAATGATAACAAGGAACTAAATGTATATTTAAACTTTTCAATCTCATTTGGGCCACCCTATATGTATTAGTATCATAAAATTGCTTAATAAAAACATTATTCTAGAATTTTTCTTTTGTAGAAAAATTAAAAATATTTTCAAGTATCCATATATTTTTTGAACAAAAATAATTATCTCATTAATTTGATACCAATTCTACAGTGATTATTAAAAACAATTTATATTATTTTTTATTAGTCGCCTGCTGAGTGCGCTGTATATTACATTGAAATATAATGCAAAATGAATATAACTACATGCTTTATTGGTGCTATTAACTTTTCAATTCTTATAAATTGAATACATTGTTATTATCACTAAAACTACTTGTGCATACTGTGTTAATGTTCTTTTTTATTGAATAAAATTTATGAGCGTATTTTGAAAATAATATAGTTTATATTTCATATTTTATAATTACTACTATATCATTTTATTCTGTTATAAAAATTAAAGATAATTATTTTAAAAATGTTTTTAAATAATTTATGTTAAATTTTTCTCATGTATGAAATACAACTTATTTTAATTAATTTTAGTACATTTTAAATACACAATCTAGTTTAAAAAATTCAGATTAGTAATTCAGAATTTATTGTCTTTTGGTCGTGACTCCATAACAATTTTTGTCTATCTTTTCTTGTCTTCCTCATACCCATTTCATCGATTTTATTTTTTTGTTATTTTAATTATCTTTGTCTGTTGTTGTATCCATTCACAAGTTTTCTGATCACGTTTAGAAATTCCTAACATTATTCTTTCTTTCCTTTTTTAAAATGTTAAAAAAATTTGCTTAATTTTTAAATTCAGTGTTTAAGTTTCTGATTCATAAGTACAATCAGGTAATACATATTAGTTATATTTTTTTTATTTTAAACTTAATGATATTTTACTTTTCATTATTTTTCCAAACACTGCTTATATTGCCCTCATTCTTGATTTAATTTGAGTCACCATATTTTTTCTAGATATTTTATTTCTAAGCATTGACTCTTTAACTGTAATTTTTCTTTTTCCACACATATATTAAAAATGATTTTAGTTTATCCACACTTTTTTAATCCAGTTTTTCTCATTTTCTCTCAAAGAATTTCAAACGACATTTTTAACGTTTCTGAGTTTTCATTTATAAGTATTATAGTGTCATCCAAATGTGACGCCTAGATTTATGTTTTATTAAAAAAAAAACAATACACATGTTTTCCTATGGACCATCCTATAAACATGTTTCTTTTTAATAAAATGCAAATCTAGGAGTCACATTTGGATGATCCTATATATTGTCAGCAAACCATAGATGTGACAGATATTTTTTATTTATTGTAATATATTTATTTTAGAAATTTGTCTCTTTCATTATTTACTCTAGGGTTATGTTAAATAATTCGGGTGAAAACTGTTTCCATATATAACTCCCTTTCTCTATTTTGTTTTTACCTGAGAGATCTTCCATTTTGAATTGAGCTGTTGTAATTTTATACATATCTTTTAATAATTTCATTTATTTATCCTATTTGTATTATCATTTATTTATTATTTTCTCATTCGGAGATAAAAAAATGTAATACAATGTCAGTTTATATATATATATATATATATATATATATATATATATATATATATATATATATATATATATCAGTTTTTATTTAATTTTTCAAACAAAGCATTATTTTATATATTTAAATTATATGATTTATAATAGTTTAGAATAAACGTTTTAAATGATATCCAATAAAACATT
This sequence comes from Neoneuromus ignobilis, assembly GCA_029203775.1. Taxonomy (NCBI): domain Eukaryota; kingdom Metazoa; phylum Arthropoda; class Insecta; order Megaloptera; family Corydalidae; genus Neoneuromus; species Neoneuromus ignobilis. The sequence goes on from CP092087.1 coordinate 10,523,360, forward strand.
CACAAGTTATAATATTAAACAAAAAGGTATGATCTGCAATGAATAATTTTACATCAATTTAAAGGATCAAACGATCTCATGCATATATCATCACAAATTAATCGAGATAAAATGTTTAACATGATATCTGACCCAAATGTAACTTATGTAGGTTGACAAAAAGCCGCAGTACATTTGCGTGTCGTACAAATAAATTAATCGTTCAAACATGTACGTGTCCAAGTGTCCCTTTTCGAATAAATTCTTCGACATAAGGGAGAATGTGCTCCTTGTTTTTCCTATCATATATATATACTACTTCGGTTCGTGTACATATTTTACATTCGCATTTGTATGTTAAATATTATATTTCGTGCTGTATCTTAAAATGGAAATTATTGCAACGTTTTTACTTTAAAGATCATATTTCACACTGAGTACGATTAAAGAAAAATATTGAAAAAATGAATTAGAATTGAAAACAGAAAAAGGATAATTTATTAACACTGTTCGAACTTTTTTCTAAAAAAAATTAATGGAAATATTAAAAAGAAAACAAACGATGAAATTGTATTTCGTTTTAAAATAAAAATATTGAATAAATATTGAAAGAAAAAAAACCCTGTTACGAAGGACGGATAACGCAATAAAATATGTACTGTGTAACAGCAGTAAACATTCTCGCGTTTCGTCGAATGAACGCAGCTTACAATAAATAACCATAATATGGATGGAATGTGTCAATGCGGATGGTGCTTTTTTATAAATGGTATAGAAGCCACCTGAACCATTTTTGTTCAGTTTAGTACTTAAATAAATTTTAAATTTCTACTGTATATATATATATATATATATATATATATATATATATATATATTACCTCCAAAAAAAATTAAATTAGTTATAACTTTTTAGTTATATTAGGTTATTCCATAAGTACTGATGTATTTAAAATGAAATATATAATAAAATTTGCACAAAAAAATATTTTTTATAATGATATATTAGTTATTATTATTTATCAAATTTTGCTATTTTATTTCCAAAAAAGCAATGCCTTTCTTAAAAAAAATCTGGCTTTTTTGAGCAAAAAAATGACTCAGTGATTTTTGTCTCCATCAACATTCAATAATTTTCCCTAGTAATTGAATGCTTCAACGGCCTGAACAGGTGATAATCAAATGTATTTACGCCAGATGAGAAGGGAGGTACATTAGAAGGGAAATAGCACTTCTTGTCCCAATACCTTGATTTTCTTCTGTGTGATATTCGCTATATGTGGTTTTGGATTATCTATTGCAAGATAACACTCTTATTTTTGATTAACTCAGATCGTTTTTCTGAGAGCTTTTGCCTTAATTTTCCTATTAGAAAATTCTATGAAAAAAATCCCCTTGTTGCAATTTTTATTTTTTTGTTCTTTGTTGACCAAAGACAGTTCGTGTAGAATCCATTTCCCCTCTCTATGAACTTTGCCAATTTTTTCCAGATATCTGAATTGTTGATAGTGTAGACCCATATTGTGAAAATTCCTCGATGGTCAAGTTTGGATTGAACTCAACTAGAGATTTTAAGGTGTCATTATTAAATTCTACTGATCTTCCACTTCAAAATGTATTAGAAAGTTTAATACCATTTTCTCGAAATTTTTTAAACCAACGTTGATATTTGAGGACTTTCAACGCATCATCTCAGATATCACATTTTTTTTAGTTATAGTTGTTGTATTCAAACTCAGTAAAAATTGACAATATCATATGTGTTCCTCTGAGGATTGAAATTCCGCTATTTTGTTCTAATAGAAAGAATTTGAAAATTAATATACAAAAAGAAATTTGATTGTCGTACACGTATGACACAACAAGATACTGATGTGGAATACCACATAAGTTAAATTCGGATTTTTTCTAAAAGTAGCTTAGTAGATATGTTATTACTTGTGGAAATTTTTAATTTTAATAATATTTAATTTATAATTACAATTATCTGATTTTATTTCTAAACACCAGTTATATTTAATTCTTTGAGTGGAAAATTTTTAGATCATTTTTCGAGTTTTTGACATTTATACAATCTTAAAATAGATTTGCTGCCAATATTATCAAACCGATTATTAAATATTTATTTAAAAAATGAAATGGTAAACACTAATATTTTTTCTAATAATTGCAAAATTTTTATTCACTATTATTAATCGAATTTCAAAATCATTTCCAATCAATCATAAAAAATGAATATACTAAGCTCAAAATTAAGACATTTTTAAATTGATTTCATTTTAATACCACATTTAAATTTAATTTTTTAATGGTAAAATAAGTAATTTAGTTTATTCAGTTTAATATATTGTATTATTTTTTTACGTCATATTTTAATTAAAAAAAGTAAGACAAATTTTACAGTAGCAGTTTTTGTAATTAAAAATTGTTTTACTAATTCAATATTTTGATACATTGTATTATTATTGTATATTTCACTAAAATAATATATATTTTTCGTTTTTATTTGTATGATTTTTTACGTATTTTTTTAAAATCATTGTAATTCATATTTTTTTAAATTTTAGTATATATGATCGTATTGTTTTTATTACATTTTTGGTAATTGTACAGTAAAATCCACATTATGTCTAATTATGTCTCTTCATTCGATTCCGTCGATTTTGATTTCAAATAATTATTGCCAATATAAACACTGCGTAATTTGATTTTCATGTACTGTTGACAGTGTCCCTTTGTTGGTTATATTATTCTAATTCGAGATTCATGACGTCAATTACATTATATAATACATATACTTTGTAAAAACCACACTTTTTTTTAACAAATTAAATATTTGGTATTTTAGAAATAATTTGTTTTTAAGCTATTTTTAACATCAGTGTCATATAATAATTGATACGTTTTTAATAACAATAAAATGTTTCCAATTTGGAAAATTATCCTCAATTAATCATTGATATCGATTAAAATTAACATATCTTTTTTAATTTTATTATTATACAATATGTTTATTATTTTTATTTTATTTATTTTTAAGAGAAATATTATTAAAATTTATCTTTTAATTATCTTGTTCTGTTTGTCTTTTTTCGTGCAGTTTCTATTCAAAAATTCATAACAAATAATTGAAAAATATCTGAATTTTAATTTCGATGATTTAAAATTTAAGAGTTTATTTATTAAAAAAATCTTGTTTAAATTATATAAATGAAAATGAAAATTCACTAATACTTAGTTATATCTTATCACTTTGTATCAGAATATTTTCGCCTATGTGTTTTATTGTTAGATAAGCAATAAATAGTACATTTAGAAAATTACATTGTAAATTGAGGACAGCTTGATGTAGGGACATATCAGTTGTCATCGTGTATGGAGCTTGTTGACGTATACGGACGTCTGTTAGATGTTCCCAGAAATTGGGTTAAATTGATTGTTTTTCTTAAAACGTTTTCTTTTGCACGACATAAAAAAATCCGTATCTGTTAACTTTTTCTACTTTTTTGTACATGTTTACGTAATAAGCTTATTGTAATTCTTTTCACCGAAACTGATTTATTTTTAAATAGATAACAGTTCATTTATTGTATAATTAGAATTGTAAATTATTTCTTATTTATCTATTAAATATTTTTGAATAATATATTCAAATTTATTGGTGTATTTATTTGCATTTTATATTAATATTTTTGTGGATATTGCAAATATATATTCTGCAACCAAAAAAGTTTTGCCTCTTTTGAGATTAAAATAATAACACCTATTTTTGTTTAAAACAACTTTACTCATCAAAATATCCACATTTACATTAAACTATTTTTTTTCTAATAAGTATATAATTTATAACTTCTATTTTTATAATATTCAGATTTGTTATTTTCAAACATTAAGAAATTTCTTCTTTTAACGCTTAGTCAGTATTTAATTCTCTACCATGTATATAGTTATCCAGAGATAAAAATAAGTGGAAATTCGATAATGGTATGTCTGGTGAATATGAGGGATAAGGAAGAATTTTCCATCCTAAATTCATTATCGTTTTTCTTGAATAATTGTTCTTGAAGTCTACCAAATACATAGAAGAACTTTTCTTGGAGTCAATTTTGCTTTAAGTATTGAAATAAAGAATCTATTTTTCGTCACAGATGAACATTTGATTAAAAAAGATTTGCAGTGAAATCTAGTCGTGAAATAAGAAATGCACAAGTATTAGGATGCTGTAATTTGTTGTTAAGGCGTGAGAGATAAAACGTGCGGTACCCATTTACTTAATTTCCACTTCATCCCTATTTTATGCAAATGATTCCGTATTGTTTCGTCACTTACTTTGAATTCTTCAGCAAACTGGTAACATGTTAAATTCGAATTTCTTTCAATCATTGTTTGTAATTCATCGATATTTACATTTAATGGTCTGCCTGACCTGACTTCGTCTTCTAAAGATTCATCCCCCGAAACAAAATTTTTAAACCATTTCTGATCAATTCTTATTGTAATTGTCGTTCCTTTTGAATGCGATACAATTTTTTCTTTCACTTTAGTAGTGTTAAACCAAGTTTAAATTCGTAAAGTGAACATGTACGTTTTACATTATTTAGCACAGATATTTGGAAGGGTTGAAATTATATTTTCAATTAAAGTGAGCATATCGAAATGCGATGAATGTATGAAAAAAAATTTTTTGGTTACTCAGTTAATGAATCCGGTGTAATCATGCGATACATAAATTGAAATTATGATACAGGCAAAAAAAAACTGTGGTTACCTAATACACAAATATATATATAACACACACACACACACATATATATATATATATGTGTATGTATGTATGTATTTATATATAATAATAGCAAAAACAACTAAACTTAAAGTAATAGTAAAAATCCATAACCCTACATTATTAACTGTTATATTAAAACTTAAAAAAACCTTAAATAATAAAATGTGAAGAATAAATCTATTATTTAATATTACAATATATTTTAGAGATTATAATTTACATATTTTTAATTATTTTTTCTTTAACCCTACAATGCAGATTTTTAAAATTTTAAATATAAACTAACTATATTAGTACAAGGTATTAGACTAAAAGTGGGGAAAAATAACAAAATTAAATAAATTTTATTCCCAATATCACAATGGTTATATAGGTAGTATTCAATAATCACTTTTTTTAACATTGTTGACTGATAGGCATTTCGATAGTGATACCATCATCGTCAGAGTCTTTTTTTAAAAAAAGGTGGTGTTGGGGATAAAAAATAATTTATATTAAAATAAAAAAATGGGGTTTTATTTATTTTTATTCAAAGGAAAGCATAGTGCTGTGTTTAATTTTTCATAAACTACATATATTTGGATTATGTAACTAAATTTTTTTACATCTCAATCGAGTGGAATTCCAAATTTGAAAAAATATTTTTCAATACCTAATCTTCCATCTTGCGGAGAGAGTAAAGTCATTTGATTTTCCATTTTTAAATTATTTCATAACAAAATGGGACGAGATCACTTCTAACGCTTTTAATTCACATTAAAAAAAATTGTAAATTTTCAAATTTGAATGATTTATATATAAATTAATGTGTACTGTAGAATTAATATTTAAAATTATTATATTTGATTCCGTTAGAATATATATTGTTATATATTTTTTTATACAATTTAATATGTAAGAAGTATCGCTCAGTTTTTCATTGCTATGGAAAAACAGTCAGCATATAAAAATAGTACGATAGAAAATAGAAATGCGATGTAGTGTGAGAAATGTCTGCTGTGCTGACACGTTTATCTATGTTCAAATGTCAAGTGGAGGTGTATTTGTAAAAGCTTCTATAAAATATGTCGTATGAGTATTGCGAGTTTCAGAAAAAATTAAAGATTTTTTTATAAAACGTACTTTATTCAGAACTTATTAAAAGTACTTGTGTATTTCAGAATGTACATGCTGATTTCGTACGAGAACTTAATTGAATTTCAATATTTTTTCTAACCATAAAATATGAACTTAATGTACAATTTTATATAAAATTAAATTAATTTAAAATTGTATGTAGGTTTGAACTATTTAAAAAAGGGCGTTGAATATATTAAGTATAGTATATTTTTTATTCAAACAACCAATCAGTTTTACATTGTATTTTTCAATTCAATTTAGGTAAAAAAAATATTATAGCTACGTTTTTAGATGAAAATAGAGTCACTAATTTTTTTTCGTATATTTGTGAAAAGTAGACCAAGAAATCACTAATACTTAGCTGTATTTTTTCTATTTTCAGCTTTTTTAAATTTATGTATTTATTATTTATTTAATTTTTTATGCGAATTCTTTGATGTAACTAATTTTCTATAAAATTTAAATTCTATACAATAAAATGTAAAATGATATTTGTACAGAATAATATATGAAATAGTTTATGAAAAGTTAAAGAAACTTAAATTAATTCGTGATTAATTCAATTTACAGAAATAGTAGTACAAAATTTCGTTATCTATTTTAGAATATTTTTAAAATATAAATTATTGTATTATAAAAAGAGAGTATATGGAATAAAACATTTTTTGCTTTCTAAACTTTTTTGTCCATTAAATAATTTTAAAAAATATGAAAAATTGTTTATTAATATCTTCTTTATATAAAATTTCAGATAATTGTACATATAAATAATCCATTTAATTTGAATATTATTTTTTATTTCGTCTTTTTTTACTTTAGTACTGAATTTGGGTTACATCACACTTAGATAAATAGAATAAATGCTTATATATGATTATTAAAATGTAAATTATATAAAAAAGAGTAATGTTTTCAAGGAAAAAACATTTTTTTCTATCTAAAGTTTTTTGTTTATTAAACAATTTCAAAAATCATAAAAATATTTAATAATATCTTCTCTATATAAGATTTTAGATAATTGTATGTATAAATAAATCATTCAATTTAAATATTATTTATTATACTGTCCATTTTTTAAAATATTGAATTTGGATTAAATCACCATTAGTAAACAGTCTTTACATTCATATCAATAAATGATATTTTTTTTAACAAAAACGTGTAATGAACTTAAAAAATATTTAAACTTGAAACTATTTTTGGATAAAGGCCTCTCCCAAAATTTTCCAATTTAATCGATCCAATGCCTTTTTCCTTCCAGTCCATTCCCACGAATTTTTTTTATCTCTCCATGAGTACCATGTTGGGCTTTCTTATATATCAAGATTCCCAATTAATTAAAAATAAATATAGAAAATAATAAATAATATTATTATTTATTAATGAAAACAAAATTCTTATTAATTTAATAACACATTTTTTGTCGTCTATTTTACTTTGTGTAAACAGCAATTTATTTTGATTACAAAACAAAAATTCACTTTTATATTACAATTTTATTTATGAAAGAAGATCTTTTCTTGAATGTTTTTATATCAGACAGTAATCAATAAAATGTATTATATATATATATATATATATATATATATATATATATATATATATATATATATATATATAAAACTATTGTAAAATAAATTGATTGAACTTCAAGTATTATATGACTGCGGTAACATTGCTTTGATCGATGATATTTACGTCGTTCTTGTCCGATTGAGATTACATTTTTAAGAAACGTTTGAAAAAACTGACCTCGTGTCAATGTCTTAAATAACTGTCATACAAAAATAGTACATGATTGATGACACTGTTTTTCCGGATGAAAATATGGCACTGGCGTATTCATCGTCATACAAAGATGTTTCTCTCTATTTCACTAACAATATTTTAAATATCTCAAACAAACTTATATACACGTGCTGTTTTGTAAACATTATTTAACGTAAGAATAGCTTCTATCTGTTTAGTGATAACGTACCCCTTTATATATATATATATATATATATATATATATATATATATATATATATATATATATATATATATATATATATATATATATATATATATATATATTGGGATGTATATAAGAAAATGCGATGCCTATTTATATTAGGATATTAAATTAAGATTAATGAAATGATAGCGCTTGTATATGGAATCAAGTTATTTTACAAGATAATATTATTCTACTATACATTTGTAAATATTGATACTAAATTCAATTATATATAGTATATATTTCTTTATAGTAAGCAATGTTATAGTTAGAAGTGATCTATATGTATGATAATGTGAAATTTAGTTTGTTTATTCTATTGATTATATAAAAAAAAAACATGTTAAGTAAATTAAATAAAGAATTATTATATTTTTGTTTATTAAATTATAATCTGAATTTATATTTAATATCTTATATCTGTTTCAAATTTTGAAAATTTCTAATAAAAATGAAACTAATTCATTTTATTTTATTTCGAATTAAAAATAAAATAGGAGTGATATTTCTTGAAATTATTTTTTTATTTAGAATGATTAAAAATTTCAGAATATTTTGAAAGCTCTTTTATGTATTAATTATAATGACAATTAGTTAATTTGTGAATAAAAATACTTTACCAATTTTACTAATAATTATGATTGAAATTTTAATAAGAAAATTAAAACCTTGTATTGAAAATAAATATTAAGTAGTTAGATTTTTTTATTAACATTTATTTTTGTGTAAATATTAATTACTTTATTAGAAAATTAAATTTGAAATAGTTGTTCATTGTAAACCTTTCTTTATTTTAAAAACTTAATCTTATAATAAACCAATTTATTATTTTTTGAAATATTTTAATTGGTTTGTTAATATTATAAAAAATTGAAACATGATTAGAAATTGATATTTATCGTTAATGTCCCAATCTTTGTAACAAAAAATTACAAATTTCAATTAAATATTAACAAAAATCAATAATTAGTACAATAGTAATTATTTCATTTTTTTTTTGACAACCAGTTTAAAAAATTTTGAAAAAGAATATATTTTTTGACAATAAATAATAATTTTTTTGTTAGTTTTGAATATACATATTGTATAGTTTTATTTAATATAAAGTTGTTGTAACGATTTAAGTTAAAGAAACATTTTATTGGTTTTTGTATTGATTTAGCATTTATTTGATTGATGTACTCTATCGTCTAACCAAATTTATTTTCTTTATACACTTCACGTTTATATTTGTAATGTGTGCTTTATCATTTATCGAAAAACAACATTTATATTTGGTTTGATCATCCTACAAACCGAATAAATCAAATTTTATTACTCAATGGTAACAATTACGTTATTTGATTAGAGATCATTTAAGATCGGCTTAAATAAAACCGTGCAAACATTTAAAGTATTTACGATGTTGAATTTATATTTACTCGGATAATAATAAAACATAAACAATAAAATCAACAGAGATATGTACACATTTGTCTCAATTCGCCATATAAATTCCGAATGTTCTTACGAACTACGTGAACTTGTGTAAACTCTTCATACATTTTCTCGTTGAACAATAAAGAATTCAAGGCAATAAATAGACCATAAAATGTATCAACAATAAAACACTGAGTCGACGTACGTGCGATTACTTGAAGTTTATTTCGTCCTTCTACATTTCCACAGTCTCATGAATCGATATTTTATGGATAACAGCTAACATGAATGTAACTAACCGAAATATGGTTTAGTTAAACGACGTTTGAATAGAAACGAAATATAATTGGCAATAATTATATACGTATATTCTACATGCGTACACGTATAGTGATGTATATTCCTGGACACATATACATACATACATATGCATGCAAACATACATATGTACATACATATATATTCATATATATATATATATATATATATATATATATATATATATATATATATATATATATATATATATATATATATGTATATGTATATGTATATTTTATGTGTGTGTATATGTATAAGCTCTATATATAATTTACGTAGTATATCTGTATACTAGTCTTGAACACTAATATTATTTCAATATCACTTTACACAACATGTAAATTTTGGAGTAACACTAAAATTATATTGAAATTTTCTTTATTAAAATCCCATAACGAAATAGATACAATGTTGTTTGTAAAATATTAGAAAGCTTTTAGTTTGTAAATGTAATATAGTAAATCTCAAATGATTTAAAATATGTTCAGATATTTATAAATATGTTTGGAATTTGTGGTATTTTTGGTGTTATCTATCTTTATATATGTACATGCATATATATATATATATATATATATATATATATATATATATATATATATATATATATATATATATATATATATATATATATATATATAAATAAATTAATAAGACAAGTTTGTTCTTTATATATTTGATGCTCAAATACATTTTCATTAATTATTTAAATCATTAATATATACAGTATATATATATATATATATATATATATATATATATATATATATATATATATATATATATATATATATATGATTATTCACTGATATACCGATGGCCTTTCAAATTGTCTTCTATTTTTTACACATTTGTAATTGACTTTTTTCATTCTATCTACAATATATTACTTTTTAAATTTTCTTTTCTTTTTGGACTTTCAGTAATAATTTTCGTTAACTATTACTTTTTCTTCTTTTAATACATTACATCCATTTGCATTTCAAACTTTTGACAGTTTTTTTAAGTATTCTTGTTAATTTTCTTGTCCATTCCATTCTTCGGCTCATTTTCTTGGTCCTTTTCAAAATACGTTGTTTCATTTCATTATATAGGTTTTTTTAATAAACGCTTCAGAAGTTAAAATGAAAATAAAACAAAAAGTATGTAAATTATTAGTTATTTATTTATTTTATTTTCAAGTATATTCTATAGCATTAACGATGGAACATCATTTCACTCATATGACTACCACGACTTTCCTTGACATAATGCAATCGTTTAATCCAATTTTTAGCTAATCTTTCACATAATTGTGGTCCAATTTCATCAATTACACATCCAATGTTTATTTTTTAATATTTTTCTTGTTTGTGGTTTATCAGCATAAACCAATGATTTCACATAACACCACCATGGAGTTAGATCACATGATTTTGATGGCCAATTGATAGATCTATTTCGTGAAATAATGGACTCATTAAACATAAATCTATTGAAGTTTTTACAATTTCTAAGCGTTGTTGAAGTATTAAACGTTCCATGACAATTTACCAAACTATACTGAGTTGAAATGTCAAAATGAGCTTAAAAAAATTCAAACATGGCTGCCACCAACTGTCAAAGTTCTGACATTCTTATTGGAAAACATACATTTATTTTATCTTAAATCGATAAATTATTTTGTTATTTATTTTAATAATACATATACATTGATCAAAGTTAAATAAAATAGATTACTTGAATACTTTGCCTCTTTAAGCAACTTGAGCTAATTAAATATTTAATGGTTCTCTAAAAAGAACTTTACATAAAATTAATGTCTTTTAAAAAAAATTTAAAAATTAAAATTGTGTAAATTAGATTTTGTTAATATTTTTTTCATATTTCTTATTATTATCATTTTTATTCTTAATGTTCACAAAATATTTTTACCAAAAAAACTAAGAAACGAGAATGTACTAAAGTATGATAAACAACGTGTAGTATAGTAAAACAATTTAGTTTAAAACATTAAAACTTGAAAAAAAATACTTCACGTTCTCCTTTGATTTACATTCATTGATTACATTTTCTATACACCGGTTTATAGTCATGTTGAACGATATAAATTTATATCTTCAAAGAAGATAATTAGAAAAAAGCTTCTCGTTACTTTTTTGCACAATCGAATATCGCAAGATTTGCGGTCATAAGGATTTTTTTTTGAATTTTCTGGAGTACAATCCATTGCTTTCCGTTCTTGTTTTTGGGAGGAGGCTTCTTTTCTGCAGCAACTATATGCACTGGAGAGTTCTTCGGATAATTGAAACAAAAATTGTTTTCTTGTTATATTTTTATCGCAAGTCTCTTTATATAAAATCCACGCATTGATTGCTGCCAAGTCCAAAATATTATAAAATACCTGTAAAGGCCATCTACGTGACCCTGCTTTTACACTGTATTTGCGGGCCATTTGGTCAACTATATCTACTCCAAACTTAGTCTCATTGTAAAACGATACAGTTTCAGGAATTTGTTTATGATTAGAAGCAATTTTTACAGATTTGTGTTTAGAGCTAAGAAGTAGTACTTTTTTTCGAGGCTTACTTTTGTAAATCGTTAGAACAATATCATTGGATTTGTAGAGCTTTGTGGAGAAAACAGCCATGTCATCTTTTCTAGCTTTAGCTATTTTCGGCAATTCTCTCTTATTTGCTCGCATAGTTCCAACAAGACTTGTTTTTTTGGCCAGTAGCTTCTTTGCGAGTTCTATACTTGTAAAAAAGTTATCTGTTGTTATATTTCTTCCACAATTTACATAGTTTTTTACAAGATTAAAAACTTACAAGATTAAAAACTACAAATTCACTCAAAGGTACTCCTGATGGTCTAAGTTCATCTTTGCCTAAGTACGGAAAGCCATTTATAAGATATTTACTTCGCACGTCTACAGCTAACCAAAACTTAATTCCAAATTTGTCCGGTTTATTGGGCATATACTGCAGAAATCTGCATCTTGCCTTTGTGGGAAACAGTTGTTCATCTACGCTTAAATTCTGATCTGGCTTGTAACAAGCTTGGCAGTTATCAATAAAAGCGTTCCATATTTCGGAAACTAATCCAAATTTGTCAGTTCGTAAGCGAACACTCCTCTCGTTTTTTTTGTCGAAACGAATGAATTTCATAATTTCCGAAAATCTGTTTCTACTCATAGTTTCGGCAAAGAAAGAAGGTCCCCATTTTTTGGACCACAAATACGATAACTTCATGTTTCTTGCTTCGTAGGCTCCTCGAGCATACAAAATGGCTATAAAGGCATATAAGTCGTCCATAGTAATTTTCCAGTCGTTCTGTAAAATGTTTCTGGTCTGTAGCTCAGTGCAAGCTTTTATGTGGCTCATAATTCTATTATCAATTATAAGCCGAAATGCACTACTAACATTACCAAGCATAATGTTTCACTTCGCATAATAAAACAATTTAGTTTAAAACATTAAAACTTGAAAAAAAATACTTCACGTTCTCCTTTGATTTACATTCATTGATTACATTTTCTATACACCGGTTTATAGTCATGTTGAACGATATAAATTTATATCTTCAAAGAAGATAATTAGAAAAAAGCTTCTCGTTACTTTTATTTAAAACTCAAGTTTCTTTTAAATTGAGAATAGTACGTGAACAGATTACATGAAATACTTGGAAATCAAAAACGTTTCTCAATATAAAAATGCACAGATGTACGTTTCTAGTAATACATGTATCATCTGATAAGCACGTACAAAATACTTTTAAGACAATTAATAATTTAGTTCAGTACTATCGTACTACCTTCTCCATATGGTCTTCAGTAAAGTTAATATCTAATTTCTGAGTAAACTATTTCAAACATCGAGTTATAACATAGCTTCCTTAGTCTGATAAACCGCCACTAGCTTGGTGCACACTTCCATCTAAGAATAACATCTACCGAGAAGATTAACTACACCTGAGGGATACCTCGCGACGTTTTACAGTGTACGGGATCTCTGTTATCCTTAATGACGTTCAGTGCTTAGATGCTGCACACAAATATAAACGAAAATAATTGATGAAGTGAGATGCTCATCGGTTAATTTAAACGACGAAGAAGCGAGAACGATCGATGATTTATTAAAGGATCCGTATAATCGAATATGTTTTTTCCAGTACGTATTTCCGATTCGAGTAATTGTTTGATGGATGGATTCCCGAAAAAATATGTTTTTTTTGGATTTTTTCCAGTTACGGTCTATAATCGTACACGCTGGAAAAGTCGTTTGGAGCACATTTACTTGAATGATATAATAAATCATCCTTTTGTTATTTAACAGCGAGATACTGTGAATAATAATTTAAAGGTTATCATGGATTTTAATGAAACGTTACGAATACATCAACGTTGTCGATTATGAAAAAATAACAGACACGTTGTTCTTTCATAAAAGACTATTATATTTTTGGGGAAATGTATCGTCCGAGATAACATCACGATATTTAAATTATACATTTTTTTCAATTCACGTTTTTTTTTCAAATAAAATCTAGTATAGAAATCTTTTTATACTATTATTTATTGTTTCAGTTTCACAGTGGTATGATTTAGTGAATAAAATGTCAAAAACACAATAATTGAAAAAAATATATTTACAACGTTTCAATTTCTGTCAATGTAGAATATTAAATAATTATTTGAAAATTCTATTGCAAAAAGATAGGTAGATATATATTCAAGTATATCCAACGAACTTTAAAGCTTGATCGTACAATAAAATTTAATTAAACGCTATAACTTTATTATCTATAATTCATTTAATGTCGCTGCAGCTAACAGTTTTCTTATTATAACTTTACTTAAGAATTATATATGAGCAATCTGTCGAAAAATTATGGTTACAAATATTTTTAAAATATAATTTATGACTGTTTTCATTAAAATGAATATTCGTGGCAAAATTCAATTTGTAGAGGTTATCTGTTAATAATTCTATACCAAATACTATATGTAATAAAATATTGAAGTGAATTATAATATTTCAGTATAGTTATTGAAAAAATATAAAACATTTATATCTATAATTTAATTATCTACAAAAATTATTTGTATTACTACATGAATCAAAAGTAATAAAATATTTTTTATGAGTTTTTACTATCTGATTTAAGATGATAAATTCATCAATAATAATTTTCATTATATATATATATATATATATATATATATATATATATATATATATATATCATATATATATCACATTTTTAATGAACATTTTATTAAAGCACTAAAAACTGATAATCGTATAATCTAATTTTTTATTGGTTTTCTTTATTCTTTTTATTTTTATTATTATTTTTTTAACATTCAGTCGTTTTTTAATAATATATTACATACAAAAAGTATTATAAAATATACTTCAGTTTTTTTTTATTTTTCCAGTGTCCGAAATGTTATATTAATTAATTAAGAAAAATAATATTTAGTTATTATAAAGGAAGGAAAAAGATTTATCTGTTTATTATTTTATTTAGGTAATATATTATTCTATTTACTCGTGATCCTTTATTCTATTCTGTTTATAATATAAAAATAATCCCTCTTTTTCAAAAAATTAAGAAAAAAATATAAACTTGACATGTTGATAAAATCACTTGAAACTAAAGTAATTACTTCTTAGATTTAGATATCATCTCTGACTACGAAGTAATTTAGAAAAATACTTCGTTTTTTCTTAATATTATCGTTCTATTATTTTATTCTTATCTAACAAATATTGCAGAATCCAATCTAAATGTCTGGCTATTGGAATATTCAGACTGGAAAATATCTCATTTTATAAAAAAATGATATCGCATCGATAATTACGGAGTAGAAAGTTTTCTGACAGTTCTTGAATAATTACTTTCGAATTTATTTTGATTTTACAAAAATCCACTCGTTACTGGTTTTTTGTTATCTGAATATACATTTTTATCACAAAATTATTTAAGTATGTTATAAATTTTTATATAAAGTTAATGTATTTAACTACAATATTTTTTCGTTATAATTATACATTGTAAATGCGGTATTAATTAATTAGTTATTAAATATAAACAGTACATATTTATTTTAATCTTTTTTTAATTACAATAAAATATTTGTTGAACTGATAAGACAAGTTTTTCTTATAAATTTCTATTTAGAACAGTAATATTTATTAGTCAATAATATTTCAATTCATAAATTTTCCCAAAGAAATTAAAAAAATATTAAATTTTGACAAAAAACAATTTTCAACACCGCGAAATTAACCCTACAATGCACAGTTTTTTATTGTAAAAAATAAACTTTGTATTTTAGTACAAAATTCTAGACTAAAAATGGGAAAAATAATAAAAAAATATATTTTCAATTTTTCATTTATTTTCATTGGAAAAGAAAACATAATACTGTATTGTATGTTTGGTCTATACAATTAAGATTTCTATATTTCAATCGAATAAAATTCTAAATTGGAAAATGGTTTTCATTACCTAATTGCATATCTTGTCTAGGGATTGGAGTCACATTTGATTTTTCCTTTTTAAATTATTTCACAACAAAACAGGATGAAATTACTTCTTATACTCATCTGACTAAATGTCAATGCACGTTAATAAATTTGTCGATTTTAACAAAAGATAACATCATATTTCGTCAGATGGATATTTCATATACGAATCTTTATACATTTAACTTCTTTGAAGTATTTAATACAAAGTTACTAATAAAAAATATAAATGATTTATATATAAATCATTGCGCACTATAGGATTTTTTAAAAATATTTAAGTCACTCACAGTCTACTTTTGTGGCTAATACACAATTTAATAATAAAGTATGGAATGGAATACTCTAAAGATAATGTCATTGACCAAACAAGTACTCGTAACTAATAAATAATCATTTAATAATTTTCATGTAAAATCTAGTGTTGAAAAATGATATTTTTTTCAAATAATTGGTTAACTGCAATTGTAATTCAATTGTGTAAATAAAAATAAAATAAGAAGTAAAATTTAAATAACTATTTTAAAAAAAATTTGAATATAAAAATCGTGAAATAAATATTTTAATAAAAATTCATTTCAATCGCTGTATATACTGAAAAATTAATTAAATTAACTCATAGAAATTACTGTTTTTAAAAATTATTCACGCGCCCACATATTAATTTATATTACACATTTCTAGCCAGGCCACAACAGTTAATTAATTAGTAAACTGACTGTCGGATGTTAAGACGAACAAGGCCTCAAGTTCAACTAAAATTAACGACGCCCATCAATACTTGATGCCTATCCTGTTGCAGACAACAACGGAAGCGAGTGAAACGTAGACCGATACGCAAACTTCGTCGTATTCCGAACCTTCATACTATCGTAAATATAAATTTCTTCGGTTGAAGAACTCGCCGTCGTTTTTGTTCTGTATCGCCGCCACGTTCACGGATCCTCACCCTTCGCATGTGTACATTTTTTCGCTCTCTTTTTTTTCATTCTCGCTTCTTCGAAAGACAGGAAATTGATTTATTTTGGCGCGTATCCATTACTTATCAATAAGAAAACAGTAGTTATTGTTAATATCACTGCGTTGATATTGAAGAAATTGTTCGGAATCTGTTTATTTTCTATTTGTTACTTATTTTATTATTGTACTTTTTCTTGGCGTATAAAAATGCATTGTAAAAGAAATATTGAGTATATATACTATCTATCTATCTATCTATCTATCTATATTATATATATATATATATATATATATATATATATATATATATCAAAAAGTTTTGTTCTTTTTTAAGTAAAAGAAAGTAATAATTTTTTACACTGTTTACTAATATTTAATTAACTGTGTAATTTCTCATCCTCGTGGAAGCTTTTGAATTTCTCTCCATTAAAATAACTTCTTCTTGGTAGCTAAAAATTCATGCAGTGTCTTTTTTACATTTCTATTTCCATTAACTTTTTTATATTTAACAAAAATTTTGTAGAACAAAAATTAATAATAGTCGGAAAGTGTTATATCTGAAGATTATGGTAGATGACTTAGAACTTCCCAGTCAAGTTCCAGTATTTTTTTAGGTTGCTAAAATACATTTGACTTTGCGTTATTATGCTGTAAGATAACTTGTTTCCTATTAACAATAAATGGATTATTTTTTATGTTCATTATTGAATTTGTCCAATTGTTGAGAAAATTTTTAAAAATTAATCGTTTCTTCTAACTTTCAAAGTTTATAATAAGTTAATCTTTCCATAATTCATATACCTCTTATCAAAACACCTTTCTCATTTTTGAAAGATAAGAATTTGTTCACTGTTATTTCAATATTTTTTTAATTTAAAGATTTTTTAATTTTTAAAACGTAAAAAAAGAAAGGAATTTTTTTTCAATTTTGTCATTATAAAATTATTTTCTGAAATAATATCTTTATAATTTAGAGTCCTTCTTCTATATTTTAAAATGTAAAACAGTTTTTTTCTTAAAAAATACATTTTATTTTTTAACTCATAAAATGTATTGTCTGAAATATTTTTTTCTGAAATTTGATAATGTTTTGAAAATTACTAAAAAATAAATTGATTCAAATTATAATTCAATAAATTTTCTATATATTCCATTGTTATATTATTCACTTTAATTTTACGATTTACTAATAGCAGATTAAGATGCATGCTTGTAAAAATTAAAGAAAATTCATATGTGGAGTAGAAAATACGTGATAATAATAAAAATATTATTTATAGTAAGGTTTTTAAACCCTGTGATATTTATATATGACTTATTTTTACATTTTATAACCATGAAATAAATATAGTTGTTTAATAATATTTTTTATGTTGAAATTTTATATAAAAACAATACTTTTAAAAAATAGATAAATTAAAAAACTTCGTAAAACTTACATTTAACTTTTGGTGTACTTGAATTGAAAAGTATATACTTGGTTTGTTTTTTTTATATACAAGGGGGTTCCGCCCTCTACTCGCTTCGTTCGTTGACCGCTGAACTTGTTTCTCTTTAACAATGTACGAGGCATCATTAATTTATGTCATAAAATTTGTACTTTGGTTTTTCTTGGAAAAATTCGAAACGAAAATTTTATATCACACCGAAGGTGGAGGCCGAGTACCATTTTTTTAAAAAAAGAAACAAAATGAAGTTATTAAATATAAATATTAAATTTTTATTTTTTTTATTAAGCATAGAAATATTTGTATTCTTTGTATTATATTGTATTTAATAATATTTATTTAATGCCTATTTTCAAAATCACATAACTTTATAATTTGCGGTTGTTACTCATTAAAATGTTAAAAAAAACTTTACTTTTTGTCATTTAATTTTCTACACCATTATCTAATTTCAACTTGTTATCCACCAGTTGCATAGTTCTATTCATCGGCCATCGGTGAAATTCAATTAGACATTAATGGCCATTATCTGTCGTACATTAGCTATCGCTCCACTGGAAACTATTTGAAAAGTATTTCAGATATTTGAACAGCTGTACGTATTTTTTCAGTATTTAAATTCAATATTGAAAATTGATCATTAAAGAGACAATTAAATTAAATGAATTTTTATTTTTTATATAATTATATTTTACTAAATCGACTCGATATTTGAAAATAAATTAAAACTCTTCTAGTCTGTTTACAAAAATTATTTGTTTTTATTGTAAATGCATATTTACTTAATACATACATATATATATATATATATATATATATATATATATATATATATATATATATATATATATAAAGTATAAACACACTTACTTTTTGATGGTCTATTCGTGTGTTTGTTTTTAGAAAAACGTTTTGTTTGTTCCTAATGGTGTTTTCACAAAGGAAATAAACTTACGTCTAAACAATAAAGTAAATTTGATCGTTTCGACTTCAAAAAAGTTAGTTTGTAAACTAAAAAAAGCTTTCACTAGTTTTACGAAATCGGTGTATTTACGCTTATTTACAGTTAATATAATTTATTTGGTATGTTTTTTTCTTTTATTCTCGCCATATAAATTTGATTTGAAATTTCATTGTTATTCAAAGTAAAACAATATATCAAAAAATACATATTCAGTATTTATTCTTTTGTATTTATTTATTTATTTGTATATAACGTTGAAATATATATTTAGAAATAACTTCAATTTGAAATATGAAAACTAGATTTTATTAAAAAAAAATATTTTCAAATCTATTTAATGTTTTTATTTAATTTAATTATATTAATTTTTAAACGAATGAAATAGAATATGTAATTATTTTCATTATTTTGTGATAAACGTATCTGAATGTATTTAATATAATTTTAATAAAACAGTATTTAATTATGTTTTTTTATTTCAGGTGAGTTATTGTTGAAATTTTCTATCTGTGTGTTAAACTATACATGGTGAGTACAATAAATACAATTTATATATTTTCTCACTTAAATACTTTAAAGAACTGTAGGAAATTTCCCTCTGTATCATTTATTATGTTTTATATTTATAAAGTTATTTATAATCAAATTCTTCAATGAATTTTATTATATTTTAACAATTACGAGATTAAATAATAAATAAATTTTACTCCAAATATATACAATAAATACTTGATGTAGATTTTTTAAAACATTTCGTAAATACTTTCGAAATAACATTTTATACAATTTTAAAACATTTTATAGAAAAAATAATTACGAATACCATATACATGATTAAAGTATTTTTTATCTTAGATTTTTATTTATATTTTTTTAAATTCCTTCTATGAATAATTTATATCAAATTGTTTCATTATTTATGAATTTTACCTATATTTTTATAACTTAATACGAAAGTCCAGAAATTATTAAATGATCAATACATAATCTAAATATGTTACTCAATTTATTAACATTTTTAATATAATTTCTCTTTTAAAAAAAATATTCATACATTCTTTAAAAAAATATGTAATTACTGAAATGTTAATATTAATCTAGTGAAATTTAATGTTAATTAAAAACTTTCAACTTGTATTTGGAATATTTCCGCATTCAGATTTTCATATCCGTCGAAAAAATATTTTTATTAAAGATCAAAGGAAACGATAATTCATTTTCATCTTTTTTACATTAAGTGTTTTCGACCGAATATTCAAATAATCTAATTAGTATTCGTATCATTTCGAATTTTTTTATTTTATATATATATATATATATATATATATATATATATATATATATATACTTGTGTATCAGTACATATTCTCTTTTAAATTTAGATTACATGTAATTAAATAATTTGAATAATTAAATTTTGCTGAAAATACCTTCAGGAGAGCTCTTAACGAAACGCAATTAATGTGGTTGACAGATTTGTTATTAATTATTATAGTATTTTATAAATAACGCGAAGTACTAAAAATTTTTTGAAAAAATATTATTAATTGTTATTTAATAGATTAGGATTTAATAATTTTTTTTCTAAAAAGTTTTCAATGATAATGTAGTTTTAAATTTACAATAGAATGGAAGATTTTATTGAAAAAATTAAAATTTATATATATATATATATATATATATATATATATATATATATATATATATATATATATAGTGTTAGGAATAACACAAAAAATGGGGAGAAAAAATAATGGATCAAAAAAAACTGATGTTATGGTAAAAGTGAACAGTTTAAAATGGAAGTGAGTGCGTCATATAATAATAAGATTGAGCCATTGATGGATAAGGACAATTATTGATTAGAGACCTAAATATATATAAAGGTCTTTAAAAAGTGCAATATATAGATGGGACAGAAATATAAGGAAATTCGTTGAAATTTACTGTAGGAGAAACATTAGATCGATCAAAGTAGAAAATTTTGAGAGTAACCTTCACCCTGTAATGGAGAAAGAGATAGGCTGATGATTCTGATGGTTTAGTATTAGTTGTAGTCCTCTCCCAAAACTATTTATTTCGAGCCATCTAATTCTTTTTTTTCTCTTCTACCCCAACAATTTTTTATATCTTTATTTCAACTAGTCATAGGTCTCTTCTTAGGTTTTTTTTACATCTCCCAGTTCCAACCAATAATTTATTTAAACTTTTATTTATTTAAACTTTTCTTCTAATTAGAACATTCGAAACTCTGGATCTATTTCTGATCCAATTATTTTTTCTTATATCTCTACATATTATTCTTAATATGAATTTTTCAATATTATATTATATATATATATATATATATATATATATATATATATATATATATATATATATGTATGTATATATATAAATCATCTAATTTCAAAAATACAGTTTGAATGATTCTAATTGTGGTTTTTTTCGCTTAAAAATGGTGGACACATCAGACAGTGCACGTAAGTTCACGTGGAAAATGAAATGTACGTTAAAAATTTACCTATTTATATAAATATTTTATTAAAACCCAACTTGGGTCGAGTTGTGTTTGATGATGAAAATTTACCGATTCATTATTTAAACAGGCTGTTTGTATAAAAGTTTGATCAACTTTTTGTATCATTTTTTTAAAAAAAAATATTAATCTTGTAAATTTATTTGTATTGTTTTATATATTTTCTTATTTATTATATCTTCTTTTTATTTCTATTTATTAGATTAGTTTCAAAGTACTCTTTTATTATTCAATTAAAATATTTTTAATACAACTACTGTTATTATCTATAAGATATAATTATAAAAACGCTTTCTAGTTTTTAAAAACAACATTTTAGTAAAAAATGTACTAATTGTATTTTTTTGAAAACAATTTTAATTTACATACAAGTGAACTTCTTGTATACTATTATATATATTGTAAATTTACTTATATAGCAACAACAATAACCTAAATCTTCAATTTCGATCATTTATAAAATCAAGTATTATTTATTAATGATATATAGTTAGCAATGTACAATATTTATAATACAGCATTTCAAATTAAAATTTTATGCTTGATTTTGACATTAAATTTTCTTTTAATTTCTACATTATATTCTTTCATTTTTTTAAAAAAAATAGGAAAATTAAAATAATCAAATATTGAAATTACTTAATTGAATATCAAAAATTCAATATTGTAATTAAATACCAAATATTATTTTACAATTTTTAATGAATATATATATATATATATATATATATATATATATATATATATATATATATATATATATGAATATATATATGAATATATTCTCTCTTTTTAAATTAAAAATATTTTTTCAATAACATTAAAAAAAAAATTAGTAATACATTTATAATTACGAAAGAAAACTATACGATATTGTTTGTTTATAACAAATCTGAAAATACTTTATTAATGGATATTGCTTCTTTACTTCATATAATCAACAAAAAAGGGTAATTTTAATCATCTTAGATATTATATATATATATATATATATATATATATATATATATATATATATATACATGAGGGTCATTTGGTAAGTATGGTAAATTTATTTATTGTTTAATTTAATTAATTAAATTAAATTTTTCAATTTAGTTTTTCTTACTTTTTTACCATACTTATTAAACATATTATTATTATTTATTATCAAACGACCATCTTATATATATATATATATATATATATATATATATTTATGTATTTATTTATTTATTTGTATGTATGAATGTGAATGACGTCTTGTGAAAATCGGTCGATGTTGTGCGTCTGATATAGAGTTCAACGTACAGATAAACTTATTCAAGAAAATCAACGTATCATTTTGAACGACGGGCTATTGTAAGAGAATACATGATACTAGATGGTAGCTAACGGCTAACTGACAACCACAAAGAGCAAATACTTTTGATAAAAGAATAGAGTAAAAAGTTCAAGTGTGTATGTATATATATATAGGTATATTTTCTTTCTATTTTTGATCTTATATAAAGACTACTGGGAATTCGAAATTTACCAATACGAGAAAGAAAAGTATGGGCGAAAAATGTAAACTATTGATGAAACGAAAAGAAAAAGTTAAAAACAAAAAAAAATTGTATTTTAACGGAAAAAAATGATAGTCAAAAGATATATGTTATTTTAAATTCATAAATTTATATATATATATATATATATATATATATATATATTTGTGTTTGTTTATGTCATATTAATTATCGACAATTATGTTCTTCGTAATTTACACCAAGTTTAAGTTTTGGGAAGTTGCGTAGCAAGAGTTTGGCGATAACCAAAGGCAATCGTTGATTGTGTTTATATATATATATATATATATATATATATATATATATATATATATATATATTACTATGAGGTTGTGTTTACAATTTAAATAGAAACTATATGTCTAAAAAACTTATATCTTAATTTTATTCTTTAATTATTCATTTTATATTGTGTTTGAGTGAATATTATTTAATTTTTTTTATATTTTTCTTTATACTAATTTTATTAAAAGATAGATTTTATATGGATAAATAAATTAAAATATTATTTAAAAAACTCATTTAAAATAATATTAACAACTTAATATTGAATTTGAAAATATAATAAATTCTTATAAATAATACTTATTAATATTGTGTAAATAAAAAATCTAATTAACCCAGGTCGCCCGATATGAGGTATTTTTGTACCCCATGATTTTATTAATTATATTAGTTTAAAGTACACCATTGTTAGATTTTAAACCCTCATAGAACATCTGGGGTACAAAAATACATTACATCGGATTCTGTGAACGCCAGGCGTCGAAGGTTAATGATAATAAAAAAATATACCTTTTTTTATTATTTATCGAATACAAGTAAATCTACATATTAAAGTTTTTTTAGTACCTTCTTTTAAAGAATATTTACAAATAAGTTTTCGATATATCTATGTAGCATTTTAGCAAAAGAAAAATATTTTCGCAAAGTTCGTTTTTATTGTATTTCTAAAGTTTTATATTTTTCTGTTTCTTTTTATGACTTGGTTTACATTCATTAATAAAATCTTATATAATATCAGAGTTATATTTTACTAGTGTAGGAAATGTAGTTAAAATTGATAAAATTATTTATAATAATGATTATATATATATATATATATATATATATATATATATATATATATATATATATATATAATAAGAAAACACAGAAAGATAACCTACCGGATTAGAAAAAAAACTAAAGTTAGGAATGTTACGACTAAAGTGGGAAATTAAATTCGAAATAGGTTGGTCATATAGCAAGAAGAAGGGATTACCGATAAATAAAGAAAGAATATTGATTGGAACTTAGATATATAACAAGGTCCAAGACGAGACTCATAGAGAGAGGAGACAAAGATATAAGAAAATGCGTGGAAGTAGACTAGAATTAAAAGTCATTATTGGATCTGTAAAAGTAGAAAATTTGGGAAAAGTCTTTATCCAGCAATGTATAGAGAGAGGCTAATGATGATGATAATATTAGGCTAATGATGATGATGATATATATATATATATACTTGCCAATATATATATATATATATATATATATATATATATATATATATATATATATATTGAAAAATACTGATATAGACATATTTTTATAACTTTTAAATAATTTTAATTTCTTTAAAAAAATTTAAATAACGTATATAATTTAAGTTATATTTGTATGTTATTTATCTATGTATACTATTATTAAATAATAGAATAATTATTTGTTATTTAAATTTTTTGAGCTCTTAAAAGTTATATTCGATTAATGCATTTTATTTTATAAATTTTAATATATACGCCGATTTTAAATCAAAAGCAGTTTTATTCACAACATCAGTTAATGTATTTTTATGTTTTTTATATTCAAAAATTCTTATACGCTTCCATTTTTTTATATTACGAAAATATCAACATTCGCAAGGTATTCACACGTGTATAAAAACATTCATTTACATTAATGATTTTTTATGGCAAAAATAAATTTCGTTACAAAGAAATAAAAGTGATACTCATAATCGTTAAGAAAATAAAGTTTGTTCAAGTTAGAAATAAAGGCATATGTGAAAGTCGAGAGAAAAGAAATAAACAAGTCTCGAGGATAAGAAATGTGCGAGAGTGAAAATAGAATGAAAATGAATATATTTATACACATAAGACATAGAAAGTTGATAGTTGTCAAGATAAATATTAGAACAGCGGTGATAAGAACGTGCATCATGCGCTATGCCTGGAGCTTATGATCTAATAAGTTAGAGTAGAAGTAAATGTTGCAGTGTATTTGATATTAATCAAACTGTTTACTTTTCTATATTTATAATTATATTTTCAAAAGCTCTACGTATGTTTATACAAATATTTTAAAATTTTAAAACGTTGTTTATTAATTAATTATTTGAAAAATAAAATTATGTCGTGAATTTTCTTACACGAAAATTTCTTAACCAAAAATTACAATATTGTTAATCTGTTAATGAAATTTGAAAATCTTTTTCATTATAATGTTGGCTTTCGAAATTGAATATTCGTCATACCGTTACGTTGTACAATGGAGTTTAAAGTAATAAATTAATTTTCTATGCGGCAGGAAAACGTCTTTTATTTAGTACAAAACCTAATTCAGAACACTGCCTCATTACGCGGCATTGATCCCAAACAATATGTGGAGGCGTGAAATCTACCGCCTTCAATTTCATGCCTAACTTAATTAGTGCTCTAAGCGTTTCTGTAATTCCGCTGTCTGGAGAGGCGTTGTCTGCTAAGAAGACGGAAACTTATATCCCGTATATATATATACACACACACACACACACACACACACACACACATATATATATATATATATATATATATATATATATATATATTTGTGTGCGTGTAAGTCACTTTCTAACCAAATTTGAGTTTCACGTCTATGCTACTGAAATATAATGAATGTGCGCCGATATATTGTATGTTTGAAACTTTATATTAATTACATACACAAACGGTGATCTCTCGTTGTCTTCCGATGTTCCGTATTAATTTTGTCATTATATCTTTTCTCGCCGACGGGGGATAAATTAAATAATGAGTCTGATGATG
The DNA here is from genome assembly GCA_029203775.1 of Neoneuromus ignobilis. Lineage (NCBI taxonomy): Eukaryota > Metazoa > Arthropoda > Insecta > Megaloptera > Corydalidae > Neoneuromus > Neoneuromus ignobilis. The sequence goes on from CP092087.1 coordinate 10,550,020, forward strand.
TGACGGAACTGATTACAGAAATTGCTATTGCGTTCATAACTTGACCATAATTTGACTGAAAATTAATGATGTTTCTCTGTAAGATATTTTCTCACTCAAGGTATTTTATCGTCTATAACTATTCAAGTTTCTTTTGTGTGTCTAATATTTAAAATAAACTTAATAGTTTATTTTAAATATCTTTTTCTTTAAAAAATAAAGGTGCTCCACCTTCAGCGTGATTTAAAATTTTGCAGAGTGATATGAAAATTTTGTTTCCAAATTTTTTTAAAGTTTTCCGAGAATTATTGTTGCCAAATTTTATCGAATATTAAAATTAATACAAATGGAAAGAAGATGGAATTTTAGGCAGATTTTCAGGTAGTTTTTCGGATAAAATAAATTTTAACATTAGATACACCAACCGGTCGAAAATGAAAAATAAAGTAAGGGGGCTACTATTATTACAATTTATTATATCATTTAATTTCAGTATTGAAGTGAAAAATATAATTTATTATTATTAGAAGTTCTTTTTTATTACTGCTTGTGCACTAGTTGATTAAAATTACAATTTTTTTTCGGTTAAATACCAACCGATCAAAATAGTTGGTTGGTAGAGATAGGTTTATATCAATTCTCGGTATGTCTTAGAATTAATTGTATTGGTATTACATTTAAATGCACATCAGACCATCAATTTATTATAAATATTGTCTACAGAGAAGCATTAACATAGCTTTCTTAAAATTTTATTTTTCATAACTTATTTAAATTGTTAAACAGAAGCAAAGAATAAAGTATATATGGGGTGAAGCATCCTGGTAAAAAATAAAATATAAAAAAAACATTTTTATCTATCTTTTTATCTTTTATAACGGCGTATAGTTTTCTAAAAAAAGAAATAAATAATTTTTGAAATTATTTTTATTTTCAAAATATTGTTTTTATTTTATATACAAAATAAATAATTGTAAATTACATAAAATTTGTTTCAATCGTCTCTCTGTATACATTTTTTACTACCTTCGACTAAAAATTTAAAATTAATTTCGTAATATTAATCTTGAAAGATGAAATTTTATTTTTTCACGGAAAAAAATATAAGTGTATTTAATTATAATTTAATCGTGTTTATAACCTCAATTTCTATTTTATTTTATATTTAAAATTCTTAGTATAAAAAAAGTGTATGTCATTGTAATTATTTCTTGTAATCGAATGAGGAGTTTTAAAAAAAATGTTAAGAGACAATCTGTGTATGTATATATGTTTCATATCTTCATCATCAAAGCTTATATCACTTCACTGCTGGCTGAAAACTTCATTGAATCTTATTAGTTTTTCTTAAATGTTTATGTTTTGTATTCCTCGTGTGTATACATATATATATATAAATATATATATATATATATATATATATATATATATATATATATATATATATATATATATATATATATATATATATATGTCTTAGATCCACCGAAAAGTTCTGTTTGTTTAGCACACAATTATTTTAAGCACGTAGAAAAGTTTTTAATGAAAAGTATATGACTCATTCTTTTTACCGTTATATTTTATCATTGGTACCCTTCACCATACACCGACACAAATATTTTATCATCAGTATTTACCAAGGAATAGTGAAGGAAAATTTTTATCGATAAGATTTATTTATGGCACTGTATACTTTACGAATATCAATAAGGGAAGAATTCTGTAGAACCATATAGAAATTTGTTAAAAGTTTCTGATGTTAAGTGCAATTCTGAAAGGATATACAGAATATGGTTCGAGAAATTTAAGAATGGAAACGTTAATCTTAAAGATGAACCGCACTGAAAAAATTCTGTGATCTGTGATGACATCGTTCATGTTTTGAAAGAAGATCCACTTTTATTCGCATCAGAAATAGGAAAAAAGTTGAGATAGCCTAACAAAAAAAAAATCAGATTGCGTTTGACAATTTAGATTTATGTACAAATATCCAAAATGGATACTACATGATTTGACTTGAAAATAAGCAAAATCGTATAACTGTTTGCTCGTTTCTACGTTTGTGCAATAAAAATAAACCATTTTTGGAACACCCTCATTCAAGTTTTGTTCGTAACAAGGAATTAAAATATTTTGCAAGATATTAAAAAAAAAAACTTTTCGTTGATTGAATATTAAAATCGTTTTATTGTCACCCCCAACACTACAATATGTTTTAGTGTTCAGTAATCACTTATTGTTATAACATATTGTAGTGTTGTGGGTTATAATTTATTTTTGTTAAAGTGAATTTGTCATAATTTCAAAAACCAAGTATAATTTTATCTTAATTTCCACACATTAATTGATTTTTTAAAAATTATTTCCTTTGTATTAAAAAATCGAAACTCAGTCATTATTTTGCCAATTGTTGTATGTTAATAAAGTGAAATTATTTTTAAATATTTCAAAAAAAAATAATTCAAAATAATTAAATAAAATTCAGTTATAATATAAATAAATGATGTAAAATAAATATCGTTATTTTATATTTTCTACAAATATTTTTTTCTTCATAAAATTCATTGAGATTATGTAAAAGAGAAATCATAAAATACACAACTTTTTTTAACACCTCTTTAAAAAAATACCACAAGATAATTTACGTCTAAAGATTACTTTATTTGCACGTCTCAACGAGCAAATATATTCTAATTCTGCAGATTTAAGTTTAAGCAGCTAAATGTATAACTTTCAGTTTTAAAACTGTACTTTAATCATACGTTTATGTTAAATTGAATGAATAGCAAAATTTTCATTCAAGTTTTGTATAAAACGCGGTTTGCTACTTCATGTGTTGCTCAGTGTTACAGATTATGATTTAATTAACTGCGCTATAATAAAACTATAAACTGTAAGATAGTAAGTCGTAATATAAATTAATTGATCATTTCATTAAAGTTTCATTTTAGTTTATACTATATAGCAAAAGTAGTTGTTAGTTATTTAACGTTAATTAAAACTGAAATAACTATTTTGTTATGATTGATAGGTAGGATATGTCTAAAACGTTCTGTTAGATATATATTTTTTTTATTGTGGCTAAAGTTCGAATTTCAGTTTTTTTGTTTGTTCCAGTAAATCGACATTTCGTATGTAAATTATACCCTCGGGTAAAACAGAAAATATGTTTCAATCGATTTAATATTTAATATCACACACTGTTGGTGTTCTTGTAAACGTTAAATTGACTGTAGGTTGTTATTTGAAAATATCAACGAAAATGTTCAATAGATAATTACATTCGACGTACCTATTCAATCATTTATATGTGATCTGAATCGTACGGAATCGTTCTGTATATTTTATAGGATGTTAAATCGAGTACATAAAGCGGGACCAATTTGCATAATAGACACTCTCAGTCGTCTCTTCGCCTCATTAAGGGTAATTACACTCCTGGTCTTGATTACTATATTATGTGTGTTAATTTAAATATACTTCCAACTACGATTTTTTTCAAACTCAAACGCGTTCGAATCGTTTATCTGCATTCAGTTTTAATGAACATTCCATAGAAAGAAAGTACATTTACTGTAAATTCAGTTGAATTTATTCGTTTATGTGAGTGTTTGTTCTGTTTTTTTTTTTGTTTTTAGTTTTCTACTTTCTGTTTATATAAGATACTTATGAGAGCTTTGCATAGAAAGTATTCTATACGTATTATTTTTTTTACGATGTTATTACTGTGTTCTGTTGTGTTTGTATTTTATTCAGTTTGTTTTTCTTTTTTACTAATTAACAAACAGTCGGCGTTTCTGTTATTTTAAAAGTCCGACACAAATAAATGATGGTTCGGATTCTGTTAATATTTTTGTAACAAGGCATTTTTCGCTTATGTAGAAAAATGGTTTTTTTCGTGAAAATTGTGGCTAGTTCTGTCGTTTGTTGAATGTGTTAATTTTTATAAAAATAATTTAACAGTTTTTTTAACTCATTTTTATTATTTTAATAATTATCTATTATAACTGAAAATATTTTTTTCTTGAAAATAATTTATTTAATTATAGCTTAGTATTTTCTAATTAAAATTGCATTTGTATACTCAAAACTCGTATATTTTACTGTTGTTGGTAAACATTTTCATTGAAGCTTCATTAAAATAATTTCATGATAATGCATTGATTTTTTTAAATAAAACTAAACATATACATACACATTTATCATTTTATCGAAATTATATGTAACAAGGGAACTTTGATATCCGACCACAGTAATGTTTTTACATTTATATTCATCTTTAATGCTTCTGTAATACCTATGAGAGTTGGGAAAAGCTTGAACAGGTGGATCCATATTATTTTCATATATATTTCACTATTAAAAATGTGTTGTCATGTATATATTATTGTTTTACAATATTACTAATAATATTTGCAATTAATAGAAATAAAGAGATTTTTAAACCTAGTTAAAAATATTTTTTTTAAACAAGTCATATACATACATACATACATATATATATATATATATATATATATATATATATATATATACATATACATATACAGTGCCCTTTAGATGTTAGATGAAATGACAAAAATAGCATAAAAAATGAAAAATTGTACGAAAAAATAAAAATATCTTCAATGAAATTGTTTATTAAATCTTAATTAATAATAGTCATTTTGATAAGGAATTAGCAATCATGTTTCAAATAATGACTATTCTACGATATAACGATGACCATACAAAATATTAAAATTTAAAAAAAAGTACTTTGATTTTTTTACATTATTTTCTTTGTAATTTTTAACTAACTTTTTTTATTAGACCTAAAAGTAGTTTTAGTATAATTTATGATTTGTTTAAAGCATGATTGCTAATTCTTTATTAAAATGACTATTATTAATTCAAGTGTAATTAACAGTTTTTTTTCAAAGATATTTTTATTTTTTTATGTTAATTTTTTTTTCGGCTAACTTTTGTAGGGCATTGTATGTATATATATATATATATCTGTTATTACGTTATTTATATTTTTTCATAATTAACAAAAATACGTTACAACTGTATACGAATATTTAATAATTATTTAAATACTAAATACAATTATTCTTTATATATATACAAATGTACAAATAAAACATTTGTAGTTTTCCCACGTATTCATTTATTGAATATAACAGCTTTATATTCGTTTTCGTACTAATCTACTTATAGCTTTTATTATCAAAAATATTAATGTTGTTATTGTAATCAAATTTTGCATCGAAAATTGAGTTTATCATTGTGTAAACCTCTCTCTCTTTTTCTATATATATATACATATCCAAACTATTTTATAATACAAGAAGTTCTATATTTCATCCGTTTAAAATTTTATTTTTATTAAAATATGCTGTTTGACATAAAATATTTGGCAAATGAAAGTAGAAAAGTTATTTTAATTGTTTTATATTTCAAAATTAAATTTAAAAAATCAGCTCTGTACAAAATAATATCATCTAAAGAAGTAAAGCGTAACTTTTTTTACGAATTTAATTTATGAAAAATAATCATGATTAACATGTTGATTTAGTTGTAATAAATGCTAATTAAAGGCTTATTCAGTAATAATTCAAAAAATTCTGATTGTAAAAATATCTTCAGAAAAGACTTAAATTTGTTATAAATAAAAAACAACTACATCTCAAATCTAAAATTGCTCTTTAAATAACTTGTGAACCCTTTGCAGCAGATTTATATATTTAGTTCGTTTTTAGATATCTTAATACATTGGAAAGTTAAAAAATTCTAAATATTATTTATAAATATTTTCAAATATTACATTTTTTTATCAGAAAGATAAAATAATTCTGTATTTTTTTAATACGTTTCTTTTATTGTATATTGAAAAAATAAAAGAAGTCGTATTATTTTTTCCACTGTACTAATACAAATACCATTATATTGACTTTCAATGGTTGAATGCACGGTTTAATCCTTTCTTTACTTTTCATTCCATCACCACCATCATTTCAAAAAACAGTCAATTCCGTAAAAGACACCATTCAAAGAAATACATTAACATCGACAATTTATATATCGGTTGAAAGTCCCTCCGGCATCGAAACGAAAAATTATCTGCGAACTAATTTTCCTTGTGACAAATTCTTACATCTTCGAGATAAATGCACTGTCATTTCCATGCTTTTACTCCTCTTCATATTTTCAGTCGGTGTTGTTGTTCGCACGCCCAACAAATATATCTTCGTATTATTTTGATAAAGGTATTGACAACGGTTTCACCATATGTCCGTACTATTGCCTGTATGTTCTGTCTGCTTACTTCAATTTTATCACATTTTAAAGCCGTATTTTTATTTGCACTTTATACGATTTCATGAGAGAAAAAGATATTGTAGATTTTTTATCGCGCCGTTTATATCTGTATAAATTCGATTTCGAATGTGTTGCGAATATTTATAAAAAATAATGAAAACATCTAAATGTGTAAAATTTTTGTATTTTGATGTTTTCTTTCCATTGTTCCTTTTTCTTGTCAAGTATAGTCGTCAGCAAATAATAGTTGTATTAGAAAAATAAAATTACCTATGTATGAAATTATACATTATATAAGACAGATACACACATACACACACACACACACATATATATATGTGTGTGTGTGTATGTATGTGTACCGTACTTTCTCCTTTTTATAATTGTAAATAAATTATAAAAAATATTTTTTTTATAAAATTATGTTAATTTTAGTGTAGACGATGTTTATTATAGATTAGTGGTCTGATGTGTATTAAAATCTAATGCTAATGCAATTAATATTTATTTTGACCGAAAAGTCTGCCTAAAAACCAATCTTTTTTGTATTTTTCTTAATATTTCATAAAATATGTTCTTCGGTAATTCTCGGAAAACTTTAGAAAAGTTCTGAATCGAAATTTTCACACTACTTAAATTTTTACATTAGGTTAAAGATAGAACAAACCATTTTTTTTAAATAGAAATATTATTTTTTAAATATAAAAAATGATAGACTATTTTTGCTATGAAAAATATAAATAGAATAATTGTTTAATTTCCTTCATTGTTTTCTCAAATAAATCTTTAATATTTTTTAATTTCTTATTATATAATTTCATTTCCACCGATTTAAATTTTTATTTTTTTTTAATTAATTTAACTATTGTCACTATTGAAAATAATTATTAAAATTCTATAATAATATTCCTATAGTCATTAAAATATATATTGACACATATAACAGTTATTTTATTTTTAAGCATAATTATTTTTGTTTTCATTTAAAATTCAGTAGCAATATTAATTCGAATCGAATGTTCATGTTTTTATTTTACAGTTTATCCAAAGTAATAATAAACAGTGATTTAAAAATTATCTTACATGTTACAATTTATTTAAAATCTTTTCAAAATTCTTCGAATATTTTATTTGTATTCATTAAACATTAATACACAGCATTTTCCTTAATTATTTACTTATGCAATTGTGTACTTAATTTTATTTTATTATCTAAATATACTAATATTCTATTGGCTCAATTTTAATCTTAAAAAATATCTTATTAATAATAAATTTTATTCAGTTAATGACCCATTAAATAAATCTACTATTGGTCTTCTCTATAGTGTTATTACATAACACATCTTAAAGTTACTAAAAACGAATGTGACTTTAAGAGAATGAAAATAAAAAAAATCAACGACGGTGCTATTATCAACGTATAAAAACGAAATATAAGAACAAGTATACAAAAACACACCCTCTTAAAAATAACATTAGAGATAAAGATATTTTTGTCATGTGTTTTCTTTCCGTTCTTTTATTGCTAGATTTTTTTTAATGAAACATGAGCTGCGTATGTACAAGTGTGTGTGTGAATCATATTACATAGATGTGTGTGTGTAAGCTTCAACACGAGTATGTGTATATAATGAAATATCTATGAAGTGACCATCAAATATGATATAAATATAACAATAAAAGATGATTTATGGAAATCTTAAAATTCGAGAACATGTTATCAATATTTTTTTTTATTAAAAGATTTTTTTATTGATATATTTTACAATATTATACATAAGTAATAATTTGTTAAATATTTAATTTGTAATCAAAAATTTTAAAATTAAAATATCTCTGAAATGAATTTTCTTTACTTATACATCAATAATTATCAGTGTATTTTCTTATCAAATTGATCTTTTTTTAGTAATTCTTATTTTTCTTTTAATTCAGTAAAATTACATTTTCTTCATTTCATTTTGACTAAATGTTAATATAAATTTCTTCATTTCTTTGAGTATATATTTTATTTCTTTTTCTTTATACAATCATATATTTTATTTCTTTTTTTTATACAAGATTTGTTTCATACAATCGTACGATTAGGACTTAAAAATAAATTTAATAAGACATTAATAAAATATTTGTCACTATTAATAAAATAAATGGTATTATACAAATGAATGATCACACTCAACACCACAAAGTATCAATTTAATTTATTGGTGATGGCATTGCCATTGAAATACACATTAACTTACTGGTGTAAACACACAAGTGAACAATAAATAATTATTGAATATTTTTTGACATCTTGTCATATTCAGGGTTAATTATTCATTTATGTGAAAATGAATTCACTATATTTCTAAAACAAATAGAATATCTATTATTCAACTAACTCTTGTTTAAGTTTGTTTTAAAAAAAATATCTTAGAAAATCCAAATACTTAACAATAATACTTACAACAAAATCGTTATACGGTATTAAAATATATTTGAACTTTTTATTACTCTGTATTCTCGAGTAAAATGATTCTTGTTTTTGAAGCATTGTCACATTTTTATATACACATTAAATTTAATATTTATGGATATATATATATATATATATATATATATATATGTATGTATGTATGTATGTATGTACATATGTACATATATTTGTTTTTATATTTGACTAGATGTGGGTTAAGAGAAAAAAATACTTTTATTGTACCTTTGATCATAAAAGCACTTCTTCCTATTCCATAAAAATATATTTATTTTGTGTATATGTTTATTTTAGGAACAATGGTCACTAAACGCGATTTCTTTTGAGTCGAACAATAAGAAAAAATAAACATTCCTATCAGTTTTTTTACAATAACGGTAATCTCGAAATGTGTATCTATATTTATATAGAAACAAGATTGTATACATGGCCTTGTAAAAGTGTGTATATATATTTATATGTGTGGGTGTGTGTGTATAATAGGTATACATAGGATACAGAAAAGAATATAAAATAAAAAATCTTCTTACGAATTGTATTTACCCATTTTTCCACGAAACTCGCAAGTGTCCATGTGAGATATAACACATATCTAGGGAGGAAGTGAGCTTTGTTTTGTATTTTACAAAAATATAACTTGCTGTTTAAAGGAAATATAAAAAAGCAACATATATATATATATATATATATATATATATATATAAATTTTTTTCGGTACTTTTTTTCATTAACGAAAATTTATTTTCGTGTTTACGTATATTTTTCACATTTAAAAAAGTTACATTCTGTGAAAATGTATATTAGTAAATGAACTGAATAATACAAATGGCCTTGTACTATAAAATTATACTTTTATTGTGTATACTTGATAAATAATATAAATAATTTTTATATGTAATTTGCCACATTAGTTAATTAAGTTTTTGCAAACAAATCTTTACTTTATTGCCACACAGTGATTATTTATCACTGAAAAAAATATTTAGCATTGGATTTTTTCATAACAAGATTGGTTTTTCGAATTCTATGAACCTATTGTAAATAATATTGGATTAGTATTTTTTTTTACTCAAAAATATGTGTTTCTTTCTATATATTACAGTAGAAAAAACATTGTAATTTATTTTTTTTATAATATCAACCAGTTACTATAGTATATTTTTCTTGTTATATAATTGAAGTTATATATATATATATATATATATATATATGCATTTGTCAAGTACATCTTAAACTCATAAATAGTTTATGAATTTGATAAATTTTTATTTGTTTTAAATTACGTTCTTTTCAATGACATTAAAAATTGATGTAAAGCTTGTAATTTTATAACGCCGTTAAAATAAAACACAGATTAATAGAATATTGATCTAACCGATCACTACAAATCCCATAAACATGAACGAAAGTAATTCACCTAAAGTCTTTAAATTTTACTACTTTCATGACTTTCTCTCTCACCTCTTTTTCTCATATATGTGACACAAGTGCGTGAAAGAAAGGAAAAGATCCACAAGAACGCACAGACGATACAAAACAGATGTGGCAATAGATAACGTCGTCCAAAATAGATAACTAGACACTGGTGTGAAGTTGTACATTGCTAAGAAAAACATGTATCGTTCGTCGACTAGATTACCCATTCTATGCTAGCTTTGTGTCTCGGTTTCATCCGGATACGGAAGTATATGTACAATCGGAAACTGTAGAAAAGGGTCGTCGGGGGACTGACAGAACCCTTAGCCAAACAGTCTTAAGACAACGGAGCCACGACACGAACATCTTAAAAAGTTAGGGGTCAGGTGTTCGAACTATTGTCACTTGATTTATTATTTCATCAATAAATAAATGTACACGCAAATAAGATCAGTGAATGTAACGTAGCTTATCCTCGATGTTTTTATACGTTTTTTATCGTATTCTTTTACATATATTTTGTGTAAGTCGTTTCGTGAATTGTAGTTTAATGCAAATAATGTTGTTGGAGTACACATTTCACTTGGAAATATTCTGTGTTATATTATTTGTTGTATTCCAACGGACACGTACACACACACGCATATATATATATATATATATATATATATATAAATATAAAAGAATTAAAATGTGTTTCATGTACAATATTTTAAAAACTTATCACGTACAATTTCCATCTTTTTAAATCAAGAATAAATTTTTTATTAGCTATTATGTATTCATTATTCGATTTATATTAAATTTGGTATGTAGAAAGTCACTATCTACTATTTTTCACTGCATATTTTTTATTTGTGAAATAAAATTCGTTTTTAAAATAATTTTTAAATGTATGCTTCTTTAATCGTGATTAAATCTATAAAAACATTCTTAATAAATATTAAATCATACAACTATTTTATGTTGTTAATTGTATTGTTTTCTTTTATAGAATTCTTAAAATATTTAAAAATCGATTTATAAGGAAATATCTTGATGACTTTTTTGTCATTGGTATTTATTAATCAAGTAGAAATCAGTTGAGAGTAGAGAATAAAATAATGAATATTGATAAAATAAAACTTACTGTTGATCAGAAATCTAATTTTTTATCATTACAAATTTATTTATTGTATATTTTTTTATTATTTTTCAAAAATTGTCGAAATATGAATCTAATAATTGTGTCGAAAGTCGTACATATTTTTTTAATTATTATAAAGAAGAGATTTATAACAATAATTAAAGAATATAAAAAATGTTGGATATTTTTAAGTTGAAAAATATATTTTTTATAGTCTTTATTAAAATATTGTATAGTAAATTAAGTAAAATATCTTTTATTTTATTTATAATAAATGGTATATTTTTTTAATAATAAAATCATTATTATTTGTTTTAAAACTGTGACAAATTCATTTTCACAAAAATGAATTATTACTTTTATCACTTCAAGATTTAAAGTGTTCAATAATTACTTATTGTTCACTTTGTTCTAACAACATCGTCATAGTTTATGTTATAGAATATAGATTTTATAGGGCGACATTGCCATCGAAATACGCATTAGCTAATTTTTGTTACTTATAAACAAAGTAAACAATAAATAATTATTGAACATTTTAACATCTTGTGCTGATGGAGATAAAAATTCATTTGTGTAAAAAGTAAAATGATTTTCAAAAGTTTTGTTACAATTTCAATATAATTTATTTATGTGTATTTTTTAAATAAATATTTTTTTATGATCAATTTTATTTGATTGAAATAATTTATAACATTTTTTGAAAATAATTTTTCTATGAAATTATTATATATTAAAATATCAGTTTTCAAATATTTATAGAAAATTGAGATAATTTTTTTATGTAACATTTAATTTATTTTTTTATTTATAATACTTGATTTCAAATGTATTCTTTTTAAAAAATGTGATTTAAAATCCAAATACATACAGCATTCGATTATATGTAATTTATATTATGTGTAGAAATATATTTTTGTGACATTCTTTTTTATAAATTTAAACTAATTAAGTTTATTTTTCGAATAAAAATGTACATTGTCTAATTACAAAAAAAGTTTAAAATCGAAAAAACTCAAATCTCGTATAAACAAATCATTCCTTTCAATAGTCCTCTTCTTATGTAAATTCCTTACATATTGAAATCTTAATTAGACTGGAAGCTTCACTGTTACCTGCGTACACAAAAAAGTTTATAAATAAATTCGTTACGGCAGAAAGGACACAATTTACATGTTAAAATTCTTGAATACGATTCGACTCTCTTTATATATACACACAATGCTTTCGTTGAATCTATTCTTTATTTCAATGTGGAGACCGACACACAATCTCACGGAACGTAAGTAAAACTGATTACGAACATAAAAAAGTGGAAACCGGTTGAACTGTACGTAGATTTTTTTCACGAGGGAAGAATAACAAGTGCGAAAAGAAGTAATGCGATAATAGAATAATCCAGTTGTGAGATGGATACTAATGCCTTTTTCTACGTTATTTTGTTGTTGGATAATCCAATGCAATTTATTAAAACTTTTTTTTTGTTTTTGTACCGCTTCGGAAGTATTTAGTTGAAGTATGAAAAATTACACCACGCACCACCAAATATCTATATTCATACGAATATATGCATACACAATATATGCATATATATATATATATATATATATATATGTATATATATATATATATACCATTATAAGGATTTATGTATGCATTAAAATAATAACTATTATTATTAAGTACAATAATTTCATCCATATATTATGTGTTTATCTAATTTGCTCATACCGAGTGCGGTTGTATTTGTTTGTTTTTTTTTTTGATAAAATTTACTGTATTTAATAAAAATATCATATCTTCAAATACATTTAATGAAAATAAAAATAATGACATTATATAAATACAGTTAGTATTTTTGTGAAATAAAATTATAATCAATAAACACTATAACAAATCCTGGCGTAAAATACAGACAATTATTGTATCACTTGAAATGTGAAATTTCTTGAATCATTCCTCAAATTTTGTACTTATAAAATTATTAATAAAGTAATCGTTGTATTGTACAAGAATGAAGCATAATATTGATTTTTGTGTTTAATTTATTATTTATAATTGTAAAGAACATCAAAATACTCATATTTTAATATCATTTTTGTTTTAAAAAGTCGAGTTAAATGCTCGTTTCATTTTCATACAGTCGAAAACACAGATTTCCAATAAAACTCGTATATTTCTCTTACAGTTTTACATCGATTGTTACGATTGTGACAATAAATAATAGGCTGTATGCCGAGATTCTTAACTCGACAGAATGAATTCTATTCGTGAAATGAGACATCAGTCTCAACGGAGTGTGTTTTCAAGAAATAAAACAATTCCCGTGCTACGCCGAAACGAAACGCCACGGCGATACCAAAGCATTAATCAGAAACGCTTCTTCTTACGTAATATATATATATATATATATATATATATATATATATATATATGTGTGTGTGTGTGTGTGTGTGTGTGTGTGTGTATATATATGTATATATATATATATATATAAAATATCTGTATATACATAAAAGAGGAGTCATGAAACAAAAGCGGTTACTCTTCGTGTCAATGATCCTACCGTCACCTGGAGGGGCAATTTCCTTTTGACTTTTGTGTAAGGAAATGCCAGAATCAAAAGCCTTACTTTATAGTAAAATAGTACTTTGAATATATATATATATATATATATATATATATATATATATCCATGTGTGTGGGTGGGTGTGCTAGAATATATATATATATATATATGTATGCATGTAAGTATGTATGTGTGTGTGTAGCAGACATTAAAATTCGTAGAGAATAAATTACTTTTTGCATTGTTACTTTTAAATCTTTTCAGAACAATTTAAAGTTAGACGTTTATTTCTTTACTGTGTCTTAGATATTCCGTACAAAAGCTATATATATATATATATATATATATATATATATATATATATATATATATATATATATATATATATATATATATGTATATATATATATATATATATATATATATATATATATATATATATATATATAATGTATATAATTTTTGATTATTATTTTCTCATAATAAAATGAGATTTTGGAAAAATAGACATTGTAACGTTTTAATTTTGTTATATAGCCAATATTATGTTATTACAGCTGTAATTAATAATCTGGACATTTTATAATTACTTTTTATATACAAATTATTTTTTTAAAAAAAGTTATAACAAAATTTATAAAAAAAACATTAATAAGTACTGTTTTAATTACAAATTGAATAATAATTTTGATAATATATAAATAAAAAAAATGATTTTTTATTTTATTGAAAGAGTGGAAAAAATGTTTATGTATATGTGCACATATATAACTGTTTATATATAGGGTCATCCAATTGCGACGCCTAGATTTGTATTGTATTAAAAAGAAACAAATATATGAGGTGATGTATAGTGAAACATGTGTATAATTTTTTTTTAATAAAACATAAATCTAGGCGTCACATTTGGATGACACTATATAAGTGCACATATATAGCTGTATAGAGAAATTCTTGATTCGAAATCCAAGAATCTATGAGAGATCATAAAACATCAAAAAAAAAATGTGGTAAATAACATTAAATCGAGTAATGTAAAGAAATTAGGTCATTTTCATTCATTAATGAAAAATGATATAGTAAACATATTTGTATTTCACACAAATGAACTTTTACCTTAAAACTCACATCATAGTAAAAAGTATCTAATATTTTTTGTTCCCTTTGTTTATTTTTAGGTTGATGTATATTTCGATGACAATGCCATTATCATCAAAACGCTGTATTGTAAAATTTTATTTTATAATGTAGCTCTCTGATGATCGATGACATTGTCATCGAAATGCACGTCAGTTTATTAACACTAGATATACCAAGAATTGATATAAACCTCAACCGGTTATTTTGACTGGTTGATATTTAGCCGAAAAAAGTTATCATTTTTGATCAATTAGTGCAAGCAGTTAAAAAAGAGCTTCTAATAATAAAAAAAAATATTTTTTTATTTGAATATTTAAATTGCATGATATGATAAATGGTAGTGATAGTAACCCCCTTATTTCATTTTTCATTTTCCTTAGCGCAATTTTGAAACCGGTCATTTTTATATCTAGTGTTAATAAAGAAACTGAATAGTGTATAATTATTAAATAATTTTTATTATCTTTTAATTTTTATATAGATAATAGTTTATTTGTATGAAAATTAATTTACCACTGTTCTATAATAAATAGTAAAGGAGTATGTGTGTGTGTGTATATGTATACATACATACAAATGTATGTATATAAAATTTATTTACATTAATACTATCGATGTAATAATCATCAAAATAATTACAACGTTATTTTAATGCGACGAGGTAAAATAAAAGATTTTTATAATAGTAGCAACAATGATTGCGCGGTCCAAGTAATCATAAGCTTAAAAATACATCACTCAGTCTTACAAGAGTCGTTTCCCTTCCGGCGATGAAACGTACGTTTGTCGTCTCATATGGCAAACGCTTACGAGAAAATTAATTTATCTTCTTTTATTAATTACCGGTCTCCGTGAGACGTGTAAAAATCTTTATGATAAAAGTTTTTCTCGACTCACAGACGATATTTTTCTCATCGTTCGCCATAAACTTTATTCAATATTTCTCAATCAGTTATAATTTATTAGACGTATGTGATCCGAATGATAATTGCTGATCTACGATGTTTTTGTTGAACGTTACTTGAAAGAGGCGTAACGAAATCAGTTCGACCGAGGGAATTTAAATTTTTGCTATTTTCATTGTTCCGGATTTTACAATGGAATTGTTTTATATACATGAATAATATGACTAGATTTCTGCATTGATTGAATATTTTTTGCGACTTTTTCGAAAGAGTTTCCATTAAAATATGAATGGGTTCGTTATTACTGTTATTAAAATTTTAATGAAGTACAGGGTGGACCAAATGAAACAAAGTTTAGACACAAATTTACATATTACATCCTTTAGTCTTATTTTGGTCACATATATTATTTTAATATAATTTATAAATTTAATAGCAGATATGAAAAGGAATTTCATTATTTCATTTTTTATTTTCCAACTAATATATATATACATATATGTGTGTAAGTAAAAAACACACACATAATATGCTTACTAGGTTTTTTCTTAAATTTAATTTAGTTTCTTGTTTTAGACTGAGAATCAGAATTTTAACCTTTAAACTCTTTTTCTTTCAATTGGATTCTAGTTGTCAAGTATATTTGAATTTTTTTGTCAATTTTTTTCTAATTGACGTTTTTTCTTTAAAAAAATTTGACATTTAAATTTCATTAATTCTTTCTATTCTTGTTTCTCTTCTCTTTATTTTATCACTGTTTCTTTGTATGTATTTTATAGTTATTATAAAATTTATCAATATTGTATATATTATTATATATCCAATATACGAGAGTCGTTTGATAAGTATGGTAAATTTATTTATTGTTTAATTTAATTAATTAATTAAATTTTTCAATTTAGTTTTTCTTTTTTACCATACTTATCAAACGACCTTCGTATATATATTGTTCGATTTTTTTTCGAATTTTTGCAACCACAAAGCACGTATTTTTATTTCATTTTTTATAATTAATTTTTGAAATAGTAATTGAATTAATAATTTGTCTAATATTTTTTTAAATGAACGTTATTAAAAATATAAACTAAAAAAACAGTTAAATAAATATAATTAATGAATACAATTTTGTTCATTTATTACGAAAATCATAAGATTAAATTAGATGTTGCAGTAAATAATATTTTATCTGAGTATAACTTAAAAGCATTAATAAAATGAATGAGTCGTGTACGATATGAAGTAATAAGATAATAATATCAAGTTCAATTAATAAAAGCAGTTCTGTAAATTGTTTGCACCGCAGGTTATACTATAAATGTTCTTACTTCCATTTAATAATAAATGATTGCACATCCTGTTGTTCGCAGATACAGTGCGCGTTTATAACTCTGTTAGGTCAACATGTGCTGTCTGAAAAACACACAAAGAAAAAAAATCTTAAAAAAAAACTATTCTTGCGTTGTCGTCGTACGATTTCTTTTGTCTGTACTTTTCCCTTGCGACTTCCTAAAACATTCAACTATTCTCGACAAAGAACAATTGTATAACTGTACCCTGAAGGTACAACACTTCTCCCTACTGAGTTGAACTGAACATTTAAACTTTCCATTTTTTGTAAATATTCATGCGTATCAATTGCAGGTTTGGTTTCATTCTTATACGTTATTTTATATATTTTTTTCGTGTTCCGTACTATCATTGTTTGGTTTCAATATACAGATGGATATATCAATATATTAAAAAAAGTACTGCTTTCTCATGAAAATATTTTTGTATGCAGATTTATTTTCATTTCATTAAAGTTTAATTTCATTTCTTGTTATATTATTTTTGTTAATTACAACAAAATATATAATTAAATATTTATTAAAACAATAAATGTACAAGTTTATATTTACTTTTAAAAAAAATATATCAATTTTACATATTCTCTCTCTCTCTCTCTCTCTCTCTCTCTCTCTCTATATATATGTATATATATATATATATATATATATATATATATATATATAAACTATATTAACGATAATATTAAGTTTTATAAATTGAAAAATATTCTCACATATTCGATTTTCCTCATCTTTTTCAAATACGCTGCCCGTTTATTTTTTACTAATAGCATCCCTTCCGGTCAGGTCACTTACAATATTTCATACTCTAATACGCTATTCAATCGATCTTTATACTTGTACACACCATGCACATATTCTCTTTGTCATTATAACATATGATCTCATTTGTTATGGATAACTGAAAATGAACTCTACCCAAGTCTGTCGAAATATTTAACCTCGTAATAAATATTTTTAATTGTATTTAAATTCTTTCAATAATGAATCATTAGTAAATTTTTATTAATTGTTTTATATTCTTAAACATATGTTTTTGGATTATAGTCAAAAAATCCAGAATAAAAGCTTTAAGATTTGTATATATTATGTTGTCAAGTATCTCCCTTCCGCCTTTTTGTCTTTTGAATTTCGCGGCTATGTACAAAAAAAAAGCGGAAGGGAGATACTTGACAACATAATATATTTTTTTGTAAGATTTCTGTAAATCTATCTATCATACAAGTTTGTAAAGAGTTTTTATTACAGAAATGTTTTTAAAGAAAGTTTAACATATATTTTTTATCAAGTTACGAAAATGTATTCATTTTTCACTGTGATTATTTTCATTTTATTTCATAAACTATAAAAAAACTCTTAATTTTTATTATTTCTTAAATAAAAAAAATGTATAATATCCTCAGACAATTAAAAAATATCTCAATTTATCAAAATATAGGTTGTTTTTTAAGCGTGATAGAATTTTAAATTGATTTCCTATCGAAAGTTCTATCTAATCTAAAAACATGCTTTATCATACCTTTATATATATTGTACATATACATGTATATATATATATATATATATATATATATATATATATATATATATATATATATATATATGTATGTGATGTTTTTTTAAATAATTATGACGTGGCATACAGTTTACATCGATATATTAAATTTTTTAAAAAAATATTGTACTATTATTCAAATATTAATAAGCTAAATTAGTGAACTTTGGTCAATAAAATACTATAAAAATAAACTACCATAGTTTAACAGAAAAAGAAATTATTTTTTATATAAAAAATGAATTTAACAACAAAAAATCATACTTTTATCATATATATATATATATATATATATATATATATATATATATATATATATATATATATATATATATATATAATTATATACAACGTAATCATTTATAATCAAACCATAAATTGACTAACTGCGAAAAGCGTTTAATTAACTTTGTAACATATGACGATTTTTGAATGCAAATATTCACAATGTGTATATGAATTTTGTACATATATATGTATATATATATATATATATATACATACATATACATATATATATATACATACATATACATACATGCATATACGTATACATGTGTTATATTGATATTGTAAGCTCCCTCCGGTTATCGTACACTACAAAAGGATAACTCGTTTAAGAAGCCACTTGTAGACGGATTTAGTAACACCAAACCATAGAGCCGCGTCTGTCGTATGTGCGTATGTGTGTTTACACTTAAGTTCGGTTGGCGTTGACGGTTGTGTTGACACAGGTCCACAAAACGGGGCTGGTGTGAATTGGAGGGTCGTGTGCGAAACGAGGAGAACCAAAACGCGGCAATGGGAAAATCGTTCCCACAATGTACATAATGCATGGCCCTATACGAAAATGCGGCATGGATCGAAGCTGGTCAGCAGTAGCGTCGACATATTGGCTCCAAGCCAAAACACAACTGCGAAGGGTATTGCTCTCTTCATTTTTTCTATTCTGTCTACTCGTGCTTTATTTGCGGTTTCACGCTCATATACAATAGTTTTTTTTCTGAATTATATATTTCCGGCTATATTATAGGAGGGTCTGTTTTTATCGGCGATTATATAAACGCATATATATATATATATATATATATATATATATATATATATATATATATATATATATATATATATATATATATATATATATAAACTTGTATTAAAATATGACAATAAAAAGATTTACAATATCTATAAAAATGTATTTATTCAAAAAGCAACAATTTCATAAAAAATCAATGAAACAAATGTAATAATTTTGTGTAATAAACAATATTCTTATTACACAAAACTACCATTGTTTAGAATCTTTTTAAGTTCTTGACACAAGTTTGCCTCATAACTAAGATATAAATTATATACAGATTAAAAAATCTATATTAAAGTAGTAAGAAAACCGTACTTTTTTTAGTACTTTTCGTTGATAAGATTTTTCTTTTATAGCAAAAGTAGTTTTGTAATAAAAATAATAGAAAACGATGATACTTTTGTAATCCTTGTAGCAGTACATTGTGCTAATTAAAACAGAAAAATGGTCAAAGTTATCTACTTATCCATACAATAAAGTTTTTATCTAAATGTTAGATATTTTTTTTATAAAAATATAATATTAAAATTGTATTACATTTTTATACTATCATTTTATCTAGATTAATGTAATTACATTTTCTTATACTCTATAATTCTCTATTTTAAAATATATAATTATATATATATATATATATATATATATATATATATATATATATATAAACGTGAGTGGAAAACCTGTAAATGAAATAGATAGATAACTGATATAACCGAAAAAATAAAATTTATAAAATGGTAATAATCAGGACATATAGTAAGAAAATAAAACAAATAATGGACAAATATCGATATGGAGTAGCAACTAAAAGACAAAAAAAAAAAAAAACAAGGAAGAGATCTTATCAAAGAGGAAGGGAAAATATTGTGAAAATGGGGATTGGGTGAGATTAACTGCAGACAGAAAACAATGAAGGAATCTTGGGAAAATATTTAATTAGACTGAATGACATTCTGTAAGGCTTGTGCGGAACAGTGGGCTTGTATAGGCTTTTATGACGATGATATATATATTGGGTATGTAATCATGTTCAAATTTCTAAAAGTTATAAAAAGCAGAAACTGATATTAATCATTTTTTAAAAAAAATTAAAATTTGATTTCGTTTTTCTTTAAAATATTTTTTTAATAAAAATGTAAGAATCGAATCATTTCTTTGAAAATATCATTTCAACGTGGATTGAACAACAGCAAAAAAATAACTAGTCCTAAGCCCAATATTGTCTAGGGTAAAAAAGAACATTGTTTTATAAAAATAATAAGTACAATATTTTTTTACAAAAATTATAAATTATTTATTATTTACCACTTAATTTTTTTTTATATAAAATGTATACCATATAACCGAATCTTCATTTTAAAAACATCTTTGGAGATTCAATCAGTTTATTAAATTAAGCAACATTTCTTTTTTCATCGTTTACTATACGCACACACACACATACACACATACATACATACATATATATATATATATATATATATATATATATATATATGAACATTTCAATAACCAAAAAAGAGAATTACTAATACTACAAGAAATTCTCCATTATCTTTGATTAATCAACTCGTGGCACATTTCAAGTTCGTATTATGAGAATTAAAACAGTATTCTTAAGAGGTAATCAGAAACGATAAGTTGGAAAATATAAAATGATCTTATCAATAGGTTTAAAAAAATTCAATCTTTATATTACCAAGTAAATTTTTATATGATAAAATGTGAACGAAATCCATTTATATAAAATCTTTTATAAATAAATGCAAAGAACATTTCATAAAAGTTGGTAGAGCGTAAATGTACACAATTAAAATTTTTGATGGAGGTTTATTCATTCGGGTAAAATGTAAACGTAAACAGTAAACAAAGTTCGATGTTTAAGTTAACAAACACTTTTTTTAATTACGAAAGAATAGCACGTGACGTGAAAAGATTCGGCGAATTATTATTTTCATTTTATTGGTACTTACGATGCCCAGCTTCACATTTTGCTAAATTAAGCAATTCTCATTTAATACCTAGGTGTTTACTATATACATATAAAACAGTTTACTGTATATATATATATATATATATATATATATATATATATATATATATATATATATATATATATATATATATATATAAACATACACGTACGTGAAGTGTTATAAAAATTATTCAGTAAAAATGTTAGCAGAGTTATGTTTTTTTTTTAAGATTTAACACGGTGTCAGCGTCATTATCACGGTGTTAATTACATAAAAAAACCTGGTATAATATTACACCGTCACATGAAGCTGCACTTACGTGTATAAAATATTGCTGAAAGTGGTCTTATACTCGCGGGATGGTCCATTGGTTTAACACGAAAAGAGGCGCACGTATAAATCAAATACTAAGCTTTGCACAGCTGTTGCCCCACCCATTGGACTTTATATATATATATATATATATATATATATATATATATATATATATATATATATATATATATGTTTGTGGTTATGGAATATTTTTCAGAAAGACGTTTAATTCGTCTTTTATTTATATTATCAGCAGTTATGTCACTAAATGGTTCGGATCAAATTTTTTTTAAGAAAAGGATAATCGTATATTTATTTAAATTAATACTTACCTCTATATCTCAATTTCTTAATATAGGGTCATCCAAATGTGACACCTAGATTTGTCTTTTATTATAAATAAACCAAAGAAACTATACACATGTTTATTTTTAATAAAAAAAATCTAGGCGTCACATTTGGATGACCGTATACTTTTAGTTATATGAATTATCTGTTAAAAACTAGCTTTTTAATATTTTCAAAATTTATTTGAGAATCGCCTCAGTGGAAATAATTCTGAAATAAACTTTTGCTGCACTTAGAAAAATAATATTTTAAATGAATGGAAGTTTTTAACTTGAAAGATTGTTTTTTAATTTCAATTCCTGTATATACATTAGTAAAAAAATAATTATTATCAAATAACTGTATTTTTAAGTACTTGATTGTTAAGTAAATTAGTGACATGTTTAAAAATTTTTGCATTTATTCATATATTTTTAAAATATTATTGAAATTGGACAATTAATTTATCTAGATACTATAAAAAAATACATAGATCTTTTAATTTTTTTATAATATCTACTGATTAGTAAATTTTATAATAATCCTTGCAAATTCATCAAAAACAAACTTTAAAGTTTTTCTATTCAAATTTAACATCTAAAGTAAATCTATTACTGCAATTATAATTATGATGTTTATTATTTTCATTTTATTTATATCAAATGTCCAATTTTACATTTTGCTAAATTAAGCAATTCTGATTTAATATTCAAATATTATATATATATATATATATATATATATATATATATATATATATATATATATATATATATATATGTCTGGCTGTGTGTGTGGGTGTGTTGATATCTTGTGCGCTCTGGCAGAAAATGACCACAACATAGTATGTCAAACCACCATTCAAAACAATAAACCGCCATATAATACACAAGACCATCACATGTATCTCAAAAAATTATCACACGTTATCTCTATGTATTAAAGTTGTTGACAGTGACAAGAAATATATTTATTTTATTATAAAATCATTTTATTGTTCATATTTCAATATGTAAAGCTTGTAAAGTGATAATGTTTCATGATTCAGTATTAACATCAATTAATTTTTTTTTCACGTTTCAAATATAATAAAATAAATACATCAGTATATTTTATCAACATTTTTATTAAATTTTTTATAATTTATTTTATTCACTTGTCGCTGTATTTGTATTTTTATTAGATTTTGAAAATCAACAAGTATGAATTTTGTAACACAATGCTCTGATAATGATAACATCGCGATCTAAATGCACGTTATCTTATTGTTTTTATTAACAAATAAAATGAACAATAAGTAGTTTATTAAGCTCTTTACTTATCCTGTAGTGATAATTCATTCATGTGAAACTACAGATACATAAAACCGAGAAGAAAGATTGATTTTGCCTATACTCCGAGAATATAGATATAAAAATGAATATAAGTTAAAACTACAATAATTTTATAAAATAATTTTTATAAAATAGTAATTTATCTGTGAAAAAAAGTCACAATATTGAACTTTTCTATGAAAATTGTTCTATATATTTCGCAGACGAAAAAATATTTTTTTATCAATTTGTTTTTTCCGATTCAAATCAAAATAATTACAATAAAAAATTGCTTTATTTTTTTTTTTTATTTTATTTTCTCTATGTTCTTCGAAACTACGTTTTTATTTTCTTTTATTAATATTTTAATAAATCTTTAATAAAAATTACAAAAAAATATTTTTTACATTCATACTGTTTTTTTTTGAATAATTAGAATTATTTATATATAACTACCTTATAAAAATAGAAAAAGACCATAATTTTAACATAAACGCCATTTCGGACAATTATATTGTAACTGTTTCAATTTAATTATGTTTAAAAAACGTATCATTATCAACGCACGTTCGTTTGGAGAATGATTGAGAGCTTTTCGCTAAATTAATCGTGATTTCCTGTTACCTATATAAATGAATATCGATCCTATCGCAAATACTCGTACACGTTCTACATAAAAACCACACTGAAGACCGTTCAATAAATTTGATTAAACATGGCGGATAGTCGAACATTTATAAATGTTTAACAATAACATGTATCTAAACTTTCAAGATTGGTTTCCGGGCATTCAGTTTACATCTTGTTAGTTTGTTCAGCTGATGTATGAAAATTCGATCATTTGATTGATATGCAAATATTTGTATTTGTGTACAGAACAAAGTATACAATCGTACTGTTCAATTATTTTATCTAAACTGATTAGTTAGCTGTAGTGATAAAAGGTTTGTCCATTTAAAACATTGGTAGGTAAATTGTATTTATTTAAATATATGGTATAAAGGGGTTTTAACTGTATTAAAAAAGTTAGACCAGTTTAAATCTACGTACATCTGTTTATATTCCAAGGAAATCTTGGTAAATTTTGAAAAAGATTAGCTTTAATTATATTAACTTGAATAACACCAAAATTAGTTTCTTGGTAGTCATCTGATAAATGTACTATTTACATAGTTTTCCTTTTTTATAGATTTTCATTTCGTTTATATATATATATATATATATATATATATATATATATATATGTGTGTGTGTGTGTGTATGTGTGTGTATGTAAGTATATAATAAAAATAATAATTAGTTCAAATAAGTAATTGTTGTTTATATGGAAGAAATACAACAAAATCTATTTCAGGTATTCAAAAGATTACCTAATATTGAAAAATAATATAAAAATAAGAAAATTAACATTATTCATATTTTTATATTAAATATTTTAATAAACTATTTTTTAATTTATAGTATAAATTTAATTTCAATGTATAATCGATTTTTCCTATGAAAAAAATAACTAGTCCTTTTTTAAAATTCAGTTATAAACAACAAAAATAAATTTTAACTTTCAACATATTTTTCAGTGAAGATTTATTTATATTTTAAATTTCAGTTTTATCATTTTATCATACATTATATATATATATATATATATATATATATATATATATATATATATATATTCGCATTTTCTTTGTAACGTATTGAATACAGATATCTGTTGCAAAAATGCATTCCTTTTCTGTTATTTATTTATATTCATACGGTATTCGAGACGCATGAAAAGATTCCCCTTCGTTATTGAGAAACCGTGACCTGTATTTCTACAAAGACTATGATAAAAATGATTGAATTCAATTTATAATCAATATATCGCTAAAGACATGTATTTGAAAGTGTAGACGTTTTCTTTTTTATAATAAAATAATTTATTTAATTCAATAATAATAATCTGAAATATTTTACATAAAAATATATATTATCAAATATTTTTTTATGTCTTCCAAATTAATAAATAATTTATAATATTGTATTATTGACTTCATTAGTATTTTTATAGTAAATTGTATTTTTTATAGTTTTTGTAATTTTCTTTTTATAATTTAATATGAATATGAGTTTAATTTCCTATTATTATTTGATTTAGAAAAAAATATTTTTTCTTTATAAAATTTAAAAAATAGTCATAAAGTGTCTAAACCTATAATAAAGAAAAATAAGTTTTCAGCTAAAAATATTTAGGAAATATTGATCAATAAATTATTTAATATTTTCTTTTTAGATATTATTTTTAATACTTTATACTTATCTATTTGGTAAATTTTATAAATAAAGAAAAAAAGTTATTCTTTTTATATATATATATATATATATATATATATATATATATATATATATATATATATATAAGTTCAGATTATATTTTTTACACAATAAGACTCAAATGAGATTGAAGGATAGTAAAGAAAAGTAATTAATAGTAAGCAAGTAAATGTATGTCTAAAACCCTTCAGTCTCATTACAGCCACTCTATATTAAATTTCATTGTATAGTAATATCTATTCAATATATTGTACAATATTTACAAAAAATATTTGATATTTATATAAATATCTTAGCATTGTAATATTTAACTAATTTAAAAAAATAATAATAAATAAAATGCTTAAATGTAGTAATAATATGCAGAGATGTTTTTTAAAGTGTGATAGAATTTTAAATTTAATCCTTATCGAAAGTTCTATCTAACCTAAAAAAAAAAACATATATATAATATATATATATATATATATATATATATATATATATATATATATATATATATGTATATATACATGTATGTGTGTGTATGCATATATAAAGATATGATCAATATTTTTTTAGGTTTGATAGAACTTTCGATAGGGATTAAATTTAAAGTTCTATCATGTTTAAAAAAACATCTCTAAATGCATGTATATATATATATATATATATATATATATATATATATATATATATATATATATACATATTCACACACACACATATACTTCTGTATATATCTGTGTATGCGTGTTAATGTTTGAATGTGAAATAATTACACGAAATTAGCGCAGTTAAACGCATAGTATATTTCACATTTCCCGGCATTGTTTGATGTTCGGAAAATTCTATGGAATAAATAAAGAGTAAAAAAATGCGAAGCAGACACGCCTATCACATTATATAAAATTATCGGTCATGCTGTCTTGCAATGTCAGTGTGCTCTCTATGTTCGTTTTTTTCGTCTCTCTTGCTTCTCAGTACAAACATGCACATTAATGATAAATAGTCATTAATTTTCCCTCAAACATTAATTTTTCATTTAAGACAGTGGTGTGCGTCGGGGCGAGATTAATAGGCAACCTCGTTGTTCATTTGTTTTTGTAACCACTTGTCGACAGCGTTGAAACTTTATGCTTAAAATGATTCATAACAGCTGCATATTTCATTATCCTTGTTGCATTCGTAGGTTTATCTTTGTTAGTCTATTTTTGTGTTTTAATTTAGACAATTTTGGTATTTATTTCGCGATACATAGTGGAAAAATATTTTTTTTAAAAAAATTATTTATATATAACCTTACTTTATATATTGCAGTAGACTAATAAAAATCAATTGTAGTTATAATTTAATTGTATCTGTTGTTCATTTTTAAATATATGTTTTTTAAAATCATATATTATTTAATTCCGATTTAAAAAATATTTTTTTCTTATTTTAAGTGAATACATTAAAATTTACAATGTATTTGTACAATATATTACCTTTCAGTTCTCTCGAAATAATAAAGACATGTCTAGACAATTCCTAAGCTGGAAATGTGTACAAAACATAACTTAACCTGCATGAAACTTCTGTAAAATTATGTTCACGTTCCATGTAAATACCATTATTCAAAATATGTCGAATGTAGAGAATGAACTTTAATTTGTATGTATTTTGTTTTATTTAAATAGTACCGTAAATAACTTTAATTACCATGATTTCAGTAAATTACCTATATGATAAACCATGCATGTACGCAATATATATATATATATATATATATATATATATATATATATATATATATATATATATATATAAAACTAGAGAAAAATATCTGACATATTTTTCACTTTAATATTTTATACTTATTTATAAAAAGGTTAATATAAAATTATTGTATTTTATTTTCCTGTTAAAATGTTATCTTAATATTTTATTGACCAACAACTTAATTTTAGGCTTTTTATTGATAACGCTTATTGCCTAGTAACTTAACACATTACGGTCCGGGCTGTTTGCGCGAAAATTGATGCGTTTAGCTGGCAGGTTTTCGAATATTTTGCATCGTTTTACAATTTTGAGGAGTTATAAACCTTAGTCAAGGAAAAGTTATTGTTGAGATTTATATATGTTTATAAATTTTGGCACAAAATAATTTATTATTGGCAAATTTTTAAATAATCTGTCAGAATTATTTGTAATGTATGGCATTTAATGCACAGTGCATAAACCCTATTTATATGTCTCCGGCATTTCACGAGCAGTTAACAAAAACCATATTTTTATGTCTCTGGACGTTAATGTGTTAATAATTGACTTTTTTATCTCCATTGGTTATCAACCGTGAGCCCATTAATCTTTTCATTACTAAAGGTGACTATAATCACCCAACATCAAACATTCGTTGTATACTAAAGATAGCTTTAGTCACCCGTCAATATTACGTATTATTTAGTAAACTCGCAGCTTAACTACCCCTTATACCAACAGTAAATTAGAGGCCAAGTCAGTCTTAGTAAAAGCATTAATAATCTTTAATTTTTAACGAACATTTTCAATTTTTTTTAGTGATTTCTTGATACTGTGTGTTACTATCATAAACGGGCTTTTAACGTTTAACGTCGTCCGGTCCGTAAAATTTCAAAACGCTATTATTACATCATTGTGCACGTTAAATCAAAACCGACTTCTAATCGCTAATACACCATCTGTATTTAATAGTATACCATCATTAGATTCGTCAATTTGAAAAAAAAAAAGATATGTGTACTTATGTACACATGTCAGAAGTGAAACTTTTCAGTAAAGTAATAAAAAGGTACATGGACAAACGTATTCCTAAAACTCGTAGATGAACAAATTCTTCAGGATAAAGCAAGTAACAAAATGAAGAAATGCAGTAGGGAGAGAAGCGGTAAATACACGGGATAAAAATTTAAGTAGAAAATGATCAATGTTTTAAATAAATTAAATTTTTACAATTATTTCATATTAACACATCGTAAGCGGACAACTCGTCTCGACAACGTTTTTCGTGCTCTAGTAATAGTATGCGAAAGACGTCGTCGAGACGTTGTCCGCATACAATGTGTTAAGTAAGATTAATATTTATTTTCAAATTAAAACTTTTATAAAATTATGAATTATGAAAATTTATTCGTTTTCGTTTGGAATTCCAATTCTTCGATTTCCATTGCTTCCTCCGGTGGTGACTATCGTTTATAGGTATAAACGATAAAATTGGTTTTTGATAAGTAAAATTTTTGCCCAATAGACTTTACCATCTTAAAACCTGTAAAAACATTTTTTAATTACTATTATATTACTATTGTATAATATATAATTAGATCAATGTTAGGAAATACTTACAAAAAATAATATATAACTGCAATAAATAGCACTTTCGTGATATTTAAAGATCGCGTACAAAAGAAACAATATCTAAATAGTATACAACATACAGGATGTGGCTGCAATAATCCACCAAATGATAATTACAAAATTAATAAAATTGATTAAAATAATCCACCAACTCAGAACGGACATGCATCATCATCCACCGAATCGAAAAAGAGCTTTTACCCTATTCGGTGTCAGAGTCCGTATTGAGATTTATAATGTAAAATCAAATTCAACTGTAGTCTCCACTCTTGGTGGTGCTCTTCCGTCAATTACTTTAAATTTCAATTCTGCAAATTTACTTGCCACAAAATGAAATGTTTTAATTTAATGATATTTAAAGATCGCGTACAAAAGAAACAATATTGGTCCTGTACGACGATCGCTGAGCAAAGGTGAATTTGGCATATGCACGTCAGCTTTTACAACAATCAAAGTACGATTATCTCGGAGTTGTTCATCCGAGATGTCATTTGTAATATCATTTCGCAAAGATGAATCATGATCATTTACATGAACTGGATTAATAATAGAATTCATTTTCGATGGACCTGGACAATTAAAAATGTTGGGAGCGGTATTGATATGTAATGTAGGTATTGATGCGAGATTTACTGCACGCTCATCTAGATTAGTTAACGGATGAAATGCAAATTGATCAATCGATTGATCAAGAAAATCAATCGATTGATTTTCTTGATCATCAGTTTTTTTAGCATTTTTTTTTCGTAGTCTATATTCTCGATTACGTTCCACCGATGTTTTTGCTAACACTTTTGGTCCTGTACGATGATCGCTGAGCAAAGGTGAATTTGACATATGCACGTCAGCTTTTACAACAATCAAAGTACGATTACCTCGGGGTTGTTCATCCGAGATGTCATTTGTAATATCATTTCGCGAAGATGAATCATGATCATTTACATGAACTGAATTAATAATAGAATTAATTTTCGATGGACCTGGACAATTAAAAATGTTGGGAGTGGTATTGATATGTAATGTAGGTATTGATGCGAGATTTACTGCACGGTCATCTAAAATAGTTAACGGATGAAATGCAAATTGATCAATCGATTGATTTTCTTGATCGACAGTTTTTTAGCCTTTTGCGAGCTCTAATTCTCGATTTCGCTCTGTTTGTGTTTTTGGTGTTTTATTTTTAGTAGCTGTCTTCATTCGTAACTGATCCTCTCTAAATAATTGCTCATTAGACTTTGGCATCTTTAAGCTATTATATGTTATATAATATACAATTAGATCAATGTTTTTAAAATAAAAGAATTAAAGGAAATACTCACAGATAATATATCACTGGAAAATAATATATAACTGAAATAAATTACCTCTATTTGGAATTATTTATTGATAATTGATAATTTTCCAGCACAATGTAAAATTTAATAAATCTTCACAATGACACCTAAAAAGAAAGAATTCATAATACATATAAAACAGATAACCTCTAAATTATATAGGTTTCGATAATTGTTAAATACCACGTGTTTTTAATAGTATTTCTTTTATTTGATAAATAGATTAATCAAAATAATGTTATAAAATACTATATACGTATACGTGCCAATTCCCTCAATTTCGTGTTGTTTGCTAAATTTTTTAAGCGCGTGGATTATTGAGGTTCAATATTATGATGATTATAAAAACTAATATACTTACCAAAAATATCAATTTTATCACATTAAATAACACTCTTATTTAAACACAATTAACAACAACTAATTGTATATAAAAATTACTAAATAGAATAAAAAATTATTCAAATAGTAAAAACACATGCACGTAAACTGTTGCTGTCTAAAGACATCTAAAAGACCGCGTATCGTGATGAACTTTCTCACTCCATCTACTACTTTTCTCACTCTTCGTCTAAGCATTTATGCAGATCCAAATCAGGCAGTAAAATTCGTACTCACATTCCATTTCTATTTCCGTCATATATTTCTCTATTTCCGTCATATATTTTTTCTCTATTTCCGTCATATATTTCTCTATTTCCGCGTCAGTAAATTTTTACCCTTAAACGTGCCTAAAGAAGTTTCACTTCAAAAAATTTTTGGTCAAAAAAAGCAAAAAACGCAAAGGGTATGACCTTAAATTTTTGACGAAAATTTTCAATTTTTTTTGGTCAACTTTTTGGCATAGACGCATTGCTGATGATCCTTAGGTACGCGTATAAGCGTTAGAAATCGTCGCCAACACCTACGACGCTCGCAAACGGGCTTTGAGATTTTGACGTCGGCCGGTTGGAAAAATGGCAAAATTTCAAAATGCAGCTGCTAAGTCATTGAGCATGTTTGATCAAAACCGATGCTTAATCGCTAATATATCGTTCATATATAATAGCATACCATCATTAGATTCGTCAATTTCGAAAAAAAAATTTTTTGGTCAAAAAAGCAAAAAACGCAAAGGGTATGACCTTAAATTTTTGACGAAAATTTTCAAAAAATTTTTTGTCAAATTTTTAGCATAGACGTATTACTGACGGTCCGTAAGTATGCGTATAAGCATCAGAAATCGACGTCAATACCCACAAGTTATAAATATTATAAATAATATGAAAATAAAACGTATTGCTCATTCAAATATGATTTTTAAAAAATATAAACAATAAATACATTGTTCAATACATTTGTAACATCTTATAATATTATTTTTATAAATTAAATGGCTGCAGTGATAAATCAGTTTTTTGCTTTTTTAATCAAAAATTTTGGCCAAAAAATAAAATAAAAAGACACAAAAAGTATGACTCAATTTTTGATGAAAACAACACACTTAGAGTAAAACATATTAGTAAACATAAAAATATTAAGACTACTATTATATAAATCCAGTAAAATATTATTTGAAATTATCTAGACCTATTTTTTCCAAATTTAGAAATAAATAAATGACAATTTATTCCTTATTTGGACATACATTAACTCTGCTTACTATCATTTACTCTTCTTTACTATCTTAGTCTCATTTGAGCCATCCTATAGAAGTAAACGCAATTTTTAATAAAATTATATATTATTATTAGAAAATATAATAGTAAAAGTACCAGAAATAACAATAAATTATTTAAAAATTGTCTTAAGGACTTTAAATCTATTTTAAAATAATTTTTCCATCATTTTTCGAAAATTGTGAACAATTCAAATTTTAATTAAATTAAACAGTTACATTTAAGAAACTTCGTATATAAAACGTATTTAATTGAATAAATTCTGACAAGTTCTTGTAAAACTATGCTAATAATGAAATAAAATAGGTAAACGACATTATGCTTCTTCAGTTTTTTCATTAAGTTTTATATTGCACAGTTTTATTGCGCGATATAACTGAACATCTGTTGCTGGCGTAATGCGTCAATAACTACTTACTAATGTTATATTTTCAAATAAATCATTTTCAACCAAGTATTACTAACCATGGATTATAAGAAATTCATGTTTTATAAAATTATATATATATATATATATATATATATATGTATATGATGTATTTTTCTGATTAAAATCGTAACAAAACCGTGTTCTTTTCAAACAAGAAAAACATAAAAATTCCTTATTTATATTAGCTCAAATCAAATCGGAATAAATCCATCCAACGCAGACACACTTCAAGAAGAACGCAACGATATTACAACACTAAATAAAACTTCGACTCGAAGTTAACATTTAAACTATGGATTCGAAACGTAAAAAAAATGTTCAGAAATTCACTCGACGTCGCACCCACCGACGAGCTTTTATGTTACATTAAATCGAGATCGCTGACAATGACGATAGAATATTTACATAAATATATATTCGAATTTCGGTATAAGCCTACAGATCGAGTTCAGTGTCAGCGAGTTCGCAGAAAATGGTATAAAGTTATAATGTATGATTTTGTAACTGTGTTCGAGAATATGGGTCATTTAATATGTTTGTTTTAAAATCGGATAATTTATTCAATGTATTCATTTGGTTGTTTTCTGTAAATATATAATTTTTTGGAAAAAAAATTATGCATGCTATGTATTATGAACAAGATTTATTTTTTATCTCTTGGTTTACGATTTATATAAACACCCTTCTAACATGCATGTTGTCAGCACATACATATACATATATATATATATATATATATATATATATATATATATATATATATATATATATGCGTGAAAATGTGGGTGTATTATTTATATGCTAATATAATAAAAGATTATTTTTGCGTATAGTTCAGAGTCCACAGTTACAGTCAAAAATCTAAATATAAATCTTTATATATATATATATATATATATATATATATATATATATATATATATATATATATACATACATACACACACACAGACGTAATACATACATATAAATATGTATAGAGTTTTCTAATTAACGCTTCAAAAGTTTAAATGTAAATAAAACAAAAATTATTTAATTAATTAGTTATTTATTTATTTCATTTTCAATCATATTATATGACATTAACGATGGAACACAATTTCACTCATATGACCTCTATGACTTCACTTGATAAAGTGTATTTGTTTAGACCAATTTTTAATTACTCTTTTATATAATTATGATCCAATTTAGTGAATTACACGTTCAATGTTTATTTTTAATATTTCTGTTGTTTGTGGTTTACTAGCATAAACCTAATTCCACATAACCCCATAAAAAATAATTCAATGGAGTTAGTTATCACATGACCTTAGTGGCCAATTGTTGGGTCCATTTCGTGAAATAATGGACTCATTAAATTTTTGTTTCAAAAATCTATTGAAGTTTTTACAATTTGTAAGTGTTGTTGAAGTGTTAAACGTTCCGTGATAATTTGCCAAACTATACTGAGTTGAAATGTCAAAATTTGGAAAAATCAAACATGGTTGCCACCAGCTGTCAAAGTTCTGACATTCTTATTGGAAAATCTTATATATTTGATTTTATTTAAAATGTTTATATTCAAAAATTCAAGAAAAAAGTACAAATATATAATTATATACAATATTAGATGGTATCACATAA
Organism: Neoneuromus ignobilis; assembly: GCA_029203775.1. Classification (NCBI taxonomy): domain Eukaryota; kingdom Metazoa; phylum Arthropoda; class Insecta; order Megaloptera; family Corydalidae; genus Neoneuromus; species Neoneuromus ignobilis. The sequence continues at coordinate 10,584,571 of CP092087.1, forward strand.
AATGTCCGAATTTAAATAATGAAATGCAAACACAAATTGTAATGAAAAATATAAATAAATAAACATGTGTAATACTAAATTACCTACAAAACATCTAGATATTTTATCGTAAAATGAAATATATTCAAACTTTTATTCAATAGTTTGTGCATATAAAATTGATTTAAACAATAAAAATAATGATCATGGAAAACTTTTGTTGAACTTCTTTTTCGAACAACGTACCGATTATTGAACATTTTCGAAGTACCGTCGTCTAGCATCCATAAATTTTAAATATTTACGTATCTTTAAATTATTACAGTGATCTCTGTTCACACATGTTGGATTTTTCTTCTAAAGGAATCAATAAATTTTTAAACGAGATATATATTTTTTTATCTCATTTTGTTCGGTACTAAAATATTACTACGAATTGCGATGAACGGAAATAATTTTTTTATCAGATATTTATAACTTCGGTACCTAAATTTATTTCTATGTTCTACTACCCAATATAGTTTTAAAATCACGTACGGTTTGTAATAATTTTCATATATAGTATTTATATCAAACAGCAATTGCCGTATCGCTGAGTTTGATCTTTTCACCGGATGAATGTAGTATTTAAATCCGATTATTATTTTTATATATAATATATATATATACTTTTTGTATACAGAAAGTTGACATTTTTCATTTCAAATAAAATAACTTTTAGAAAAATTTATTATACTGAATGATTAATAAATATAACATCCGAAAATCTAATACTCTTCAAATTTAATGAAAAATATTTCTGGTCATAGGAAAAAGTAAATATGTAACGTCTCTCTCTCTCTCTCTCTCTCTCTCTCTCTCTATATATATATATATATATATATATATATATATATATATATATATATATAATCATCATTATTCTCTAACTATTACTGGATAAAAATCTCTTTCAAACCTTCTTTCTTGCCTGTTCTCTTCTATTTCATTTTACGAATTTTCTTTTCTCTCTATATTGTAAATATATATTGATATAAATTTTTGAAAATTTTCTCTGTAAAAGTTTCAGGTTGTGTAATATGAAATGTCGGATTTTTTATCAGTCATAAGTTGAATAATCCGACATTTCATATTACACGACCTAATATAAAGACAAAAAAAAATTAGCACATAATTACAGTAGTTATCATTTTATACAAGTGTTGTTTGAGTTACTAATTTAGATGTATTTATATCGTTATGTATCCTTAATCAATAACAGTTTTATTTATTTAAATTAATCAATAGATTCAATAGAAGAAATATTAGAAAAGAAATATAACTGTCATAATATTATAAAAGAAATATAACTCAATGAATCTACAAAAGAAAATATCTATTTCTGTACAATAACACATCCAACTGTTTCTGTGTTAGTTTTTCATATACAAAGTGAATGAATGAAAAAGGCGTGATAGAGAAACGACAATATCTTTTCAATGTTACCAATAAAAATCTTTTATGTACGAAGAAATGTGCGAACAGAACGAAAACTTTCTTTTATCTGCATCTACAATGTATTTGCGATAATTACAACTTGTTTTCCGTATCTCGGTTTTACTTGAACATTCAACACCACTAACCAGGATTTATCGTTTTGTCGTGTTTAGTGCAGTCGTGTGGGTTTCCTATAGCATTCCACACCGACGCTTTTCCGTCGCTGAAATTCGATTTCCAGCCAAAAACACTGCTCGCGCACTGTTTAGACTATATTTTGGTAAATAGTGAGAACTTATTTACATGTTCGTTCGTTTTATGGTAATATGATTGGAGCTATACGTTTTTTGCGGAGATTTTTGAGTATAAATTTATAAAAATAAATTCGAATAAATATTACCGAACTGCCTTTTTCATATTTTTATTTTTTAACCCTCTTATGACAGATATAAAAATAAAAAAAAATAGTTTCTAAACATTAAAAATTTTATTAAAGTCTTTACTAATCACACACACAAACATTTGTGATTTAAGAAAAAAATTACTCACATAATATTAATACAAAATTTTCTTTTTTAATAATGTCTTAGAATGATTAATTTTTTTTTTAGGAATGTGAATTCAATAAAATATTGTTTTCTACAATTTATAAAATTTTGTACAAATTCAATTCTCTAAAGATTTTGATTATTGATTAAATATTCATCAGAATATTAAAATAGATAATAATAATTATAGTATATTTTGTGCAGTATTGAATGTTAATTTATTTGTAAAAAAAATGTAGCATATATAGAATGACCTAAATGAGACTGAAAGATAATAAAGAATAGTAAATGATAGTAAACAAGTAAAAGTATGTCTAAACTTTTCAGTTTCATTTGGAACATCTTATATTGTTATTTGAATTTCATTTAAATTGACATTTTAGTAAATTGTAATATAAGTATTTTTTTAACTAAATGAACAATTAATCTTTTTTTAAAATTATTAAAAAGAATATAAATTCAAATAAAAGTTTTATGAATAAAAAAATAAAAACTTACAAATTTTTAATAAGAATGTATAGAAATTCAATATTGAATATAATTATTAATAAATTTATGTAAATTTTAAATGTATTCCTGTGACATTTCGTTTGAAAAATCTACTCTTTTATGTATATCAGTATAATATATTAATAAAGTATTTGAAACTTGATTAAATATTTATCGAAACATTTATTAAAACTCGTACATTATTTATATCCACATTTCATGATTCAATATATTCATATAACTTCAATATTTATTTACGAATCGATACATTAAGTATTCATTACATTTCTTTATTAAAACCATACATAATTTATCATATGACAGTATTTAACGCTATATACATTTTTGACGTTAATGATCAATTCGGACGTTTACAAGTTAGCTGGCGCGAACGTTCTTGTCGAACACACTGTACTAATGACGCATGGCGGGCACAAAAAAAAAACACATAAATAAATGGTACACGAGATCCAAGTGAAGGAGAAAAAAAATCAAGAGTGACGTGAAAGACTTTCCTTCATCAGTGGGAAATACACGGAAAGTGTTGGCTTATTTGATCGTCGACTCGTGTCGCTTGGCTCGACATGTGATATCAACGACAGCATTTGATTAGAAATTGACTTTTTCTGTATTGCTTTCTTAATTAATACTCTCAAATGGAATTAGAGCGACATGTATACTTATATATATATATATATATATATATATATATATATATAGGTGTTTTTTAAAGTGTGATAGAATTTTAAATTGAATTCGTATCGAAATTTCTATCTAATCTCTCTCTCTCTCTCTCTCTCTCTCTCTCTCTATATATATATATATATATATATATATATATATATATATATATATATATATATATATATATCAGAATATAGAAATATTTATTAATATAAGACAATTGTTTAAGAGGTATAATATTTAAGTGTCTATATTTTGAACAGAATGATAAACATAGATTTTTAGTATAGATTAACAAATAATTTAAATAAATAATTTATTAAGATATAATTATTGAATAATAATAGTACATGTTTTTAAAAAATGTAACTTTCATATTGTATTTTTAAAACTACAAAATTTACAAGTGTATTTCTTAAATATAATGAAACGTCTGATGATTTTTTTAAAAAAATACGATACGAGTTTCCATAGATAAATTATTATAAATAATAAAGATTTCCATAAGTAAACACCTATCTAGAAATGTTCCTTACCTGACTTATACTATATTCACATTAATGTCTTATTGTGTTATGCATATTCAACATTAAACTTTCTATTTGCGTAATTTATTTCTAAATTATTCTTATTGCGAAAAAATGGCAGTATTTTAACCCCCAGGAGAACGTATACAATATTGTGTGTTGTTGAGTTATCACAGTGGATTAAATGCAATAATTACAACTAACAAAAATTATGATATCTGTGATGATATGTTGGAAGTCCTCAAATATCAATGTTAGTTTAAAAATTTTGAGAAAATGGCGTTGATCTTTCGAATACACCTCGAAGTAGAAGACCAATCGAATTTGATAATAAGACGTTAAAATCTCTCATTGAAACGATCCAAAATTGACAGTCAGAATTGTAACAACAACGTGAATCTACACAATTAATAATTCACAGATATCTAGAAGAAATTGCAAAGGTTTATAAAAAATGAGAATGGATTCCATACGAACTGTCTTCAGCCAATAAAGAACAGAGAATAATAATTTGTAATTCATTACTAACAAGTTATAACAAGAGGAAATTTTACGATTAACAGTTCTTAGATATTGGAAAGAAATTGGCAAGGTTCCTAGAGAGGAAAAAAAATATGAGATCCATATGAACTGTCTTGTGGGTCAACAAAGAACAGGGAATAACAATTTGTAACTTTTTACTAATGAGACATAAAATATATCCATTTCTCCATAGGATTTCAATCAGGGATGAGAAATAGATTTTATAGACCAATTGGAAATAAACTAAACAATGATTTTCATCAAATCAAACTCCATTTCTAACACCAAAATTTAGTTTTATTTTGAAAAAGTGTTTTTTATACGTTTGATGGGATTTTAATGGGGTGATTCACTTTGAATTGCTAAAATCTAGAGACGTAATAATTGTCTTCTGCCAACTGTTAAAAAGATTACGGTAGAAATTCTCAGAAAAACGACCTTCGTTAATCATCTTACACCACATTGACGTGAAACCACGTATAGCAAGAATCACATCGAAAAAAAATCAAGGCATGGGGGTGGGAAGTATTACCGCATACTCATCAGGTGTAGCTCTATCTAATTATTACCTATTTAAGTCACTAGAACAATCACTTGCTAGGAAAAAACTTTCAAGCGTTGATGAGTTAAAAATTACCTTGAGTTATTATTTCTTTAAAAATGAAGAAATATCGTTTGGTATAAAAAGTTTCAAGAACTAAATAAATTTGTTTTATGCTGAGAACAATTCCAAGTTTCATTTTAAATAAATATTTTTTTATTTAATAATCGTAATATTTTCTAAAACGACTATGAGTTTATTTCAAATAGGGAAAATAAGTTATAAAAACATTACATCCAGTTTTTTTAATCTATTTTATAGTTTTTCATAACTGCTTTTTTTAAATATAATATGAATTAAAATAAAACATATTTTCTATACTAAAAGAAAAAAATATATATTTTCTCTATTAAAAGATAATGTAACGACTGAGTTTTTTTACAATAAAACACCTGAGACTTAAAGAAAACGGCAGAATGTTGAAAAATGTTCAACTAGCGAAGAATTTAATTAGAATATCTCTTCCTTGTTATTTTATAAACTTAGCAACGAGTTGAAAATTATTATTTAATATTAATGTCTTTGACATAAATATATATTCATAAAATAAAATTACATCCGTTTTTCAATTTTTAACTGTACAAAAATACTAAAAATAATAAAAAAAGTAATTAAAAAAAATATTTATAATTAAATATAAAGCATTTGAAAACGTATTCAATTTAGAACGTAGTAATAAACAATATTTATTATTCGACTATGAAATAAATTATTACATTTATTTGCCGAATTTCTTAAAATATAATTTTTTAAAATATTAATTTTTATATTAACGAAACAAAAAAAAATCCTCTTTTAAAAAAATATTATACATCTTTATAAAGAAACAAGTAGTTTGTTATTAATTAAAAATGGTAAACTATAACGCTTAATCGGTTTACAAACGGAAACTCATTAAAAACATACCAAGTTCTCTACAAATTTCCGGTTCTGAAGGATTTTAATCCTTGTTTCAATGTATTTACGCGGAAGATTTCCTTGTTCTGTCATTATATGAATACTAATTAAATTAAATCTATTTTTTTAAAAAAAATATTTGTTATAGATTGATAAAAAATCCTTTTCAAGAATTGATTAAAAATTGAAATCGTAAAATATACCCTAGTGTAAAGGAATCCACTCAATTCCGAATTCGTAGTATAATTTTTATTACAGCAATTATTTTCGAATATGTTATAATTATAATAAAATATTTCTTATTAAGTATTAAAAAAAATAATGTATTTAACTACGTTAAATGTTGTACATTGTGCATCGTATGCTGAAGACATTTATTCTAAGTAGCGACCTCTATATATGTACAAGTTCAAGTTAAATTGTTCTAACGCAGTTAGCACAAAGCTGAATATATGTTTTTGTTTTAACAGTTGCAGATAACAATGTGACAACAACACAATCAGCTAAGAACGTTGAAATGTATGTCAAAATATATAATTAGGCAGGGTATTGTTTGTTGTATCACAGAACATGAAACTTGTTCGTGTAACGTAATAGAATAAATGACAAATGTGAGTTTCTTTCACTTTACTAGTAAGTCAAATGAAAGGTCTTATGTACCTTGTGTAGTGAATATATTGTAGATTTATGCGATGACGAATGTGAATGGTTAAAATTATATTCTTGTTTTTAAACGTCGAAAAGTAAAAAAATGTCTATTAAATATCGATTAATATAAAATATTATAGAACTTTAATTATGTTTATATTTCATACAAATGAATTATATTTATCACCCCCAACACCACAAGAAATTTAAAAGTGTGTTCCAATAATTATTGTTCATTTTGTTTATGAAAATAATAAGTTAATACGCATTTCGATAGCAATGTCATCATCATCAGAGAATTATGTTATAAAGTCTAGGCTAATTATTGGGTAAAGACTGCTTATATACCATTTCTTGTTTATTTTTTATCTTTATTCAATACATCTCTATCTAATGATTGACTAAATTTTTATTTGAACAAATAATTTATTAAATAAATAATATAGAGTGGTTTATTTGAACTAAAGAGTTTAGATATACATTTACTTTTTACTGTCATTCAGTCTCATTTGGGCTACTTTGTATTTGATTTTGTTAGTGTTTATATATATATGTTTAAAATTTTTATTTAAATATGTATTTTTATTTCCAGACACTATTATCTTAATTTATACTACAAAAATACCAAAATTTAAAATTATACTAAAGAATATAAAAAAGTATTCTTGTTTTAGTTTAAATAAAATAATATTTTTATCCTTTTTTTGATAAAAATACTATTTTATTTATCCTACAATTTGATAATTTTTTCAACCAATTTTCAATTTCGCTACTGAAATGAAAATATTCTTTTGTGTACTTTTCTTAGTTAGTTGAAAAATAAATATTATTTGAAAAGAATTAAAATTAATAAAGAATAAATACGTATTAATAAAATAGTTAACAATTTTTAAAATGTTACGTTATTTCTAGTGATTTTATTATCAAAAATAAATTAACAATACTAAATCATTTGTAACAAAAAAAATATCAAAGAACCATAAATTTTGTGTTTCTTATTTTACTTGACTGTTTTTTTAAAAAAAGTAAATCGCTTATTTCAATGCATTTCACTCTTATTAATCTGCTTCATACGTCTTCATCTGTCTATAAGCATCTGTCTATAAAATTTATTGATCTGGATTTAAAAGCCTTCAATCAGTGAATTATATTCAGTGAATTATATAATTATTGAATGGTTAACAGTAATATGACGTTTGCTACTTATATTTAATTTTTTTGGAATTTGGAAAATAATATTGGTGTATATATATATATATATATATATTAATTAAAAAAAGTTGAATCTAAAATATTTTCTTAAATTGTTTATAAATTCTATAAATTTTCTTACATGACAAATTCGCCTTTTATGTTCAAATTATATAATAATTATTTAAATGACGTTACGTCGAGACAAACAAAAACGAATTGATATTAACTGCGTAATCGTTTTAATATGATTACTGTAAGTGTGATTCTAACAATCCACATTGTGGAGAGAATCATTTATTAGAAGCCGCAAACTCGCGAGTATTATACCTTCGGTTAAACGTTAAATTCCGCATTACACTTGCAAGACATTAATAAAGCCTTCATTAGAATACTGTGGAAGTATGCGGGATTCATATATTAAATCGCCGAAACGTGACATTGAGCGAATGCATTGGAACGCGTTGCACGGGATGAATTAAATAGAGTCTAGGAAAGATGACAACATAGATGATAAGTGGAACATATATTTCAACCGTTTATATCAAATGAAAAATATATTAGTACAAAGTACGTCTATTATCATATTTTAATTACATATTTGAATTGTTTTCAATTACAATATTTTTTTACTTAACAAGTAGAGTAAACGACACGGAAATTTAATAACAAAAAATATTTCAACCTATTGGATTTAAGTAATTTAACTAAAAACGAACCTCGCTGATACCTACCGATGCGGATACACTTTAAACCGTAAAATCAATCAACAAAAAAACCAATCGAACGTATGATTAGATTTCATCTGGGAAAGAAAATAAAGAGTACTTAGAATATAAACAACAGAGATAACGCGTAGAAAAATAAAAGGTGAATAGTTGAAATGGAAAATTTTTGTATAAATAGATTTAAAAAGAGGTTATTTGTAAAAATATTTATATAAAAATGTAGTTCGATTTTATACGTTCTTTAGTTATAATTTTAAGTTTCATTTTATTAACCTTTTTATGTTATATTATCTCTCTCTCTCTCTCTCTCTCTCTCTCTCTCTCTCTCTATATATATATATATATATATATATATATATATATATATATGTATATTTAATACCAGATGTATTTTAATAGAATAAACATTTGTAAAAAATATTTTTTCTTTGAGGAAATAAAGTTTACGTTCAAAAATGAGATTTACAGACTATAGTACCGCAATTTTTTTTATATAATATGAAATAATTCCATCGCAAAATTAATGTAATTAATCTACTTTGGTGGTATCTTCAAATTTTAACGATTGTAAATAAATATCATTTATAATGAAAAGTATAGAGCAAGCGAAACGAGTGGGGGTTAGAGTCTCCTGGTTATATAATTACAATAAATGTAATTTTATATATATATATATATATATATATATATATATATATAGATAGATAGATAGATAGATAGATAGATAGATAGAGAGAGAGAGAGAGAGGATGGATGGCTTGATTGATGGAAAGCATATAACCAATGTATACTCGTACTTATGGGTTAAAAACTTAAACACTAAATGCAAAAAATAAGCAAAATTTTTCGTCAACCCAACGAATCATGAAACCATAATATTAAGGAATTCTAAAAATGATCGAAAAATCTGTGAATATAAACGAAGAAAAAAATGGTAATTGATTTAATCGAAGCAATAAAATCAATGAAATGGGCATGGGTAAGACATATACGGATATAGCAAGAAGAGAAGACAAAACATGGACAAAAATCATTATTGAGTGCCGACTAAGAGACAAAAAGAGATTATATTAAAGATGGATAGATGATATAGTAAATTATTGTGAAGGTTAAAATTGGATGAGATTAGATATGGACAGGAAACAATGGAAGAATCTTGAGAGAACATTTAAAATTACCTAATGACAATTGATAAGGCTATCGCTCAGCAGTGGGTTAATATAGACTTTTATGATAATAGTGATTATATATATATATATATATATATATATATATATATATATATATATATATATATATATATAATTGTATAAGTACTCTATATTGATGGGATTTTTATAAATTACTCTATAACGAGCAATAACTGTTCTACATGATTCTTTTGACATGTTAGGCTTTTCATTCATTAGTGTTAGCAATGATACAGAGCGTCTTAAAATACAGTATATAATGAAAACGTACTTCGGAATGTTTTACTTCAACGTCTGCAACAAATGTTCGCTTTTGTTCTACCGAATTGAAAAGATACATATATATATATATATATATATATATATATATATATATATATATATATATATATATATATACACGTACGTGGAAGCACGTATCTACTCTGACGTCGACTCAAAACAAGCGATATTTCCACTTGCATCTCACATTTCGTCCTCCATGAATAAATAAAGGTACCTGTATGATGTTAAGATATAAGTAAAAAGATGACATGGGTCTGGGTGAAGATTTGTAGTTAATTACTATGCGTCATACATGCGCAGCCTTTTAGTGAGATCTTAAATATTTAATAGTTATATCTAGCTTGTTTTTAGGGTCTTTTGATGTAGATACTACATATTGAATTTATATATATATATATATATATATATATATATATATATATATATATATATATATATATAATGTGCTTATTTATGCATGTCTAAATATAATTTAATTTATTAAAGAAAACTTATGTATTTATTCAGCAATTTTAAAAATTAATTCCCTTTAGAATTACATAAAAATAAATAAATATCAAATTTCTCCATAAACGTTATAATGTTATTTCAAGAATAATTTTCATAAATTCGAATTTTATTTCTTGGAAAATCTGGTTGTATGCTAAATTAATTCATAATGAAATTAGTATATATGTACTGTGATGTTGGTTTTCTTCCATTCATTACTGTCGAAACCAGCATTTATGAAAGTACATAATAATGAAATATATTAATATAAATATATTGGTGGCAAGATTTATAAATAGATATTGTTGTCGTAAGATAATTTTGGATACGATTATATTATTGAAAACATGTTTTTCTCTTTTAACACAAATTAATTTTCAACACAGTATGTTATAACATTTTCAATATTCACTTATTGTTTACTTTGTTGTTTATAATAACAATGAGCTAATGCGAATTTCGATGGCGATGCTATCATCATCAAAGCTTTTTTATTATAACATTTTTAAAAAAGAGTAATTTTTATAACAAATACTCTGACGATGATGGCATCTCCATCGAAATACGTATTAGCTCATTGTTGTTATAAACATCAAAATAAACAATTAATGATTATTGAACACTTGATAACATAATATGATGTTAGGGATGAAAATTCATTTGTGTGAAAAGTGAATTTGCTACAGTTTCCAAAAAATCTCTTTCAAAATTTGGTTAATACTATTGTTTATTTTTCTTTCATAACATTCTAGTTTATAATTACTTGTAAAAGTTGAAAATAATAAGTTTAAAAAATAAAATATTAGTGTGTTGAAAATAAAATTATAAAAACTGCAATAAAATTTATAATAATCGTATATAAAGTGTCCCAAATGAGATTGAAGTATAGTAAAAAAATAGTAAACGAGAGTAAGCAATTAAATGTATATTTAATCCTTTCAGTCTCATTTGAGCTATCGTATATAAACAAAATTGTATTACATTTTCTTTAATTATACAAAGTTCTTCATTCTTAAAATATTATTTTAGCAATCCGTAAAAATGTTTTAATTAAAATGAATTATCTTCATTGATAATTTTGGCATTATTATCTATATAAATAACATTTTGTATTTTTTTTAATTAATAATGTATAAGAAATTTTATTTTCAATTAGTTTATATTCATATTTATTTTTAAGTTTTCAAAAAGAAAAATTTATTAAAAAATATAGTTAATTTTTATCAATGAAATAAACTAATAATATGTTTATTCTTTATACACTCATATACACGAGTGTGTTTGTAATGTGCATTAAATAATAATTAATTGAAAATTAATTATTCTGAAAAAGTCAATAATTCTGAAGTATTGTAATTAATTTTCCATTAAATTTATACCTCATAAAAATACTGGGAAATACTAAATAAAAATATTTGTAGTATATTTTAATTACCATTTTTTGAAATATGTACATACAATTGCATTTTTTAATTTCATAAATCGTATATCATGTATTGCATACGCACACACACATATTTTTTAATTATCATTCTTTTAAATAACATACATATGACTGCACTTCTTAATCTCATAAATCATATTTTTTATTATACACACATATACACTCTCTCTCTCTCTCTCACACACACACACAGATATATATATATATATATATATATATATATATATATATATATATATATATAATATTTTGATGAAAAAATATCCAGAGAATAAAATGTTAACAAACGGAAAGAAAACACGCGATAAAAATATCTATCTTTGTTATTAGTTTCAAGAATGATTTTTTTGTATATTTTTTCACGAAGATATTTCGTTTTTATACGTAGATAAAATACACATTACTTCATTTAATCTGGTAAATTCACATCCATTTTCAGTTATTTTAAATTTTGTCATTGTGTAATGTGAAATCAATCATGTATAAATAATTCAGTTGTGTTTTTCATGTTAATATCTTCTTTGTAATCTGTTTAAAGAGAAAATATTTGTTCACAGTACTTTAAAATAAAAATGTTAAGAATTGTAGAAAGGAATTTCAATTTTAAATCTATTTATATTATATTCAATTTTAACTTTATTTATAGTTTTATATTTTTTAAGGGAGTATTCTAATCTAGAATTTCGAAAAAATCTATTTTTTTCCATATTTTCAAAGTTTAGACCTTTAAGAATATGTCCCTAAGAGAATTTTTCGAAATTCGAATTATTTTCGGAGTTATAGCTATTTTTGTGACGCGCCAACCAATCCGATCTGGCCGGAACGAATCAACTTTAAACGCGTTTTTCTCGAAACTACTTTTTTCGACACGGTTGACGTGATATCTCAAGTTATAATCGACCGATTTACTTGAAATTTGGTACAGAGCTTCTCAATATAACAGTGATTTCTCCTGCGTAGGATTTTTTAAAAATTTTGTTTTTTAGTATTTTTAAAAAATTCCGAAAGTTGAAAAAATAGGGCAAAAAATGACTGTTTTTTCACACTGTCGCCATTTTGCGAAAAAAAATTTTTTTAAAATTTCCCTAGGCGGGGATACTACTACAACCTTCTTTTTCAATAATTTCAAAAAAAAATTTGTTTTACATGACCGGAAGGGTTGGAACCACGTCAACCAGGAGACACCTTTTTTTTTGAGCCCCCACTTTGCCAGTCTGTACCTGTTTCAATTTTGAATTTTTTGATTTTTAATACTACTTTTTTATACTCTTAAAATGTCAATAAATAACTGATAAAAAATGGATAGTAAAAATATTTGTTGTTTTTTTTATAGCGCCCGAAAGAACACTTAAAATTCGTGCGTCTAGACTAGAATACCCCCTTAATTATTTTATTAACCGAATCTCTTGACATAAAATCAAAAGCTATATCGAATATACAAAATATTTTTATGTTGTCTAGTTTTATTTATTATTTTTTTTTTGTAAAAAAAAAATTTAATAACATTTAACAAACAGAATGATAGTTTGCTGTTTATAATTTATTACAGCAATATTTTTATGTTTACTCTTCTGAATGTGATTTTATTTAATTATTTCTATCTCATTATTCACTACTATTGTGTGTTTTTTCTTTTTCAAACACACAACTGATAATTTAAATAAAAGTACATTACATGATAAAATCAGTGTACAAAAACATACAGTACGATTACATTCGTCGGATTATAACCCTCCGTGTTTAACAAAGAATTAATTTAATTAAACGTGCGTGTACGTAAAATCAAACACAATTAAAATTCAAAACGACGATAATTAATTCTGCGAATAATACTATTTTTAGCCCGTGTACTTACTACGTACACTGTGTTTATTTTCCTTCTTATTCGACTCTTCCATAACACAAACACACAACAAAAGTACAACGAAATAGTTTGAATGCATGTAAACGCACACATATAATTCCGTCTCGTTTTGTTAAATTTCCCTAGGAGAGTAACCGTTTATTGTGCATTCTGTTTTGGTCCACACTCGAGATTTAAATTAAACATTGACGCAGTCCTTCAGCACGTTTAAATATTGCAGAAGTTCGCGCTCGTAAAACACCAAATGAAACCGGGGCATCTTTGCTGCTGCGTGTTTCTCTACGCGGTTCAATTTCCTAAGGCGACGCTCGGTTGCTGCTACCGCAATGTTGTCCGCAACGGCGAACTCGATTTTCTTTCATTTGTGAATAAAATCATATCGCATGTGATACCGTACAAGCAGCTTAAATCTATCTCCTTATGCGTATATTTGTACGTACGTACATTCATCTATATAAAAATCATGTATATATATTATATATATATGTATATATATATATATATATATATATACATATTTACATACACACACACAAAATATAATAAATTTATCTATACCTGTATGTGTACAGTTTTCTTGCATAGGGGATGACTACCAAAACGATATTTTCGATTATCATTCTAAAAGTTTTGTGATTTTCATAACCAGGTCAAATCTATAAAAACGTTTTAGTATAATATTTTGACGTACTTTTATCTCTTTTTTCAATAATTGATAAGAGCATCTGTATTTATTCCATTTGAATCTCGAAGTTTTAATTATACGAACTATTTATTAATTAATTAGTTAGTTTAGGGTGTATTTCTTGTTAAAGTTTAAATATTTTATAATTGATTATTGATTTGATTACAAATTTTATAATTATAGTGAAATTGCCATTTCTTTAAAAAATATATGATCTTAAATTTAACACGAATGAATTATCACCCCAAACATTAGAATTTGTTATAAAGTGTTCAGTAATCACTTATTGTTCATTTTATTATTTATAACAATAATGGACTAATGCGCATTTCGATGACGATGCATCATCGTCAAAGCCTTTTTGTTATAAAAAAATATAAATACGTGTTAGTCCATTGTTGTTATAAACAATAAGTAATTATTTAATAATTTATAATACGAGGGTCATTTGATAAGTATGGTAAAAAATTACCATAAAATTTAAAAATTTAATAAATTTTTCATCAATTTTAAAATTTACCATACTTATCAAACGACCCTCGTATATTATGGTGATAATTTATTTATGTTAAAATAAATTTGCCACAGTTTTATAATAAACAGTAACAGATTAACGATTTAAAATAATAAAACTTATCTAGATTTAAAAATGATTTATGAATATTTCTATAAAAACCAACTTATACTCCAAAATATTTTTTTAAGTTATATGGGTTAATTTAATATTAAAAATATTATTTAAACGCATATGTCGATAACTTACTGATATTATTTATTTTTTTACATAAACATTGAACTAATTTTCGTATATACATTTTTATATTAACATTCTTGATGTTTTTTAAATAAATGTGTTCATTATAAAAGTGCGTTTCATTTAACTTTAATGAAAACAATTTAAGCAATGAGATTAATCAATTTTCCATCAATCACTTCCTTGTCAGATGCCTTCGTCACAGACTCCCCTTAAAATAATTAACACACCTTAATAATGAAATCATTACTTAATTAATTTCATAGTTCATAGTTGATTACTATATCTCTTTGTATTTCCTATGATTTCAATTTTTTAAATATATCTTTGTTTATATCTCATATAAGTAAGGTGAATTATAATTACAAATTTAAATTATAACGAGTGAATACATAAAAAGATCATTCTCTGTAATGTTTATATAAATAAATTAATTATTTTCGACTTGTCTCAATTAAATTCAATATTTTATTTAATTTTAGAATTAAAGATCATAAATTAAACACTTTATGTATTTAATTCAGTTAAACAGAATTGGTATAATTTTAGATTCTCTCGAATTCTCTATTAATTATTCGATTCCAAGTATTTACAACAATATTTTCCATAATTAGAAATGTATTTATTTATTCAATTATTCAATTTTACTGCCTGTTGCTAAAAGCATTTTTCTTTTACCAAGCACTTTGTAATTTCAATAATTTACTTCGAGTCTTTGAGTTACTCGTATTAATTTTATTACAATATTATTTGTACAAGTTATAATTGTATCAACTTTGTCAAATACTTCAAATGAAATTAATACAATTTAAGTAGAATTTTTTTATACGAAACTTATAAAAGGTGGTCCAAATGAGACTGAAAGGTTTAGGTGTATATTTACTACCCTTCAGTCTAATTTAGGCCACTCTATATTTAGTTTTTCACGAATTACTATATATATATATATATATATATAATGTGTGTGTATGTTTACAAGTATCAGATGTTTTTTCGAATTATTATAATACTTTATAAAATAATATAATACGCCTCAATATATACTTTAATCACACAGTATTTCTTTTGAGTGTTATTATATTATTCTCTCTTTTCATTTATATTGAATGTGTGTGTGTATGTATGTATATATCAAAGTTTATATCTAATCTGATTTCCAGTTATACTTTGTTTCGAAATTTAATCTAAATAATACATATAAGACAAGTAAAATTCTTATATAAAATATCTAAAATAAAACGCGTCGCGCATTTTAAGTACCACATAAAAGTCGTACCTTGTATACATATACGTATGTATATCCATGTATTCGTATAAAATTCCTGGCTTTGTAAAACTCTATACTGTTCTAGAGGCAGTAAAATGGGTCTTAAAAATAAATTTTGAAGAATTAATGCTTACATAAAAAATGAGACATGTTCTTTCATTTTTTATACCTACGGGTATTTTACGAGCCCGGTATGTACAGTCAATGAAAAATATTTTTTTCTGTCTGCCACCACCTGACTCGTTTTCTTCTATCAGGATAAAAAGAACAGAAAAAACAGCTCGCACGGGAAGTTCGCGGCTAATGAAAAAGTTCTCCGTTGCGGTTACACATCGTTTTCTTTATTTCCGTCGAGACATTTAAAGAGCGGTGATCCGCGCAATGGCTCAGACTTGAAAGTAACGAAAGAGGTTTCTTCTTCTTTTTTTCATCTCTCCGCTCCTCGTACAGATCTTATTTAGTCACATGTCTAGATAGCTATATTTCGTTTATTTATAATGACAGCTGTATTGCACATATTACATGGCAGGTGTCAGATTTTCTTTGTAAATGTTTTCTACAATTTTTTTTAAACATTTTTTCGCTTTTCTTTTCTTAAATTCTGGATGTGTCATCAAAATAAATATTATATATATATATATATATATATATATATATATATATATATATATATATGTATATATGTGTGTGTAAAAGATAAAGGGGAAAAGAGAAAAAGAGAGAAAATTATTATATACCATTAAACAGATTTGTAAACTGTATGTTTTGCTATTTTTTTTTTGAATTTAAATTATTTTCTAATATGTTTTTCTCTAACTTTAAATTGTTATTATAATAAAAAAAAATATTTTTAAAATAAATAATAATAATGTAATCTTTTTCGAGCCAGTATATAAATGAATATAATAAATATAAAGGGTTTTTCAATAAATAATGTTAGAACTTTGATAGCTGATGGTAGCATATTTGTATTTTTTTAAGCTCATTTTGACATTTCAACTCAGTATAGTTTAACAAATTATCATAGAACTTTTAATACTTCAACAACGCTTAGAAATTGTAAAAACTTTAATAAACTTATTGAAACAAAAGTTTAATGAGTCCATATTTCACGAAATGGACCCATCAATTGGCTACCAAGATCATGTGATCTAACTCTATGGGACTATTTTCTATGGGGTTATGTGAATCATTGGTTTATGCTGATAAATCACAAACAGTGAAAAAGTGACTAAAATTGGACTAAACGAATGGTGGTCATATGAGGGAAATTAAAAATTAATTAAATACTTTTTATTTTATTTCCATATAAACTTCTGAAGCACTTATTGGAAAATCCTTTATATTGAACTAGAAAGAGAGAGAGATTAATAATTTACTATTATTTTATGTATTAAATGATAATAAAAATAACATTTCCTTATTTAATTCGAATTAAATTTATTATATCTTAAAAAAAAATTTCTAATTAATTTTGTCGTTTAGAATTTACATATTTTTAATATGATTTTTCTTCTTTTTAAAAAATATAATAAAAATTATTATAAAATTTATTGTCTTGCAAAATTTGTATCCATTGATTTTTTAAATTATTTTCTTTCAATCAATTTATCAAGTTTTTTGATTGTCATCATAAATATAATCATTTAATAATGATAATTGATAATTAAAGGATTTGAATTTATTTCAAGTGTCATCTTATAATTTGAAATTTTCATTAATTAATTAAAATATCTGAATGAAATCAATTCACTTCTTACCATTCTACAAGTACTTACTTCTTCGTTCATCTAAACCGTAATTTTTGTCTCTAGTTCTCTGTATCATCACCGAATTTAATCAGTATGAAACAAAAACTTTTGAACGTGCTAAATCGTCCATCGGCAATAGCTCGAAGTGCTTATACTAAAAAAATCCCGTCTGCTCAAGCGACGATAATGAAAAGTTTCGAATAACAACAAGTGCAAGTAGTATAAAACTTGACATAGTGCTTCTTTTAAACACATAATGCGCCACTGTTAAATATAAATCTATCCGAAGGGACACGTGAAAGCGACGAGATAAAATATACCTTATTAATAATTCAATTCCCTAGATGTAGGGTAACCTTTTTTGGGATCAAGAATAAAAGAACACGAATGTTAAAAATGTGTTCGTAGCGATCTTATTCATCTTTCGAAAAATCCACCTGGATTTTTTTTATTATTATATATGCACACGCGGGTCTATTTTAGTTACGTGCCGAGATTCAATTCCGCGATACGTGGAACATGACAGCGCACGTACCGAAATCTGATTCGTCGTTACTATTCGAAGTTTGTCTAGTGGGAGACGTTTTGATTGTTTGTCATATGAATTTTGATACATGGCTCTATCGCACTATATGAATAAAAAAATATGTTATCTATTGCCACGAATGTTGTCTTTTATATTAATCATTAGTATATTTTTCGAGTTGTTAGTACAGTTTTCTTAGGTAATAAATTGAGAATAAAACTCTATTGAAATATCAAAAAAATACTTGCACTTATTAATATTATTTAAATAGATTATTTCAGATAATATTTACATAGAAATATTAAAAATTACATTAAATTATTTTTTAAATGAATAAATTTATTTTTGTTTCGTATTATTCATTTGTAACAAAAAAGTACTTATGGAAATATATTTATTCAGATACTTTTTTAATCTTCTAACATCAAAAATTGATTCTCGTTCTCATAGAATGAAAATAAAAAAATATATACATAAATACATTCTGTATATGTATATGCATACAAACAAAAATATACATATCTAAGAATCCTAAAAATAACCCATTTAAAATACTGTCACAGTTGTGTGGTAGAACTGACAGATATATATATATATATATATATATATATATATATATATATATATATATATACTATATACACATATAAAGCTTATAGACATATAAAGCTTTAAAGTAACGGTCTAGTAAGCGGCCATTCATATGTAAAATATACATGTAGAACAGTCCAGTGATTTTAATATGTATGTTTGAGTTCTTTTTCGATTGTTATGTGTGTATGAAAATAAAAGAAATGTATTGTCATTTTTACTTTCAATGAAAAATTAAATCAAAATGTTTTATATATTCGAGCTATATATATATATATATATATATATATATATATATATATATATATATATATATATATATATAAAGAAAATTAGTTGATAAATAAATGAGATGTGTCATTGTATTTTGTCATATATACTGGGATTAATCATATGAACAATACTTATATAAAATGTTTGAAATCAAATCCACAATTTTAGATGTTTTTTAAAAAATACACTCTGAGACTAGAAAGTGAAATGCATAATTATAAAAGCAAAATTTGAGAATAAAAAATACAGTTATTAAAATTATTGTTTTAAAAGACAAGAACAGATAAATATTTAATTAATCAATGAATATAATCGATTTTGATTAAATAGTATATTGGATCGTCCCATAAAAAATGCTAATTTTTAAAGAAAGTTTTGTAATTAAATCAAATAACTGACATTTTCATTTTAATCCAAAATATATTTTCCATTATTCACAACTTCTCATAAATCTTAATTTTTCACTATTCTGATGATAAAACTCTTTTAGTTGTGCGTTATAAAATAAATCGAGCTTCGTTAAAATATATCCGTCTTTGTACTAAATTGTTTCTTACTAATGTGATTTTCGAGACTTGAAAATAAATAATAATCTGATGATACCAGGTTAGACGGATGTATCGAAATTTCCCATTCAAACTGTCTCAGTTTTGATTAACCTTTACTTGTGGTTAACTCATTATTTTCGATGTTCAATATTGTTATAAACCAGGCCTGTGCAACCTTTTCAACGAAAGGGTCAATTACAAGTTATGTGAAATCATAGCGGGGTCGCATTACTTTCTATCAAGGGCAGAGGATATTGTATTCCCTAGGTATGGAGGACTAAGAAATGGTTGATTTTATGTGTAGCTTGTTGAGAGAGACGTTACATTATTTTAATAAAAATAAATTTGAAACAAACGTATATCTAAATAAATTATCTCAATTTACTTCGTTTTAACTTTTTTTAAATATTCAATTCTGTTCCGTGGGTCGTACAAAAATGTCAGAGGGACCGCAATTGCACGGGCCTTTTATAAATAATCCAAATTCGTCGCCATAAGAATTTAATTCAAAAATGGATTTTTTCAATCTATGTACGATGTTCTTTGCTTCGAATTAAGCTCCGATAATTCGTAAAGAATTCACTGACTCAGCTTAGAAACTTTATCGATCGTTTTCAGATGTCAATAGACCATTGAATCGGTTAATTCGAGCTGCTCGGCTAATTATTCTACCGTAAAACGTTTTTCATTCCAACCAACACGAAAGTACAGCATTATGTATAGAATGATTTATATTAAAAAGCCATTTTATATTATAGTTCAATTTATTCTAATTCCTTACTTAATTCCATACTTAATAAAAAAAATAGAATTCTGCAATTATTTATTTTTAGATATTCGATAATGAAATCACTTTTTTACAATTTTATTTTTTAAAAAATCACAGCGGATAAAAAATGAAATATATTACTGTACAATCTGTATGAAAGAGTACATTTAATTAAAAATATAAACAATCAATTTTATTGGTAAACAATTTTTATTCAACTCATTTCCATTCTTTAAATATCTCCTGTTATAATGAAAACTTAGTGTTAATAAATATATAAAGCATTGATCGAAAGTTCTTTGTGATAGAATTTAATGAATTTATTTCTAAGAAAAATAAAAAAACGATATACAATGTATAAATTTTGAATTTAAAATTATATCAGTTAAAAAAAACGATTATTTTTTTAATATTTGAATGCTTATTTCGACATCTCAAATATCGAAAAAAAAATCATTGCTTTAATCATTATTATACATTTTTTCGATTTTAATTTTAATATCTTTAATGAAAATTAAATATATTTTTTATTATTAACTATTATTTCTATTATCTCCAAATAATTAGCACTACTCTCCAATCTGGAATATCAGTTCAGAATAGAAATTATATTTAATGTTGAACTAAATGATAATCGATATAAATGTATGTATTCATGTATATATATATCTATCTATATATATATATATATATATATATATATATATATATATATATATATAGTGTGTTTGTTTGTGTATGTATGTACGTGTACTTATGAATGTATATGAACACACATGTTTGCAATTAAATTGTCTTTTGAAATGTTAACGAAAAGATATGACATGCGCAACTTCCGAACAGAATCCATGTGGTAAAGAACTACGTCATCTGTGTTTGTAGAAAGTAGACGAAATTGGATTATAGATATTATACATACACACACACATACATACATATATATATATGTATGTGTGTGTGTGTACTATATACATTGTATTACCGTAGTTCCAACATTTCTGTATTTTATACAAGTAAAGGATTCAGTTGTAAGAAAGATGGATAATTTATTCAACCGATGTAAGAAATTAATATTTATGGCATAATAACAAATCAAGTTCTTATTCGACTCGAGTTGAATCCAATTTAACTTGTCGTCAAACAAGAGAAGAGAAAAAAATATAAGATTTATTATTTAATAAAGATAAATGGATATATATATATATATATATATATAATTATTATTAAAAAAAAATAGTTTAACGTATATACTTTACATGAGTAAATCTTTAACTTTATACTGGTTACATTAAATTAATTTAAATTTGAAATTTGTTTTCATTTCTGATTAAAACTTCAAAAGTACACAATATATTTTTTCTTATTTATTTAGCTACAAATAATATTACAATGATTCAAAATACTGATTATAATATTATTTTAATTGTCAATAAAAAAATAATACTTAGTAACATATAACCTACAAAATATTTCATTAGAGTATAGAAATTTATGTAGGGTCTTCCAAATGTGACTTTTAGATTTGTATTTTATTAAAATAAAAGAAACTATACACATGTTTCTTTTTAATAAAATACAAATTTGGAATCACATTTGGATGACCCTATATAATATTAATTTATCACTTTTTTGGATTTTTATGGTAAATAAATTACTTTTTTTATTAAAATATTGTTTACATGAAAAATGAGATAACATATTTATTTAAATATTTACTATAACTTAATGTTTTGATTAGGTTAGTGATTACAGAAACATATTTGTTATTTTTAGATATATAATATATATTAAATGTGTATACATTATAATTAAATGTATATAATGTATGTTCAATATTTGCAAACACACACACACACATATGAAGGTCGTTTGATAAGTATGGTGAATTAATTAATTAAATTAATTAATAAATTATAAATTATTAAATTTAAATTTTTCAATTTAAAAATTCTTACTTTTTACCATAATTATCAAACGACCCTCATATATGTATATATATATATATATATATATACACACTCACACACACACACATATATGTGTATGTATGTATATAATCCATTTGTAATAAAATAATTTTCTTTTTTTTCAGGTAAGTGAATATCAAACTTCTCTGACATCGGTAAGCTTAATTCATTTCCTATGTAATTTCCTTTCTATAGTTGATATTAGAAAAAGATGGGAAAAAATTATTCCCGTCAGCTATCTTTCAGGTAGTATTTTATTATCTCGTAGCCTATTTATACGTCAATTTCACGCAAATTCTAGTTATCCAGATTACATCTTGAAAATGTTTTCCGAGCCGTGATTTTTACGGGTCACTTGGTGATTATGTTCGTCAAATTTATCATCTACTTTCATCTTACGCACACATACCTACATACACTCACCGTCTGCCAGATATATAAACCCACTTTTACCATTTTATTGACTATGTTCCGTTTTCCATCGAATTTATTTTATAGAGAAAAAAAAAATCTGATACTGCTTCGCCGCGCATTGCCATCTCGCTACTATACCAATTCATTCGATGAACGAACGAACGAGTAAAGTTCTAAAGCTTTTCCTCTCCGGGCGTTGTTTTCATAAAGCTCTCGGTGTCATCATCCTCGGAATGCTTGCGAACGAAAGGGGCGTGGTACCTGTGGTGTTTGTATGTGTTCCCATCGGATTGTTTGGATTATAATTTCTCGTCGTGCTTTTAACAGATTCCCTATAGAAATTTAATACTGAAACAACGCTTGTTGTTTTATGTATTTTTAAATATTTCGGTTTTTTTTTATTTGTGCCATTTGTTCTTTCATGTCGTTAGGTTGAGGTTCTGGCCTTCTTTTTAGAATTTATTTCGTCTTAAAAGATTATACGAGTACGATTTACGATTCTGTTTAACTATTTCTTTTATTTGTTTTCTTTTTACATGTTTGTATACATGTTTAAAAGTACAAATACACACACGCATATATATATATATGCATGTATATATAAATAACTCGTAATTTTGTTAATATTAGCTCGTTAAATAGTTTAGAAAATATAAAACCCATCGTTAAGTTAATTTGAGATAAAAATATTTTTTAAAAAATATCATTTATGTAATATAGAAATATTTATAGTATATATTGAATAGAAATTTATTAATTCATGTATATCAATTTCTATTAATATAAAAAAACTATATTTGTTATAAAATTTTATATCTATCGTCTGATTTTTACAGAATATTTATTATTAATTTTTTATATTTCGAATTTAAAAAATATAAATATTTTCTTGTTTGAAAATATCAATATTGTATTCAGTTTATTATTAAAAAATCATATATATGTTAATATAAACAGCTATGTACAAAAAAAAGCGGAAAATAGCTGCATCGTTTTTATGTTCGAAGAACAATAATCAAATTATCGTAGAACATTATATATATATATATATATATATATATATATATATATATATATATATATATATATATATATATTTGTAATTATTTTGTATAGTAATACAGTAATAGTAAAAGCAATTTTAAACAATAATTGAATTTCTGATTTATCAATATTAATTTTATTATAAAAATATTATAGTTGTATTTGCAAATAAATATTTATATGGATATTAAAATATTTTTTTTATTTCAAAAAGACGATAAACATTATTCGATTATTCGAGTTATAAAAATAAATTTTAGAATTTTTTTAATCGTTTATGTATTTTAATCAATATTTGAATTTGTAATGAAACGAAAAAATATCCTAAACTTACAATCAGTATTTTAATTTATTAATTTATTCAAAATTACTCATCAGACATCTTGTCTGTCTCGATCCCTTAAAAATATTTATAGAATTTAAAAAGATAATATTTTTAAAATTATAAAATTATCCTAGATAAAAGACTTTCAAATGATCAGATAAAGAATCTAATTAAAAATATAATTTATGAAATATTGTGTTCATATATATATTAAACAGACAATTTAAATTTTTATCTTAGAACTATTCCAACATTGGTCAAGTAAAATAATGTTGTACAAGAATATTTTAATGTAGTAGAATACACATGTTGTAATTAAATTTCTTACATACTATTGTAGTTTATTGGATACTTTCATAGAAGTATGCAAATTTCAAAACAGCATACAACTAGCGCATGTAACTCTTATGAAATAATTAATAAACTGTAATTACTATTTTGTTAACATTTTGATAAATTAATACTAATTTCTGATTTATATAGTTTTTTTAATTATATATTTATTTTTTCTAAAAAGTAAAATCAAAATTATTCAAAAAATTCAACTATTTAATTATTTCATAATCAAATAATAGTTTTCAATATTTGTATTATCTCTCTCTTTAATTTGTAAACGTCTAGTCTATTTAACGTAAAATATTTATTTTTCTTCTAATAACTCTTGTTCTTTGTAAATAACTTCTTTACATCTCATTACCATTTAAATATATTACGTGAAAAACTAACGAACATAGGTTATTTATCTTCACTTGACATTAGATAAATGAGTATATGCTAATAATAACTTTAGATATTTGAGTAGACCCTCTCAGTCATTTTTCTTAAGTAAGAACTGTGTACAAATAAAAAATATATTTTGTATTTCGATCTGAAATCATTTAAGTCAAACTGACGATGACAATAAATTGTTCATAAAATGTTTTTTGTTTAAGAAATTAAATTCTGAATATTAATTTCGTATATTATGTAATTCATAAAGATATATACTTCAAAATAATAAATTAAACGTTAATATTAAGGATACACTTATCGGTTATATATAAAATTTAAACCAATTTGTATTTATAATAAATTGAATTTTGTAGTTTTTTTTAAACAAAACTTATTAGTATTCTAAGCAATATTTTTATGGTTTGTAATTTTAAATACATATATATATATATATATATATATATATATATATATTTATATGTATGTATGTATGTACGTATGTATGTGTGTATGTAGGTATATTAAGTGTAATAAAAACAGAAATACTCATAAAGAAAAAAACCCTCGTCCGTCTTAACTAGATAATCGTTTAAACATAACAAT
This sequence comes from Neoneuromus ignobilis, assembly GCA_029203775.1. Taxonomy (NCBI): domain Eukaryota; kingdom Metazoa; phylum Arthropoda; class Insecta; order Megaloptera; family Corydalidae; genus Neoneuromus; species Neoneuromus ignobilis. The sequence goes on from CP092087.1 coordinate 10,610,361, forward strand.
CTACTCGTACCGAGCGTCTCATTAACGGCCCGGCGAAATACTGTTGAAATGAAAGTACCTGCGCAGGTGTCGTTTGGCGAGAATAACGGCCATGAGTACAAGATTTGCTGCCATGCCGAGTCCGCCGAGCGTCAGCACTAGAGCCGCTTCACGCGTGCCTCCGGGATGACAGTGGAACACCCGTCCGCCCGATAATAACGTGCCGTTTCCCACCGCGCTGCTGCCGAAGCGAAGGTTGGCGCCAATCATGGCAACTGCCGAACCTGCAAGCATAACAAAAGAGTTCGCATCAGCATGTTTTTTTCCCTCGTCCGTCTCGTCGAACTGAAAACTATATAAACGGACCCGGCCGCGCGAACAATAAAATACGATGCGGTCAATTGTTTGTGTCGCTTCGAGTCGATTTACACTACATTCTCTATTATATATATATATATATATATATATATATATATATATATATATATATATATATATATAATTGCATAGATTTGGTCCAAATTATTCCTTATTCCATAAATCTAACTTTACATGAACATTTTTTTATTTTCTTATATAAAATAACAGTAAATATTTTCCCTGTTTGTTATGTATGTATGGATATGTAATATGTATATACTTTATATATATATATATATATATATATATATATATATATATATATATATATATATATATATATATATATATATATATATATATATATATATATATAATTTCATAGATTTGGTCCAAATTTTTTCTTATTTCATAAATCTAACCTTACATGAACATTTTTTTCATTTTATTTTACAAAATAACAGAAAATATTTGTTCACTTTTTATTATATATATATATATATATATATATATATATATATATATATATATATATATTTGGTGATATACGGTAAACAGGACCGTTTAGCCTTTGTGATGGTAACCTACATAAAGGAATAAACATCAAGTAAAAAATCTTCACCAGTTTACTTCATCAGAGTAGTAAATATAACCAAATATCAACAACTAATAACATTCATTTATATATTTATATATATATATATATATATATTTATATATATATATATATATAGTCATCGAAATTAACACCTGGATTTGTGTTGTATTAAAAAGAAGCAAAATAAATTGTGCACAAGTTGTTTCTCAATAAAATACAAATCTAGGCGACACATTTGGATGATCCTTTACATACCTCTCTTACGTTTAATCACATTGACAAAAATGCAATAAAATTGTTTGTGTGTCGCTGTATCGATGAAAAAATGTAGGATCAAAGTGTTATTAAAACTATAAGACATAGAGATGGGAATGTAATTGTTTCGGTGGCGGACATATTGGTACACTAATTAAAATTGACTCAAAAATGAGCAAAGATGTGTATTTGCAGATTTTAAAAGATCGTGGTGTTTCTACAACAAGTCAATTAATTAGTGCCGGATGTATGTATCAATAAGACATTGATCTAAAACATACTGCGAAGATTGTAAAAACATATTTTCAAGAACAAAGCCAGACAGGAGTTCTTACATTAATGAAATGGCCATCACAAAGTCCAGACTGCAATCCTATTGAATTGATGTGGGACTGTTTAAGACTTGAGGTACACAAATCGTTGCCAAGGAATAAAGAAACTCATTGGACAGCTATACAAAATAGTTGGAGTCGAATCGACATCGATTATCTAGACAATTTAATTAAGAGAATGCCTCGAATTTGTGCTGCAATTAAATTTTTACATTAAACTTATTAAACTTATGAGCAGTAATGTGTGTGTTTATATATATATATATATATATATATATATATATATTGTTGTCATAATTATATCAGTTTATATTATAGCTCACTGTTAGACAAAAGTTCCATTAAATATTATCATTCATTAATTTTTTTATCATATTTATCATTTGGTAATTCACCAATTATATATTATTACATAAAGTTAGAAATAGATATGGGTAGATGGGATAGAGAAATAAGGAAATTTTCGGAATAAATTGAAAGAAGAAGAAATTGAATCTGTTGCAATAAAAAAATTGTGAAGAGCCTTCATTTAACAGTGGATTATTATTATTATTATATATATATTATTATATATATATATATATATATATATATATATATATATATATATATATATATATATATATATATATATATATATATATATATATATATATATATACAAGTAACTACTCTGTTACGATTGATAATTTAATAAAAAAAATTGTGAACATATTACATTTTGAAAAAAGTAGAAAAAGATTTTATTCCTTTTTTAAACTTGTTACCGCTAAAGAATAATCTATGGGCTTAAAAAGATCTTTTGAAGTATATATTTTCAATACTTCAAAAGTTTTATCTGATTAAGAATTTATACAAATGTTCAGTGATATATTCTAGATAATCTTATACAACTTTTTCTAAACTAATTTTTTTTTATATATGAGTGTTTTAAGTTACGAATAAAATATAATCTCTTTTCATTTTTGATATCATTTAAAACAATTACTAAAATTAAAGGCAATCTTAATTCAAATAACTTAAAAATAATGTAAGTGAAACATACTTTATTCATAAAATATAAATAAATTCTCAATTTATATTCTGATCTTGTGTTCATAAATGTTTTTGTAGCAGTTTTGAATAGAAGATATGTTTATTTTCCATTATTTTATCTATTTCTTACGTATTCTTTATTCTCGACTCTCTCCCTCTGCATATATATATATATATATATATATATATATATATATATATATATATATATATATATATATATATATATACATCATTAGCACAATACTTGGAGTTATAAATATTTTTATAACTATACAGTTGATCTTATACTTATCGTAAAAACTTGAAATATTAAATAATTTTCTATATTACATGTAAGTTTTTAAAAATTGTTTACTTTTACTATTTGATATTCTTAAACTTATTACATTATTTTTCTTTTCTGTTATATTATAAATAAATGAGTGTAGTAAAAAAATAAAACAAACAGCATAAATAATGAGTCTGAGTGTGTATGTATATATATATATATATATATATATATATATATATATATATATATATATATATATATATATATATATATAGTTGTTTTGAAATCTAGAAAAATAAAAAAAATCATAATGTTTAAAAATGATATTAGTTGTAATTCAGGATGGCACATATTTTTTCTGAAAAATAAATTAAAATGTTTAACATTTTTAACGCTGCACTAGAGATAGGGATTATCTTAATACTATGTACAATTTAGTTTATTAGTTAATGTAGCTCTATTCTCTTCGACCACTAAACCTCAACCTAGTAATCTTTTCTCTGGGGTCACTTAAAAAATGTAATTTACTTTAACGAAACTTAGTCGTTAGACAGTATTGCAATGAACACTACAAACTTAACCATGAATCATTAAAAAAAATTCAAACATTTTAAGGAATATTCATTTGTAATTATTTTTAAAATTGAAATTAGATTTTTTTTACAAATACATTTTATTAATGTTTCTTAGTATTAGTTTTAATATTTCTTTGTTATCATTTTACGAAAATTTACACACACATACATACATACATACATATATATATATATATATATATATATGTATGTGTGTGTGTATGTGTATGTATGTATATAATTTTTTCTGCTGTATACATTTTTATAATTAGTTTTGTAATTAAATCTTCTATTCAATCACGATTGTAATTATATTTAAGTTCAATCAATTCATTCACTTATAGCATCTTCAGGCAATCTATTAATTAGTTTCTTTTTTATTGAAATATGTAATAATTAATGAAATTGGAACAAATTAAACCTTGTTTAATATTATAATCCCTGCTTTGGAATTCTCTCTACAAAATAATTGGAATTTTATTCTTATTGAAATTAGATGTAATAATAATCATATATATATATATATATTATAAAATTTGATTTACTTTGTGAATTATTTCGTTCAAATGAACTTAAACTCTAATCAAAACACAAACGTATAACTATGTTGTATAATTATTTCTACAGATAATTTTCTGTACGAATGAATAGTAGATTTCATTAACTAATATATCAGTGAAGGTTTGCAACATTCGTTTACAGAAGTCTGTTGATTAATTCCGCAATACACGATAACTTAATAGCTGTGTAGTGCTTATGCTTCAATGGATATTTGACCAAGAGTTAGCGAATTCAATTGATTAAATTGAATTCTGTGATTCCACGCATCGCTCGATAGGAATTTATACCCGTCCCGATAAATATTACCGAAAGCTGGTCAAATAACACCAGACGACAATTAACTCGTTGTGATTTAAAATAGAGTTTGCATAAAAAGAAATTATTTATATAATCATACTTATTAGTGTATATATATATATATATATATATATATATATATATATATATATATATATGTGTGTGTGTGTGTATGTGATACATATATACATTATATATATATATATATATATATATATATATATATATATATATATATATTTGTATGTATGTTTATATGCATGCATACAAGTTTTACATTTTTTTAAAAAAAAACAACCCAATCAAAAAACTCATGCATACAAATGCATTCATGTATAAAATTTCACTCCTGCTGATTGTAATTACAACATATCATCGTAGTCATTCCACTCTTCATGTCATTAATAGATATAATTGGTTTTGTATTGGAATTTTTTACATGTACAATTTTAATTATACATGTATTTTTTCATAAAATTATATTAAAGACTATCTAAATATTTTTGTATTGTTTAATTAATAAAAAATATCGAATCGTAAACTATTTTAAAAACAATTCAAATTCATAATAAATTCTTTATTTAAAAATATAAATGTTCAGTTTATTTATTTTTAAAAAAATATTAACTATAATTTAAAAATGTTTTATGGAATCATAATTTATTAAAATTTTAATTATTTTTTAATACCTTTCTATATTGTTTTAAATATACTCAACTGTTCGCTATTTATAAAATGAAAATCTTACGTATAATCTTTACTGAAGATAAACACGCGAAAACATAGAATGTAAGGTCAGTTCACAGTTCAAAGAGGTTCACCTTAATTCTGAATACTTCAAAAATTATTACGGAAGCTTAGCTCGATATGGTGAAATATTATAGAGGTAAAAGCACAAGATAATAAAACGAAATATTAGCAAAGCTTCTTAAATGATTTACTCATTTAATATAACTAGAATTTATTGTATTTTCTGGTATTAACTGTGTTAATTTTTTCAGATTTATTAATAACAGTTTACAAATACTATGTAATCGATACTAAATATGTAATTTTGCTTTATCTTAATATAAATCTAAAATCTGCAATTTAAGATATACCAACTTTTTTTTGATGTATAATAATGATTATTTTTTTGTGAACTTTTTAAAATATTTTTCAACATTCGATTACAATAAAAATACAATATTATTGTCATGTAATTTCATCATTATTTTTTAATATAGTATTGACATTAATGATATTTGTATTCAGTAAAAAAAATATTAATATCACTCAATATTTTATGTTGCTACAATTAATATATATATATATATATATATATATATATAGAGAGAGAGAGAGAGAGAGAGAGAGTGAGAGAGAGAGTATGAAATACAGACTAAAAGATTGTAAAGAATTATAAACAAATAAATTTACGTTTAAATCCGTTGTAGGAGAAAGCTATCTCCCCAAACTTTTCATTATCAACGTTCTAATGTCTCTGTTCTAATCTACACCAATTATTTTTCTCATACTCATAAAATTTGTCCATAAATTTCTTCATAAGACTTATATGTTTTCAATTAATAATTTCTGTCCTCCATCAATGATTTTGTCTTATTTTCATTCTTGTTTAATTTTTTTTAATATTTTTATTTTAAACCTTTTCATTTTTTAATGATGTTATAATTTTCATAACTTTTCTTTCCATCTTGTCCAATCATTTCTTTTTATATCTTTAACATACGTCTTTTAGTTCTTCTTTGCTTTTAGGAATAGCTTAATTATATATATATATATATATATATATATATATATATATATATATATATATATATATATTAGGTTGGCAAGTATCTCCCTTCCGCTTTTTTTTTTTTTGTACATAGCTGCGAAATTCAAAAGACCAGAAGGCGGAAGGGAGATATTTGCCAACCTAATATATATAATCATTATTTCTACAGTTGAATAAAAATAGAACCTTTAGAAATAAAATCTAGTACTATAAAATTTAAAAGCACGAGCCGTATACAAAAACTCATTGTTTTCAATCTTGCAGCCAAAATCAATAACTAATTATAGTTCTTTATCATACATTGAAAAGTCATATTGAGGAGTTATAAACTTTAACGAACAATAACTTTGGTACTAAAAATGTAAGTTTCATACAAGCTTCTAACATTAAACTTTAAAAAACACGCAAAAACCTATAGACACATGTAATATATATATATATATATATATATATATATATATATATATATATATATATATATATATATATATATATCACAAACATATTTGGCTCGTGGTAAAATTAAAAAGCATAAAAATAGACATAAAAGATATAATAAAACACATTTCATTTTAAATTTTTATTTCATATCGAAATTTAATTTCAATAACACCTTTATTCTTTATAGGCACACACACACACATATATATATTTTTTGTATTTTTTTGTGTAATTATAAATGTTTTTTTTTTACAAAATTCAATATTTGACTGTAGTTCGTGTAAAAAGATACCTGTTATATTAATGTTACCATATGATATTAAAATGGGGTTAGCTTATTTTTTTTAAAAAAATATCAATCTATTATTTTTATTTTTCTGAAGATTTCAGTAATATATATTTCTAGATCTAGATATTTATATTGATTACACTTTTTTACTATATTATTTTCTGTCAATGTTGTATCTTTTTTATCTATAAATGTTTTGTTGTATGTATTTTATTTTATTAAAGTATATATTTAGTTCTCAGAATAGCTTCTATTATTATTCGTTTTGTAACTGTAACGAATTCACTATCGCACAAATCAATTATCACACCTGCTACCACAAGATATTAAAAAATTTCAATAATTACTTATTGTTTACTTTGTTTGTAGCTATAAGCAAATATATAATTCGATACCGATGTCATCATCTGCATGGTAATTTATTATAAAATCTAAGATTTAAAATCTAGATTTATTAATTATTAAAATCTAGATTGTTATTATTGTTATAAATAATCAAAGTGAGGAATAAATAATTATTAAACGATTTTTAATATCTTGTGGTGTTGGGGGTGATAATTCATTTCTGTGAAAGCTTTTGTTCGTCTAAAAATTATTGGTATTTAGAAAATAGTGGTCATTCCATTAAAAGATTTTTATTGCATGTATAGCTACATTTATATCGATTTCAGTTTCTTTGATAAAAATTATTCACTTCTTCTTTCTCCTCCTTTATTCTTAATTCGAATAAATCTCTTAAGATCAGTTAAAGATACAACAATCTTTTTAAATTTGCAAAAAGTTAACGACTATTATCGTGTACAAGTAAAGGAAAAAATGAACAGTTTTGTACTTTTTCCTTAATATTCTAGTTGTAATAAGCTTTATTTATCCAAACGATCATTTGTGAAAAAATAGGATAAAACGAGAATTAAAAGAAAAACCTCTTGAAATAATTCTTTTACTTCCAGGTAAACACGCGCATTTAAATTTTAAACAATGTTAATTAGCTCTCTATTACATTCTTGGAATTTTGATTTAAAAAGCTCATCTAGAACAACAAATTAACTTTCAGCGGTATTAATATTTAATAAATGTATGTTCTTATTATTTTCATGATATATCTTAAAACTGAGAAGAAATTGCGGTTATTTTATAACATTTTATTCTTATTATTTTCTTTGTTTGGAAAATAATTTTATATTTTTCATCTGTCTTTCATTATTTTATCATTTTATAAATTATCATATTTAAAAAATGTATAAATTCTAAATATCATTTTAATTATTACATATGAATTTCAAAATAGCTTAAAAATTAAATTTGAAGCCTTATATTCAATAAAGTACAATTTATAACTATTTTTTAAAAATACATTGAATTTCAAATCCCAACCTAAAATAGCAATTTAGCGAATTTCCTGTAATTTATTTATTGACCTATAAACCAAATATGATCACTAAAAGTGCACTTCATTTTCCACAACTGCACACTAAATCGTTTTCACGTGCATCCGTTTTTTCGTTTAATATCCGTTAACTATTGTAAATATATTGTAACAATGAAACAGAGATACCACATTAAGTTTTCAATTATACTTGGATTACGTTTATTGTACACAAGGCTACAATAAATCCAACTATATACAATCATTTATTATCGTTCCGATTGCCACGAAAGATAAATAACATTATCAGCGTGTTACAATTCATTCTTTTGTATTGATAAATCGAAACTTTTTATTTATGACGGTAAATACTTAGAGCTGAAATAAGGAAGTGAATCATTTCTCGGCAAATAGAGACCTCTTTAGCAAATTGCGGTTTTTTTTGTCCTTAATTTTTCTTACATTCGTCCGATTCGAGAGAAGGTAATATGTTTGTGTTTGTAATTGTTCATTAATTGCCATTTTGTGGATAATTTTTAAAAAATGTGTATTGATTACTTTTTTATTGCCAATTATTTTTATTAGGAGTTTATATATTTTCTTATAATATCATTTTTTTAAAGAAATCCAAGCATAACTATTTTAAATATTTTTTTATTCTCTTATCAACCAATTTCTTAATATTATGTAATTATATATTACATTGCAATAAAATATAATTATTTTATTTTCTTAAACCTGAAAATAGATTTTCAATAATAATTTATTACATTTTTTTATTTATTTTCTTTTATCCGAAAAATATTACAAAGATGATTTTTTAATACAAATATTTAGAGTAAAATTAACAAACATCAAATATACTGCATATATATATATATATATATATATATATATATATATATATATATATATATATATATATATATATATATATATAGGTGTTTTTTAAGCGTGATAGAACTTTAAATTGAATCACTATTGAAATCTATTCAACCTAAAAAACATCTTCGTCATAACTTTATATTCATAAAGGTATGATAAAGGTATATACTAATCAAAACACTAAATTGTTTTTCGAATTTTCACACTGATCTTCTTTGAAAACTCTCTAATTTTTCTCTTTTCTTTCATAATGATTTGAGAATTGATTCTTTCAAGATTAAAATTACTTTTAAAGGATAAATAAATCAAGCAGTACTAACATATATAAATAAGTTTAATGTTAACAATTATTTATTTGCTTGTTTACCAAAAACAGGAAAATAAAAATGAGTTCTGACCAAATTCATTGACATAATAAAAATTTAGCCATTTAGCAATAATATTCATCTCGAATCATACTCGTCATCATCTTTATACTGAATATTCTTTATATTCGAATTATTTCATTCAGTTTCTTCTTTTTATCCATTTGATGCAAAAAATTAGCCAAAGAATTCTTTATCGTCGAATTTATTAAACCTTAAACAAATTTTTGTGATATTTTTTTATAAGAGGTGCTAAAATAATATAAATATTATACAAACAAAAATTTTCTATCAAAGTTTTTTTTTGTAGATTTCATTAAAAGTTAATATTCATTTTTTGTCTGATTTTAATTTTCGTATACGAAAAATTTATCTAATTTTCATCATTCTATTTTTCATACTAATTTACTCGACACCGTGAAACTTGTATACTTTTGTTACTTCTTCCTTATTCTGCGTAATCCATACAAACTTTGTATAATTGATATATGTACCTACATAGCAACTATAAGCACTCGTGTTATTCTCTAATCACATCATATATATACTATATATAATTGATATCATCATACATCTACATAGCAACTCCACAAAGCACTACCATTCGTGTTATTCTCTAATCACATCTTGTTCATGCTCAACCCTCGACTTCTCTCTCTCGGTGATTACCACTGTACTACCCAGTCGGTAATATATATATATATATATATATATATATATATATATATATATATATATATATATATATATATATATCAAGTTAATCAATTTAAAAATAGATTAAAAAGTTATAATTCTTTTCATCATTTATCAAACCAAACACGTCCTATAATCATTAAAAGTTTAAATTTAAAAAAAAACAATAAATTTAAAAATGACTATTGAGCTTATAATTTACTTACATGTGATTCAAGTTTCTTTAACAATATAAGTAATAAACAACAAGTTTACATCTTAAGTTTTTTATGAACATTTATTTAAAACGATATATCGCGCTTTATATACGAAACATAAAAAAAGAGAACGGAAAGAAAAATAATTTATGTTTTCAGAAACTTTACAAAACTTTTATTCTTTAATTTTGTGTTTAAAACATCAATAACTTGTTTTCATAATCATAATATTTTTTTCTTACTTGTATACCTATTAGTCAACCAGTCGTACTGAATTTTCTTTTACAAGTTATTTCAATTTTTGACGAAAACATCTACTGTAGGTAGATTTTATTTAACTATATTTCAAAAGTTTTCGTTATAAAAATAATAATATAAAAAAACGTGTTTACATGAATTGTTTTCATGTATAATTCGCTAAAAATTATTATAGGATTGTTGAAAATTTTATCTCAAAATTATCATATATATCACTGCTAATTGAATTATATTCATTACTAATTAAATTTATTTTGTTTGATAAAACTTTTCAGCATTTATTAAATAATCAGATTTGATTAAAAAAATATACAGATAAAAACATCAATTCGTTTTAATTCTAAATAATTTATTCGTAAATATTTTCCGGTTTAATAACAAATGGTTAACAGAACCGCAGGAAATACGTTATCCGAAAAACTCTATATGACTGAATTGATAAATTTGGTTACGATGCAGTTTGTTGTACAAAATGTCAATATTTTTAATTATCATGGAAATAAATCATACTGACAGTTTAAAAGATAACAGAATTTATATTTATCAAATACAATAATTGTTATATATAAATAAAATAATTTATTAAAGAATTAATTTCTAAAAATATTTTTCTCTCTAATAATTTAAAGACGAAACTCTTTGAAATAACATTATAGAATTTTATATTTCATGTTTAATTTAAAACATACTTTATATTCGCATTTCCTAGTATTTTTGTTTCTTAAAAACCAAGCAGCGATCCAAAATATACGAAAAACGAATGGTATATATTTTATAGAAAATATTACAAAATGCTATGATTCTCGTGTTATATTTCTTGCAGAACGACCGGGGATACAATAGAAAGCATATTTTAAATATAAAGTTTCTAACTTGTTATAGTTTGCATAATTTTATTATTCCCAAGGAAATTGTAGTTGAAAATTCAATATGAATCGAACTCTTCCTTTTTTCCTTAATAATTTATATTTTAATAGTTTTCATTTCGTATTCTTGTTAAATCATATGAAAAATACACATTTTTATTAATATATAAATCAGTTTATATTTTATATAGAGGTTTATATCATATTTTTATAATAAAAATTAGGAAAGATTATCTTTAATATATTCACTCTGTGCACATATATATATGAGAAAATATTAATAGGATGATGGTGGAGGCGCCGGGAATTATAATACGAGAATCCGTGAAAAGCTCCGAGTTCCACATGAACGGAGTAATCATATATTCTAATATAATCTAAATGGAAATACTCGTCTGTTTCACCTGCATTGTATCAGGCAAATTCCATTTGAAAGGATTCTTAAAAGATTACAAAAAAACATATATCAGTGTTTGATTGATGTCTAGACTAATGATCTTTTTAACATTTTTATTGTTTTAGAAAATGATCGTGGATTTTTTTTGTAATAAGAGTTGTAATTAATTTAGTTTCTTTTTGTTGTAATATTGGTTAAATTTAGTAATTCGTTATTTTTTTTAGAATAAAATCCTTTCTGTTGTAAATATGTCGTTTTTAATTTTAGTGTTTTAATAAATCATTTTTAAAAAGTTTGTATATAATATCTAATCAATATTTCATTTTTTATACATATA
>CP092087.1:10627500-10647500 GCA_029203775.1 Neoneuromus ignobilis
ATAATCAAAGCACAGTCTGAATTTTATAATTCAGTGATCTGACATTGATAGCATGGCAATTGAAATTCGTATCAGCGAATAAAGTAAACAATAATTATTAAACAATGATTAAATTTTTTGGTTTGTGAAATGGTTGACTCATTTGAATTGTAAAAATAATAAAAACTCAAACCTAAATTACTTAGTGTGTAAGTATGTTTATTTCATAAATACCATATGTTTATTTTTATTAGTACATATGTAATATTGTACAAAAAACAGATTTGAAATAGTGATATTTTCATTTAGTATCACCACTTTTTAACTTATTATAAAATAAAATATATAAAATTCGTTACTTAATTTTTAAAACAGTAGTAAAATGTGTTTAGTAAAATGTAACGTTCAAGTTTCATTAAATTATACTAGTTCTTTTTTCCGCTACGCTCGTAAATTTTCGTATATATTTGACCCAGTTTTGTAACGTTTATTATGAATACTTGTAAACAATTCAAGAATCATATTTTTTCAACGACACTGCAAACGTAATAACCCTATATATTCAAAATAATTTTGGTAAAGATATATATATATATATATATATATATATATATATATATATATATATATGTGTGTGTGTGTGTGTGTGTGTGTGTGTGTGTTATGTATGTTCATAAAATTTTGTGAAAGGTTTTAAACGAATCGGATATAACTGTCTCTGTACATGTATTCTCCTCTTTGTAATATTAATGATACGATTTCAAATATCATTCCTGCTTTCCGCAAAATAAAATGTTTTGTATTTTTTTATATTACCTGTGTTTATTGACATAACCGGATGAGTTATAAGTATTTTATGAATGATCTCTTTAAACAATTACTAGCGAATGCGGAAATTTAAATAATAAAAAAATACTCGTCGTCTGTAATAACATTCAAAATAAAATTGTGGTTCATTGACAATTATTTAAATATTTTTTTTTACTATTTTATTACAAATTAATGTAAGTTCAAAATATTTTTTATTTATTATCGACAATTGGCAGGGGCAAATATTAAATCAAACAAATTTCGGGTGTTGATAAACATATAAATTACGGTTTTAATTAAATAACGGTATAATTTCCATATAATTTTTACTGGAAGTAAAAAAATACGTTTTGTATTTCAATAATGAAAATATTGAATGTTAAAAAATACTACAATATTTTCATATATTTTTAACTAAAAGTAAAAAATATGGTAATATTATTTAAAATTCCATTTATAACAAAGCAATTGAAAAATATATCTCCACTCTACTCCACTCCTCTATTAATATTATTGTTTAAAATTTGAATGATAGTAGTTATAAATTCAATATTTTTATACAGTTTATTTACAAAAAAAATTCAAATTCATGACCACATTTTTTTGTTATAAATATGAAATTTATGATTTTTTTCAGAATATATTTGATTCACACAAATGACATATTTTATTTACTGATTCATTTTAATTATTTCCAAATAAATACTTTTCCTTATAAAATTTAAAAACATTTTTCTATTGAAAAACAGTATTATGTATTTTTAAAGAAATCTAATATAGGGTGACTGAAATCAAACTAAAGATTTAGATATACATTTACTTGCTTATTATCATTGACTATCCTTTAGTCTCATTTGGGACACTATAAATATCCATTTCAAAATTACTATTTATTTTTTTCTCAAATTACTTATTTAAAATAGTAATTAAATCATTTCATATTGAAAAGCCTTAGCTATTCAGTTTAAAAATAAATTTGTGAAAATTGAACATTTCTTATTATTATATAGTTTTTTTTTTTAAAGAAAAAAACAGTTTTAATACATATTAATAATTGTACATGTAGAATTAACACTAGATTTACGGAGCGAGTCAATTTGACTCATTTAAGATTTTGTTGCTATATATATAGAAAACTTAAATATTATTTTTTAAAAACATATGTTAGTTTTTAATTACATAATGACATATATACAAATATGTAATATATTTTTTTGCATATGTGTCATTATGTAATTAAAAACCAACATATATTTTTAAAAAATAATATTTAAGTTTTCTATATATATAGCAACAAAATCTTAAATGAGTCAAATTGACTCGCTCCGTATATCTAGTGTTAACTGAATTACTCGTAGATTTCTATTAACTATTTTTTGCTAAGATATTTTTGTTGTATTAATTTTCTTTAATTTGTTTCAAAAAAAAACTTTCATGTATATAAATATATTACAGTTTCACTCAAAAATAATATTCATTGTATACGTTTTTTTAAAAAAATCAGTTTTAATATACATTAATAATTGTAAATGTTGAATTAATTGAAACATTCCTAGATTTCAGTTGTATATTTTTTTTAAAAATATTTTTGTTCCATTAATCTTTATATTTGTTTTTAAAAAATTAATATATATATATATATATATATATATATATATATATATATAAAACAGTGTTACCCAAAAATATTATTCATTGTATAGTTTTTTGAAAATCAATTTTAATATATATAAATAATTGTATTTGTAGAAATAACTGAAATACTCGTATATTTCTGTTGTCTGTTTTTTCATAAGATATTTTTGTTGTATTGATTTTCTTTATATTTTTTTAAAAAAAACTCGTGTATATATATATATATATATATATATATTACAGTTTTATCCAAAAATATTATTAAGAACAAGTAATGTTGACAGAACTATTTTTCATAAAAATAAGATTTGCTGTCAAAATAGAATCACTTGATTTATGATTTCTCTGAGTTAACTAGTTTTGTTATGAATTTATGTATGTGTATATATATATATATATATATATATATATATATATATATATATATGTGTGTGTGTGTGTGTGTGTGTGTGTGTGTGTGTGTGTGTGTAGAAAGAGAGATATAAATTATGTGTGAACATAATTTGTACATTATAATTAATCTTTCAACATTCTTAATTACATAACTTAAATCACAGACATGTTGTTAAAAGTGGCTTGAATTCAAACATTAAGAATAATATCCTGTTCGTATTTTTTATTCTGAACATAAAATAACATACAACTTTGGCACATGTAGTTAAAACAACCATTAAAACCACGACTGGTGTAAAACTGCTACGTAGGTAAACGGAGATAGTATTTAGTTTGTTTAAACAGAGACACACGCGTGCAGAACGCTCATTCCGTTTTTAATTGTCCAATTAATCAACTGCGGTAGCAGGATTTAGCCGAGCGAACAATACAAAAAGAATATGAGCTGGTCTGTAGTTCAAAGTATAACGTCACAATGTTTTTTTATTTATTTATGTCGGGTGACGACGTTCAACTTTTGTTGAACGAGCCGTTGCTCTTCTAACGTATTTTACCATGAAATCAAATTATGTACATAATGAACGGACGAATATTCATCATCGAAATGCTCTTAAATATCTCTCAATGAGACCCCAAGTATTATCGGTAACATTTTTGACGTCAGAATTAATAATTTGCTGAAGGAAAAATTTAATTTGCCGGTATACGATTTACATTATTTATTCAACGGAAGAAGAATAGTAAAAAGGAAATCGAATTTTCGGTGGACGTTGTTCGTCTGAATTACTTGAGATATCGGAACAAACGAATTTTTTCTATTAACAATTATTCCCTTTAGACTGTTATCTCTCGTACCTTCAATTGATTTTAAATCCCATATTTCATCTTATTTGAAAACATTTTATTAGAGTTCATACTTATTTATTTTCAATTGAAAATATTCTATAGATATTTTATAGATTATTTAATTATGGATATTGTTTTATGTTTTTAATAAAAAAAATACATATAAATATATATGTAATATGTATGTATAGGGGTTTCCAATAAGAATGTCAAAATTTTGACAGCTGATGGCAGCCATGTTTGAATTTTTTTCAAACTAATTTTGACATTTCAAGTCAGTATAGTTTAGCAAATTATCATGGAACGATTAACACTTCAACAACGTTTAAAAATTGTAAAAACTTTAAATCTTATTGAAACAAAAGTTTGATGAGTCCATTATTTCATGAAATCAATTGGCCACCAAAATCATGTAATCTAACTCCATTGGATTATTTTCTATGAAGTTATGTGAAATCATTGGTTTATGTTGATGAACTACAAACAACAAAAGTTTTAAAAATAAACATTAAACTTGTAATTCGTGAAATTGGACCACAATTATGTGAAAGAGTGACTAAAAATTGGACTAAACGAATGCACGATGTCAAGCAAAGTCGTGATGGTCATATAAGTGAAATTATATTCGATCAATATTGCCATAGAATATGCTTAAAAATAAAAAAAATAATTTATTAATTGAATACTTTTTAAATAATAAAATAATACAAAATTGTTTTTCCATATTATTTTCCCAGATCAGATATCCTATAATAGTTTTTAGAATATAATGTAAATTGAAGTTTTGGATATTTTCCTATTTTTAAACTCTGCTATTAAAGTTTTTATTTTACTAGAACTATCCCTCTTAAAATGTCTATTAGTATTTTATGTGTCTGTATATATATATATATATATATATATATATATATATATATATATATATATATATATATATATATATATGTATATATATATATATATATATATATATATATATATATATATATATATATATATATATAATTTTTATTTCTTCATTATAATCCTTCATATTATATAAATAAAAATGGTAGTATTTTTTTAAAAAAAAACAACTAATTTTTGAAATATGTTTTTTGAATTCAACTAAAACATATAAAATGATATTATCGAACACATTTCAATACATCTTATCACTTAATATAAAAAATATTCAACAACGAATTTAATTGAGTGTAAAACAGTCTTCATAAAATTTGAAGTACTGTTGAAAGAAAATATAATTTAATTGTAAAAATTAAAAAAGTCAAAGAAAAAATATTTAAAAAAAATACTTACCGGCTGCCATTTTACTTAAGTTGTGTCGGACAAGAATGAGGCTTCATTTCCCAGCTAACTTATGTTTCTTCATTTTATACTTAAATCACATTGCACTTACACTTAATTTGTTTTACAACTCATTGTATGTATTATCACTCAACACTATAAATTTTAACCTGTAAAATAACACATATTTAAATGTAGTTATATATATATATATATATATATATATATATATATATATATATATATACTTTCATTTTTCATTTAAGCAAAGAAAATAATTAGATTTAAAAAATGTTTGATGCTAATTCTTATCGAAGTTTAATTTTTTAAAACAAGTATCTTTTTATGACAAATAAAAAAGTATATATATATATATATATATATATATATATATCTGTGTATGTGCATATGTTTAAAAGAAAATTTCGTATATGGATTGCTATCAGCACATTAAAAGATAAAATATATTCAACGGTTATCCATTAATGTAGCAAAAAGTATCTGCATAAAACGCAAAAATGTCCGTTTCTGATGAGGACAAAAACAAGAAAATAAACTGTCATCTTTTTCATCAGCTTTTAGCTGTATGAGACTATTCGCGAAATACATTTCATCTCAAATGATTAATGGATTCGAATTTTTTTCTACAGTTTGCTTCGGATGAATTTTGAAAGTCTAGACATACACTATTTTGGATCCGAAATTAACGTAACATTGAAAAACACGTACGCAAAATAAAAATACACACAAATGTTATTGAATTCTGTATCGAATTTAATATTTATTTTTTCATATGTTCGATGTTTTTGTAAAAGTATTTTTTTTTATTGAAAGAAGCCACTGTTTTATGAAATCTGCAATATGATATTAAAATAAAAAATAGTATATGTATATATATATATATATATATATATATATATATATATATATATATATATATTTGTATGTTGTATATTCATTTTGAAATTTAACATTCAAATATGGCATTTACATGAATACTGTTTTATCCTTTTCGGTTTCGCTATAGAATTCGTTCCACAAGTTACTATGTGCCTCTGCTACTCTTATAAATTTTTGATACATACAGGAATGCATAAACTAGTGAGTATGTTGTTGAAAACTTACCGTTGTATAGTGACCTAACTTTGAAAGTTCTAACAACTAGTCATATAAAATGCAATGTGGAACATTTACCAAACACCACATGCAAAACATACACACACACGTTCGCTCTGCACACAGGAACTTACTCAATTAAAATATAATTGTCGAGTTGGAAGTCAAGTGAATTGTATTACGTTAAACATAAATGTAACTTCTATTTTATTGATTTAAAACTTTAAAACTGTACACAAGTTTTTACACATACATTTATATTAATTTAGTGTTAGTTTGTTAATTTTCATTTACGTTTATTTGTAAATGGAAATTAACGAACTGTGTTTGAACGAAATTATAATCCAATAAAAAGAAGTTTTGTTCATTAATAATGTGTATATAAATTTGCTATAAAAATATCACTTTTTTAACTGAAAAATGATACAACATTCATTTATGTAATTAATTAATTAATAAAAATTAAAAATTAATTTTGACAGTTGTGAATATTAAATTATCCTGTAAGTAATGCAGTATTTTTATATTGGCCAAAATGAATGATGCAAATTTCACAATTGTGCCTCCTGATTTGACACCATCAGATTGTCATTTATTCCGAAATCTCCAAAATCTCATCATTGGAAAACAGTTTAATACAGAGATTAATATCCTAAAGAAACTCAGTTATTTTTAGCGCAAACCCAAGAGTTTTATCGCCAAGTTATTGAAAATTTAACATTAAGATAAGAAGTTTTGAATGATAATGGGAAATATATTTTGGATTAAAATTAAAATATCAATTTGTTCATGTCAAAACTTTCTTTAAAAAACTCAGTTATTTTTAAAATGGTGAAATATTTTCATTTTATAAAAATATTTTAATATTTTGATAAAAGATTTTTATGTAGAATTGAAATTGAAATTTATGATATAGTGGAATACATTTACTGTATAAAAATAATATTTTTTAAGAACTTCAGTTATTTTGTAAATCTCTATTTTTAAATGATATTCAGTCATTTATTCAAAAAGTAGAAGTTATTTTAAGAAATACACAATGGTTTAAAAATTCGTATTAAAAAAATACTTTTTTAATTTTAATTACACTTTTACTGCTTTTATATTTCTTCTTTATGATTTTTATCTCTAAATCCATCGACAAATAAATAGACATTGAACTTTAAATATTTACTTATCAATGAATGTGAAAGTTTCTACGAATCGTCTTTATTATTATATTTAATTTTGTTTTCTCAGTAATACTGGTATTTTCGTTTTAGAAATATATTTTTAGATTTTATTTACTCTGTTTATTTTATATATATTATTTGTAATTATTTTCAATTTCGTTCATTAATTTATTTTTTAACAAATATTTAATTAATAAGTTTATTTTGCTTTGTATGGTGTTTTTCAAATTTATAGTTTTTGGAATAATTAGATGAATTATTAATTATAATAAAAAATAATTAGTTTTCTGGTATATTTGGTATTTTTGTATTTTCCTTATTTTTATGCTGCGAAATTATTATTTTTTCCCGTGATAAAAGTATGTTTTGGTATCATTTGAATTAATATATTTGACTATTTTTTCTTCATTTTTTTGATATAAAATTTCGTTAACATATTAATAATCTAAAATAATTTTAATTATTCATTTTAGAATATAATTTTTTTAATTTTCGGCAATTTTTTTATATCCCAACTAAGAATAATTACATAGCTAGTCTATATTCTAGAATATATAAATTGTAATTAAATTCATTATTTTTGAATTTATGAATTGTTATTGAATTTTTTTTTATTTTATATTATTTTTAATAAAAATTATCAATTGAATTTTATATCTTTCTTATGGAAACAATCTAATAAAATACCTAATTATTTTATCTAAATTGTATGCCAATTGTTAGTTTTATTATTTTGTTCAACTACAATTTTTTGAATAATAATTTTTTTTTTAATTCTTAATTGTTTATTTTCTCAATTTTCTGTTTGATGTTTTTTAATTTGATAAAAAATGCTTTTGAAAAATATCGTTAAAAATCTAAATTCTACTAAAAACCCAAAAATGAAAAAGTATTAACTTTTCATATGACGTAATATTTACAATTTAATAGAAAAATTGAATATAAATACCTGTTTTATATGGTAATAAAAACGATACTGAAGGTAAATATTTATATACTATATTTTCGTTCACTATGTATATATATATATATATATATATATATATATATATATATATATATATATTAATATTTATATACATATCGAAATAAACAAAAGTAAAATCAGTCCTTATTCTATATCAAAATTAACTATCACAGAAATCAAAATATGTAGACAAATTAAAATGTATTAAAAGTGATTCATAAATCTGACATAACTAGAAAAATGTACAAATCTGATTAAAAATATCCGTACATTCGTTGCCCGCTGTGTAATTACATCATTGTTATGCGAAACTGCTTCGCGTTTTGCGCTTTCATATCTCTTTTTGAATACAACAAATGTCAATGTGCCGGGGATTGAGAGCGTTGGAATACAGTATACATTTATACTCAACATATACATATAAAATTGTACACGTATGTATGTATATAAATGTGAACATATTATGTACACGGATGATGCAGAGACCGTGACGTTCCAATTTAAACCGCAGGAATCACCAAACATCACCACCTCGGCTAATTCATGAAATGGCATATATGCGGATTTCGCTGATGCTCATAAAGTACGGAAATGATTTTCGGTCGTGATTTGTATCTATAGGACACTGCTGTGTGTCTTGTCAGCGTATTTTAATTATTTGTCAACAGTTCTACGCGTTCAATTGCAAATAATAGATAGTATTTTTGTGGTAACTTTTATTATATAAATATATATATGTACATATAATTAGTCGTGAAAATAATTATTTATCCGCATGTTTTCTAATAATATTTTTTTAAATTAACCATCGGACTCCACCCCCTATTCGTTTCATTCGTTCATTTCTAAACTTGCTTCTATTTAACAATATAAAATTTGTACTTATGTACTTCTCAGAAAACTTCGGGAAAATTTGGGAACGAAATTTTCACCTCATGCCAAAGGTGGAGCACAATTCTTTATTAAAGAGAAAGATATTGAGATTGCAGTATAATTACTATTTTTATTATTTGAGGATGAATTATAGTTAGATATTTTATCATTCTTACAAAATAATTATAACAATAATTATATTCCACAAAAAAGCTTAAAATTATTTTTTTATGAATTGTTGCTTTTTGACAAATTTAATTTACATTGTTATTAATAATCGATATTTTTTATAAAAAAAGTTTTTATACAGATAAAAAAATTTTTAGTTATTTATTAAAAAAATATCTACACACTGAATTTTTCCCATGTTTATAAAGAAATTCTTTTTTTTAATAATTTATTAAATTGACATATATGTTTTAAAATTACAAAACTTCATTAAAAAATAAAATTAGTTAAAAAAATATTTATTTTATTTTTATATTTCGAAATATTTGTATAAAGTCGATTTTATATACGATGTATATTATAAATAAAATCAATTGAATGGACCAAAACTTCTTACCCCATTATTCATCATAAAAAAGCACATGCACATTATTATTTTGCAAAAGAAACCGAACTCGTTCCATTTTCGAAAAGTTGTTTGTGTATTCTTCATCGTGTTAATTAATAAATAGATGATTATAAGCCGAAAGGAAAAATGTTGCTATTATGATACGAACAACTTTCGAAAGTTTTCAGTCCTCATTACGACGAAACTCTATCATTAATTACAGGGGGCACAAAGTTTCGTATTATGAAACTAGAACAGTAATTAAGTGTGCAAAAACTTCAAGTTTTTATTATATAAGTCATGCGCCGAGCGGAATTGCTGCTGCAATGCAAGTCGACATAAATTTTGTAAAGTTATCTAAAGGAAAGATTTTTTCATTTAATGTCATTGACTCTTATTACAAAATTAAGATTTTTTTATTTATTTGTAGATATTTATATCAATGCATATACATATATGTATGTATGTATGTGTGTGTGTGTAATAATAATAGAAAATTTTATAAATTATGCAAATAAAAATATGAAATGATAATTAATATTATATTTAATTATTTATTTATTCATAATTCAAGATCATCCAATGATATAAATTGAATAAATCATTTTTATTTCTTCTCTCTTCATACTTTATGATTAATTTTTGATTAATTTGATCCTTTTTCAGATTATTTTTATAAATTAATATATAGTATGATAATTTAAACAAAAATTTTTATTCACTTGTAAGATGAAAAAATGGTTCTATTATTATTTCTACTGTCTTAAACAAATATCCCTTTTATTTAGTCCAAATTCAGTTCTTACGAATAATAACTGTCTAATATTTGATTTAAAAAATTCCATAAAAAGATTATTTCAGGGATTAAATTTTATCAATAAAAGAAATCTTTCCACTTAAATAAAATCTATAAAAATAACAAATTATATAAAATTATATTTTATTGTCTTAGTTATTGATATTACTATTTTGTAATTTTGTCAATATTTTCAAGAATCATACATATTCAAAGATTTATTACAAATATAACCATAAATGTATATTAAATTGTAGATTTTTATCAATTTTAATGAATTATAG
Source organism: Neoneuromus ignobilis (assembly GCA_029203775.1). Classification (NCBI taxonomy): domain Eukaryota; kingdom Metazoa; phylum Arthropoda; class Insecta; order Megaloptera; family Corydalidae; genus Neoneuromus; species Neoneuromus ignobilis. The sequence continues at coordinate 10,638,215 of CP092087.1, forward strand.
TAATTAATAATTTATGCATGTTATATATTGTATAAATAATTTATTACTTAATATTTAATATATTAACTGAATTTTTTTAAAAAATAATGTAGATAAAATCCATTAAAATTATTTTAGAAGTCTGTTCTCTAAATAATTTTAATTAAAACATGCATTCATGTGCTTTGTTGTTGTATGTCAAAATAATCAGTTTATATATATATATATATATATATATATATATATATATATATATATATATATATACATACATAAAATATCTATCCATTAATATAACACTGTTTTATCGTTCCGTATATTCAAACTACTAAAATTATAAATGTAATCTGTCCGAAGGTCTGCTTTGTGATCTAAAGGATTGATCTCAATCTAACATCTATCTACTTTACAACATATAAACAAGTTTCTAAAATCCTTTGCTATAAAATCAGTACTGAAATAAGGGTTATATTACCGATACATATATATATATATATATATATATATATATATATATATATATATATGTATATATAAAATATTTAGATAATTTCGTTATATTTGGGATCTAAAACTTTGAAGTTTCTCTGGTTATCTAGACAAATTGCTGGAAAACAGAATGAATTTTATGGACTTTAAGATAAATTGGTGTCAGAACGTTTATATTCTGTCTGAATGTTTTCCTTGTTAAAGTTATGAAGTTCGTTTTTTTTTCATCTTTCAGATTTTACAACTTCTGTAGTACATTTTTATCAAGAAAAATCTTATAATTTGATTTATATAATTAATATATATAATTATATACGTAGAAAATTAAATCAGTCATATTTGATCTTCGAATTATTTTTGTTTAAAATAAGTCAATTATTAATTTACTTTTGTCAAGTATGGAAATAATAAATAAAATTGAATTTATAAAAATTAAAAGTGAATAAATATGTTAAATAAATTAATGCATTTTAATACATTAATTTATTTATGTCATGTATTAACATAATTAAAGAATAAAGAAATTAATAGAGGACACATTCATGTTAAAAGAATATGTACATTTTTTTTGCAAAATTAAACATTAATTTTTCAATTTTTAATATATTTGTTAATGTGAAATAAAGTGTTATATATATATATATATATATATATATATATATATATATATATATGTGTGTGTGTGTGTGTATGTGTGTGTGTGTTTGCATTACTGAAAAAATAGTTTCTAACATCTAATTCAATATTGAATATATGTATTGATATGGGATAAAGTATATATATATATATATATATATATATGTATGTATGTATGTATGTATGTATTTATGTATGCATTATTGAAAAAATAGTTTCGCAAGCTTTGAAAAATATTTCTCAGTCTAAAAGATTGGATAATCTGACAATTTGAAGGAATAAAAAATATGTAAATTTTCTCAACTTTGAAATATACTTTTCTTGAAAATATCAAATTTAAAAATATAAAAATAAAACCTTTAAAAACTTATCTTACATTCTGTTACACTGCATATTTTCTCTTAAATTGAAATCAACATAAAATCTATATAAACAGTAATAATTATTTTTAATGATATTGAAAGAGCATCAACCTGTTCATATATATATATATATATATATATATATATATATATATATATATATATATATATATATATATATATATGAAATTTAATAAAGCAGTAATAACATTCGACACAACCAAAAAAGTTTATAGATAACAGATGTACGTATTGCATATAACTTCACCGGATGAAAATTTAGGTGTTGTGCCAACTGCCGCGCCATATCCTCTATTTTATAAATAAATATCAATCGATAAAATATTTACTACGCTATTAGCTAATTATCAATTTATCTCTGTCATGTAGTAAATCCCAAACGATCAATAATGTCAGATAACCAATCGGTACTATATTTTTTCATAAACATTTCAGATTAAACGATTAACAACATCAATCCTATTAACTGAACCCTTTTGCATATTAATCGTTGCAAATAGAATCGAAATCAAAGACGACATATACTCAAACATAGAGTCATTAATATATAATTGGAAGCGTATCGGAACGTCACTAATTCATTGTGTTAGATGTTTGAATTACACGTTCCAATTTCCGTTGGGAACATATATTTACACATATAAGCATTCAATCGTTCAATCGACATGAATTAGTACATTAATATTTTACATAAATAATCGTCTTTGTACATAATTTGTTTATTTAGTGTTCGAAAGCACGTGCTATGTTTAAATAGTTATATACATGATCAATAAGTCTTAACTAAATATCATTAAATACTTTTAAAAACGTATAATTCATTATTGTAGATCTTAAAAATATTTTTGAATTTTTTTGAATTTTCCAAATTGCAGTTTTTACCAATTTCAATTCATTCTTTTAATTATTTATCAAGTTAATAATAAAACCAAATTAAAATATCAATTTCAATTGCATTTTTAAATAATTATATTTTAAAATACAAAATTCATGGTAAGTTTATTACCCATTAATATTTTTTTAAAAAAAATGTAAATTACTTTCAAAATATCATTATTAATTACAAACTTTTAAAATTTATAAAGACTAACACAAGTTAGAATGAAAATTGTACGTTAGACTCTTCTTTCTTTTGACATATTTATTATGATTAAAAGACACAGCATGAAAAAGCAGTTATTTTAAAATAAAACTCAAATTGGTTTCTCACTGAACTATACAAGTCTGTAGCCATTTTCTTCGCTTAATAAAATTCTTTAATTTTGTATTTTTCAACTCGTCTTTGAAATTTAATTTGTGTTTAATATTTTACTCGTATTTTATATCTGAAATTACAAGTGCTATAATTTTTTTTTAAAAAAAAATAGAACGTAAAAAAAATATATCAATTTAGATTATAATTTTAGTCTATCGTTCATCACATATTAATTTATGACAAAAGTTAAATATTTTTATATAAATAATTGTTCTGTTTGCAAGTAAAATAATTTATTCAATTAATTAAATAGTTCATAAATTTAATTAAAATTTGAAAGAATTTAATTATTAAAATATTAAAATAGCTAAATCTCAGTTGAGTAACACAAGTAGTAAAAAAGAAATTGTTATTCCTCAGTATAAAAGAAAACAAAAATATATAGTGTTTTTTTAGGTTAGATAGAACTTTCGATAGGGATTCAATTTAAAGTATTACGTTTAAAACACTATTATAAAACCGATTATGAAATATTATATAATTTTTATCTCATAATGCTTATTATAAAAAATGTTAAATTTTTAAATTTCTAATAATTCATATCTAAATAAAAAATATTAATTTTATTAATATAATAGCTTAATCAAAAATAATATTTCATTTGCATTTAAGATTTGAATATAAAGTATCTCCTGTTTATTCGTTTAACAATATCCTTGCATATTTTCATTTGATCTTAAAATGTCGCAGAGACATCGTTACTTCTACTACATACAAACAACAAATTATTCCTTTTTAAGTAGAGTAAATGAAGCAAAAATGAAAACATTTTCAGTCAGTTTCTGTATAAAAACAATGTTTTGATGTCTGAAAAGAAGCGACAACAAAAATAAATTAAATCAAAACACAACACGGACGTAACAGATGCGACACAATTTCAATTTCGGACTTAAAAGCTCGTCAACTTATTTGTTCGTCGTCGGGATCCAAAAATCCGTGTAATTAGAGGAAAAGTCGACGAAACACTTACATAATGTATACATACACATATATACATATGTTTTGTGTGTGTTGTATGCGTGTATATGTAGTTGAGGCTTTATTGTCACGCACCCATGCTTTAGTTGCAGCAACCAACAACATTAATGTCAAAACCGCATTGTATTGTACAATAGATAATAGACAGTACTGTGTGTATGTAACGAGTCGTATAATTAAATGGGAATTAATTGTTTATGTGCATACTATGAAAGACTGTGTATGATACGTACACACGATTGATACATACACACATATAACATATATATATATATATATATATATAAAATAAAAGTTATTAATATTTTACTATCTATAAATCGAAATATCTTTTATGTCTTCTCCAGGTAAAAAATAACCCGTACTAGAGTTTATAATCCCTAAAAGGACTCAACACATAACATTTCTATATTACATATGTGTATAACAGTAATAAAAATATCTATAGCCTTAAAACTAAATATTACTGTGCGATTTTATTACGTTGGAAAATTTTATAGTTCATCTCTACACCGAATCTGTTATAAATCCGCAATTAACAAATTACTTATCGTGAAAATTGTAATTATAAATTTTACTAATTTCGAATACAATAACTAACGATAGAATATGGTGAAACTTTGTAAATAGAAACACAGATTATAGCTAACTAAAGATTGAAATAGTTTTATACACATAAAGCAATTAATGTTTCTGATATTTGGGGAATTTATGATATGAAAAATTGATCGAAAGCTTTCTATTTAGTTTCGTTAATAGTTTAATTTTAATTATATTGTATTAGGTTGGGAAGTATCTCCCTTCCGCTTTTTTTTTTTTTTTTTTGTACATAGCTGCGAAATTCAAAAGACCAGAAGGCGGAAGGGAGATATTTGCCAACCTAATATGTACCTAGAATTAAGTTATTTTGTGTTAAACAGATAAAAATATTTGAGATATTTTTTTTATTAATAATGGTTTAAAGTAATAAATATTAATTTGATTATTTTGCAAATAAATACCTAATAAAATAATACTAAAAATGAAAACACTTAATTTTAAAATACAAAAAAATTCAGATTTTTGTTTCTAAATTTTATTGAAACTTATTTTTTTACAATTATACTTTCAACAGATCTCTATTTTTTAACAAACACACATTATGGGAGTATATATATATATATATATATATATATATATATATATATATATATATATATATATATATATATATATATAGGGTCATCCAAATGTGACGCCTAGATTTGTGTTTTATTAAAAAGGAACTATACACATGTTTCCATATACTACATCCTATACATATGTTAATTTTTAATGAAATACATATCTAGGCGTCACATTTAGATGATTCTATGTGTATGTAAGTATATATAATTTTAATATTAAAATATATATTCAACGTGGGAAATTAATAAATTTAATTTTTATTTTGTCTAAAGGTTATTTTCTTTAAAAAAATAAATATAATTATTTTTAAAAAATATTCAGTTTTCTTTAAATTATAAAAAGTATTTAATATTAGGTGTACTCATAAGTAATGAGATTTTTTTCAGTGTCAAAATTGCACTCGGAGAATATTTTACTTCAAAATCATCCTCATTTTACAAAAAAAGAATTTTGTAAAATGACATTACTTATGGGTACACCTAATACCTATAGCTAAATACATTATATAGCTAAAAGATCTAAGGTAATAATTTATATATATATATATATATATATATATATATATATATATATATATAATATATGTGGTGACCTAAATGAGACTGAAGCATAATAATTAATAGTAAATGATAGTAAGCAAATAAATGTATGCTTAAATCCTTCAGTCTTATTTAAGCTATCCTTTGTGTGCGGATATATATATATATATATATATATATATATATATATATATATATATATATATAATATGTTTAAGAAGTCGTAATTTGATTACCATCTAATGAAAATTCATTTGACTTTAAATAAATCTTGACTTGTTTACAAAATAATATAAGCTTTGTTCTTTCACAAATCGGTACTTAGGTAAAAATAATTAACAGACATAAAACGTAATTAAAAAAGTGTTCTTGCAGTGTTGCACTTGCACGATACTCTACAGTTTTGCCACAATTATTAAATATAAGAAAATTGTAAGAAATTATTATTCATGAAGTTCCATTAAAAGTAATTACTCAAATTATATATATATATATATATATATATATATATATGTGTGTGTGTGTGTGTGTGTGTGTGTGTATGTGTATTTCTATTTTTTTAATATCTTATGATATATTTCTCTTGAAAAATAATTATCAAATTTTTCATCAATACGAATTTTTGTTAAATCTTTTAAAATATAAAATATAGTTGATTTGTTAATGAAATATATTGTTTATAATTCATAATTATGTAAAACTATGTACAAATTAATTTTTTATTAGTTCTGTATATCCATATCAAATTATTATATACGACATTTTTAAATTTATAAATATCAATTCGTAATTGAATATTTTTACTCCAATCTTCACAGACACATTTCCCAAACCAATTTAAGGTCGCAACTTTTTATCCTACTTAGAGATTTCAGTTCATTCGTTTTTTTTATCCTGCTACCATGTTTCATATGCCAATTATTTAACATGGATTTTAAACCAAAAATCATTAGCATCTGACACTTTTCATACTCACAAGTTTATACTGTTATATATATATATATATATATATATATATATATATATATATATATATATATATATATATATTCTTATAATATCGTAATTATTGTAATTCATCTAATTTAATTAATCTAAAAATTATCTACCAATATTCCTTATAAAATATCTTTTATATAATATTTTATACAAAATCCTACATCAAATTTCCTAATTCTACTTTAAAAATCATCATACCGATTTCGCATAGATCAAGTTTTGGTCATTAATGCACATTAACTATATAAAGTAATGACGACACATGTTTAATATAATATGTTCTATGTATATATTTTATAAAAAAAAATTATATATTTTTATATCTAATCTTTATGATGATTACGTCTACAACATAAATATTATCGAGTTAACTTACTGTACTTTGGTCGTTATACTTTGACAGAGCAATGATGCTGTCGCTAGCTTCAATAACAGCTCGTACAACCCCCTATATATATAACAGAAACACGCGTCTACATACACACATTCACCCTTTTCATGTTATTGTTGCAAGTATATGTAAATGTATATATATATATATATATATATATATATATATATATATATATATATATATATATATATATAATATCCAAATGATCTAAGGTAATTATTTATGTACATACATATATATATATATATATATATATATATATATATATATATATATATATATATATATATATATATATATAATATGCCTACGTGTATTAATATATGCTTGCACATATACATAATATGTACAAGAAGCTGTATATTTGGTTACCATCTAATGTAAATTCGTTTGACTTCAAATACATTCTGACTTGCGTATAGAATAATATAAGCTTTGTTCTTTCACAAATCGGTATTTTCACCGCTTTGTAATTTATAAATGTACATATACATTTATGTTTGCTCTATTTTCAATGAAATATTTAATTGTAACTTAGTCTTTGCAGTCATGAATGTTATGAAAATATTTCTATTTATACAAGCGTAAATTAATTGCAATAAATTAAAAACAATTCCACGAAAGTAATTAAAAATTGAAACTTTAGTAGGAATAACTAGCACCAGAAAAACACAATAGAATTTGATTATATTTTAGATAGTGAAATGCTTATGGAATTTTTGTATGTAAATATTTATATAGGCGTATAAAGAATATTTAGATGTTTTTTTGGTATTTTATAATTATATTACAATTTTTTTGTATAATTGTGTAATTATTAACACAATTTTACCAGAATAATGCTTATCTTGATTATCTTCTTCAGTACAATTCTAAATATTTATATTAAGGTATGATCATGATTAAACTTTTCACATTTATCTTTAATTAAAAATAAATCTTTGATAATTAATTGAACATTATCTTTTATATTTATCTTGAATAATTCATTTTTTTATCAAAAATATCTCCAAGTTTAAATCTTTTGCAAGAATAATATAAATGTAATTTAAACTCGTTACTAAAATCGCTATTACAAAATTAATCATCTGAAAACATTTTATTACAATTATTAATATTATTTTAGTCATAGTGCAAAACTGTAATTTTTATTTTAAAAAATAAATATATAACTTTATTGTCTTTTATAATAATTACTAATTACTACAGGCTCATAATTACAAAATATATATATATATATATATATATATATATATATATATATATATATATATATATATATATATATATATATATATAACTTAATATGTAAGTTTATGAATTTTTATTTTGTCATTAAAATTTGTAACCAAACTTGCATACAATTTAACGTCGACACACTCGTAAGCATACTAAATAAACATGTTTTTATTTTCACAGAAAAATCATAATAACACTGCATACACAACAAATAAACAGATTTTAATCATGTAGGAAAAACACTGTCCGTTAATGTAATTACGCTCGAATATTTTTTTTTATAAAAATTCCACTCGGTTGGAGATATTTAAAACAGTGCGAATATAAAATAGGATTAGCCTATATAATATATTCTGACTACTACAGATGCTGTATATATAATTATATATACGGAGACGTAACGTCCCGAATCGTAAATAGTAGGAAATTATTGCGGTTTACTGCACTATACATGCAAAACGAGGCGTTAAATAGTAACGAATGCATCTAAAAATGATAGCGCTATTAACATATGTGTTGTATTTAATGTTTGATAACTGCATTTTATGTGTTTATTTTTTTTGATAGCTGTTTTATTAACTAGATGAATTACAATTTGTGATTTTGTATAAAATTTTATTAACTGCTCTACAATGTCCAAATCAGCAAAAATGTCATTTTTTTATCAGTAAATATTCGAAGTAATTGACTTTTATTTTGCATTGTAAATGTGTATATATATATATATATATATATATATATATATATTCCACTCCACTCCACGCCTCGTAGGCTGATCTTATTTGAGTTCTGGTCAAAAAAAACATAATTCATACAACATAATTTAATCAATAAAATTCTTGAGTGATTTTGAGGAAGAAACATCGTAGTACTGGCTCTATTGATATTTTATAATTTTTTTTTTTGAACAAAAATGTTTCTTTTATAAATATTTTTTAATTTTTGATTTTGGTTACACGTGTCTTAAAAAATAAATTATAATACAAATGATATAAATTATTAAAAAACATCCATTAAAATATTTTATTACTTTTACATCACAAACTTATAATATTATTGTAGGAAACCAAATCATTTATTATTAATTAATTACCAAAAAAAATCATCATATTACTTTTATAAGCTTGTTTAAATGCAATTTTCATAAAAAAGTTTAATTTAACATATTAATAATATCTAGCTATTAATAAAATTTAAATTTTTTTCACTAAATTGCTGGTTTAGTTCA
>CP092087.1:10652500-10675000 GCA_029203775.1 Neoneuromus ignobilis
TTTCCTGCGTGTAGCGTCACGTAGTCAGTGTGATTCACTATATCAGAATAGAAACAAACTTTATCTCATGGTTCATGAATTTAACAATAATGTATCATTGCTATCCACAAAGCAGTCTATCAACTTATCCACAGATAAATTGAGGCTTCATTTTTCTTTTTTATTTTATTTTATACCTACTACCACTGTATTTGAATATATATTACACATCTCTGTCACACACAAATATATATATATATATATATATATATATATATATATATATGAGTGTGTGTGTGTGACAAAGAATTAAAAAAATGTGACAATTAATTTGAAGAGAGCATTAAATCGATTGGAATGAAAAATTTTGGAAGAAACCTCTATATCCAACAGTGGATAGGAAAAGACTAATTTTATATATATACACATACATACATACACACATTCATACATTACATGAATTTATGTATATTTAATATGTGTATACTCGAAAATGATAAAAAGACCAACCACGCTAAAATCGAAAAAAACATATGATTTGAAAAAAGTGTTAAAAAGAAATATGTCAAATTTGTATGTTCACTTTATGGAATATTAATTACGAGTATAATCTCTAATTAGTTTTATAATATTTACATTTTACTTTTTGTTTTAAGAGTTGTTGAAAAATGTATGTTGTTTTACTGAATTAACATCCAAACTTTTTGAAGTCCAGTTGTTTAATTAATTTTGTTTCGCACAATATGAACATATTTGAAATGATGCCATTTATAAAAATCTGAACATGCTTTTAAAAATTTGTGAATAAATAAACCGTACATTTGAAAAGTAATAAAATCATATTTCCATAAAATAGAATCCAGACCGGACATGTACAAATATACATTTTCTAAAGTAAAAACCTGCATGCTTTGCTTTTATTTCGCGCCCACGTTTTACACACGTAGTATTCTCATATTAATCTAGTACATAGAATCTCTGAAATGTGTGATTTCAGCATAATGACTAAATGATAAAATGTTGAAAAATACGTACGGTTATAAAAAAACAACCCTCTCCCTTATACTAACAATTTCGTTATTAAAAGCTACCTTACTGAGAAAAAGTGTTTAATCCGTCGAAATGAAAACATAAAAGTAAACGCGGAAAAAAATTACCGAGTTTTTAAACGACTTCTGTCGTCCGACCGATACAGATCTCTTCGTTTCCGATGGCATTCGCGCAAAATGGAGTTTTTCTAATAAGCATATTTCGTACAAATCGAAATGCCCGATAGAGTTAAACAACCGAACGGCTCGTTTATGTTGATACGAATATCTTTTTCACCCAGATGATTATATTTTCGAACTTATTTTCAAAAGAATTCTATTTGAAATTTACTTTGAAATGTTTGTTTGTGAAAGATAGCTGTTTTTTTAGAAAATTCGTTATTATTTATTTCATTATTAATGAGTTTTTCTATAGACAAAAACAGTATTTTCAAGCGTATAATTTGATTTATTTTTCAGTCGCAATATATATATATATATATAGAGAGAGAGAGAGAGAGAGAGAGAGAATGAGAAGTAAACTTCAAAAATAAATGGAGAATATTCGTCGCATCGAGGATTTGCTGACGATATACTTCTTATAAATGAAAATTTGTAATATTTAAAAATGCTACTTGAAATTCTTCAGAGATAAGTGGAAGAATTGGATTAAAAATAAATATGAACAAAACTAAAATTATGTTAAATTGATTTGTAGAGGAAGAAAATATATAGTTAGAGAGGTAATGCTTTGAATTAGTGGATGAAATAAAATATATAGAATAAATTATAGGTTGGTGATCAATAAAATGGTATGAGCAAGATTTATAGCAAGAAGATAAGACAATATACTGACAAAAATCATTATGGAATAGCAACCATGAGACAAAAAGAGATCCTACAAAAATGAAAGAGTAATATTATAAGTATTGTGAAAGTGAGGGTTGGATGAGATTAGCCGCGAACAGAAAACAATGAAAGAATCGTAGAAAAACATTTAAGAAAATGTTATGATAGTTGATGAGGATTTCTCCCAGTGGACTGACATAGATGATCATGATGTTAATTATATACGAGTAACGTATTTTTTTTAAATCTGTTTTATGTAATGAATGAGAGATATTATTTTATAATTAATCGACATACTTTATAATAGTATAAAATAACTTCTAAAAAACTTTCAGTTCCGAGGGTTGATTTTCTTCTTTTCGCGTTTCTGAACTCTATTCTTTAATACTTCATAAATATTTATGTTAATTAAAAAGTATTTTAATAAAAGTTGATTTAACATTTTAATATTTTTATTAATTGTTTTCATGGAATCAACGTTTTATCAGGTGTCAGTACAATGTAACAGAACAACAATTATAGCTCTTAGATTCCTACCTGCATTGTGGAAGTTTGTGTAGAGTGCAAACATATGTTATACATATATATGTTTTAATCTGTTTAATAAATTAGTATGTGAAAGATTACTACGAAAATTAAACATGTTTTTCATTTTAACGAACTATGTTTTAAATTTAAATGAAAAATTTACATTATTTCTTTAATAAAATTCAAAATAACTTTAATATAATTATTTTAAAATATTTATAGAAATTTGGTTTCCTTGTACCATACAAATATATTTAAGTGGCAATAAAACATAGATCTTGAATACCATAATAATTGATCAGCTTATAAAAAGCATGAAAAATGTGTGTTAGGAAAAAAGAATCAAATGAATCAGAAATAAAATAGGAATTAGAAATACTATAGCAAAAAATAAGAAGTTTGAAATGAAAATAAGCCATTTATAGAGCAAAAATTAGAGACCGATGGACAATGAAAAATATTTATAAGAAATCTAAATATATAATATATAAGAAGGACTAGGAAGAAACTCTTGAATAGATGGAATAAAGATATAAAAAAATTGAAAATTCGTTGGAATGGACTGAAAGTTAAAGGCATTTTATCAGTCGAAGGTTTTGGAAAAGGCCTTGTCCAACAGTAAATAAAAAAAGTATGATAATAATAATTATATATATATATTTATATTTTTATTTTTATTTATGTACGATTTTTAATTTGCTGTTTTAATTAATTATTTAGTAAATAATATAGTTAAACAATTTAACTATAGTAATAATTCATTAAAAAATTATTAAATTCAAAATTTATCAATTTTCTTAGACATAAAAGTAGTTTAACAAAAAATATATCAATAATTTCAAAATATATCAATAATTATCACAAATCAGATAAAGTTAATTTGATACTTTAAAAAGTTGCTTTGGTTTCAATTATTAAAAAAAATATCAATAATGTTTCCAATTATAACAGTATATTTGAATTGAAAACATAAAATGCAAAATTATCGATAACAATTATTGAATAAACATGATTAATTCTTAAATATTGGATTTGTAAATGAACGATGTTTAACATTTCATGAAATTTTCAACAATCGGTCATTATTGATACGAGTTTATGAATTTTTTGCACGATATATATTTTTTTAATCCAAAATGTGAAATATGCATAACGTTATCTCGATCAGTATTACATTTTTCACACAATTTATAGCGGCATAAGCGTTTTTTTCGAAATATTGTAAATACCAACAGATAGAATGATACTGGTATATGGATTGGGTGTTTGTAATTTGAATTGTGTTGTTGTTTTGAATGTAATCCTATTTTATTTCACTCGATTTTATTACAAAATTAAAAATATTAAAGCCATACTAAAAATTTCATTTCACATAAGTTTGGTGTAAAAAAAGCATTATCTTTTTTATGAAAATGAATTTAAAATGTAATAACTTTGTTGTAAAAAAATTTTTAGATAAAAATAATTATGTGTATTCAAAACTTTATATGAAAAATTTAGTACTGTTTTTTAAAAATATATTGTAATTTTTTCAAAATTATATTTATCATATAAATATTCTTTAAGTATATTTGAGTAATCTCTTATAATATAATATATACTAAATATACATAATAGATTTCTATGACGAATTTAAAATATTAATAATATTTTTCATGAAATACTATTTGTTTAATAACAAACATTTTACATATATATATATATATATATATATATATATATATATATATATATATATATATGATAAATACTGTAGAAGATATTTATATTATGATTTACCATATTATATATATATATATATATATATATATATATATATGATATGGTAGAATCACAATATAAATCTTCTACAGTATTCATCTCAATAACTGCATTTGAGCCAAAGATTTTGTCACACAATGACAGTAAAAGCGCATCGTATTGGTACGGTGCTGGGTTTCAAAATCATCGTATTTATCTTCAAATGGCGTGAAATGTAAAATGAACTCAATTTACTTAAATGTACCATCGAACCAAACTACGAAATATCGCAAGATGCTGTATGCACTATCTAGTAGAATAAACAGTATTGAATACATTACATAAAGTTATCGCAGCGATTACAGTTGGAATTTATATGCTGTTATATTTCAAATAGTAGTGGTACTTCAATCTCATGTATCCAAAGAGAACATGTTCGAAATTGTATGCAGAAGATTGACAATGAAATATTTGTATAGTTCATTTTAAGAACAAAGTTTGCTTATTCATTAAACGTTCAGGTATAAATTTACGATTGGTAGTTGTCTTTTCTTTGTGTAACATCATCTAAAGCGTAAAGGCTAAAAAGTACTCTTTTATATTTCCAAAAAAAAAAAAATTATCTACTTTTAGAAGGCGATATATTTTTTATATCTTGTGATTTTTAACTGTAAGTTTATATTTTTGTTCTTTGTTTAATATTATTTAGCATCTTCAAAAATATTTTTTTGCATTTTTGAGTAAAGATTTTTTTTACTTTTTTATAAAAAACTTTTTCTAACATTTTTTTGATTCTTTTGAAGTAGTCAACTTTATCCAAAATGACTATTATTATTTATTAATTATTTTCTTGCTTTCGATATATTTTTTCGTTTCTTGATTCACAAATGTTATACCATTTTTTTCGATTTTATACAATTACTTGAAATTGTTTTAGATAAAAATAAATTGGGGAATCAAAAAGTGTACATGTTCTTGTATAACATTTATCTATCAAGAAGTCGTTTGAATCGAATCAAAAATTAGTGTAAATTTTCTACCACAATGCTCTGACGATGATAGCATTGCTTTAGAAATGCGCATTAGCTTATTGTTAAAAAAAAGAAAATGAACAATAAGTAATAATTAACACTTTTTAATATTTTGTGATATTGAGTGTGAAAATTAATTTGTATGAAAATAAATTTACTACTCTCACAAAAAAATAGTATGTTAACAATTTTTTGCTATAAATTCAATCAAAAATCAAAAAAATCTCTGAAAATACTTGTTATAAATTTATTAGTATTGGAATGAGTCTTGAATTCAATAACTGTACAATTTTCATATATCTTTTGGATCTCTTAGATAGAATATTAAATCTATAGACTTTTTCAAATTAGCTGTATACGTGTCAAAAAATTCGTCTGCAGCAACCATACTTATTTTGATATGTCAATATTTTGTCTTCAACAACTGACAACGAATCTTGTTTATTGTTAAATGTCAATATATTTTCTATAAAATGATTGCTAGATTTTCCAAAATTTTCAAAACTATTTTTGCCCGGATCTGGAAATGTTTTTTTTAATTCTTTCACATTCTTACTATTGATGAATTTATTTAAATTACTATTACATAAATTATCTGTGTTGGTTAAATTTCAATCCATTTTCCTTAAAATGGTTGTTAGATTTTTAAAAATTTTTAAAACCATTTTTAACCATATCTGGAGATTTTTTTAAAATTCTTTCACATTCTTACTATCGGTGGATTTATTTAGTTTCCTACTATAGAAATATCTTCAACGATTTTCTGTCTATTTAAAAATAATATAGATTATAACACAACATAAATATCAATAATTAATAAAAATTTTAATGTCCATTCACGCATTTTTTTTAATATAGTTGTGACATTAGTATTGTTAAAATAAATTATTTTAACAATATTATTAAACTTCTCAATATACTTTAATAGATTTTTATTTCTAATTGAATAAAGTACTATTTTTTTAAAAAAAAAAGAAAAAGGAACATTCAATTGAATTCAAAATTGTAAAATTGTTCATATCTTATATTTCTGTAAAAAAATATATATCGAATAGTTGAGTAAATTTTAGTTCATTCACTGTTTTAAAATGAATTCCAAAAAAGCTATATTATATTAAACGATTTGAAATGTGCGATATTCGCTCATATTTTATTCAATATAACCACTCATATGAAACGGCTCTACAAACAGATTAAAGTATTGAAAATATTCGCCGTTATCAGCTCATCTCCAACTTCAATAACACGTCAGTTTGATTCCTGTCAGCATAACATATTTATATAATACAGATACGGTCTGTTCTTCTTCGAACCCCGTTATCGTACGCGTCGTTGTGCGCGTTTCATTCATTCGTATATATTTCGCTTAGCCTATTTTAATATGACTCGAATACTGCATAATTTTCACGAATTGCTTCCATCTGTCGCTAGCTATTCGTGACGCCGCCACTCGCGAACTATTTGCGGTTATTGTTTCTCAGTTGCGCGAGGGAACTTTTCGTTGAATTTTACTGCAAAACGCGTCGAATGATAACGAATCTAAAATATAGAACAAAGTAGTTTGTTTGGCGAATATGTCAATTTTTCCTATCCGGATTCTGTTTCTATTAGAATTGTTTTTTTCGTATCATGGAATGAATACAAATGAACAAGATCGAAATGTTTAACATGGATTAAAAAATAAACATTTTAAAATTTTTTCTCTTCTTTTCTTTTGATATATCTTCTTTAACATTTCACTCGTGAATAATTTATAATGGAATGGTCAACAATGTATATATACCCTACGGAAATTGCTGTCACGATCCTAATATAACTTAGAATCGATGAGTATTTTCAAACGCAATGTTCTACGTTTCAGGAGTATCCAAAAACTCAGTCAATAAATAACCGATGGTATGAAAAAACAAAATTAAACGATATCCGGTCGGTGTCAATAACAATATCAAGTTGAAAAATGAGGATTTTGATTAATAGGAATCAGTGTGACATAGAAAACGGTATCATTAATCAGTTGAATACTTTTGAAGAATTCATTTTGAAGTTAAAGACAATAATCGAGATAAATGCAATACATTTTAATATCAATAGTCGTATATTTTAAACGATTAATTAACTTACAAATGAATAATATTTTTTTAGAAGAAAGTAAAAAAATCAAAATTAGCAAATGAAGATATATTAAGTAGAAATACTTAAATATGTAGATATTTTTAACACAAAATAATCACTCACATGTAGGTATGTAGCAAACACTATATTTTTTAAAAAATCAAATTTTAAAATACCACGATTTAAAAATGGTACCATGAGCATTTCAATGTATGTTATCTAAAAAATGAATAATAAGTATTTGTTGAAATTTATATAAAATTTGTGATGTTAAGGAATGATTCATTTGTGAAGTAAATCAACCATTACACCAAATTATTTATAATCAAAAATATGAAAAATTATATCTGTACAATTTTTAGTAAACCACATTTTTGTATAGACTTTTTTATATCACACTTTCTACCAATGTTTGTAATCTGGCACAATATATATTTATATATATTTGATTTACAAGAATGTTTTTTATCCTTTTGATGTATGAAATAAATACAGTTTTTTTGTTTTCTTATGCTCAATCGATTATGTGATTTCAATTATTTCTTATTATTGTATTTCATCTTTTAAAAAAAGTTATTTATTCCATCTTCATAAAAACATATTGGTTTGGTTTGAGTGCAAAAAAATCCTCGAAACATGATTTCATTTCTTCAAACGAATTTATTTTTTTCTTATAAATTAATTTTGTAAAAATCAATAAAGAATGGCAATTCAAAAATGCCTTATAATTATAGAGAATATGTAATTTTTTTATTAGTTAAGATTATTCAGTTTTCTTTTAAAAAAATATTTATTTAAAATTCGTAGCCATATATAATCTTTCATTATCTTGTTGAAAAATAACATCCATTCTATTTGGTGACTCAAATGATACTGAAGGATAGTAAAGAATAGTAAATGATAGTAAACAAGTAAATATATGTCTAAAACCTTAAGTCTGATTTGGACCACCCTATATTTACCAAGTATGACCTTTTGATATGTAATACTTTATTTAACACAATCAATTGTTAACAGTAACGATCTGAATTAATGTTTTTTACAGAGTTTTAAAAATTCATAATACGCAATGCTTCTATTCCATCAACAGCACATCACTTTATTTTACTGTATTTCGACTTTTGCAGTAACATTTTTTTTTATCTCCTATCACAAAAATGGTACATTTTGCTTGACGAAAAAGCAAAGTCGTGTAAATCGTAAAAATGTCGATCAAATTTTTTTCAATTATTTCATACGATACTCAAAAATTAAATTTTGAAACCTATTTCATTTTTTTAAGCAATCCAAAACTGTCGTATATTAAATGTTGTATCCATTTGTTATTCTTGTGAAATATGTCGTGGATTTTCGTTTTTCGTCTGGTTCACTTTTTTAAAAAAAAAATATTAAAAAATTATATATATATATATATATATATAAAATTTTTAATGTTTATACATTTTTATTCTTTCTTTTCTCTAACACCAATACGATTTTCAAAAGATAAAAACCAATAAATTTCATTATTTTTTCCAACATTATTCATACTTTGAATGTTATTATCATAATTCAAATATTGATATTTTCCTCCAACAAAAAATTAACACCAAAAGAATTCTTTCCAGAACGACAAAAACTGAAAATCTGCCAATGTCGCCGAATTCTCTATCACTGATAAGTGAAACCCTATTTCCATATCATATCTTATACACATTTCGTGTATTTCGAACTCAAACAGACGTTAATAATTTTCTTTAATAATAGTTCCGCAACGGTGGTACGAGTTTCTTCGCTGTGCGTTTTAAATTCGAAACGAGTGTTGACTTTTCGTTTTAAAGCTCTTTACTTTCGACGACGTCGCTCCTTTAGAAAATAATTCGCAGTCAACTGTTTGTTTTATAGAATAAATCGTTTCAATAAAAATGGTAATGTGAAATATAATTTACATAATTTAATATTGACATTCCGTTTCTTAGTACAATGAATTCTATTATGGATAGCCAATTTAGTCATTTTAATCGGTATGCGTTGTTTTTTAACGTTTACAATGTTTAAACTATTTCTTTACATTTTGTACTGCTTTTTGGAATTTTTATTTCACGTATACTAATTATTAATAAACCAAGGAAAAATTTATAAAATTTATATATATTATATATCAATATATATATATATATATATATATATATATATATATATATATATATATCAGTTGTTATTAAACAAGAAATGAAAGAATTAGAAAACCTATAAATAGATAAACGAAAACGACAAGGATAATTTCTTTAATAGACAAGTAAAATCGATTAAATAGGCATGGGAAAAACATATAGCAAGAAGAAAATACAATAGATAGATAAAAATCATTATAGAGTGGCTACCACTCAGAAAAAAACCTTATTTAAGATGGCAGGATGATATTATGAAGTATTATGTAAGCGAGAATTGGATGAAATTAGCTGCAGATAAGAAATAATAAAAATATCTTCAGGAAACATTTAAGAGGATCTAATCGAGCTGATGTATGATTTTATGATAATAATGGTATACACATTTATAATTAACATCTTATTATCCACTGCTGTATTGTCTGCCAATTTTTTTTATTTCTAGTGATCCGATCACTTTCTCTGTTTTTTCATTCCAATGAATTTTGTAATATCTCTACTTCATCTGTCCATGGATTTCTTCTTAGATATTTTTATATATCTGTTTTTTCAATCAATAATTTCTCTTGTCCACCGATGATCTTCTCTTCTTGCTATATAACCCACTTATTTCCATTTTTAACTTTCCAGTGTTATTTAACTTCCCTAATTTAATTTGCTTTCTAATACACTTATTTCTCTTTTAGTCTCTGTGTATTTTTTTAACAATCCATTTTAACACCTTATTGTGATGTCTGGAGCAAATGTTTTATTGTAGAATTTATAATCCATATTTTATCGACATAAATGATAGTAAGTAGGATATGTTGGTATGTATATATATATATATATATATATATATATATACACAAATATTCAAAAAATGATATTTGTAATTAGAAAGTTTATTATTTTTTTTTTAAATGATTCATATATCAATCAAAAGCTAATTTTATTTTTAACACAATTATTTTATATAATTTATTAGTTGCCATTTTTATACATCTTTTTATCATAAAATTATAGAGAGTAATTATTTAATGTTCACAGAATTTAATAAATGTATCATAAAATTACCCTAAAAGTGATCTAAAATCCTTTCATACAAATAAATTATTATTCACCGACACGAGTTATTAATTCTACAGACTAATAGTACTTATTTTCTTAAGTACAATAAATAAAAAGTGTAAATATTATTTTCATATAAATACAATCTTTTAGTTTAAACCAGTACTTCTATTAGAAATAAAATAAATGATAAATAAGTATTAAATGGAAAATATATACAAGGGACTAAAACCTATTTTAATAAAAAAAAAGTGTTACACCATTATTTAATAAAAAATAATAATATTTATATAAATTATAAAAATAGTTCTCCATTTTCCTCTTATTTAAAATTTATATTTTTTTTAAATAAACAACTTATTGATAATTTTATATTTTAAGATTATTGAAAAAAACAAATAATTTTTTTAAAAAATATGTATATATATATATATGTATATATATATATATATATATATATATATATATATATATATATATGAATACAAATAGATGAAATATTTAAAAATAAAACTCGTTTTTCCAAGAATAAAATATTTCCGTTCCTTGAGGGAAACCGCAGTCAAAAAAAATCTGTCTGTTATCGCTCAATTGGACTAATGAGTCATTAGTTGGAAATTGTAAGCCTGTTCGAAACTCGTGTCGTTTCATTAAAAAAAAGCACTATAGTTCCAATTACTAACTTCTGTATTTTTCAAATAAACGTGATGTCTGCATTAGATAAACGGTTCTCATGTCACACCTGTCGTTTCAATCAGATCGTATGTTCTGTTTCTTTCGTTTTTCTTTGCGGTCGTCGTTTTTATAAAGGAAAATCACATTTTAGTTCTTTATTCTAGATTCACTCATAGCATGTTTTGCATTTACATTCAAAAAATATAAAATATTTTTGATATAAATATCAAATAAATTTACTAATTTTTTTATTAAAAACATTAATATTAACCTTTTTTAAAACTTATTTTTTGTTAAAATATACTCAAAGTCCGTACACTTATTTCATCCATTTTAAGATATTTTACATCTTTATACTTTTTTATACAAAATTCCTTTCATGGAAAAATCTACATTCTAAATATTCTACTTAATTTTCATTGTTTTATATTTTAATCTTCATTGTAAGTACGTCATTTTAAAATATTACCCACTATCCATACAAAATGTAAGTATTTAAAACCATATAATAGGGTGATTATGAACAAAAGAGACTACAAGAAGGGTCAGAACAGAAAATAAGACATACTTGTATTGTTATAATGTCAAACGGAACATTGAAGTAAGAATATAAAAAAGATCATAATATTGTGAACATTTAACAATAATCTATCATATTTTACTTTTACACAAATCACTGATCACAGTGTCATAAAATGTTATAGGGCGTTTAATAGTCGTTTATTGTTCACTTTATTTGCAATAGTACATTTTAATAGCTATGCCATCAACTTCAGTGCGCTCTGTTGTAAAATATTTAAAATGAATTTCAAAACATAGATATAATTTTATAATATGCGTTCTGATCTGCAACAAAATCATTGAAATGTACATCAGTAAATAAAGTTAATAACACTTCAATGAAATCTTATAAAGTTTAGTTTGGTTATTTAATTATATAAAAATAAATTAGCTATAATTCCAAAAAAATAGTGATCTATTTTGTTATTTATCTGATTTTAATATAAACTATAATTTATGTATGTACAAACAATATTTTTTTTTAATTATTTATATATATATATATATATATATATATATATATATATATATTCAACATTAAATAATAAATTATTATTCTATGTGAAGTATTTATATAATTGTGTATTAAAAACATTTTTATGATTGTTCTATAAAAAATTAAATAAACATAAAAGTGATTTTTATATAAGGATTTAAATTTTAATGTTTTTTTTTCAATATCATAAAAAAATACTTTTTATCGACTCTTAATGGAAGAGCTCATTCTTCTATATTGCCTAATGCTGTTTAAAATACATTATTGGTTAATAACTCTGAATTTTTGTTTGCTTAATTTCACTTATCTTGAAGTACACATTATTTCATATATACATATATATATATATATATATATATATATATATATATATATATATATATATATAAAGTCTTTTATATTCATTATAGAAATAAATATAGAAAATTTTCAATGTCTGATTTAAAAAAAAATAATTTTGTTCTAAATCCAATTTTTTCTCTAAATTTTTATTCAAATATATAGTTTTTTTTTTGTAGAACATTTCAAAACTACTCAGTATATATATTTATATATATATATATATATGTATATATATATATATATATATATATATATATATATATATATATATACGTATGTATGTATAAAATGAATCTACGATTCAATCTATTTTTTTATCATTTATTATGAATTGAATCCATTTAGACATATGTTGGAGAAGAGATGAAATCTCCACCCGATTCATCTATCGTTAAATCTTTCTTATATGACGTTTTTCTTATCTGACCAAGTCTACATACAGATATCAGAATACGTAAAAGACAGATTATACGAAGGGGAATCATCCAATCACTTGACCTCAACCTCACTATATAATCGTTTGGGATTTTCTCCCATGATTTGAAATATCGACCGTTTATATGAACTCTGTTCATATTTTTTTAACCAAATGTTTGTCATATATCGTACTCTGACTCTAAAGTTTACGGTTAAAAATGAAATACTTGTAATATTTTTTTATTAAAGATAGTGTTTACTTCTTTTTAATGTTTTTATGAAATGTTATATTAAATTATTACTTTATCGAATTTTTTATCGTTTGCAAGTTTTTAGATTATGATAATTAAATACGTTTAGGAATAATATATTAAAAAATAATTTTATTGGTAGCAATTTCAATAACAGAAGAATTAATTAAAAATTGTTACAATGTATCATATTAATATAAAAAAAGAATTACTTTTTAATTATTGTTAATCCTCAGATATATGCTATTATACTTATAATTTACATTGTGTAACAACACCATACTTAAAAAAAACATTTACTTAATGATCAAATTGTATAATACTTTTATGAACTCACTATATTTTCAAGTTTACTACCCATAATATTCTACTTTAGCTCGACAATATCGCGTACAACATGTATGAATGTTCGGCTTTATCACACTTAAACAAATATTATATATTTAAATATTGTGTATGCATACGTAAATACATAAATATATATATATATATATATATATATATATATATATATATATATTCGTTAGTAACTTCAACATATTTTATCATAATTAGTTCATTTTAATTTAATATTACTCATAATTTATTATAACCCATTAGGGGTATATGTATATATATATGTTAAAATATAAATTTTATTTAATAATTTTTTTCAAATTAGAGAATTTAAGTCAGTAAGACATTTTTATAATATGATGTGATTACTATTTTTTTTAAAAAAAATAATTTACATATATACATATAATATATCATGATAAAAATGTACGTCATTCCATTGCTTGGTAAAAGCTTCATAGAATATCATTAGACCGTCCCAAATGTTTTTTTCCAGAATTCTTCCATTATTTCCTGTCCGTAGTTAATCTCATTCAGCCCTCACCTACAAACTTCTTCACTATATCATCCGTCATTCTTTGATAAGGTCTTTTTTGTCTCTTAGTCGCCACTTCATAATTTTTGTCTATTTATTGCCTTGTCTTCTTGCTATATGTCTTGTCTATACTTATTTCATCGTTTTTGTTTGTTCTATCAATTACCCTTATCTGTTCTCATATCCAGTTACAGATGTTCCGATCACGTTTAACAATCTTTAACATTATACTTTCTATGCTTCCCTGGATTGTTAAAATTTTCAATTATATGTATGTATAATGTATGTGTGTATGTGTAATTTTTTAATAGATTCAATTATACATATATTTTATTTTTTCCCATTTAAAAAAGTTAAAAATATTTTTCTATACTTCAAAACATTTGTAAATCAGTAAAAGTAAGAATACGATAATTTATTTAATATTTTTCTGATATATTTTTATATATAGAATCATCCAAATGTGACGCATAAATTTATGTTTTATTAAAAAGAAACAAAAAAAATTATACACATGTTTCCCTATACACTATCTTACACACATGTTTCTTTTTAATAAAACACAAATCTATGCGTCACATTTGGATGATCCTGTACAAGTATCATTAAAAATGTTTTTTTTTTCAATAACTTAGAAATCATACAAAATGATTTATTGGCATAAAAACTTTCAAATTTAAATTTGTTATATATATATATATATATATATATATATATATATATATATATATATATATATATATATATATATATATATTGGATATACATATGTTTATATTTTTTTATTTTATATCAATTTGATTTGTTGAAGACAAATCGAGAGAGTCTTATATTTCATCCAGTGTTCGATATATATTAATATTTGTTTCTATGATATTTACAATATATAAAAGGAATAACGACGTCAACAACACAAGAGCAAAAAAGTTTCCTTTTAATGTCTCGCAAATCCGCAGCTTCTGGCGTGATGCCAATCAGACGAGGATTAATGACAATCCAGAATATATCTAAGGCACGTAGTAAACTTTACTGCCAGTGCCAAAAAAAGTAATGACTTCGTCGTAACAAAAGAAATCAACGTCGTCCCGTGTGATCTCGACCGACTGGTGTGACAATTGTCCAGATCGATATTTTCGATAAATTCTATTCTTTTCTATTCGCGATTTTCGCGACGTACGTGCGTGCGTATACTTCTCGCCGCTTTATCACAAAGGATTCCACCAGTTTAATGCCGCCGTTGCATTTTATAAATGTTTTGTCGCCTTTGATAATAATCTCGAAATTGTTTTCTTGTGGAGAAAAAAGTACATTTGTTTGTATTATCAGCCGTTCATCGTTTTGTTACCCCTAAATCAATTAACAATAAGTAGAAATAATATATTTTATATATATATAACTATTTTTACAATAGTCAACTTAATATATTATGTTTTTCTAGGACTTTTAAATGACAAGATGTTTAGAATATTATTTTTTTATTTTATTTATATGTCTTACATTCACGTTAATTATTTTTATTATATTGGAAAAAATTTAATAAAATAAATTAAATTATTATTTTTCCTAAATAAAATTTTACAAAATCTCTATCTTCCTCAAACATCCATAATATAGACTATCTTCAATTTTCTTTCCATCATTTCTCCTCTCTGTTTTTATTTCTCTCTTAATTTATGAATAAATGTTTTGAATTCAGTATATAATTTGTTAAATGTAATTTTTCTCTCGTTATCTATAGTACATAATGATTGATTAATTATTAATATTGAATTCTAATTTCCTCATTCCTTGTAATATCTAATTTTATATATCTTATAATTCTTCATAAAAACTTTATCGTATAAACTTTAGTTTTACTTTTATTTTTCTTGATCATAATTAATGATTCGCTTCTATATTTTATGATAGCAACAAGCGTTATCTTGCAGAATTCTAGTTTCACACATGTTTTCTTTTCTTTTTTATTGATCTTGTATATCATCTCCATTTCACTTAAAATAAATTACTACATTACGAACGAAATTTCTTGTTTGTTTTTAAATACATATACGAATTTCGATAGCAATTCCATCCTCAAGACATTCATAAAACATTTAACATTTTTTGTATGTATTAAACATTATATTGTTATTAATGAAATGTTTTTGTACTATTTGGATTAATAATTTGTTTTCGAAGTAAACATAAATTAAATGATATTCAAATAAATTCATAACAATACTAGATTATAAATAGATTTAATTATTATTTTTATTTTTATTACATATCACAATATCAAGCTAATAATTGACATTTTCTAATGATTTATTGTATCTAAGAAACATCTTTTATCTTTTTCTAAAAATAAATTTAATTTCAAAAAATACTGAACTGTGTGTGAAAATGTTCAGATTTGTACGATTTTTTCTCATTTTATTAAAATATTTTTTTATTAAATGAATAAAAAATTACTTTCAATTAAAATACTAAATGTAAGATGCAAAAATAATAAATGGTGATAAATTAATTAATTAATACTGTTTTATTTTCCTTTAAAATATTAAAATACAATTTTCCAGTTACGATTTTGACTTATTTAATGTACGGAAATTAATCTATACTATTAAAAAAAAAACATTCAGAATATTAAAACACAAGTATAACTCTTCATTTAATTAGAAACATTTTAATAATTTTTAAATCTCAATAAATTATTTTTTTAATAAAATATACTATTATTAAATATAATTAAATTTTCGAAATTATTTCCAATTCGAAAATGAAAAACCTTTTTCGATTTAAAAAAAATGTCTATAAGAACGTTTACTAATCAAATAAAACATTTTTATTCAGATACAGAAAATAAAAAACAACAATTTTTATTTGTAATGTAATACGTTTTTTATCCTTACAAAAAATGATTCGTAATAAAAATAACGATTAGTAACAACAATAAATATGATAGTGAACATCTGAGAATATCAGTTGACGATTTATTTTCGTTAAATGAACATTGTGTGCTGGAGTGTGAATTTTAATGCGAGCCACGAGGTTTCATTACTAGTGTTCCGCTCTAAACCGATATTCGTTTGTAATAAAAAACAAATCAGGCGGTAATATTTTACAATGTGAAGACTACTTTATATATATATATATATATATATATATATATATATATATATATATATATATATATATATGTAATTACTGTATTGTTTGTTAACAAATTAAATATATGTTTTTACTTAACGCTAACAATCAAAAACCATTATTTTTTAAAAAATATTGTACATTCCTATGCAATTAAAATGAGGTAAAATATCACTTTCAGTTTTATAATTACAAAGTACTTGGAGAGAGAGAGAGAAATGTACGTATATTTGTGTGTATATAATCATTAATATATTTTATATCAAAAATAACCAACCATTTTTTGAAATTATAAATACTATTGTAATTTAATTATTTTACATTTAAGTTATATATACAGGTTTTTAAGATTTTTGTATTTGTAACAAATTTTTAAATATTCTATATTTAAAAAATATTTTAAAAATGTTAACTATATTATAAAAATATTACCTAATTAACATTATTTAAAAGAGAAATATTTTAAAATAACATATTTTCATTTTTATATTTTTAAAAAATTGCATCTACACACACACACACACACACACACACACATATATATATATATATATATATATATATATATATATATATATATAAGTGTAATTACTTCAAAAAACATTAAAATAGGTATTTAAACTTCTATATAAAATTAAAACATTTCATTGAAAATAAATGTTGATCGTTAACGTTTCATTTGAGTTTCAAAATAATCGTATATAAAAGCTGACATCTTATTTTATCTTAACGATGAAGAATACTAATCAAATCGCGAAACATATAAAACGTTAATTGAATTGAAAATTGAAAGGAACTTTCTCTCTGCCCACTCCTCAATGATCTGAATTTTATGTAAAGATGTCTTCAGAAAAGTTAATTTTATCATAAGGAAATTTAAAACAGTATAAAAGAATACATTGAAATATAACGTTCTAAGCAAATAACATCATTCAATCACAATGTGAACTACATACAAAAGTACATTGGCAGCATTTTACCCAATCGAGACGAAAATTTAGAAGTTATATATATATATATATATATATATATATATATATATATATATAGTTGAGAGATAATAGAGCCATAAAATGAATATAAAACGCGAATGTATCTTTGTTATCTCAACATTGTCGAGATAAACGGTGATAACCTAAATACCAGCAGATCGATGATTCAGACTTGAACAGGACGTAAAGATCAATTTAATATTTAATAGCTTGTAAGTTTAAGATTTCATATTCGAAACGGGGTTCGTTCATAAAAAGTGACACGAAACCACAAATGATAAATATATTCTCACACTTATGTACAACTAACATACAACATTTTATGTTACATACAATCATCTCGTATCTGTGTTCAACTCTTTCACTATACTACTATTACCATCCATTACTTACCTCGATTTTCTTTTGATGGAGTGTAAGAAGCTCTACGTGCATATCTTCTAAACATTACTGACAGCAAAATAGAGTCTATATATATATATATATATATATATATATATATATATATATATATATATATATATATATATATATATATATTATATATATATATTTATATATATATAATTATATATATATATATATAATCTATTGAAAGTGTGAAGCAAAGTGGATTTATATATATATATATATATATATATATATATATATATATATATATATATATATAAAGTATTTTTGGCATAAATGAATATTTATAAATAATCATTGATATGCTTATTTGAATACATTTTCAATATAATATAAAATTTTGCAATATTCATCTTAAAAATCTAAATATAGTTTATTGGAACTCCGACGCTAATTTCATTCTAAATAGATTGTATGACAATTATAAATAAGTATTAGTAAAAATAATGCTCACAAAAACACAAAAGAACACAAATTTAAAATAAACTTGTTTTGTATAAAAATGTTGAGCATATATAAAAATATACATATGTATGTATGTGTATATATATATATATATATATATATATATATATATATATATATATATATATATATATATATATATAGCTCATATCAGCCCTTTTCTAAGCGAAACCCTAATCGAATATCATTATATTCTTTTAAATGTTTTCCCAAAATTTATCTACTATATATATATATATATATATATATATATATATATATATATATATATATATATGGCAAATATATCCCTTAATATGAATGCAGATACATAATAATTAAAATTATAATTATTATTGTGTTTCTTCCAATGATTATTTTATTTATACGGTTTTGGCATTTCAATGGCCTTCCTCAAAAATTTTTTATGAGGTCTATAAAAAACCATAAAAAATTATTTTGAAATATTAGAAAGAACATAATCTATTATAGAAATAGCACACAATCAGAACGTTAATTGAAAAATATTTATAATTATTATTTTTTTTTGTTTAATACAAAGTTTTAAGTATTATTCAATTGAAACTACTTAAAATTGCTTATAAATTAATAAAATGTTAGTTGATATACAAATATTATTTTCACATATTTAAAAAAACGAATTTAAAATTAATCTTAAAATATATGTGAAAATGACAATATATAAAAATATATTTTTCATTTTTATACTTTCAATTTTAGTACTTTTTACGTAAGTAAATGAGAATCATAATATAAAAAGATAATAAAAAATATTATTTTATAAGAAGGCAATGTAGAATTTAAACTTTATTTTTTTAATTAATTATCATATACTTAAATAAAATATATATATATATATATATATATATATATATATATATATATATATATATATATATATATATATATATATATATATATATATATATTAGAAGAGAAAAATGAAATTTATAAATATATTAATTTTTATACGTGTCTTTTTAGAATCAGTTTTTATAAAAACTAAAAATAAATTATTTACATATTTCGCTTCAATTTTGAACCAAGTAATTAGAATTATAGAATTTATTTTTTTATAAAAAAGATAAATGTATTAATGAATTTTAATTTTATATATTCATTTCATATTCTATGTATCAATATTTCACAACATACAATCAATATTCTTTTAAATGTCAAACAATAACTTCATTTCTTATTTAATCTTTATTAAGTACATTTCAGATCGAAAAACAGAAATTTGTGCTACTCTTTTTGAAAATGCTAATAAAATATTATTTTATTAAGCTATACATCTCTTTTTTTGTTGGAAATAAAAATTAACAAAACTTTAAAATCTCCTGAAATGTTATTAAATAACCTGGTGCTAAAAAAATCAGTTTTTAATTTAAAATTGGGTTTATAATTATTGTACTATCGGAATTTAATATTTAAACATAGTATTTTTAATAAATATACTAAATAAATTACTGAATGGTAAATTTTCAGTTTTTAATTTTTGATTATGTTATGTATTGAATTTAAACTCAATTATCTAGACTTTGTGTTAAGAATTTACATTTTTAAAGTCATAAACACTTTAATACACACAAATATATACATATGTATATAAGTAGTTATGAAAAAAATTAGTAAAAATAATAATTTAATTTTTGTAAAACTGATAGACTCGTATTAAAAGAAATTACAAAAAGAAAACTTTCAAATTCTCAGTTTGAAATTTTGGTAAAATTTTGTAATAAATCACAAGTGATAGAGATAACTACTATAATTTGTCATTTAATAGGACATTGCATCTGGACATTTCGATCTTCATGTTCAACATATTCTACTGTAATTGATTAATTAACGACAGTGACTATTAATCATTCCATATAAGTCGGTTGACCTCTCGTACAGCTTTTCCATAATTTTCAACATGTCACAATATGAATTTGAAATCAGTATGAATTTTAAACTTATTCATCAGTATTTAAATTCTTATAATATTACACAAATACCAAATGTCACCAAAAACTAATTTCACACCAATATATATATATATATATATATATATATATATATATATATATATATATATATATATATATATATCAAAACCCCTACAAATAAATCACAAAAATAAAATAAAACCCGTTATTTTTAAGGAGAAAATATTTCACAACTTGGATTCGAACCAAATAGTACACACAAGGCAATATAAAACTATTTAATAATGACAGATACATTTGTACGTTTAATAGACAGACCTGTCACAATATATTTTATTTTTTTCGAAATGTATAGCTTTTATATTTCATGGTAATTTCATATACTTACGAATTATGTTCATCATTTACATAAAAAGTTGTATTTTTTCGTTTCGTATTTTAGAAAGAACGAAAAACATTTATTATATCAAATGGAAGTTTCATTTTTAAATTATAAATTCGCGCGCATATATATATATATATATATATATATATATATATATATATATATATATATATATATATATAACATACATACTGTATTCATGTGATAAATATGTTAATATTTCATCTAAATACACATAAATATTTTTATTATATGTGACAATTCTTCCTTTCAGAAGAATAGCTTTCATAAAAGATGGAGTACGGTTGTTAAATACAATTTCATGTATATTCATCTTAGTCTTAGTAATTGTTTTCCAGGAGGTGTTTTATGTAATATATTTATTTTTAGAAAGATATTACTGCTATTTGAAATAAGTAATGTTACTAAAGAACATCTATACTTTTTAAATACATATGTTTAACTTAGTAATACACTTTGAAATTATTTTTCTGTAGTAGTCAATTTTACTTTTTTGTTTAACTTGTATATTTTCTGAAAATTAAATCAAGAACATGTATTAAATACAAAAAATTGAACTTATCTTTCTCTGTATATAATTCCAAACATTTTCAAAATTTATATCATTTAAATTCGAGATTTTTTTTTAATTCTGTCAATTTTAAATAAAATATTTAGTTAATTAATGAATCAAACATCTTTAATCGATATAAAAATTATTATTTATTGTTAAGAGTTAGTTTACGAAATTTACAGAATTATCTTTTAACAAGTATAATTGAAATTGGGGAATATCAGTTTATTTTATTTAATTTTTATTCATTTAATAATTAAGTAGTTTATTTTTTTTAAAATAAAAGAACCAATTCGACAATAAGAAAAATTTGAAACATGTTATTGTTTTTTAAAATTTCAATACACTTATTACATAAAAGAAAAGAAGATACAAAAATCACAGTTTTTTAACAGTTAGTAAATTTATTTAATATTTTATATAATTTATTCACTTTTGGATTATAAAAACGTGATAATCAATAAAAAAAAAATATTTTACAAATGTTTCTTGATTATTACATTTAATTTTGAATAACTCATTAAATATAAATT
>CP092087.1:10677500-10835000 GCA_029203775.1 Neoneuromus ignobilis
CGGAGCTATATCACGCGCGACCGTGTCAGTGGTGGTAGTGTGTTTGTGGCAAAAGGCGAGAGTCGGTCGTTTGTTAGGCAGCGACCCAACACGCATGATGCTGCGAGAGATATCACTCTTGTTTCAATGTATCATGTAATAAGTCAGAGGTTGTGGGTTCGACAGACAAGATAATCGCGGTACACTTGTGCGATGGATCTAGACGGGGCAGAAATTTCGGTCGGGATGTTCTTTCAGTTATAGAAATGAATTCGATCCAATTTCTTCACGTCGTATCGACGGTTAAGTATTATGAAACTCTACTTGTTTCGTTTGCTATGTTCAGAAATATGTGAACGATGTACAAATCGATTCAGCAATGTATTTAAGTGAATCCATTGAATGTGCGTTTGTTTCACTCTTGACAGTTCCAATCGGTACTGTAATAAGTTTTATACTCTATTTATTTTACGATGAGTTTATCCTTTTTCCCTCTATCGTTCCCGCACAATCGTATAATCAATCATACTCTTAAATATCCACAAATCACAATCCCATACTAGGGCAATTTAAAGACTTTAATATTAAGCATTTAATGTATTTATCCATTAATTGTCTTTAACCTTATACTATTCATTTTTCAAGAAAAATTATACTAAAAAATGTATATTAATAGTAATGTATAAATATATATATATATATATATATATATCTATATAGAGAGAGAGAGAGAGAGAGAGAGAGAGAGAGAAAGATGGAAAGAGAGAGAAAAAACTACAATAGTTAAAAAATATTACAGTAAAGACCTAATGATGTAAATAGCTAAATATATTGTAAAAATATAGAAATTAAATACAAAGCAAATATTCACTAGCTACAAAATTACTTTATGATATTTAAGCACGAAATACAATAGAATTATAAAAAAATAGTATAATAAAAGTAAAGTAATTGTATATTATTGAAAATTATTATCTTTTTATATTGAAATTATTCCAAATATAAACTGATGAAAATTAAGATATTCATTAAAATGACAAAAATTAAGTTCATTGTATAATATAGTTTTTAAAAGTTTTATGATATAATTTTTGAAAAATGTTAGTAGAGTCAATTTTTGAAATTCTCACATATATATATATATATATATATATATATAAATTAGTAAAAGGTTTAAAAATACCCAAAATCAAATTAATCAAAAAGAAATGATTATAATTTTTTTATAAATCTTAAATCAATATACAATCATATAATATTCATAGATTCATTCTGCACGAATTCATCAAAATAATATTAAGATAGTAATCGATCTATTGATTATTTCAAAAATCAAATATCTCAATTACAAATATCTTTCCTTATACATTCTTTACTGGCACCATACAATAATTCTACTTAAATATTATATACGAAACATAATCTTTTATTTATAGACTATAGCGAAGCATTTTCAATGAATTAAAATTTCATTAAAAAAAGGCGAACATGGCGGAAAAAGGTGAAACGCGTTAGAAAATACCTGATATTTTGATCATATGGGATTTTTCAATGACAAAAAAGAACACGGCCACAGTTTGAATCCCAAGATAAGTCGTAGACGCTGACCCTTATAAATAAATCACAAGTACGCCACGCGATGCCTGTTACTTTTTTAGAATATGTTTTTATGTTTACGTTATTATTTTAAACAATCTTTCTTTCTTCGGTATTTTAATTAAAATGTTGCTTGTTAACAATTTTACAGCTCTCTCTGGATTTTTTGTCGAGGAAAAAACTTGTAAAACCGATTTAAAATATTTTAGCAAAGAAGATACTATATAAATATGTGGATTTATATATATATTTATATATATATATATATATGTATATATGTATATATATATATATATATATGTATATATGTATATATATATATAACATGTGTATATATTATGTTTATATATGTTCTTTATGTTTAAAATAATTTTAAAGGAATAGTATAATTTAATTAATTATAAATTAAAAATGTATTCAAAATATAATTAATTACAGTAACTAAATATTTAATTTTATAATTCTGTTTTAGAAACTATTCTTATTTTGTGAACTTCATTCAAAATCGTCAATGAGACGTTTTTTTGGATAATAAATCATTTTCAAACGTATTTTTGTAATAAATTGTTATTTATTTTCTCATCAAATAATAATTCTAATTTTTTTATTTTCATTACATCAACACGTTTTAATTACATATATATATATATATATATATATATATATATATATATATATATATATATAAGTAATTTAATAATCGATTAGTCATAATTAATTATTTTTAAATGTTAAATTTGAATCAATTTTACATAATCATTTTCTATTGATTGTTTACATTCTACAAAAAAACGTGCATATTTTTTATTTTTAATTGAAATATCGTGTAATATAATAATTTCACTTAAAAGACCAAAAATATCTTTTATTTTTTCATTAAAACTCTGTTAAATGAAATAAAATTATGAAATATATAATACAATACACAATTGTTTTATTCAATTCGACTGGAATGTTCTTGTTCGTCCATAAAAAATAGTAATATTAACCCCCAACACCACAATATGTTATAAAATGTTCAGTAATCAGTGATTATTGAACACTTCATAACATATTATTGTGTTGGGGATGAAAATTCATTTGTTTTAAACTGAACTTGTCAGTTTATTGGTTGTTTTGGAACTGTGGCTGATTCACTTTACACAAATGAATTTTCACCCCAACACCACAATAATTTAAAGTGTTCAATAATCACTTATTGTTCACTTATTATTTATAATTATAGAACCTTAAAGGCTCTGACGATGATGGCGTCGCCATCGAAATGCATCAGCCGATATAATTATAAATAACAAGTGAACAAGAAGTGATTATTGAACACTTTTTAAATTATTGTGGTGTTGGGGTGAAAATTCATTTGTGAACTTGTCAGTTTTAAAATAAAACAGCAATATTATATTCATTTTACAGAAAAATAAAAATGACATATATATATATATATATATATATATATATAAATATAAATATATTTGTATACAGTTTGTTAAAAAAGTACTGGGAATTGTTTATTTAAAAGACGCGCATTAAAGAAATCAAATTTTGTTGTAGGTTAGTTGGAAACACTACAATTGAATGTATGTCAAGTTTGAGCGCAATCTACTATTTAGTTTGTTTATGTCAACCAGTCTATCGCAAGTACTAAACCGATTTTTACAATGAATAAAATTATTCAGCAAAGATTTTGTCTTACATTTCATGTTTCGAATGATATTTCTTTTGCCGAAGCACTAAAAATGTTAAAAAAAACCTATGCTGCTACTTCACAACCCTGTGTCCGTGTGACTTTTTTCTGTTTCCGAGACTAAAGTTACCACTACGGGAAAAGATTTTTGATACGATAGAGGTCATAAAAGGGAATTCGATAAAGGAGCTGAAGACCATAACTAAATCAGTTTATGAAGACTGTTTCCAGAACTGGATTAAACGTTTCCATATGTGTATTGCATCCGATGGGGAATATTTTGAAGAAGACGAAATAAATTTACCTGATAAAATATATATTTTCTATTTCATTTAACAATTCGCGGTACTTTTTGAACAAAGTGTATATATATATATATATATATATATATATATATATGTATATATATATATATATATATGAATATAAATGAATGTCAAAACTTTGAGAGCCGGTGGCAACCATGTTTGAATTATTTATAAACTTATTTTGACATTTCAACTCAGTAGTTTGGCAAATTATCATGAAACGTTCAACACTTCAGCAACACTCAGAAATTGTAAAAACTTTAATAGACTTATTGAAACAAAAATTTAATGTGTTCATTATTTCACAAAATGGATTCATCAATTGGCCAGAAAGATTATTTGATCTAACTCCATTGGATTGTTTTTTATGAGGTTATATAAAATCATTGGTTTATGTTGGTAAACCACAAACAACAGAAACAATAAAAATAAATATTGAACATGTAATTCATGAAATTGGATCACAATTATGTGAAAAAGTGACTAAAAATTGGACTAAATAAATACACTATGTCAAGCGAAGTCATGATGGTCATATGAGTGAAATTATATTCCAACATTAATGCCATAGAATATGCTTAGAAATAAAAATAAATAAATAATTAAAAAGTTAAATACTTTTTGTTTTATTTCCATTTAAACTTCTGAAGCGCTTATTGGAAAGCCATATACATATATATATATATATATATATATATATATATATATATATATATATATATATATATATATATATATATATACATTTATTGAACAAATACGTCACACTTAACTCCACCGTTTTCATTTTTCATTGTTGAAAGACGAGAGAAAAAAACGAATTTCTTATCTACATTAATTCGTCGGACTGTTATAAATACGCGAAAACAGAACGCAAATTCCTTCAGAAGCCAAATGCGAATTAGCGAAGAGCGAAAATGTAAAAACGGAGATATCTTTTGTTTTATGACCTTTCATATTTCAGTCTTTGTACTGACGAATATATACATCGCGGTTCGAGTGTTTGATTTTTTATACACGTACATTAAACGAATAATCAGATTTACTTCCATTTTTATGTCAGACGCCTTTACTCCTTTTCAAGACAGAGAAAAGAACTTTAATTAATATAAAAAATGTTATCCATGCTTGTACTATAATCAAAGAAAAATTTAAATTGTTTTGTTCTTTTGTCCAAAATTATATTTGATTAAGTGCATATCTTTTGTATTTATTTTTCTTTCTGTGTTTTATAATTTGGTCATAAGTTATTGATATAAAAGAAATTAATATAACAGAATTTACCGTTTTAAAAAAATTAAGAGGTTGCACAAGATTTGTATTAATACAATCTTTAACCTAGTGTAATTTATCTAAAATTTACAGATATTACATAGAATTTATAAAATTAATTTCAGTATTTCATTTAACGACAAGTATTAATTGGAAATAATTTTCAAATGTATTAGTCATATCAATTATCAATAACCGACTGCTTGTTAATAAATAATCTCGTTAACGTTTAGCTCTGTAAGCTTTGTATTATCTGTAATATACGTCTATTTGTATTGCTATTAACAGAACATATTTTACATGTAGTACAAAGAACTAATTACTACTGCATAATTAATAACAACTAATCCAGTTTAATGTAAATACAATGTTTGAAATGATCAGTATAAATAACATCTATAGAAATTATTTTTTCGTATCAATTATCAATAGTCGTTTTATAATGAGAAATATTTTAAATTTTTAATCCATTTTAAAAATCTCAAAAATGATGAAAATTAACAATAAGTGGTTTAACAATGAATACTAAAAATGGAAATTTAATTTCAATAAATTTTCCATTTTTGGTTTTAAATATAAACACTGTTTCCAAAAAAATGAATCTTAGTGTAATACAACACTAATTTTTTCATTATTTGTTATTTTTCTTTGACACTAAAGATTAGATCCATTAAAAACTAATAAATTTAAATTTGACAATCTGGAGGCAGTCAGAAGTCACCTTATTTTGTTCTTTGCCTCGAAACCAACCAGCTTTTATACAAATGGAATCTACAAATTAAAGAACGTTGGGGAAAAATATAGAATGCGATGGAGATTACTTAATTGATTAATAAAATCGTTTAGTAAAAATATAACCTCTTGCGTTTCATTTTACAATCGAGCAGAAACTTTTGCAATGATCCAATATATAACGCCTTCAAAAAATGAAAATGAACTTTGAGAATACTGTAAAAATTTAAAGACACCTATTGAAAAAAACCTGATATATTATGACTTAGTTAATAACATATCATGAATTAGTTAAAAATACAACCCTTAAGAATAAACGTAATAATATCTACAAAAGAGATATGCAAAGTATTAAGATTTTATCAAAAAATGTCGTTAACTTTGTTAACAGTACAGCTGCACATGTACTTATACGTTTATTTATTTTTACTTTAGTTACAGTAGAGAACATTGGATTAAATCGACTCTTTTATACCGAACAAAAATCCAAGAACTAACTTATATAAACTATGATAGTTTGTAAATAAAATTATTTGAGGAAATTGCAAATATTTCTTTCTTAGATATTATTTATATACTTATGATTCATATTGTATATATATATATATATATATATATATATATATATGTGTGTGTGTGTGTGTGTGTGTGTGTGTATGTATATGTATATGAAATTTAATAGCACAATTTACACAATATGCATGAAAATAACGACGCGTTTTACCGACCATATAAAAGGCGAATAATTCATACACGACGTTTCTCTTAAACGATAAATAGTCTTGAGGAAATGTCAGAAAATAAACACGTCGATATTTTTTATAATGCCACATATACGAAGGCAATCAAAAGATAGAAATACATTTCCAGTTGATATTTCAACTTGACTAATGGCGTATACTTTATGTAAAGAATTGATGTGTTTTTGTGCTATTTGTTTTCTTTTTCCGATCTTCGACTCTATATACATAATGTGAAAAAATTGATTTGCAGTAAATTATCCATGTTCATTTTCGTCTCTTTTATACGAATATAATTACTTATATTATAATGAAAGTATGGTGGAAAATTCCTGTTGATTATTTTCTAAATTTATGTGTGCTATTACTTTCTTTGTGTTATACATTTGGTGAAAATTACGTTTGTAAAAATGTGTTTACGTGCGTATGAATTTACTGTCACTTTTACGAAATTTTCGTACAGTACATACTTTAACCTTTAGCATATGGTTAATTAAAATGTATGTTCTTTAAGGGCAAACATGAAAAACATAATAAAAAAGCAACATACAAAACAACGAACCCTGTGATGTTTACAACCGGCAGGGAAATATATTTTTGGATGTGTAGTCGTCCGTTGTCCACTTGAGGTTAAATGTATATTTCTGCAACATGTATTGTCATAAATGAGTAATTATTTTACATGTGGATGATATTTATTATTACAACATAGATTATTATTTTTTTTTTAATTTATTTACGTTCGTTTTAATTTATGTTAATTAAAATAAAATTTATGCAATCAAATAATTTATTTTTTTATTAAATAAATACATTTATTTCAATTGCTCGGAAATGTAATTTCATTTAAACAATGAAAAATAAAAGTTGGAAAAGTATCATCTTTATCATTTATAATTATGAATCGTT
Organism: Neoneuromus ignobilis; assembly: GCA_029203775.1. Classification (NCBI taxonomy): domain Eukaryota; kingdom Metazoa; phylum Arthropoda; class Insecta; order Megaloptera; family Corydalidae; genus Neoneuromus; species Neoneuromus ignobilis. The sequence goes on from CP092087.1 coordinate 10,684,718, forward strand.
CCACAGGAACAATTAAATTATTTAATTTGTATATAAAATGAGAAATTTGATTGTTCATTTTTTCACTTTTTAAAAATATTCAATACATTTCAATTATTTTTCAAAACTGTTGCAATAATCGTCAAGTGTTTATACAGTTTTAATTTTTCAAATTTCATTTTTTTAAAAAATATGTTTAGATGTATATTTTTCCAGAGGTATTCAAAAATTATTTTAATGAAATGCTATAAAGATTTTTTAAAAAAAATATGTGGTCTTAATATAATACAAACCTATATTATCATAATATCAATAATAAATGAAAACTCCACGGAATATTTTTAACTCTCTTATAAATTTATACGTTACGTTTAAAGAATTTCAAAGCATTTCTTAAAGATTTCATTTATTTTAAAATTAAATTTAAAGATCAATAAAAATTATTAGGTGACTTTCATATCTAAAATGTTTACCTCGAAAACAAAAATAATCAGTTTTATGCCAATATTGATTTGTATTTTCATATATCGTTTAAGAAATTACTTTTTTATTTTCTAAATCAAATTCAACTTCTGAATCATATTTCAACAATTTGTTTTATTAAAAAAAAACATGTGTATAGTGTGGTATATACAGAAACATGTGTATAGTTTCTTTTATTTCTTTTTAATAAAACACAAATCTAGGCATTGCATTTGAATGGTCCTATATAATTCTATTATAACTTTTATTAATTATACATTAATTTATTCTTTAATAATTCTATCGTTACTAACTGAACAATTAAATATTAAATACTATTTCATTTAATTACTAAATTATTATATTCTTTAAAGTGTATACAAAAAAATAACATACATTTATCCTGAATGTTGATCATATTTATGAACATACTTTTAAGCATGAAATTCTGATATTATAATTACAACATACGATTATCACATAGAGATTGGGAGATAATATAACATTACTATATACATAAAACACATATATAATATTATTTTGATGACCTGTTGGTAGTTAGTTGCACATTCATATTAATGTATATACATATATATATATATATATATATATATATATATATATATATATATATATATATAAATATGTGTATGTGTGTGTATTACTATATATATACGAGTAGTTCACATGAGAAATTCTCCGTATTTCTAATAGTCACTTCAGATGAATACCGTAATCGTATCTTAATGTCATTGAAAATGTCCCTGTTATGTGTTTGACCACAACGATTATAGCTCTTAGAAACAATGTTTAGTGCTTACTTACTGACCAAGATATCATATTATGTGCTCGTAAATAAAGTCGGAATTACCTTATAAACATCAAAATAATGGTTAATATTTCATTTAATTTTATTTCCATTTTTGATATCACTTACATAGTTTGAATTCAGAAAAATCTTGAAAGAAGTGTTATTCCTTTTTATCATTGTCGTATAAAGTTATTATATATTCATTTGTATGTCACTGAGGTTAGTCAAAAAAAACATTTATTTTATTTGTCTATTTCAGCATTTTTCTAAACTCTAGTACAATTTAAATAATTTTATCCAGTTTTAATATATTTAAGATATTAAATTTACTGAATACGAGTAAATGTTTTATTTAAAATTATTCGAGTATTTCTTCATTCGTATCTCATGAATTTTGAAATATCAAGCTAAGATAATAATTTGTTCTTTGTTAAAATGTAAACAATATAAAATATGAAATGAAATTACCCTTTATGACTTACTTATTGTATTGTAAAAGATTAATATTAATATTTGATCATTTATAACACATACATACACATACATATCACTTTCATCATCATCAGTTTTATTTTATTCACTGCCGGATGAATGCCTCTCTCAAAACATCTCACTTGCAGCGATTCAATACCTGTCTCTTCCATTACACACCACGAATTCTCTCATAACTCTTTCTCTTCTATCCCTTTCTCTTATATCTTCTTCAGTTCTTTTACATTAGTGGATTACCATTCAAAAGCTTCTGTTGTCCATCAATGGTCTATGGTTATTTCTTTATAACCAGATCTTTTCTATTTTAAACTATTTACTCTTATTGTAATTTAATTTTATTAATATTATTATTTTATATATATATATATATATATATATATATATATATATATATATATATAATGTTCAAGAATGCGTTGTTTATTTCAATGATAAACGAAATTTACAAAAAAATCTCTAGTATAAGATTACAAGATTTATTTACAGTCGTGCATTTCAATTATAAAAAAGAAACGAAATAATTCTAAATAATGAACAACATGGAAAACCTCGTGTCATATATAGTACAAGACTAGCGCATATATCAAATAAAAAATACTTCGTATAAAATTTCAAAGAAGCGCTGCTTTTGAGTCTCGCTGAACATCTGAGACTACAGAAACCCATTAACACAATATTTAAGGTTTTAATAAAGAATGTGAAAACGGGGCGGAGTTATTTGTAGTTCCGTAACATCGTTAACATTGTTTCTTAAGAGCTTTTTGTATAATTTTACATATTCTCGTTTTATATTTCCTGTATATATATATTTTTATATTTAACTAATTTGGTTCAGTTATTTCCTGTCATTTAATTATTTTGTAACTGAAATGACATTTTAAGTTATTTTCATGGAGATTTTTGTAATTGTTACATTAATTTTCTTGCTGTTAATTAGTTGTCTAGTCATTTACTGTTTTTTTTTCTTTTCATATTTGAATAAAGCTTAATTTAAATTTAAATATTATTTAATGTTACTCAAAATAAAATTATTTTTTACTTTTTTGCCATTGTTATCTTATCTAACTCAAAACTATTTTATTATAATCGAATTTAATACATCTTTCAATACATATTTCTCTCTATGATGAACTGTAATTCAATTTTTAAAAAGAACAATAATATTTTTACATACATAACTATCACCTTTTTTTGTTATCCTCATTAGTAATTAAATAGTAAGGCTCTAAAAAATAAAACTGATTAAATTTAGAAATAACATATATATATATAGAGAGAGAGAGAGAGAGAGAGAGAGAGAGAGTCATTTAAATGTGATGCTTGGATTTGTGTTTTATTAAAAAAAACTATACACATTTTTTTTTAATAAAACACAAATCTAGGCGTCACATTTGGATAATCCTATATATGTCCTTTTTGTCACTTTAATAATAATTAATGATTTTTAATTATCATAAAAATGTACTTAACATTTAATATTAAAATTATTTTTTTTATATAAAAAAATCAGTTTAATCGTCCTTCTGAAAACTACTATAAAATAATTTTCTATTTTATCTATTTGATCTTTTCTTAATTCAGTAAAAAAAAATATTTTTTTATTACTGTATTAGAAAATCTATATACAAAAACACACACAGGCATATAGAGAGAAATATATATATTCAATCAAAATATTATTTTTTATAATTAAAATGCTTTTATTCAAATTACCATTAATATTTTATTGACACTAGTAAAATAAAACTAATTTTTGTAATAAAAATTCTTATCGAATTTATTAATTGTACAAAATCCATATTGATATAATTTGAAACGAAATTAATTTTATTTCTGTTGATACTGAAACAAAGTGTTGAAATGTAATTCTGTAATTAATTGAGACGATTTTCATTCGAATTTAGTACAGATGTTGTGGTTACACTATATAATTACAGTTTCTCGTGTTCAAGTTAAAGAAGCTCAATATATTAATGTAATTATTACATTAAATTTAATTACCATATTATTGAGTCAGACGATTAAAGCGATAACATCAATTTTCAAAGCAATTGTACTTTAACAACCGTTTTATGGTACTTGTTTAATTTTAATATTGTTTGAAAAGCTTTTATAGATTATTTCAATCTTTTAAATCGTTTTCATTCTGAAAAGAAAGAAGTTGTTGTTGATTTTAAATAATTAACAAGTTTGTTTTACTGTCTGGTATTCCAACAATCAAATAATAACAAAACATTACATCCTGATTAACAAATTATAATAAACTTTTAATTCTGTTTAAATATTTTTTTTTAAAATATTATTAAAAAATTCATATTATTGTTATAAATTCATTATAATAATATAAACTTTATTATTGTAATAAATCTAATTTGTTGTGTATAGAGTGACTCAAATGAGAGTCAAGAGTTTAGATTTAAATTTTCTTTTTTACCATCATTTATTATTCTTCAGTCTCAACTTAGGTCTTCCTATATTTCATTGTTATAATTCTATGTATTATTAGTGGTTATATATATTTTTTAATTGTAATATTCAAAAAAGTCTTTAATATAACTTACAAATATTCCTAATAATTTTTTCAAATATATTTGAAAGATAAAAATATACATTCAGTGTGGAGTTTAGAACAAAGTTGCATACAGGAAGGATAAAACACACCATTTTGTTCCGGAACACAAAAAATATGATAACTAGACTCAATTTTCTTTTTTATAATAGAAATAATTTGTTTACATATTTATTTGCAAGCAATAAATATTTTTATTGTAACTACAAAATTTTTAAACAAAATGAATTATTTAGAAGAGACAAAGGAATATTTCGAAAGATATAATGTAAATACTCAATTAAAAATATAATAAAAAAAATAAAGTACATTTTTATTTACGAATAATCGTTGCTGTAGATCTTTTATTACATATTTTTTATTTCAGTAGTTTTACTAATGTACATAGTTGAAGTTCACATTTCTAAACAAAAAAATATATTAATAAACCCTTATATATAATATAATTTTTATTAACTGATTTTTACCTTTGATTAAAAAATTATATATAAATACTTTAAATGAAAAAGAACTCACTGAATTTCAATTCATAGTAGAAAAAACATAGAAAAATATAAAGATTTATCTTCTAGTGCGAAAGTCGAACTATAGTAGATAAAAATGATCAGCAATTATTACGCTTCGTCTATGCCTAGAATAATAAAATATAATGTCAATTCTATTGAAACTTGTTTCCACTCGATAAAAATGTAAATTTTTTTTGAGATTCGTATGCTGTATACCCTACAAAATTTTATATCGTGAAAAAAACAAGGACAAGATAGTTGGAGAATGTTATGATGAATTGTTTTAACTGAGTAACACGTTCTGGAATGAATATATTAATAGAAAATTTAAAGTTATTTCTTGAAGATAGATTGTACATTTAAATTACATACACACAAATTTATAAACGTATATATGTTTACCGAAAAGTTCTAACCTTGTTTTAAATAAAAAAATAGTATTTTTTTATAATATTTAATAATATTTAATTATCAAAGTAGTTTCTATTAAAATTAACAACTATTTTACAATTTGATGAAGCTTTTGAAATCCTTTCTAATAAAATGACTTATCTTTGGATGGTATTTAATGCCTTTTTCATATTTCCATTTTCATTATTTTATTTCTAATTAAGAAATTTTGTAAAGCCAAAAATAAATATTCCAAAGTTAGTATATCTGGAAAATATGCTAAATGAGTTATAACTTCTTAATCAAATTCAACATTTTTTTATAAATTGCTAAAAAAACCTGTAGCCTTGCATTGTAATGCTGTAAGATGACTTTCTTATTAATAAGAGCCGGGTTTTTTTAAAAAAATGTTCAAATTGTTCAATTATTGACAGTGTTTTTTTCAAAATTAATCATTTTTTTGGACTTTAGAAATTTTTAATAAATAATCCTTTCATATCCCATCAAATAGAAAATATTTTTTTTTCACATTTAAATTCGGTTTAGATGTTATTGGAGTGGATTGTCCAGCTTTGCAGTATGCTTTTTTCTTTACTGCATTTTTATATGTATTGTAATTCACTTTTCATCTCCAATTATGAGGTAGTCCAAAAATGATTCATTTTTATTGCATGAAAATAATGAAAAATAGATACACAATCTTGCCTGTTCTCAGCAGTCAATTCATGTAGTATCCATCTTACATACTTGCATATACCTCGGTTATGAATAAAAATGGATGTTCTTCCAAAATGTTGCAAAGAATATCAACATCGATCGCAGATTTTCAGAGCGTGGCTTGTATTTAAAGTTAAAGTCTCCATTCTTACATATTTCGAACCATTCTCTGTATGTCGTTTTGGATATTGCGTTTGCTCTAAAACCTTTTAAAAAAGTTGTATATGCTTCTGCAACATTTTTCCCTTATTTATATTCGTAAAATATACAGTGGCATAAATGAACTTTAACGACTGACATATTTCCTTCATTATTCCTTGGTAAATACTGATCCTAGAAATTTTTTCATTGTATGTTAAAGGGCAGCAATGATAAAATAAATAAAATGATGAAAATAATAAATCATATACCTTTCATTAAAATATTTTACTACGTTCTTAAAATAATGTTATTAAATTATTTATTTAAGTAGACAGAACTGTTCGATAGACCTGAAATTTTTCCTGTATTGTTACAAAATCTCACTAACACATATCGAAAATAATACTCAATCATAGACATATTATTATAAGATAGGCAGCCTAACTAACCCCGAAAATATCATGTAAACTTCATGTAATTATTAGACAAAATAATTTTTTTCTGATTTTGATTCGATAGACCTGATATTATCAAGAAGTAAAATAAACATTTATTATCTGTTTTAAACAAAAATATAAAAAATAAATAATCTATTAAAATTATTATTAATTAAAGTTATGAATAAGTGTCACAAACAGTTAAATTTCACATCGATCACTTTCAAATAAATGTATTAGATATTGTTAATTATTCTCAGTATTTTCCAGAGTTAGTTTTAATGAGAAATTCATATATATTTTTAATTATTTTTTCGCTCGAGTTTTATTCAGAGAAAAATATAAATCATTGTGTGCTAAATTTTTTTTAAACAAATCAAATTAATATAATACATTTATTTAATAGTTGATAATTTCCTTTTAGTATAAACATTATTCATTAATCGAATAATAACCAAAAGTAATCGATATTTTTTATATTATCGCATGTATTCGAGTAATAAACATCTTATTGGATTTTGAACCGAATAAGCAGCCAAGAAATGTAAATATAAAAAGTTTATAAAAAGTGTTAAAAACTTTCGTTCAATTCAACCAATATCTCAGAAATAAAGAGAACCAAATTTCAAGAAACGTTATATTTCGATCGTTGTGAGAATCGTACATTTGTTGATGTGGAAACATAGAAATGGGACGTAACCATATATTACGACACTATTAGTGATACTAATGGTCTTTTTTAGTACTCTAATACTATACAAAACCGTAACGGATCGGTTGCGGAAAACAAATTAGTGATTGTTGATTTAAACTTATCAGACAATCGAAAATAATAACATTTTTCTTCATTAATTTTAGATTGGTTTAAGTGTAAAGTTTTTGTGAAAAATTATCAAATATATACATTCTTAAAATAATATATGTATAGTAATTAAAAGTTTGTTTTTTTTTCTTTTTAATTAATAGTAAACAACAGTACGTATTTTAAATCTTAGTTATTAAAAATTTTTACTTTACTGTTTTAATATAATATATTCCGTAATTATATACTACTAGTATTTCTTTTTCAATTTCCATGTTTGAAATCTTTGGAGAATTTAAAACCGTTTTTTTTATTTTTTACCCTCTCTTCATTAACAAAATCCAAGCTAGTGTTTAACATTCTGTAAGCAACTACGTAATATACACACATTTTTTTCTTTCTCCTTTATTCTTTTTTTATACAAACATCTATAATTTTTAAAATATTAAAAACTAAAACAAATCAAATATTTTATATTTATTTAATATATTTTTTCTTATTAAACTTTCATTTATATTAACTTTAATCTGTATTATTTCCCTTATTGAGTTGTTTTTGATTATTTTGTTTAAAATATAAATTACCACTTTTTATTATCATATTTTCTCTAATATTGACAATACACTGATATTTTTATATAAAAATTTAATAAAATTTAATATTTATTTTTGTTACAGGTGAGTGTTTTGCTGATCATCTTCTTGCTAAAGCTTTTTTGTGAGTATTTTTAACATATTTTATATATTAACCCATTAAATAGTACTTCAAAAATATGTATTCCCAAGAATACCATGTACTAAGTCATTCAGTAATCGATTATTGTGTAACTTTTTGTCATATGCATACATATATCAATTTGTGTAATACATTGTGTGCAATATTTTATATTGTATGCAAATTTTGAAATATTACTACAACGTAATTCATTTTATTAGAGTAATTTATGACTATTTTTTTTCATTGAACATAATTTAATAAAAATACAATTTAATATCATAAGTTAGTTTTTTCTGACAAAATTTTAAAATAACAATCTTTTTACATAGAAATCACTTTCAGAGTACCACGAAATTTTATTAAATATTTCAGTATTCATTTATTTTTCCTTATACTTACTTCAATAGAAATGTAATCAACTCCAAGACACAGGTACATAAAAATTATAATAAAAATTTAGGTCAATGAAATTTTATATACCTTTATTCCAAAAATAATGTCAGATATGAAAAATATAAGATCAATAAATAATCTATAAATGATCACTGAACGTTCTAGTAAAATCTCATATATTTGTAATTTTTTATAAGAAATGAATTATTCTTTCATCGTTATAAAATTTTATTGGAATGTACAGTAGTTGATGTGACTGAACATCTTTCCATTAACTTTTATTTATTCAGATTCCCATCTTAATGTCTTAAAATACTATTTTTAATGCCATTGTAAATAATTTTGGTGATATCGTATTGTTCTGTCTTACTTCTTTTATAATTTTAATTTCTCTGCTTCATAAATTCCTTGATTCCCCAATGCATTTAATATCGCTGATGTATTAACTGAGTCGAAGGCTTTTTCATTATCTATGAATTCAAGACAGAGAGTGGTATTTGATATTCGTTGCATCTACTAATAACTTCCCTTACTACTTGAATGTGATCCATTGTGCTAAATCCACTTCGAAATCCTGCTTGTTCTCTTGACTATGAGAAATATAATTTACTTTGTAGCCATCTTGAAATAATTTTGGTTATGTAATATATATATATATATATATATATATATATATATATATGTGTGTATGTGTGTGTGTGTGTGTATGTAAATGGAAATTATTATATTTTAAAATATTAATCCAATTAATATGAATTTTTGTTTATTCACAATATGTTCATTTTTAAATAAAATTTTCTTGTTTTTAGTGAATTGAATTATACAGTAGTGCTATTTTTTATAATAAAAAAATTTTTTTATACATCTAAATATTGTACATAAGGGTTAACTATGAAGGCTTTTTCATTATCTATGAATTCAAGACAGAGAGTGGTATTTGATATTCGTTGCATCTACTAATAACTTCCTTACTACTTGAATGTGATCCATTGTGCTAAATCCACTTCGAAATCCTGCTTGTTCTCTTGACTATGAGAAATATAATTTATAGCCATCTTGAAAAATATATATATATATATTATATATATATATATTATATATATATATGTATATATATATATGTATGTATGTATGTGTGTATGTTTGTAAATGGAAATTGTTATATTTTAAAATATTAATCCAATTTGATATTTTTTTTGCATTAGTTCATTTAAATAAAATTTTCACAGTAGTGCTTTTTTGTCTGTATTATCTTTTTGTTTATGTGATTAATTTACTTTTACATGTATGAACTATCCCCCACCCCCACCATAAAAAAAACTATTAAAGTTTTTAATAATCATTAATTGTTCATAACAAATAAAATAAATAATAAGTGATTAGTGAATAATTTTGTAAAACATTGTGATATTAGTGGTAAGTGATTTATTTATGAAAACATATAATTAAAATACTATAATTTAAAAAAATGCAGTCATTGTCAGAAGTTTTATAAATAAATTATGTATATTAAAAAGTGTACACAAATTTAAGATAGCTCAAATGAGACTAAAGGGTTTAGATATACATTTACTTGCTTATTATTATTTACTATCCTTCAGTCTCATTTAGGCCACCGTATATAAAAATATACTCTAATTGTCTTCACTTAATTTTTCTTATAAAAAATATAAATAGCTTAAAAACTTTTTGATAAAGAATTTTAATCATTATTTATTATTTTATTCATTTCTATTTATGAAAACCAACTATTGAAATTGAGTATATATAATGTTTCTGTAATATTTTCATTTGAAACTGATTTCATTATTATATATTAATAGTTTATACATTTAATTAACTGAAAAATATGTACATTTCATTCAAAATCGACCGTAATAAAAACTTTATTACAATTTAAAATAAATCGTATATAAAAACTTCTTTTATAAAAATATCATTGTCATAATAAAATACTAACATACCAATTTATTCGTTAATAAACATTTAAGTTTCAGTCATAATTCCTTTTGTGTTCAGCGCAATGAACATAAATTTTATTTATAATTCAGTCTTTACAACAACATTAATTAAAATTAAAGATCGGATTGTTTCATTCCTATTAAAAGCACAAAAGCATTTCGTTTAACGTCAAAGTCAGAAATACTCTCAAATAAAAAGTAAAACAAAAAAAAACTAAACAACATTTATCTCTTGTGGTTAGTCAACACCTTCATCGAATGCAACGATACATATGTACAAAAAAGAATCTAAGATACATACACACACACACATACTTAACTACGATATCAAGTTTCCTGTTAAGATGGAGATTTACTCTTTTCCTTCTCAACCCTTTCCTTTTGCTGATGATGATGACTGTCTATTTTTAGTACGGGTTGATGGGATGCAAGCAAATCTAACTCTTTCTCTATTCATCTCCCACTCTATACCCACTACAACTTAACTAATGGCGTACGACGAAATGTCTTCCGTCGTCTTAGAGTATCCTTGTAAAAAGTGTAACTGGTTGATTTGGTCGAAATAAAATTTCACGCTATATATGTATTTAATCTACTTTTTTTATTTTTTTCGAATGTGTTTAGATTTATATATTATTATTAATTTATTTTTTACTACAAATATATTTTTAACAATAATAAAAGAATAATTTAGATTTTTTTAACTTTAATAATAATAAATTTATTTATGTTCATATTTTAATAATTACCCATACACTATATTTGTACTCAAGTATTAAAAAAAATAATTTTTATATTTCAATGTAAATTTGAATAAAAATCTTATCATTTTTAGAACATAGATAATTTTACTAAACAATTTTTTGTTAATTGCTTTTAAGTATACAAGAAAAAAATAATTTAGAGTTGATTTAGTACATGATTGATTCACTTTTACATAAATAAATTCCTTTCCCAACACTACAATATTTTATAAAAATGTTCAAAAATCATTTATTGTTTATTTTAATCATTGATATACATTTCGATGGTTATGTCATTATCATCAAAGCTCTCTACTATAACAGGTTTTATATTGTAACTCTAAAAATGATGACATAGCATCAAAATACATATCAGTAAACAAAATAAATATTAAATGATTATTGAACACTTTTACAAACTTTTGTAGAATTAGAAATAATGGTTCACTCGTGTAAAAATTAACCCTTTGCACTCGAGAAACGACCCTCAGTCACCATTTGGTAACTGTAAAACTTTGTGGATTAGTGATATCTCTAATTAATTCCTACTTCTTGTATAAATTTGTAAAATAGCAAATAAATGAACATCCGTTTAATCTTTTCAAATACATTAACTAAGAGGTGATTTCCAACAAATTTTTTACCAGACTTCTACTTCCACTACTAATGAAACGATACCCGGTTAAATAGAAAACTTCATATTATATTAACAAAGACGAAGAAAGATTGTAAAATCTGCTCCGATAAAACCAATCATGGTGAAAGGCACAAAACCATATTTTTGTAATAATTATTCTGTCAAACCGAGAATCCATCTTGAATGAATACTTCATAAAATATCACACGAAACACAACTATAAAACTTAATATTCAGTATTAGGTCTTGTTTTATATAAAAATACATGAAATATTGAAATAAAATAGTTCTATCTATTAATTTATATATGATTTATTTTTAAATTAGCTGTAAAAAAGTTCATCAACTTTTTAGTAAAAAGCTTTGAGTTGCTACTTCCCTATAGCGAAAAATCTTCGATTTCAAATAACTAAAAGTATTATAATATATCAAATTTTCTTTAATTGGATACGTTAAATGAAAATGATTTAATTATGATTATTATTTATTTGTGGAAAATTAAATTTTTGAAAATAATATGAAATATTTTCTATAATCCATCTTTTTCTGAATACTTATATTTAATTTTGAATTGGATAGAGTTGTTTAGTTAACTTTAAACGGTATATATATATATATATATATATATATATATATATATATATATATATATATATATATATATTTGTATTTGCTATTTGTCTTCAGGGTAATACAAAACAAATATAAGAATGGATAACAGTTTTTCAAATATAACATTTATACAATCTATATGATATATGTAATAGTTTATTTTTAAAAAAATCTCTGATATCATATTTTAATATAATTGACTTGAAATGTTTATAAAAGTCTCTCAAATATAAATTCTTGTAAATATAAGAAAATTTGAAACAAAATTCTAGCTAATATAAAAATAAATATATTTATGTATCTTACATTTTTTTTTGTACATACTTAAAAAAATTCCCTGTATATATATATATATATATATATATATATATATATATATATATATATATATATATATATGTATATATATATATATACGTATGTGTGTGTGTGTGCCTTATATTCCATGTAATTATTTTCATTTCTCCAAGCGCAGTGACTTCGTCGTCATCACCGTCGATCTGGCAACTAAATATGTCTGGCAATATAACTCTGTACATATTATGTTATAACGCGTCGCAGATAAAGAGATTTTAAGCCGAAAAATACAAAAAGTACATCTATAAAAGATACCGTGTCGGTTCGGATGTCATTTTATGTTTTAAAGCGGATGTTATTTTCTTAGTAAAAGTAAAAATTATGAGACATGTTTACAGACGACAAGAAAACGTTGTCCGCGTCCTCGTTTCCATTTTTTCTTCTTCTCGTGCATATTTCGTTTCTATGTAGATTATAGCACGTGCATGCATTTTTATATATTCCGTATGTGATGGCTAGACGGTATTCTTTTACATACATCCCGCGGGGACCTGTTTTTTGATAAATTTGTTTTCCGTGTTCTTGAATATTCCGATTTTTTTTGTGTACATGTTTGGTCCGTTCTTATTTCGTATATAGAATTTTTATATAAAATGAGGTTGTGTAAAAGTAAACGTGAATTTATGCACCCTCGTTTTCGAACCGTATCAGCAATTTTCTTGTTTAAAATAAAAAAGAAAAGGAATTTGCAGAAAGGGACAGAATAAAGATTTTTATCTCTGTCAAGATCTTATTGTTTCTGGATTTGTAAATTGTATATTTATGTTCACTGAAATGAAAAAAATATTGAACATGAACATAAATAAAAAATAATATGTTGAAAAAAATCTTGTTCAAAATATGAAAAAACTCTGATTTTTAAAACTTTCATATATTTTTTTAATAATCATTTTTAGTAACATCATGTGGTATTTAATTTCCTATAAAATCTTTGTAACCATTTTAAATAAATTTAAATAATTCATTACAGTTTTGATATTAAAAAATAAAATAAATGATTCTTCTACTTATACGAAAATAAATTGATCCATTATATTTTTTTCAGTAATTAAATAATATTTAAAAATAAAAATACATTTTTTTTTAAATAATATATTTTTCGTAAATTATTTTCAACTACAGACACAATTATACATTTATTGTCTTCTCTTATTGGTATCTTATATTATTTTTTGAATTGTATTATAAAAAAATTCAAATCATCTCGTACATCTCATACCAAATTCCATAAATATGAAATTTGAAATATAAACGATAAGTTATTACTGAATATAAGGTATAAATTCCATTTCAGTACATGTATGACATTCATTTATTGTTTGGATTAAAATGTCAGTATACATCATTATATGAATTATTAATAATATGAATAATGTTTTAATTTAATTATACTAATTTACACTAATTATAATTAAATACATATATATATATATATATATATATATCCTATCCTATTTTAAAATCCTATTTTAAAAGGTAATTAGTACTTTTAATCATCAAGACTTTACAGTAATTTATGATCGTTCTCAAACAGATTACAGAATTTTCTAGCACAGTAATATAATTTCAAATTGAAGAGTACACTATTTGTACTGTTTGATGACCGCATTATTTCAAGGACTTTATGACCACCAAGATCTCCATTTCTATCACTTACAGTTTTTTTATCAACGAGATGCACTTAAAAACGAAGTTTACGATAGTTAAGTATTTACTTTCCAAGAGCTGTAATAAAATCTTGAAAACTATTCGTGCTATTGATAAAAATGTTCGTTGTTGAACTAAAAAAGTAAATCTATTCTTTTTTAAAAGAAGAGGATGTTTTTAGCTCGTTTGAGATAAATTCTACTTGTTCATTTTTATTAAATTACTTATTATACGATTATTAAAATCTACATAGTTTTTATAAAAAGTGTTTTACAGAAGTCCACAATTTTATATATATATATAGAGAGAGAAAGAGAGAGAGAGTTTATTTGATTATTATCATCATTAGTTTTTTTATCCACTAACGGATAAATGTTTCTCTTATTTTTTTTATTTCTAACAAACCAACATATTTTTTTCATTTTACAATAACGAATTTCCTTATATCTCTGTACCATTTATATATATATATATATATATATATATATATATATATATATATATAACATTATAAAAACCCATATCAATCCACTGCTTGGCGAAAGCTTCATCAAATGTTATTAAGTCGTCTTAAATGTATTTTCAAGATTCTTTAATTGTTTCCTATCGGTGGTTAAACTCAATTACCTCTAAAAATCGTTCTAATATCATCCCTTCCTCTTTGGTATCTCTCTTTATCTCTTGATTGCCACTCATAATTATTTTTATTCATCTGTTATCTTCTCTTTCTACTTTATGTCTTACTCATCTCAATTTCATCGATTTTATTTGTGCTGTTATATCATTTACACTTCTTCATACTCCCATCCATTTAAAAATTTTCCGATCACCTTTAAAAATTCCTAACTTATATACATATATAATATTCTGATTATGGTAGAGTCTCTTTCTCTATTTAATTGTTGCTTTTTAAAAATTTTCCAATTTTAATGGTAATCTATCTGTTTTTCCACACATTTTCATTTTTTTCTAGCATGATCATTCCATTTACATAATTCTTTCTGTGTAAACCTCTTCATATCTCTCATTTCCTTGACTAGAATTTTTATCAACCATATATAATTTTAATAAACTCTACTCAAATTAACATTAAATTTTCTACGCTTATGCTTTGAAAATAATTTTATTGGCGTTAAATGATACGTATCGTTGTTGACAATAATCAATTATGAATATGAATTCTGTTGAAAATTGTAATTTGTTTATGAAAATTAAATTAATGTTAAATTAAATGTTTAATTAATTTTTCATTAATTTTTGAGCACATATTCGGAAAAAATAATGTTCATAATTAACATTTTCATTATTTATTTATTATATACAAAATTATATATATATATATATATTTGTGTATATGTATGTATTCAAGAAATCATTTTTCATCAACATCATTTTTATATCACTCTTCAAAAGTTCTTAAATACATAATATAAGCAATTAAATGAAAAACATTTTGATTAAAAATGTTCTAAGATGATATATGAGGCCAATTTCCTTGAAGATTCTGCAACGGTTGCTAGAATGTCTAGATGTAATTTTCAAGAATTATCATAGTCGGTGGGTGTCCTTCGATCGTGACTACAACACCCCGACACGCCGCAGCATGCGTCAAACGAAGCGTACAAAATCCGTATTATTTTTTCTGTTTTCTTTTTATGTCGGCGACAAAGACGAACACAGCCCCAACAATGATTTTTTTATTTCAATTTATGTTCAGAAAAAGCTTATGACTGATGTAAGCTTCAAATAGGACGAATGTATTTACATATTCACTTTCATTTCTTTATCCTAACAGACATTTGTGTCTGAAGTAAAACAAGAAATTCTTATTCGCTTACTAGTCTTCACGGTTGTTAGTTTATTATTATTATTTTATGTTATTTTATTGTCATTTCCATTCTTTAATTTTTTTAGTTGTTGAAAAAAAAATCCTACTCATTCTCTTATAATTTACACCCAGAGTTGTTTTATCTTGAATTTGGTAAAAAAATACAAATAAAATAAATTAAGAAAATCACAATATATATATATATATATATATATATATATATATATATATGTTTTCTAATAAGAATGTCAGAGCTTTGACAGTTAGTAGCAGTCATGTTTGAATTTTTTTTAACCTTATTTTGACATTTCAACTTAGTATAGCTTGTTCAAATTATTTGGAACGTTTAATGCTTCAACAATGCTTAGAAATTGTAAAAATTTCAATAGATTTATTCAAACAGAATTTTAATGAGTCCATTATTTCACAAAATAGTCCCAACAGTTGGCCACCAAAATCATGTGATTTAACTCCATTGGATTAAATAAAAAAAATACTTTTTGTTTTATTTCTATTTAAACTTCTGAAGCACTTATTGGAAAACTCTCTCTCTCTCTCTCTCTCTCTCTCTCTATATATATATATATATATATATATATATATATATATATATATATATATATATTGTTGTTGTTGACACCAGTTCGAATCATTATAAAGAATCTTGTATTTAAATTTATAATTCACATCAGTAACGTTCGTTCATGAGTGAAATTTCACTCACGTCACGTTTACTCACTTCTTTACTTCATTTACAATCATTTTACTTACACTTTGATGATTTTAATGCATGACTTACGAGTATATTTTTCATAAAAAAATTCTCTCGTATATCTCCTGAACGCATTTATAACTTATGGTAAGTTTCTTTTGATATTCATAACAGCGTTATTTTGCATACACCTATCAAAACCTTAACAGGTAAAATACTCTTTGCTCACATATACAAATAATCAGCTTTGTATGTTTATGAATACAAATATATATATATATATATATATATATATATATATATATATATATATATGATGTTATACATAAAATATTTATTTATAAACATAGCGTAGTCATTTCCGCGAAAAAATAATATTATTCAATGTATCAAAATAGTATGTACATCAAAAGTCGTTTGAATACATAATTATGGTATAAAAAATGATATAAAATATTTTATCAGAGTACAAGATATTTATTACAAAAAAATTTTTCATTTTACTAATAGACTTTCTTTTTAATATTTTACGAATGTTCATTCTAGTTTGTCAGTCACATGGAATTTTGTTTACACTGGAAATTTAATTTTTTATCAGCTTGTTGAATAATTTCAACATTCGTAATTTGTAATGAATCAGAAAAATGAAAACTTTGATCAGCTTATTTATATACATTTTTCTCAGAAGTTGATGTTAATGTATTATTTAACTATGTATATATTTTTAACTACGTGTGTGTATATATATATATATATATATATAAAACAACAAAAAAGTTTTAAACCAGTTATATTTTTGCAATTTTTAATATAGTAATTAAAAAAAAAAAAGTTTTAATAAATCACTTTTTTAAGAAAAATAGGTACATCAAACGAATAACTTATTTTATTTCATAACCTAAAAATGTTCAATTTATAACATTTAATTTTTCTTTCAGGATAGTAGATGTTATTTTAAATCAATTTTATTTTTATAATTTCACGATATTTAAAATTCAATATGTTATAATTAGTTGTTACTTTTTATGAAATAAAAATTTGTTAAAACATTAATTTGAGTATCCATTAAGGATAGTCTCTTTCTTACATTTTTTTAAAAAAGTAAAATCGTAGAAACTCAAATAAATATATAAAATGACCCAAATGAAAGTGAAATTTTTAGACATACACTGACTTATTTATTATCATTTACTATTCTTTCAGTTTCATTAAGACCACCCTATATATTTATATTTTTAAAAGAGTTGATATTTCAAAAATAAAATTAATAATAGTAAGATAGTTTGAATGTCATTTTTAATAAACATATTACCCCTCAAAAGAATTTTCTTTATATAGGATCATCCAAATGTGACGCCTAGATTTGTCAAACCTTTGTAAATTTCATAATATGAAGCTAAACATTTGTATAGTTTTCTTTTGAATTTTTAGTTTTTTCAGTAGAAAAATCTATATTCAGAAAATCGAATTCCAATTTCTTGTAAATAGAATTCCAAGCTATGTTCATGCCTTTCTATATGTTTTTTAGTGTAAAATTTTAAATTTCAGAATTTTGTTCCATGCTAATTCCATTCTCTAAACCGAATTGATATAAATTCATTATCATTTCAACTGAATCTCCCTCATCAACCTCTATCTCTCTATCAGTAATTTTTGAATACTTTCAAAAAAACAAATAATTTTAACTTATGTTTAACAATTTTATTAAAGATAAACTTTCAGCTCATATTTAATTAACAGATCAAATAAAAATCAAATATTTTAAAATTAAAAACTATATATATATATATATATATATATATATATATAAACAACTTGTTTTGAATCAAAAGTCTATAAAAATATCTCAAACCATTGAAAGTCTAAACGTGGTTTTACTTCTGATAAATAAACACTGCTATAAAACGTTTCACTGCAAACACACATGCTATTTAATAAAATGGTAATAAGCCAATTTTACAAGTTCGTATAAGTGTTTTCGTCCACTCGAACTTCTTTGAGTGGAAACTAAATCTTTGAAACTTTCAACGACTGTGATATATTTATGTACGTACATTAATAGCGATTACTCATTTCGTACAGATTGTATAGTTTAGCTAGTAAAGACAACAACAAGCGACGATGAACAAACTAACTTCAGATGCAGATGAACTACTAGGGACGTAAACATGTCCGGAATTTACACTTCTGACATCTACTATCTATCTATCTGTACACAACGTATAACTACTCGTATGTTATCCAGTATTGTCAGCAGAGTTGCTTATACAACTTTTAGTTTCGCAAATCAGATCGCATCAAACACAAACTTCGTATAATGGATTATGTGAATCGATTTCATGAATAATTTTAGAACATATCATCGTTATATTACATTTTCGGTCGTTGTAGTTTAATTAGTTTCTTCTTAAATATACATTTATGTCTACATATATATATATATATATATATATATATATATATATATATATATATATATATATCACATCACACATCATAAAGCCCATATCAATCCACTACTGGACGAAAGCCATATATATATATATATATATATATATATGTGTGTGTGTGTGTGTGTGTGAATAATATACACACATCTATATAAATATATTTCTCATAATAAAAAGTACATATTTCGTTTCGTAAATAAAAATAGTTATTCTGTTTTATTACCTCGTAAGTTAAAATAGAGAATAACAAGAAAACCGAAATATAAACGTCCCCGCATTCCAAATATATTACTGTATCCGGAAAATATGCTATCGTCGAATCACAGTTATAAATATTGGTACAATGATGTTTTTTATGATATTTTATTAGATCGATGTAGATATATGGCATGTGTGTGTACATGTTTTGACCCTATTATTCAAATTTAATAGCTCTGAACCCAATAGCAGCTAATTTTATTATGATTACAATCTGTTATTATCTTTATCAACATTTGATTCTTTTTTAAACGTTATGTTTATATTTTAGTGATTTAATAAATGTCAAAAAATTGAAATTTTTAATTAGTGATACCAATAAAAATATTCTAATAACTTTAAAATACATATATAATTTAATACATAGTTTGAATTAATATTTTAAATTAAAATAGCTAATTTTTTTATATCCTTGTTTTTATATCTGCGAATCTTTAAACAAGTATATTAATTTACATATCAGTGAAAAATTAATCTTTCATGAAAGAGTTTTCACATGAAATGTTTTTCATTCCAATCTATTCAAATAACTACTTTCTTGAATGAATACTTCTTAAAGTCATATTAAAAAAAGAAATCGATAAAAAAAATATTTTTTCTTATTGAGATCCCTGCTATCGGATTTACCGTCTTGAGCAAGCATATTATTATTATTGTTAGAAACGTCACTGAAGATTTTTTATATAGGGTCATCCAAAAGTATCGTCTAGATTTGCGTTTTAAAAAGAAACATTTATATAGTTTCTTTTTAATAAAACATAAATCTAGGCGTCACATTTGGATAACCCTATATATGGTTACTAAAAACCAATTGAAAATGTTTGTTTAAACTAAAATTGTTAACATTTTATTTCGTTAATTTTGAAAGAGTTAATCTGATATTTGCGTGAAAATAGAGTTATAAAAACCTATTTGTGCTAGTAATATAAATTTAATATTAATTTCGAATAACAATTATATGTCAGTTTTTTAAAAGCTAAAAAAATACTCTCTAAAATTTTAACTAATGAAAAAGCAAATTAGAAATTTATTGCTAATCAAAAATTTTTATATCATACAAATATAATATTCTTATTGATATTAAAATTGTGTTATAGAATTTTTATTACTGGCCACAAAACGTGGCATAACTTCCTGATAATCAATGTGGTGAATGTGATTGTAAGGGAATAAAACCTTTTCTTGCTCCTGATATTCTTCTATCTATTTCATCTCTTACACCAATTTCTGAGTCAGCTCATGTTCATCTCTATTCATAGATGATTATTCATATATTTCGTGATCAGCATCCATTATCATTCTATTCTATTCTCACCATATCATAAAATTATTACATCCAGCTAATCGAAAATGAAGTTATCTTTTTATCGTTTACGATTATCAGTAGTGTTAATATTACTAAAACCCCAAAAATATCGAGCTATTTAGTTATTATTCAATTTTTTAAAAAAATTATGAATAGAAAATATTTTTTACCAAGACATCACTAGTCCAACGCTATAAGATTTTCTTGAAAGGTTCTATGTTATTGTTGAGTATATCACTTATATAAATGCATTTTTTAACAAAATTTTACGAAATTGACCCATTATTTGGCCACCAAGATCATGTGATTTAACTCCATTGGTTCATTTTTTGTGGGGTTGTATGACATCATTGGTTTATGCTGATAAATCACAAACAACAGAAGCGTTAAAAATAAACATTGAACGTGTAATTCGTGAAATTGGACCACAATTATGTAAAAGGGTGATTAGAAATTGGACTAAACAAATCCACAATGTCAAGTGAAGTCATGGTGGTCATATGATTGAAATTATGTTCCATTATTATTGCCATAGAATATATTTAAAAATACAATTAAAAAATAACTAATTAATTAAATACTTTTTGTTTTATTTCTGTTTAAACTTCTGAAGCGTTTATTGAAAACCCCTATATTAGATTTGAAATTGCTTTTTGATTTTCGTATATTTATAATATATAAAATTAACAATATTAACGAAAGATAACTTTAATCGTTTGAATTAATTTATTAATGAAGCTATCTAATTTCCCATAAATGTTTAGTAATAGCATAACGTTGATGATCCGAGAAACAACGGTTTAACAACAGCAATTATGGTTTGCATATTATAGTTTAATAAATGTGTATAAGCAATTAATTCGTCCGTGTGAGATGTGGGTAAGTTTAACCTAGTTAATTTAAAACGTTGTTTCTGTTTGCTCCTAAATCAACTCGCCACTGCAACGACCGTGCCACAAATCTTCTCCACAGTACACATTATACACACCCAAATCATTGTCTTCCACCAAATGCATTTCATGGATTCGTTGGGGATTCGCCATATACCAAACATGTTCTTCACAATACGATAGTTGTTATTTGTGTTGTTACAATTGTTGACTCTGTTATTTTCGTACACAAGAAGCTACTTTACTTGTTTTCACATCGAAATAGATTCAGTAAAAAGTTAGATGTCCTCGAATAAAACATCTAATCGCTTTCAAAATAAATTTCAAAGTAGAGTGTATTTAAACTTTTGTGTTTGTTTATTTTTCTACACTTTTTTAAATTTCTCTCCTTTATTTCATTGAAAATATCCAATTGCACAATTTTAAAACAAACTTCATTTACATTCATTTGATTACGTATTTTTTTCTGTGTGTGTATGTACATAATTTTTCATTGAACTTCATAATGTGCTTCTCTAATTTTAATTTTTAATAATGTCATTATCTAGTTACTACAAATATGTAATTCAAAATTTACAATATGTTTACTTGATGGATATATTGTACATTCTATTTTGTAAATATTACAAAAAAAAATAATAAAAGATAATAAAATATTAAAAATTCTAAACATTCACATTTAATCATTAACTTTAATTTACAATATTTTTTAACGTGAAAGAAAAGTAATTATAAACATTAATAAAGTGCTCTGTAATTAACATAAATAATTATTAATAATAGATTATTCGACAAAAAACAGCATTCAATTAACTACACTGACATTTTCATAATGTTGATTAACATGATTTATTTATTTATAAATTCATAAAACTAAATTAATTTGGGAATAACAGTTAACTATTAAAATTGAGGTTATTAAAAGTTAAATTTCACCTTGACATAATTTTAAATGTATCATATCCTGTTACGGCTCAAAAATATTATGCTTTTTAAATTATTCACATCTATAAGGAAGTTTTAATAATAGTCAACAGATTTTTTTAAAACGTCGTGACTTAAAAAAAATAAAGTTTTATCAATTTCTTTTACAGTTGTTTTATGTTCTAAATATTTTTTATATTCCATTAGTAGATAATTAGACATTGAAATTAATTAATATTTTTATATAGGGTAATCCAAATGTGACGCCTAAATTTGTGTTTTATTAAAAAGAAATATATGTATAGGATGGTGTATAGGAAAACGTGTATAGTTTCTTTTTAATAAAACAAAAATCTCGGTGTCATATTTAATAAGTGTATGTATTTATTAATTCTCTGAAATCTTGAAGAAATATGTATAAAAGAAAATATTTTTATGTACGTACTGTATATTTATAATCATTATTTAAAATATTCAGTATATATGTATGTGTGATTATTAAAACTACTTCATAATTTTTTCTGCGTTGTTGATAGATGAAATCATTAAAACTTAATTTTATTACTCTATCCACGAATATTGTATTTACAGATTTCAAGTCAATTTCTATAAATTAGTTATCAATAATTATACATCGACAAACATACATAAATCGTGACACATGTTTCGACTTTATCATGTTCATTATTAAAACTCGTAAATCTCGTGACTTCCTTTTTGTATTATTTCGAATTACTGGTTATCTCCGTGGATTTATTGAGGCGTCTGGCATGTCGAAGTCCCCGTATTACCGTAGGCGAGGTAATGCAACATTGCCGGTAGCGGCGAATGGTCTCTTGTGACCGACTGACAGCCACGTTCAATGGAACAACGAATCCGACATCCTGCAGCTGTATTGTTTCACAAACTGCACGTAGCAGGAAAATCGACTGTTCTGTTTGTTTATATTATTTCGTATATTTTTCCCTCTTCGTCCTAATGAAGTTATTTGTATTCAAATAACCGCGGTCTGTAATAAATCGTTCAATGCAATAAATTGTATTCTATTAGTATTCACCGATACATATTTAGCAATATTTACAATTTCAATAACAGGAGCATCGATTTTCTTTTTTTATTAAGATTTCCTGGCAATGCAGTTATATTACAATCTCATTTCTTATATTATATTTCTATTTTTAGACTACTTATAGATGGTGGAAATATTAGATCATTCGAAAAATTCGTTTCTTTTTAAAAAAATCGATATATGTGTTTTACAGTTGTTTGATTTCTAATCAGTGATGTAATTTCTATTATTTTTAATTACATTTTACTATCGTACTGATAGTTTTTCAATGATATCTTTGAAGAATTTCTCAGGTTTCGATGCAAAAAACTAATCCAAATGCTCTTTGATATTACTAGTATTGTTCAGTTTTCCCATTAGTGTTAGAGGAAATGGAGCAAATAATAATCAATAGTACATCAGTTAAATAAGATGAATGGCTGATTACATCCCAATGGAACTCATAATTTCTACTGCGTATTAATTACAATTTTTCTTAATAAAATTATATTTGCCAAGGAGGAACGTTTTTCTTGAATTACCACTTTTAAATCATCCAATCTAGTGCTGTATCCTACCATATTTTATATCTCATTCATTTCGAGCAACCCGTAAAAATTATACCTTTACAAACACACGAAATGCAAAGTATTACCTTTTTGGATATAATCGTGATTTTGAGGGAGGATTGACAAGTTTTCCACGATTAACCAATTTCTTTTTCTTTCCACTTTATTGTACAGTATCCATTTCTCATCACCTCTAACTAAACGATTGAGAAATGAATCATTTTTGTTCTAATCGAGCAATGAAATACATCCCAACACTTTGTCCATCTTTTTTTCAACAAAAAAAAAATGAAACATATATACATCATACCTAACGATTCACCATACTTATTTTTTGCAAGAGTATTTTAATATTGATTTCGATATTTTCAATACATATTCAGTAACTATTTTCTATGAGATTTTTATTATTTTCATACAAATTATATCATCACTCACATCACATCAGATGATCTTCCAGAACCTAAATGATCCTCAAAAATGAATTTTTCGACACGAAATCTAATAAATTTTTCTGTAAATTATTTCATTCACAATTTTCACCATACCTTTCACATGTTTTTTTCATAGAATTTACTGTATTGTTTCCTTAGTTAAATTTCTATAATATCATATGATCGAAATACACCTTATTAATACTGATTTTTAATTTTAAAGAATTATTTTCAAAAAGAGTACCACAAAAAATCAAAAATATATAGGGTTTTCCAATAAAAATATCAGAACTTTAACAGCTGGCGGCAACTATGTTTAAATATATTTTTTAAGCTCATTTTGACATTTGAACTCAATACAGTTTGGAAAATTATCATTGAACATTTAACACTTCAACAACTCTTAAAAATTGTAAAACTTTAATAGACTTATTGAAACAAAAGTTGAATGAGTCCATTATTTCACGAAATTGACCCATCAATTGGCCATCAAGATGATGTGTTCTAACTCCATTGGATTATTTTCTGTGAGCTTATGTGAAATCATTGGTTTATGTCGATAAACCACAAACAACTGAAGCATTAAAAATAAACATTGGACATGTAATTCAGGAAATTGGACCACAATTATGTAAAAGAGTGTCTAAAATTGGACTAAGCTAATGCGCTATGTCAAGCAAAGTCGTGGTGGTCATATGAGTGAAATTGTATTGCATTATTAATGCCATATAATATGCTTAAAATATAAAAAAAACTAACTAATTAAATACTTTTTGTTTTATTTCCATTCGAACTTCTGAAGCACTTATCAGAAAACCCTATACTTGTTTCGCCTACACTGTTAAGTTATTAACTGAGACGATTAATTATTCTATACAATGTGTGTAATAACAGTACACGACGAATTATGTCAACCTATAATAAAATAGTACAAACTTTTCACATGACCTAATAATAATTCATTTTAATTGACATGAAATAAAATCTTTCCAAATAAAATCATTTAAAAAGAAATCCATATCCGATGACACTATTATAATTCGTATTAAGATCTCGAATTCTCATTCTTTTTTTTAAAAAAATGGTCGTAAAATCGTACGTAAACCGGAATTTCATAGCGAACCCGAAATTTTCGTATAATTAATTGTCGGACTTCATGAACATCCGTGCACGAACTTACGCTTAAAATGTTCGAGTGGAATAAACGCCTCGAGAAATCGTTAGCTTTAGGTAATGGCTCAATCGGTTATAAGCGCACATTGTGTATATATACATATACACTACTTGTACTACCGATGCTCAATCACTGAACTTTAATTGAATTGTGTTGGGATATTGAAACTTTTTTAATTTAGATGCTTTTGTCGTGAATTTGGCCCGATGTGCACGTAGACGATCATCAGACTTTGATGGGTTCTTTTAAATTGTTTTTTGATTTTTGTTATTAGAAATTTTTTATTCTGTTCTCTCAGAAGCGAGTCAGTTCTTATTAAAAAATGTTCTCTTTTTATATTCATTTTTATTTATTCTTATAATCATTCTATAAACTCACTATCATCTATATTCTTTCATCATCTTATAAAATTTCTTCCAGATATATTGCTGTTCTTAACTCTATTTTCATTATCTTGCAGCGTTTTTTTATTAACTAACTGTTCATATTATCGTTCCTTTTATCTACTATGACAAAAGATGTTCTTAATTTTCATCTTTTAATACTCATCTTTACATTTTTCATTAGCAACATCCTTTTTTTGTGTAAATATCTACTTAAAAGTTTCTGTTCATAATTGTATTTTTTCTGTAATATTCAACGAAATTATTTTAAATTTATAACTTTGTTGATACTTTTATCTCTGTTTCTTTATGTGAAAATTTATTATTTACTGAGTTTGCGTCTTCCACATTTATTTTAAGATAAAGTCTATTTGTTTACTAAATTGATATTTTTTTAAAATGGAGATTTTATTTTAAATATATATGTACATGTCAAAAATATATTGAAAATAAAAAATGTTTTATTTGTATGATCAAATATTTCATTCTGGTATTTATTATTTTCTTCTAAAAAAAAACATTTTCTTTGCTTGCTTTTCTTAAATCAGAATTAATCTCTATATCGTTTTCATCCAATCTTCCATCAAGATGATAATAAGTTGTTAATAAAATATAAATTACATTGCTAATACAATATTAATAAATTATATATGGTCATCCAAATTTGATGCCTAGATTTGTGTTTTATTAAAAAGAAACATGTGTACAGAGTGAGGTATAAGGAAACATGTATATATAATAATTTCTTTTTAATAAAACATAAATATAGGCGTCATATTTGGATGACCCTATATAACAATTTATTATTTTCTTTTATTAAATAAAGCAATCAGAACTTTTTGGTGTCCCATATACGAGAATCGTTTGATAAGTATGGTTAAATTTATTTATTGTTTAATTTAATTAATTAATTAATTAAATTAAATTTTTCAATTAATTTTTCTTACTTTTTTACCATACTTATCAAATGACTCTCGTATATATATATATTACTTGGTAAACAAAAATAATCACCAAAAATTAACTACAGTCCTAGTTTCAACATTCACTATAACAAATTAGTGTTCACGCCACTTTACTACAAATATTTTTACTGCTACTAATATAAATGGAATGTATAGTACTTTTCTGTATACGTATATATATATATATATATATATATATATATATATATATTCACACACGTATAAATTCATAAATTTTCCATTTTCCTGTACAATCCATGTCTTTGTCATAAAACATAAATACATATTCCATGTTACTTTCAAAAACATTGATAAATGGTTCATGAAAATACACATAGTTTAAGTAATTCTTGAATTTTTCAATAACAAGTAAATAAATAAAAACTCATATATTAGTATAAATTAAACGATCCAACTTCAATTTATTTCAAAAATATATATGACGGTACTTTTTACATTTCAATTTATAGACTCCATATATTTAAAGAATTATGTACGAAATCTAAAAATTATTACCGATATATTCTTCTGAGTTTTCGCTATAAAATGTTTGCAATTATTTTTAGTATCATTTTCATATTTATATATAGGATAGCCTAAATGAGACTGAACGATTTAGACATACATTTACTTGCTTACTATCTCTTACTATTCTTCAGTTTATATCAGCTACTCTATGTTTTTAATTAGAATATTTTATTTTAAATATATTTTTGGATAAATTTAATGATGTAACATTCATTAAACAAAAATATTATTAATAAAGAACGGGCAGAAAATTTACATTTTCCCTTTAACTCAAAAAATATTTTCCTTAACCCGTACAACGTGAAAATATGTAAATATTTATTTTTCGCTTTTATTAATGATTCTCAGAATCTGAAAACATAGAATAATAACATCCAGTTTCAATTCTGTGTTTTAAAAATAATGAAGTGAGTATAGAAATGCATACTAATGAAATAATAATTATTAAACATTTTTATAAAATCTTATATTGTTGAAAAATGATTCCTTTGTTAAAGTGACTGAACCATAGGTCTGAATCAACATATTTTATTTCGTCCTTTATTATTACTTATTTTGTACTATTAGTTATTTTCAAATTAATATAAAAATTGTTATATCTTTCAAATGAAAAAAGGATATTAAATTTTTATATTATAAATATTTTTTTTTAAAAAAATACTACATTTTTTATTATTCTTTGTGGAATCATATCATTATAAAAATGAAATTTTACACAAAAAATATTAATGGAGTTCTGTTTCTTCTTTTCTAGATGTGTCTAATAAATTAATTTATCATCTTGAAAATATTGTTTTAAAAAATAATTTACTCGATTATTTTCGGTCATTTATAATTTATTTCACACACACATACATACACACAAATATATATATTTGATGTGCGAATAAGGTAAGAAAAATGATAGACAATTTCAAGTGGCGAAGATTGATAGCCCGATCGTTGCCCGCTCCAAACTCCAGCAAATTTGTTGCCCGTGACAGTTTTTCGCTTGTCACCATCATGACCTCTTTTTAGCATTATCATTGACGAACAGCACACGACATCAATAAAACCGCTAGGTGTAGTACACAAACTCAGACGCTTCTTAAACGGATTTAAATCCAATTATAAATGAGCGAAGATTCCTTCAACTAATCTTTTGTATTCAATAAGTTTGTGATCTATTTCTCTTATATGTTATATACAGGCCGGATTCGAATTCGTATAATCCAGCGAGATTTATATATTTTCTCGTATCTGTAATTCTAAACGAGTATTTTATTAACGTCAGTATTGTTGTATGTTTGATTAGATCGATGTTGAAATTTAGTTACTCAACTTTCAAATCTAATTGTTCATGGAGAAGAATGTGTTTTACAGTGAATAGTGTAACATGTAATTAATTCTTTGTTCTAATGTTTTTTATCTGTGAAACTGCACCAGATTCTATATATTACTCTAGTATCGACCGTATCTCATTGCAATCAGTTAAAGGTAGAAAATAAATCTATGTAATTAATTATACAGTATAGCCAATGCATCTCTTTATACTAGTAATTTTTATTATCTTATATATATATATATATATATATATATATATATATATATATATATATATTTGATTCATGGAAAGTCTTTTCGGTTTTGATATAACCAATTAAAACATTTTTCTTTGATGTGTTCTATTCGGTCAATTATATAGTTCTCATTATTTCTTATTTCCATATTCAGTATTTTAAAAAGTATATATATTCCATTCTCATAAAAGAATATTGGTTTAGATAAAAAAAAAGTCGCCGATTTTTAATTTTACTTCTTTATCTGAATTTAATTTTTTCCTCATTAATATAATTTTGTTAAGACTTAATAGTAATTCAAACGTGCTAGATCTGTCAATATGGAGGGAATGTAAGAATTTTTCAACCAAGATCCTTCAGTTTTTTGAATTTTCATTTAGATCTTCTATAGGGTGACCCAAATGAGATTAAAGGATATTAAATAACAGTAAACGATAGTAAACAAGTAAATATATGTTTGAATTTTTCAGTCTCATATGGGCCTCTCTCTCTCTCTCTCTCTCTCTCTATATATATATATATATATATATATATATATATATATATATATATATATGGTCTTTGCATTTTCTTTCTGTAATATAATACTCATTGTGTGCATCTAGTCTAGCCTTTTAATATGCAATAATTTATTCACTGCAGCCAAATTTTAACAATTTAAATATTAATTATTTCAGCAGGTTTTAAAAATTCCAAATTTTTCACGACCTCGCAGTATCACTAACATCACATCATTTTATTGGTAAATTTTCCCCTTTGTTCGTCAATGAAATGTCACTTTTCAGTAATCAGTATATATTTCTTACTATATTATTATGTAACACTTATCTTTAATCTCTTGTAACAATTCATTTAAAAAATGGTTCATTTACTTGACAATAAAGCGAAATCATGCAAGTTGTAAATAGTGTATGATTTTTTTTCATTACTTTGTGTAATATCGAAACGTCAAGTTTTGAAACAATAATATTTTTTTAAGTAATCTAAAACTGTTTTATATTAATTTTTGAGACTATTTACTAATCATCATAATTTTTGTAGATTTTTTAGTACTGTCAACTTTAAAAATAAAAATACCTAACTTCTATTTCTAAACTATTCGTTTATTTCTATTTCTACGTATTATATATAATTTATATATATATATATATATATATATATATATATATATATATTTGTACATATAAACATTTTTTATAAATAAACAATTATCACATACTGAAAACCATCGTATAAATTTTGATTTATAAAAAACGAACACGATAAAAATACCAAACAATATTCTTTTTATTTACAGTCAACAAGGATAACATAAAACGAAACAGACACATAAAAGAGACTAACTATATCATCCCTAGGGAATATGAACATCGAGAGACATATTATAACCAAACACACAATATGTACTGTGCCAATCCAACTTTTGACATAGTTTTATATTTTTTAAAAAAATATTTTTTTATCCTTACACTACAACAATTGAAAAATATAGTAACAAGATAGAGAAACGGTATAGAACGATCAGAAGAAATACATTAATTACAAAAGGATTCGTAATAAAAAGGTCAACACACTAATTACGATACAGTTCGTCTTTGTTTACAACTGTCCGAGTTTACTAATGGCTTTCCAAACATTAACGTCTCTGTTTACGTGCATGTATATATGTGTATGTGTTTGTCTTATAAATTTATATGTACATATATATCAAGAGAGAGAGAGAGAAAAGTATTAGACATAAAAGCAATTTAGTTGTTTATTATTTTTAAAATAAAAATTATAAAAAAAATATTTTTACATACAAATCTGTATTTTTTTAATAGTTTATTGCTTATAGATTATAATACTGCTTATTTAATATTTATGTACAATTATTCAAATTTACAATCAAAAAAATAATTTTCAATTTACACTTGAAATTGTCTATTTGCCACTTGAAATTGTCTATCATTTTTCTTACCTTACTTATTTTACTTATTCGCACATCAAATATATATATTTGTGTGTATGTATGTGTGTGTGAAATAAATTATAAATGACCGAAAATAATCGAGTAAATTATTTTTTAAAACAATATTTTCAAAATGATAAATTAATTTATTAGACATATTAAGAAAAGAAGAAACAGAACTCCATTAATATTTTTTTGTGTAAAATTTCATTTTTATAATGATATGATTCCACAAAGAATAATAAAAAATGTAGTATTTTTTTAAAAAAAATATTTATAATATAAAAATTTAATATCCTTTTTTCATTTGAAAAATATAACAATTTTTATATTAATTTGAAAATAACTAATAGTACAAAATAAATAATAATAAAGGACGAAATAAAATATGTTGATTCAGACCTATGGTTCAGTCACTTTAACAAAGGAATAATTTTTCAACAATATAAGATTTTATAAAAATGTTTAATAATTATTATTTCATTAGTATGCATTTCTATACTCACTTCATTATTTTTAAAACACAGAATTGAAACTGGATGTTATTATTTTATGTTTGAAGATACTGAGAATCATTAGTAAAAGCGAAAAATAAATATTTACATATTTTCACGTTGTACGGGTTAAGGAAAATAATTTTTGAGTTAAAGGGAGAATGTAAATTTTTTGCACGTTCTTTATTAATAATATTTTTGTTTAATTTTAGTATATTTCAATTTATTGCAATCAGTAATAAATAATAAAATGTAAATAAACTGATTTAGAAAACAGTTTTATAATGCTTATCAATAATAAAAATTAGAAAAATAAAAAATTGAAATATACTATTCCCATTACGTGAATTAAAATTAAATATTAATATTTATCAATCTGAAAAAATCATCATTCGATTAAAAAATCTTTATTCAAAAATATAACTTTATATAATATATTGTAGCAATTTCCTAATTTACATTAATAGTGAAACGTGTATTTAGACTTAGATAATTTATGTACATAAACCCTCTAATTCCGATCGTACATATTTGTGCATAAATATTATGAATGCACATAGGATTATCCTATGCATTTATGTATTATGCTACTGAATGTAGTAACAAATTATAAATTTTCATTGAAAAATCTTCTCAGTATACCAGCGTGGTATCAATGTCAGCGGTAACTCAACATCCAGTACACGTGTAGATGTCTGGCAATTCATTTATTAAAGAATTTTAAACGTTAGTCGGTTATTATTATTCAGATCCTTGTCTTTCAAGTTATCTATGTAATATTAATCAAATATTTATGAATTTTTCCTTTCATTAAACATTTTAAAAATTTATCTTAAATTAAAAATGATTTAAAAATGATATCAAGAGACGTTGATAAATTAAGTTCCTGTGAATTTTAAATTAATAAAAAAAAACATTTCTTTATTTTCAATCAATTAAAAATCTTTTTAAATATTTCTCACAATCATTTCCATAGTTAATATATTTGTTACAATGAGTCGATTAATACTTACTCTCTGAATATTTCTTAACAGAAAAATTTTATTGCAAAAATGTACTAAATTATGGTATTTCTTAGAACAAAATTCAAATATAATTTCGAATAAAGTAAGAGTTTTTGTCCAAAAATCACTCTTTGTAGTATTTTATGATTAACTCTGGCTAGATACATTTTTTTTAATGTAGCAAAATCAAGCTATACAATTGATTATGTTGATATTTTTGAAGAAAACATTGAAAGTAAAAGTCAGATTTTTATATTAAAGAATTATTCCTTAATAAATTTTTTTCAGTTATTAACTGAATATTATTTTCTAAAAATTAAATTATTTTTTTCATTTTTATGGGTTTAATATTTACTCTGTTTTATTTAAAAAATATTCTTTCATTTCATTTACGATATACTAAAATACTATTGAGAATAAAATTATGAAATTTATTAAAACTCAAACTTTGAAATAACCACCACATTGAACCCAAAGTTCTTATTAATTGTATTCACATCTTAGTATATTTGTTTACAGTTTATTTCAAAAGTATTCAACATTGAACAGTTAACTTTATTAAAGAGTAAACTTTAAAGTAAATTTTACATTGAACGTTAATCTCTTTTTAAACTTTAATTGTTTTTTGATGGTTATGAATTAAAAAAAGAGGAAATTGAACAAATGTCTTGTATCTATGGTGCTATTTTAAATAAACTAATTAATATAAATAATTTTTTTACTTCACATATAAAAATCTCAATAGAACTAATTATTTTTAATTTTATTATTTAAAAAAGTTATTTAAAAATCACAATTTTTTTCATAAAAATCTATACTAATTCAAGCTATTAAAATTATCACAAATGAATATCTTACATATCGAACACTTGAACTTGATCTCATTTGAAATTTTTAATAAATAATTTGTTTAAATAGAAAAAGTTATCATGGATATAAGTGACTGTCTTGAGAAGACTATTATGTTAGCAAAATAAAAATTTGATTGAAAATTTTTTAGGAAAAAAGTACTACAATAATAAAGTAGTAATTTTCTGTAATTACCAAGAAAATGTAATTTACTTCATTTATATAAAAAATGCAATACAAATATAATATAAAATATACCTCTCTGATGTTGATGGCATTGCCACCGAAATGTGTATTAGCTTATTGTTTTTATAAATGAACAAAGTGAACAATAAGTAATTATTGAACAGTTGTTAATATATTATGGTATTGAAAATGATAGTTCATTTAGTTGGAAATAAAATATACATTTACAAAAATTAATTTTTTTTAAAAAAAATCTAATGCAATAAAATGTACTCTTGAGTTTTAAAAAAATTATATTTAACGCATTGATTATTTAAATGTTTATTTTTTTGTTGTGCTTAGTTATTTTGTGTTGAATAATTTTTAAATTTATTATCGACAATTTTTATTAAAACGCAAACTATTAATAACTGATATAAAATATGTATAATGTAATACTGATATTTAGATAATAAAAACAATAAAACGTTTAGTGCGATATCGATTGCAACTTATTCATTGTACGTTAACCTCTGTTGACATAACCTAAAATAACACCACGCCGTTTAGATAATCCTGAAATGGATTCACCATCGAACAAAATGGCTCCTGTCACGTATACTCCGCTCTTCTTTTTTCGCCTGTCGTATTCGAAACAATGAACTGAAAAATATCAGCCATTGTCGATTTTAAAGTGAAGTTTTTCGAATACACTGATTATGTTCTAAGCATCCATTCCATTGTACTAGCGCAATTTATCATTGTCTGTTCATTCGACAGTTGATTGCGAGCGACTGCGAGCATCTTGTCGGAGAGTAATCAAGTGAGCGTTGGATTTTCAATCATGATGATTTCGTTACTTAACGCTTAATTTACATTGTCATTTGTTTCGACGGTTACGAGCGGAGTCTATTTATGTAAGATTTTATTTCGGCGAATACTTTGAGATAGAAATAAGGAAATGTAGATTTCGGAACTATTAACTCCACTTTATTCGTCGCATTGTCGGCTCTCAAAAAGTTCTTCTTTTGCATTATGTATTTTACGAGACGACGAACTTTAAACTTTAAGCTTCATTGTTTTCAATAACTAAATTTATATATTTAATCTATTTTATATATATATATATATATCTGTTTCATTTTACACAAATGAATTTTAACCCCAACACCACAATAATTTAAAGTGTTCATCACTTATTATATGTTAATCACTTATTGTTCACTTATTATTTATAATTATATAATCTATAATTACATCGGCTGATGCATTTCTATGGCGACGCTATCATCACTAAAAACGCTCTGACGATGATAGCGTCGCCATAGAAATGCATCAGCCGATATAATTATAGATTATATAATTATAAATAATAAGTGAACAATAAGTGATTATTGAACATTTTAAATTATTGTGGTATTGGGGTTAAAATTCATTTGTGTAAAGTGAATCAGCCACAGTTCTAAAACAACAAATATCTGTTTCATATTTCAATTAAAAATAATACATTTCTTATTAAAATAATCACTCAGAAACATTTCATGATTTTATATTAATGTTCCATAATAACTCTGTTCACTTTTCACTTATGTTAATTTCAATACCTACGTCATTTCTCATCATAAAACGACATTATTAACCTTTAACGGTCGACATTTTTTTTTTAATAATATATAGAGTCATCCAAATGCGATGTCTAGATTTGTGTTTTATTAACACATATTCGTCCGCTTGACGAAAATTCGTCAAGCGGACGAATATGATACGGACGATATTATGATACGACGGATATTTGATTTTGTTCTCTTAATTCTGAGTATATTAAATTATAATTTTAACCAAATAGAGATAATGCCATGAGAGAACTGATTTTAGCTTCAGTTGCATCGCATAACGATGCAAATGTAATCAAAAACAAAGTAAAACTGTATAAGTCAGTGTTGGGTATAAAAGAATTTTATTCAAAGTTTAAGCGCTCGGGTGTTCGAATAACTAAACAAATTTAGTTGTATTATTGTTAATTTTTTTACCCTTTCTTATCGAATAATAAAATATACCTAAAATAGAGGACAAAAATGAAATATATGCAGGCATTTTATCTGATTGTGAGGCAGATTTTTCATAAACTAATTTTGATAATAATGATAGTGACAATATGTGACTTTTGCTACATTCCCCTTCATACTGGCACATGTTTTGAACAGTACCATTCACTGAAAAATTATTAATTATTTATAAAATTAAAGACTCAAAAATAATGTACTTCATCTAAAAAAAAGAGAATAATAACTTTGTGTTTTTAGAAATTCATTTAAACTTTTTTATGAATTTAATTGTTTTTTAACTAAGGAAAGTCAAAAAAAAATTATATATAAAGATAAATTTGTTTTATATCATTTTCCAAGATTTCACTGAAAAATATATGATTTCTAACAAGTTACATTAGTTTTATATAGACCATATCATTTCTACAGATAGTGTCAGAAAATGCCGGCATTTGGTGAATGGCGGTGCAAAAAGTTACCCGACGAATATGTGTTAAAAAGAAACACATGTTTCCCTATACA
This sequence comes from Neoneuromus ignobilis, assembly GCA_029203775.1. NCBI lineage: Eukaryota > Metazoa > Arthropoda > Insecta > Megaloptera > Corydalidae > Neoneuromus > Neoneuromus ignobilis. The sequence goes on from CP092087.1 coordinate 10,721,149, forward strand.
CATGTTTCTTTTTAATAAAACATAAATCTACGTGTTACATTTGAATGGCCCTATATAAAATGAAAAAATATTGGCTAAATATAAAGAAAATATTAGTGATAATAAAAACAGAGACAATCTTTATAAATTGATTGATTTATGTGCAAATTTTGTCGTTTGTTTTTTATAGTAAAAATGTGATGTGCGAGTGTTAAGGGTTAAATATTATTTTTCAATTGAATCTCTATTACATTTCCATTAATTTATCTCTGGAACTCGAAAAAAAATTAATTTTAGTTTCTTTATTATTACTAATTGCTTTTAATATATCTCATATCTTATTATCCTACAAACATCTTATGATCTTAACAACTTTTTTGTCTGAATAACCAGAAGTCGGTATATTATTTTACCATTTAAAACCTACATCTCACTTTTCGGTAAATAACTGAAGAACGATATTCGAATTATTTCCTCTCCAAATAAATTGAATTTATATGCAATGCTGTAACTGACGGCATAGCCCTCGAAGTGCGCATCAGGGAATAAAATAAGCCATAAGTGATTAATGAACATTTTATAAATATTATCCTTAGTGTTTCGTGTTAAATCGATGATCGATTTAAATATTAGGAAATTTTGTTTAAATAAATCTTTTGTAATTTTTATCAAATTTATTTCATTAATAAATGATTAATTTTTATTTATAACTTGATCCATATAAATTTGCTTAATTTTTTTTAATTTAAATTTATTACATCGAAGAAGACAATTTAGGTTTTTTAAAATCTTTCCTAAGTTAAACAAATTAAAGAAGTTAACAAAACAAACAGAAGAATCAGAAACAAACATTAAGAAAGACAACGATCCACTGAAGAATATGTATAGGGTCATCCAAATGCGACCTCTAGATTTGTGTTTTATTAAAAAGAAAATTTTACACATTTTTCCCTATACACTTATTTCTTTTTAATAAAACACAAATATAGGCGTCACATTTGGATGACCCTATATTATTAGAGAAAATTGGTAAAGAAACGAAGATCAGTTCAATTATGTAAAATTCGTTTAAAAAATATTCGCTTGATTTTCATGTTAATTTTCATCGAGGTGATAAATGAAATATTTTTATTACCAAGAGAATCCGCCCCTTATTCGCTTTGTTTATCGACCCCTGAACTTGCTTCTGTTCAACAATGTTCGAAGTACCATTAATTTATTTCATAAAATTTGTATTTCGGTAATTATCGGAAAATTTCGGGAAAGTTTGAAAACGAAATTTTTACATCGCACCGGAACACCATTTTTTTTTAAATGGAAAGAAATTTCATTTTGAATTTGAGGCTGAAATTTTTCCTACATTTTTATTTATGTTCTCCAACTCTTCTTCTACATTGTTTATGATCAAAAAAATAAAAATGTGTTAATATCTTAGATAATTTTTTATTAATAATTATATTTCATTGTTAAGAACAAATTAATTCAACAAAATCAATTACTATTTTAATCATTGCAAAAAATCTTTTTTCCACTTACATAAATTTTCATATTAACATTGTTCTCAGAATTAGAAAAAAAATTGTCTCAACACTCTGGAAATATTAACTACAATCAAACTATATATAAATGATAAAAGTATACAATGAAGTACTATTGAATATTTTAATAAAAATGATTTTGTATTTTTTGAAATACTGATTTATGAATAAAAGTATTTTTTATTTTCTCAATAAAAAAAAACTTTATAAGTAAATAGTAAACAATTTTAGTCAAATTATGTATTCATAACTTTGATTCATCTTCATTTTAATCTTTTTTCTTTCTTAATTTAGCGTCTATTATATCATTTTATTTTTTGAAAATATTAGTTAATCAGTACGTGTTTTTTAATGTTCATTTTTCATTGTAAAAAATTTGATTGATTTTAACAAGTTTATTAATATTTTAACGCCTTTCTTAATTTAATGTGTATATATATATATATATATATATATATATATATATATATATGAAACTAAGTATATTCAAGATAGTAACTAAAAACTTTTGAACGTCCCATGATTACTCACAAACACTTCCAAATTGTTACTCTGAACAGTAATTCTCTTCGACGCTTCAAACTATGTTAATTTCATGAATAAATCAATAGTGTTTAATTAGTGCGACTTCAGTGTATCGGCATGGTCATGTTTATTGGTGAATATATTAAGAACCAAACATAGAATCCTCACTAATGAATGAATCTCTTTCGTTTGACTGTCTATCAAAGATAAAATTCATTTATTTTAATTAATGTAATAATTTACTTACGTTTTCAAATAAAAGATGTTCTAGTTTGAAATTAGTTTCATAACAGTATTAGTCTTTTCAATAAAACAGGAATATACATTTTAAATGATAAATTAAACAGAATAACAAACTAAACCTCGATAATTTAATAATACGAAACGTACTGTGCTAACCAAACAAAACTAAATGTTTTAATTATTCATCTTGGACTAAAATTGATAAATATTTGAATAAAGAATTTATTTTCTGATTTATTTGAATATTTAAGATATGTTTTTGATAAAGTTTGGTTAAACATTTTACAGAATTCAAAAATTAGTTTCGTGAATTTATAATAATTTTTTAACAGTTGATACAAATAATTTTCATATTAAATTATAAAACATACTTCAGTACGTGATTAAATATTTTTTTTAGAATTATTTAATATTTTAATTAAATTCAGTTATATATTTTCACTTAAAATATTATATGATTAAATATCTATCATCTATGTTAAAATAAAAAAAATAGAACATGTTTTTTCGAATTTGATCGACACTTAGCCCTTATTGTTCATTCAGTTTTTCAAACAAACATGTTGTCCATCGACTCTTGCACAATATTGCCTGAAATTGAAATTCCAATACAAAACACTTCTAATATAAAGCAGCTGTCTTGATTATCAACAACAACCCTTGTACTCACACAAGTGTGTAAATATATATATATATATATATATATATATACATATATATGTAATTAGGTACATGTATATATAGACACATATATACTCACACATTTGTACGTATATTTGTGGCCTTTCAGCGGAATCCACACCATTCATTAGCTACTCAAGCCCGATTGACGGGAGAGCAAATAACATTATGAGATGTGGACTCAATAACACCCGTTATTCAACACCACATGGCCCAGTCGATGAGGCATCGATAATTTGGAGAGGTTGATTTGTTGGTTTATATATATATATATATATATATATATATATATATATATATATATATATATATATATATATCGTTCATTCGCCAATCCGCCAATTACAATATATATATATAAAATCATTTTGATTGACGAACAGTGCATTCCTAGTATATAGTCTATTGGATTTGACATTTTTTAGTGACACGATTGACAATTGTTAAAAAAGACAGTTAAAAATGTGAGTGTAATTAAATTTTTTAGATCGATATGCTTTAAATTTCTACATAACATGAAAATGTCGATTCCCGGGTGAATTAAATTTATTTTTAATCAAAAACTGGAAATTTCAATCATTACAATATAAAAATACTTAAAATATATTTTTCATAATTAATCAATATTTGTTTTATTATTATTTTTTTGTAAATGATTAAAATCTATTCGAAAATATCTGAAAATTCTAAAAAAAAATACTAATTTGAAATATATATTTTGTTAAGTTAGATATTAAAAACATTTACTTGAATACAACATTTCTTACTATTTTTAGATGACTGTAGTCACATTAACAATTTTTTTATATAAAATAACAATAAAAATTATAAAATATATTGTATGATTTTTACACTCTGAAGTTGCCATTTTTAATTTGATATTAATTATAAAGCAGTTTTTATAAAATATACCTTGGTTTATGTTTAGAATGTGTTATAAAAATGTCAGATTATATCAAAAATAAAATAAAATCCGAAATTTCATATTACACTACCAAAATTAATGAATTAAAGTTTGAATTGCTACCTCATGCACCCTATTCGCCAGATTTAGCCCCCTCGGATTATTTTCTGTTCCCAAACTTGAAAAAATGGCTCAATGGTCAAAGATTTCCCAACGATGAAGAAGTGATGTCAGCAGTTAATGGGTATTTTGATAAGCAAGACAGTTCTTATTATAAAAAGGGTATCGAACTTATTGAACATCGCTGGGAAAAGTGTATAGAGCTGAAAGGAGATTATGTTGAAAAATAAATATATTTTTTTCCAAAATTTTTGTGTTTTCTTTGTTGGGTCGGGTACTTATGGGACTACCCTCGTATATACTTTCTTCGAATCATAAAAATTTGGAAACACCTGTAACAATAAGTTAATGAGCTGCAATAAGTAAATAAATTTAAAACTACACATCCATTTTAATTGCACGCCATAATCTTTTAAAAAACGAATTACAATATTATATAAATTAATTCTTTTCTAGGTAAAAATTCTATAAATAACACTAAATACTGAATTTCCATATCTAACCAGTTATATATATATATATATATATATATATATATATATATATATTATCTATGAAAAGAAGTAATATAATAAATATAGAAAAAATAACAAAAATTATTAATACTTTAACATAAATAAATTGCTCACCCCATATCTACAAGATTGTATAAATTGATTTAATAATTAAATGATTATAGAATACTTATTTACAAAAAAATCTTGTAATATATATTATCAATCCTAGTGACAGGTATCAAAATACATATCAACAAATATTATCAATAAGTGATTATTGACCACTTATGAAATCTTGTATTGATGTTAAATAATTCATTTTTATAAAAATGAATTCTTCATAATTCCAAAACAAATAGTTGATTAATAATACATTTAGCTACTTTTATCACTTGATTTGGAACATTAATTCTAAATTAATTATTTTAAATGTTAAAAATTAAAATTGTTTGTTTTTCATTTTTAAAAATGATAATTCATTGCTAATTAAATATACATCATATACAAATTGACAGGTTGAATATTATTAATTATAAAAAAAATATTACTATATTATCTATTGTATTTACTAGCGTATTTCAAACAGTTGGTAAATTTTGCAAGTAAAGGTTCTGTATATCTTGGAAAGGACACATAATTAACAAATACATTCATTAACACCTTAACTTTCTTTGACCTTCCTATGTTACAGGTACTATCACTTAACTACTGTTGCTTATTATGCTAATATCCTTACTGAAATGACTGTTGGTCAACATATAAACTACTCTACATTACTCCAAATACATGCATATAGAAATAAATATGCCATATATATATATATATATATATATATATATATATATATATATATATATATATATATATATATGTATGTATGTATGTATGTGTGTGTGTTTGTGTTTATATTCTATATATGTATAGTACATATACAATGCATGTATTTACATGCTTAACATACAACCACTCTACTTGCTTTTAGTTTTAGGACACTGATTAAATTTTCATTTAACTTATGTCTTCGAATTTCGCCATGAAGTTTGTAAATCAAATATTTACGTTCATAAGTTTCATTCGAATAATTCATTGTATCAATACCGCCTTTACCATATCATTAAAGAAGTGGTTGAGCACACATACACGCACTTCCACAGATTCGAAAATGTATTCTCAGAACATGTATGTTGATGTTCGTTTAATATTTATTATTATAATGTTTCCTTTATTCGAACGCTTGTATAGTTGTGATTCTCTTTACGAAAATATCAAAGTTCAGTGAGCTTAGTTAAGTGTTCTGAAGAGCAACTTTAATTTACTAAAAGTCTGTATTTCGGTTTATGCTTATTTTATAATATACATTCGGTAATTTAGAACACAGTATAGTCATACAATTTTAAACTCTTTCATATCAGAACATGTATATATATATATATATATATATATATATATATATATATATATATATATATATATATATATATCATCAGCATAAAAAAAAAAAAAAGCGGAAGGGAGATACTTGCCAACCTAATATATATATATATATATATATATATATATATATATATATCATCAGCATCATAAAAGTTTATATCAATCCTGTGATAAGGGAAAACCTCATCGAATTTAATGTTTAAGTCGTCTTAAATGTTTGCCTAAGATATTTTAATTATAAAAAAGGAATCAGATTTTTTTCTTACCCTTTCCCCCTTAGTAGCTTCTTCCACAGATCCGAACGAAGAGCTATTTTACGACCAGAATATTTTATTCCAGAAAAAGCCAAATCATAGATAATAACTTGACAACCAAACTACATATAAATATAAAAATTGCAATGAACTAATATTTAATATTGTTATAAAAATGATTTTGTAATATTTGAAGTACTAATTTATGAATAAAAGAGTATTCCTTATTTTCTCAATTAAAAAAATAATAATTTTCTAACTAAAAAGTAAACAAAATTAGTCAAATTATCTGTCCATAATTTTCATCCTTCATTTTAATCTTTTTTCTTTTTTTATTTAGAAGTAATTGGTCATACTGTTCTCATCAAGTGAGTTGGTGAAGATTTTTCATTCAAGATTTGCTCTCTTATGCAAGTTGCTTTCATCGCAACTAAAAACCTTATCTGCCCTATTTAGAACACTTAGTCTGATCCCAAATCTTCAACATGTCCTGCTTGTGAGACCCTATCAATAGCTAGGCTGTCACTGATATAGCTCTTAAAATCTTGGGATACGCATATTTTGCCATTAACAACAAAATCTTGTACTCTTCAGGTGGAAATATATATAAATATATATATAGAGAGAGAGAATTATTTCTCTCTATATATATAAAGAGAGAGAGAGAGACTAAGACTGTATGTATAACTAGAAATATTGAAGAAATTATGAAATCACAAAAATCATAATTGTAATATTTTTAACATCTCAAAAATGTAAATTATATATCAATATAAATTTAATATTTATTCACAAATACATTGGAATTAGTATTTGAATTAATATTTTTTTAATTATTTATTAGACAATAAACAATCATTCATTAATTTATTAATAAATAATAACCTTTTACAAAAATTATATTCATATTTTTATATCCTAATTATAAATTTATTATATAAAATCAGTATATATATATATATATATATATATATATATATATATATATATACACGAGGGTCGTTTGATAAGTATGGTAAAAAAATTACCATAAAATTGAATGTTTTTTAAATTTAATAAATTTTAAAATTTACCATACTTGTCAAACGACCCTCGTATATATATATATATATATATATATATATATATATATATATATATATATATATATATATATATATATGAGGTGTGTATGTAAGCTTGTATATATGATGTATTCATATATAAAAATAAGATGACGCGTGCTCGAGTTTTCTAAACAAGAGATGACGCGGTATGTGTATTTCGTCGAATAAGGACCAATATAAAACAAATTCAAAGAGCTCTTTAGATATCTCGTTCATCATCAATCTTCGTCACGGATTTTTTGAGTGCTATGGACAGGGGTGCATTGCGTGTTTCAATAAAATAGATGATATGATGGATTATATAGGGAGAAACGCGGAAACGATCTTTTGACGACATTAAATGATCGCGACGTTTCTTACGATTATAATAGGTCATCGATGTGATGATTTTATGATCTGTGAAGACTTCGGAAAAAACGAGACGACTTATTTTAAAACCGTCGCCGAAGATTCGTCAGTCTGTCGTTTATATTTCACGAAAATTGACTTAGATATTTTATTGAAACGATTCGGAATGAATTTTTGTAACATTTGAATTTTTTATTATTTTTCACTTATTTAGTGTCACATCAAACATAAAACAAACATTAAATAATATTTTAAAATATATACATTTAAATGAAAATTATATTCATTTTACAACATTTTGAGAGAAGGTTCCAGAATTTATGTCAACTTCTAATACTAAAAAGTTATTAATTACATAAAGGGTATATTGAAATTCTTAGGTTATAAAACATTGATTGACTTGCCATTATTTATATATATATATATATATATATATATATATATATATATATATATATATATATATATAGTGGAATATACAGGTCTCAAGAAATTCCTACATGCAAAAACATGTAGTTATCTTAGAAACACAAAGCGTACATTAACTTCCCGTTCCGTACGTCTGTCTACTCTGTTATTCAGCGAAAATTAATTTTCACATTATCTGTCCTTCCCGAGCCCGTTTAGTATCATAATTTGCGAAATGTATAATCGAAACTGCGATATTAACATTAAGTTAGTAGTCGACTATACTAAAACAGACATATGTGTAGCAATTTCTTGATACCGTTCAGTTCCATTCGTATTATAAGGGTTGCTTCTATGATAATTACTTTAGATTTTCACGCTCGCTGTTCGCTTACTTCAAAGCAATATGCGTCATGCTGGTAATCAAATAACCACTTAGTTTGGGAAAACTTTAAAATAATCATCGCCAGACGTAAAAATTAATAAACGTTCTATGATGTTTTCAACGAATTCGTTTTGAATTTATTACCTATCAGCCTTTAATGTAAAATGTAGATCTAAATATAGCTGCTTATGGATTTAATTGAATTGTATACAAGTATATATACAATACACAATTTTCATTACGTTGTCAATCCACTTGTAAATTAATTAATTGTACCGACATCAAAATGTATTTCTATATAGAACATTTTTTCACTCAAACGAATGAACGCTTGATTCAATTAAAATATATAAACTATACTTATATCATTATTAGTAAAAAAATTTCGATAATAAAAATCATTATTTTTTATATACAACCTGAATTTTAGCTAACAAAATAAATCAGCAACTCCAAGTAGTGCAAAAAAACGTAGAAAAATACATATTATTAATAGAAATACAAAGACAAATAGATTCAAAAACAAATAAAAATTAGTCATTATAACAATAATGAAAAATTTTAAATGAAAATACCTGACATATAGGAAGAAGTAACTATCGATTAATAGAATTCTAGAGATAAAAAAGACTCAGAAAAAACACATAGGTAGATGAAAAATAGATGTTTTTTTAAGCGTGATAGAACTTTAAACTAAATCTATATCGAAAGTTTTATCTAACCTAAAAACACTTTTTATCATACCTTTATATATACATAAACATACATGTATATATAAAGTTTTTTTTAGGTTAGATGGAACTTTCTATAGAGATTCAATTTAAAACTCTATAACGCCTAAAAAACATCTATAAAAACACGAGAAAATTTTTCATTGTAAAATGGAAAAGAAAGTTATTAAATCATTGAAATTGAAAAATTTTAGAAAAGGTCTTCATCTAGTAGTGGATAGAAAAAAATTAATGATGGTGCCACATTATAATTTGTAATAAACTGCATGTATTTAAAAAGTTCATAAGAAATATTAACTAATTATTATTAATAATAATAAAACATAATTTATTCAAAAACATATTTGTTCTAGTATACTAAATTATAAAACGTTCATCAGTCGACTTACAGTAAAAAAGATTAACTTTTAGTTAATTTTCAAACTTTGTGAAAAATCGACATTTTAAAAAATCAAAAAACAATTATTAATGAAGACTGAATGATTTAGACATATTATACATTTACTTGCTTACTCTCATTTACAATTTTTATTATCCTTCAGTCTCAATTGGACCACCGAATACCAATTATATAATATACATATAAAATAATTTTACATCCAGTTTAATTTTATCAACAAACAAGAATTTAATTTTATTGACTACATTTTTGTTTTTTAATTATGGCCTATTTATATCAGAATACTACAAAAAAGTTTATGAAAAAATACAAATCATAAAAATTAAAAATGTTAAACTAAGATATAATTTATTTTTCATACTAAATATACGAGGCTGTTTGATAAGTCCGTGTAAAAATAAAAACTGCTTCATTTTTTTGAATAAATCGTTTTTATTTTTCAACATAGTCTCCTTTTAGGCTTATACACTTCATCCAACGCTGCTCTAGTTTGTTGATCCCTTCCGAATAATAGGATTTGTCCAAGTCTGTAAAATAGTCATTCGTTTCTGCAATCACCTCCTCGTTCGAATAAAATCTTTTTCCCGCGAGCCATTTCTTCATATTAGGGAACAAATAATAGTCCGATGGAGCCAAGTCTGGAGAATAGGGGGGATGTGAAACGATTTGGAACCCTATTTCCATTAGTTTTGCGGCCACAACTGTTGAGGTGTGAGCTGGTGCGTTGTGATGAAAGAGGACTTTTTTGTGGGCTAATCGGGGACGTTTTTCTTGCAACTCGGTTTTCAAACGATCCAATAACAATGAATAATATACACCTGTAATGGTTTTACTCTTTTCCAAATAGTCGATAAAGATTATTCCTTGCGAATCCCAAAAGACAGTCGCCATAACCTTCCCGGCCGAAGGAATTGTCTTCGCCTTTTTCGGAGCAGATTCTCCCTCGATAACCCATTGTTTAGACTGCTCTTTGGTCTCAGGAGTGTAGTGATGTATCCATGTTTCATATACAGTGATGAAACGGCGCTTAAAGTCCTGCGGATTTCGCTGAAACAGCTGCAAACCGTTCTTGCAACACTTCACACGACCTCGTTTTTGGTCGATCGCGGCACCCACCTGGCGGATAGCTTTTTCATGTCCAAATGTTGGTGCAAAATATTATGTACCCGTTCACACGAGATGCCTACAGCACTAGTAATCTCACGCACTTTCACTCTTCTGTCATCCATCACCATATCATGGATTTTATCAATGATTTCTGGAGTGGTGACCTCAACAGGGTGTCCAGAACGTTCAGCGTCTTTTGCGCTCATATGGCCACTCCGAAAATTTTGAAACCACTTATAAACCGCACTAATCGAAGGTGCAGAGTCACCATAATGTTTATCAAGCTTCTGTTTAGTCTCCTGAGGCGTTTTGCCTTTAATGAAGTAGTATTTAATCAACACGCGAAATTCTTTTTCGTCTATTATTTGACAACCACTCGATTTCATTGATTCCAACGATTGTCAAACACAAAGGAATAGACCGATATGGCTGAAACTTGATGTGTGTTCTTCCAAAAGGTGCTACTAATTAAAAATAACCTCGATATGCACCAGTAGTGCCATCTTTCGGAAATTACACGGACTTATCAAACGGCCCACGTATTTATATATATTTCAGTTCAAGCATCTTATCAGATTTGTTTTTCATCTCAGCCTTTTAAAATGTTCTATTCTTATTAATTATAACTATGGAGTAAATCATTCAACATAAAATTAAATTTGTTAATTTTATTTATATGTTTAATAACATTTAATCGTAATTAATTTTCAAAAAAATATCTTCAGTCATTATAAAAAAAATATGCCATTTCGTTAGTAATATATTTTTTTAAAAGACTATTTTTTCAAAATTCAAAATTTCTTATAAATTAATCATATCTTCAAATGTGATATCAACTAATTTTTCGAGAATATACTACGTTTTTCAATTTCATTACGAAATTCTAATTGTTCTTTATAATAATATACCATTATCATAAATCTTTTGAATTTAAAATAATACATCTACTTTGAAATCGGCGACTCAATAAAAATCCATCATCACTTAAATATATTTGTTTTCTTTGTTTCATTCTTTTGTTAGACCTTCTTTTATTCTGTTTATTCGAGTTGTTAGATCAAAATCCCGTGGTGTTAATAGCCCAGTTACTTCTCTTGTATTATAATTAAGCTCTCTCGGAAAGCGTTGATTTGAAAGCACTGAACTGTTTTAGGAGGCGAGTGTACATGCCATTATTTAAATTTAGTTAAAAAGGATTCGAACGCAAATTCTTAAATGCACACCGCTATTATTCGTATTCGTGCTTAATCATTAATATCTGAAAAATATTAACGTATTCTGTTATTATTTCAACGTTTTCTAAAAGCAGTATAATAAATTAGAAAAGAATTTAATAATCTTTAAATTGAAAATAATTTGGTGTATAGATTAGTATTATTTTTTTAGAATTGTTTGTGTTATATAATGTTCCTACATATTTTAATTGTTTGACATTAAAATTATTTGAATTTATTCAAATAAGATATTTTGTACATGATTACTTTTATAATTATAATTCGTGGGATGAAATTTTGAAACGAATTTTAATATATTATATTACACTATATAACTCTCAAAATTTCTCAACGTTTAAGTTAAAAAAACGTCTTCATCGAAATGGTTTAAAATAAATTTAAAAATATTATTTTATAATTTATTTCAAAGCACATTTTCTTATATATATATATATATATATATATATATATATATATATATATATATATATATATATATATATATATAAATTAAATAAGAGCGAACGAAAAAGTCACCAGAGCGATGTTGCTACTTGAAAATGTAATTTGTACCCGTATAATGAATATTTTTACTAGCTTCGTCATTCGTCAGCCCGCTACTTTTGATGTCTTTTTGACACAACGTCCAATTTTAAATTAATTTCTGTTATCGTATTATTTTTTACGTTGAACACAATAATCTACTACATCCTATAAAAGCAACATGCCAGTTTTTCATCTTATGAAATACTTACGAAATGAAATATCTTGGTTATTAATCAGTATTCGTATAATGTGATCATAGAATTTGTCATTTAATTAGAATTCGTCTTCATTTAATAATATTTCTCATTTGTATTACATTAAAATTTGTTACGTTTTCATCGTTAAATACATACTTTACTATAATTATTTTTATGCATACACATTTATTTATATATTTGTATATGTTCTTAGGAATTTATTCTATTTATAATTTATCGATTGATACTTTTAAAGTATGGTATAAATTTCAGTATTTAATTGAACCTTTGAAGTGAATTTCGTTCATTTAATCTCATATAGAAACAATTTTCCATCTTCTTGTAAACTTTGTAACTTTCATTGTAAAGAAGCTTTTGAATTGATTATGTGACGAACCTTAAACGTTTATGAAAACATTATCAATACACTTTAGGTAACAAATTATTCATATGAAAAAGTAAATCGAATTTTATGTTTTATTTGAAATTATTTTTCTAGAAATCAATAGAAAATATTATTTTTACTCTTTTAATCTATATTTAAATTTCTTTGGTATTAATTAGTTGTCTTAACTTCTAATTCGTTTTCTTTTAGAACAGATTTTTCTGTCATCTGGAAATTCATTGAACATTAATTTTGTCTTATTGAGGTTTATCATAAGAATAATTTATTGACACATATCGTATAAATATATACCAAACAATTATAATTTATAATTAAAAATGATATACACATTTATTGGTTGTTTTGGAACTGTGGCTGATTCACTTTACACAAATGAATTTTCATCCCAACACCACAATAATTTAAAGTGAACAATAAGTGATTATTGAACACTTTAAATTATTGTGGTGTTGGGGTGAAAATTCATTTGTGTAAAAATATACACATTATTTTTCTAATCCTGACAATAATATTTTTTTAAAGTATATTTTCTTAATTTATCGTTTTAGATCAGATTATCCCTAAATGGGCAGTACCTCCACTCGATTCATATTTATTTTATAAATTTCACTAATCCATTTTATAAATTTAATTTGTGTTTGACTATTCTTAGATTCCATCTACATATTTTATAATATCATAAATCCTCATTTCTATTTATCAAATATTTACTCAATTTTTTATTAAAATATATTCAATTTCAGTCACATCTGATGAAAGTAAGAAGAAAGAAGTTCATTATTTAAAAATATTTTTTGGTAATCGAAATTCATTATTTACTATATTTATATATATACTCGTATATATATATATATATATATATATATAAATATATGTATGTATGTATGTATGTGTGTGTGTGTATTGAAGGCACATTAAATAAAGCAACTAGTAATTTCTTCATTCTGAATTCATTATAAAATAAAATATTTATACATATTTTAAAAATTAAAACTAATATAAAATAAAAATTAAAAAAGCAATTATTTAAATAAAACTCGCATAAAAAACGTTTTTAAAATAATAAAATACCTCGTACTGTTCATCAAAATAGTATCATTGAATAATTAAAGAACATAGAAAACATGTGACTAGGTACTTATATTTTTTTCATCCTCATTTATAACAAAAGCTCACTTTCTCGACAAAAGTCGTTTGAAATGAAACGGAAACACCGTTGAACGTCGAAGTCATCAAAAGTGTACCATGCGTAAAACGTAACGTTCCTCTTGTGTTCGTTCCGGCCGAAAATAAGCCCGTGGAGGTACAGTACGATGGTCTCATAGCATGTAATAGTAACTCATTGAAATGCTGCCCACATAAACTACACATGTTCGCATATATCACATCACTCACACTGTGTTGTTTTATGTTGTACACCTAAAATGTACAATATATATATATATATATATATATATATATATATATATATATATATATATATATATATATATATATATATATAAATACATACATACAGATATTTCAATAACTAACCTACCATTTTCATTTTTGACTTTTTAAATGTATACAATAAACTTTAAATATTTCTTGAGCTACATTTTTTTAATAAAATGATCTAATATTGAAATTCTACAATAATTACATTTATATATATATATATATATATATATATATATATATATATATATATATATATATATATATGACATTTTAAATATATAATTTGAATTTTTAATAATGTTATGAAATCAATGAATTGCTACTTAAACATTCGCCATTTTATAATATCATGTGCAATATACGTTGAGTAAAGCTTCTTCCTTCACCATCTAAGTAATCTTATGGATCTTGACAAACCTATATAGCACTCACGCTCATTTCAAATGTTGATTATTCATGAGCTTTGAATACAAATCGAGTGTCGAAACTGAATGCACAAATAGTGCCAACAACTAAGTAAAGTTTCCAGTTTTGTTTTCATAATGAAGTGTTTTAAAATTCATAATTGATTTAATAAATACTTTATAAGTGTATAATTATGTATATATTTTTCGTTTTAAAGACTTATTTTTAAATTCTAAAAACTTTTTAAATTTCATTTTCCTAAAAAATTGTATAAATAGATATATGGCTTGACTAACTGTTATTATTTTATTAATGTGAAAATTAAAAGTGTATAATTCAAAATATTTTTAGATGTAATAAAATATTCATAAAATTATTTTATCTCTATAACTGTTTAATCCAATCTAAAAGCATGTTTATAAAAAAATCAATAATTTTAATTAAAATAAATCTTACATTTTTTTAAATACAATTTCCATCTTCTATCATTAATAAAATATTAAATAATTGAATGACCTTCAGAAGGAACAAATTTTATATTGTATTTTTATATTAACAATTGTATCTAATTATCAATTTTCTTGAGTTTTTTGATAGGTAAAATGAGATGTTATTAAACAGTTTTCAATATTTCTTGAATCAATTTTAAAGTTTTTAATTCATAAACTTGTTATTCTTCGTTTATAAAGACCATATATTTTTGTGTTAATCTAACCACCTATACATATGTATATCATCATCAGTCTTTTTCTATCTATTGCTGGGTAATCTATTCATTGCCTCCTTCTCTTCTAATTCATTCCAACGAATTTTCTTATGTATCTGTCCCATCTATGGTAATTTTTATTCTTTGATATTTCAATGCATTTAATAACGGTAAAATATTGACCGAATCGAAGGTTTTTACTTAATTTATAGATCGAAGCAAATTGATAATTTATATTCGTTACATCAATTAATAACTTTTCTTACTACAAGTTAATCGATAAATTTATAAACATAATAAACATATATATATACATACATACAATAGAAATAAATAAGTAAAAAGAAGAAAATTCAAACTTCATAAGAATAATCGTTTTATAAATAAACTTTTTTTAATTCCAATTTTCTATTGAGTTCCCACATACTTTTTATCCGACACATATATATATATGTTACTTTTATTGCGAAAATGTGTTTTCACAAAACAAAATGTTATTCTCACTGCATCCATTATTAACTTCTCTTCGCCACATTCTATCAAGAATTTCTGTTGAACTTTTTTTGTCTTCAAACTAATCAAAGTTTGTTTTGAAAAAAAACTTCGAAGTCCATTTAAATGTTACTGATATATATATATATATATATATATATATATATATATATATATATATATATATATATATATGCATGTGTGTATATATGTGTATTTATATAAAATATACATGTAGCTTAAAAATGTATGTGTTGTTTCTTGAAAGCATATCGACTTTCTTATAAATATCATATTTGCATATCCATTATACGTTTTATTGAATTGTGTAGTTTGTTTTGTATCATGCATATTCTACACTCATGTTTTTGTCATCGTTATATCATATTTTTATTACATTTTTGATGTATATTATTTACTATTTATCTTTCCGCTTCACAATTTATTCTTTTCTGACAAATCTACTAAATCCTTTGTAATAAATCTTTTTCATATTTGTGTTTCCATTTGTTTTATAAATATAAATAATAGAGTATTTATTATTTAATTTAAATTGTAATTAATTAATTATGGTATTATTTATAAACATAAAACATTTTCAATAGTATGGATTAAAAATATCGTGTTAACGTAATTGTTATTACTGATTTATTTATAAATATAAGGTCATCCAAATGTGACACTTTGTGTTTTATTAAAAAATACATGTGTATAGGGTGGTGTATAAGGAAACATATTTATAATTTCTTTTGTTTTTTTTTTTAATAAAATACAAATCTAAATGTCACATTTGTATGACTCTCTCTCTCCCTCTCTCTCTGTCTCTCTCTCCATATATATATATATATATATATATATATATATATATATATATATATATATATATATATATATATATATATATATATATATATAAATATGATTTTTTTTAAGCGTGATAGAACTTTAAATTAAATCCCTATTGAAAATTCTATCTAACCTAAAAAAACATCTTTATCAAACCTTTATATATACATACACTGCACACATGTATATATATAAAGGGTTTTTTAGGTTAGATAGAACTTTCGATAGAAATTCAATTTAAAGTTGTATTACCCTTAAAAAATACCTATATATATATATATATATATATATATATATATATATATACGTCAACAAATTCTAATTATTTATAATTAATTAATTAATTCTATATAAAATTAAAACTATTTTCACAAATTTCTGAAATTCTCACAAATATTCTACCCAATTAATTCTCATTAAACAAATCTAGCTTTACAGTTGAATATGAAGCTGTTGACAATTTTTTTAAAGGTAAATCATTCTTATCTTAACAAATAATTTTACCATAATTATTTCTAGTGATATTCATTAAAGATCAGACAAGACTTTTTACAATCATTTAGTATTATTTGTTTTTGTAAATAATATTAGTAGTTATATTTTTCTTAATTTATTGATAATAATAAAATAATTTGATTTTGTACTTTATACTTTAAAACACTTATACGTAATACCTTGTCACTATAAATTTCATATTTATGTCACGTTATTAGTTTATAAATGGTAAATTATATATTTGTTTAATTTTCAAAAAAATATTTTTGTATTCACTTCTTTATTTCTGGATTCATTATATGTCTTATGTGTGTATATATATATATATATGTGTACATTCTTACTCACACTATACTAAAATATTGACAGTAACAATAAAACAATCAACGTGATATATTTTCCACACACACAATCTATATTTCTTCCTGAACGATAAATGATTGCTGAAGTGTATTGCTTTTATATAAAGAATCCCAAGAGATAACACTATGTACGCGTTGTTATATGTAGACTAATTCGATATGAAACATTGTTTATTTCGACATAGAATAGAATTAGACACTTTTTATAAGGAACGTTGGATGTGTTTTTACTATAGATACCATTATGGATTAATTTTCAAACAATTTAGTGTTAGATTACTTACTAAAAATTATATTAATACCATAGTTTATAATATCTCACTAATATACAATTGAGGAAATATTTAAATTTATATTTATTTATTTTAAAACATAAATTGCTGGTATCGTTTAAGATCAGTTAGATAAAAAATTTTTGTAAAAAATCTTATTAAATATACATCTGTTATATATATATAAATTGTTTTAATTATTCACTCTGTATTATTTTCAGACTGACTACAATCGCCATCTTGAAGAAATAGCTGGAAAAATTGAACTTACTCTTCTAGCAGTTGTACAGCAATGTCTTATTACATTACATGACAAAGAAACAGCTATCAAATTACTCAGCCGTTGGGAAAACTACAAGGATTTATGTCAATCACGTAAGCTTTTTATATTTTAATGATTGGAAATTTCTTTATATATAATCAGTTCGGTCTTTGTTAAGAAACTCTATTGAAATTTATATATATTTATATGTATGTATGTATATCTGATTTTATTCTCATTTATATTGTCACAAGAATGCTATTTTATTTTATTCAACGTATATATTTTTACTTTTAAATTTCTAGTCCCAATTTCGATTGTCACATGAAATATTTTCAACGTATTTTATTTCTTTGTAATTTTTAAATTACTTGTCTTATTTACTTAAAAAATGTTATGGTATTAATATTGTATCTTATTTACTTAAAAAAATATTGATTTATTAATATTTTGATTTGATTTAGTTTTTACAAGTTTTAAAACAATCATTGCGTCTATCCTTTTTATATTAAAAAATATGAATGATGCAGAATTTTCATATTTTTTATAAAACACTGAAATAAATATCAATTTTAGTTGTGTCATCCCTCTGTAATGCTTTATATTTATTTTGTTCATGTTTAAATTTTAATTCATGTAAATCAGAATTATCATAAAATTTATTTTAAAATAAACCCTTGAATTTTTTCCGTATTTATCTTTTATAACTGTTGAATTTATAATATTTTTTTGGTATAATATATATTTTTGAAAAACAATTAATCTGCTTTAAATACATAAAGATTAATATTTTTTATATAAATTAAATCGTAGTTTGAAACTTGAATGACATTGAATGACATTTTCATTTCATATCATTTAAAAAAAATATTTAAAAATATACAAATTCATGTTTTGTATAGAATTAAATAACATTAAAAATATATGTTGAATATAAAACACTTTTATAGCAACAGTCAAGAGGACAACTTCTGAAGAAACAGACTACTTTAAAGAAAAATTAAAGGAATTAAAAAATATTTTAACATCACTAAAAATAAATTCTGATATAAATATATTAGAATGGGATTCGTTGATGACTCGTCTTGAATCATTAGATACAATTATTAATAAGGAAAACAGTTTAAATTCAGGTGGGAAATTCGAATGGGTTGATTCAGTTCTTGTTAAGGTACGTTATTAAATTGATATTTGAAATGGAATTATGGAAAGTATATTTAATACCTATGTGATAAAAAAAGTTTAGCTTATATAGCTGAAAATTACTAATTAATTTACAATGATTTATATATATATATATATATATATATATATATATATATATATATATATCCAAATACATTAAAATTCATAGTGTCTTCAAAATGGCTCGTGGTTACTAATCGATAACGTCAACATGTGTAGTCCGGCTGTATTAGACAGATTAAATGCTTTATTGGAACCAAACGGTATTTTAACAATCGGTGAACGGGGTGTTAATGAAAATGGTGAAATGACAGAAATTCGTCCACATCCGAATTTCAGGTTATTTTTAGCGATGGACCCGAAAAATGGAGAAATTTCTAGGTAATTAATTAAGTATTTACTCTATTTACTAGATTCTAATTTCAATTACATTTTTATAGAGCAATGCGTAATAGAGGAATCGAAATATTCATGTTAAATGAATCAGATGACGATGATAGTTTTGTTTATGACCTTAAATCGATTTTATATGAAGCTGGATTAAAAGAGACACGTTTTCAAAATATTATAATAGATTTACATCGAATGATTTCCGAAATGATTATCGGTAATTTATCACTTGTTAAAATATTTACTTTTTTTTAATTACAAATATGTTTTTTTTATTAGGTGATAAACCGAGTACAGCTCAAATAGCTCAAGCAGGATTTATTTTATCACAACAATTAATCAGAGGTTTAAATACATTCTCTGCAATTCTATCGACTATTAGCGACGTATATATAAAAAATTACTGTTTTAAAGAAAATTGTAAAACAACTGTAACATCGGCGATATCAGACTATATAAAAGAGCAATTGAAATATAATAGCAACGCGGTTGAATTAAACGTTAACTCTAGCGATTTAACACTCAATACGTTGAATTTGCAATCGAACTCGGCTTATGAAATTCTTAAACAAAAATCCGCAATTTTAACAACATGTTTGAAAACTTTAACAGAACCATATGCATATTTAAAACATGACATTAGTAAATCAATAATGATGAAAGAAATAGTTATCGATGAAATATTGTCTAGTCAAAATGAAAAACTTGATTATATTAAAATAGAAAAAATCATTGTTTATTTTATAGTTCATTTATTTCATACATCTTCTGTTGAAAGTTATAAAATCTCAAATATTTACCTTGAAAATTTTCTATATAAAATGTTAACTAACAATGATAAAAATTCAGCTATAAATAAATTATTGAAAATTATAAATATGATATCGTTAAATACAACGATCGTCAAACAGAAATATACAGCTATTGAATATCAAGAACGACAATACTTACCGTTAGATTTACGATGGTTACCTGAAACAATACATAAATTCTATAAGCAAAAATCCAAAATAGAACTCATGGCCAATCCATTCATTCTTTTAATATATTTCATCGCTGTTACGAATATACAAAACGAGACACCATCGCTTGGAAAAATTGATAAGAAAAAACAATACACCGTCTACGAATATTCGGAACTTGTCAAGCAGAAGAAGATATCGTCGAAGATAGTCGAAAATACTTTAATCAATAATTTCACATTATTGATCGAAACGTTCGATGAATTTTTGACGAGAATACTTTTGTTGAATAAAACAGTGATCAGAGACGAAGACTTCGTCGAACTTCTATCCACTTTAATGTGGCGTCACCGTTTGTGCCAACAGGGACAACTGAGTTTACTCAAATACAATAAAAATAAAATGTTCGTCGACGTCAATTCGATTACAACGCTCACAATACACTTTAGATGGTTTAAAAAGTGGACATTGCCGAAATTAGTGAAGATCGTTCAGGTTAATAAATCGTTCGATGAGTATTATCAACCGTTTGAAACGATTTTACGTGAAATCGATTTGAGTTTAATGGACGTGTCTTCGCCGATCAAGAAGATCAGTAAGAACTTTTTGAAATATTACGGACAGCCTTTACCTAATTCAAACATTACTGAAGTACAAACAAATCAAAAATATCGACAGATTGTCGATGAACTTACAATTATTAACACGGATAATAATTATAAAAGATATGAGAAAACGGTGTTGTTTTTGGCTTCGAGTAGTGGTTCTGAAATGAGAATGAATTTAATTAACAACAAAATATCAGAAACTTTAACAGTCGATTTATTAGATGAACTGTTTATTCAATTACGAGATAATATTGAGAACACAATTTTTGTTCACTCATCAGATATTGAATTATACCCGATTCGAGAATATATAATAATGCTATTAATAATTTTCAGTAAAAAATATTTACACGCTTCAAATTACATTGACAACACAGCTGATTACAACGAAGATTCCGATATTGTAAGTCACACATCGAACATGCTGAAGAGTATCGCTACAATACCTATAGATTTAACATCGTTGTTTAATAGTTATCTATCCGATTTAAATGATACACATACAAGAAAAATTGTACAGAATAAATTAAATAGTTTAATTTCTCAAGTACTAATCAACTCAGCGGCACTTTATCCGAATAATTATATAAATAATATGACTGATAACTGTGACCAAATTGAAAATAATATCATTTATTATATTTCTTTTCAACATCCGCTCTTAATAAATACGATTTTGAAACATGCAATAAATGAAAACAGTCCTGAAATATTATCGACCACATCTTTAGGACATCATAAAGAGAAAACAATCCAATTAAGTGAACTAAATGATATTTTATGGAAGAATAGCCTTGCTTTATCATCGAATAAATATGACTATGTGTAAGTGTAATTTTCTTATTTATAACACATATTAAGTAAATAAATTCCGTTGAATACAAAAGACTTACAAAAAGTATTTTTTTAAATGTTCAACAATAATGTATTTTATTTAATTTTATATTTAATGTTAAATACTAAATGAAATAGTAAATTCATAAATACTATAAAAATGATAAATTTGTTACTCACTCATACAAATATCTATCTACTTGATGCTTACATTTTATGTATATTAAATATTATTTAAAAATAATTGTGTTTCCTTCAGTGATCTAAATTTATAGAAAAATAACTATTCGTATTTAATTCTTTTAAATATCGAAATCAATCTTCTTTTCAAGGTCAGTTTTCTTCCAATATATTATACCACTTGCAATTTCGACAAGTCATGTCAGCTGATATAATCTTGGGGTACTGAATTTGAGTATTATTTACACTCTATATTAATGGTCGTGACGTATTGTAACCCATATTTTATACTGATAGTGTACATTAAATTTAAAGATTTTTTAATGAAAATTTTTATTGATATGAAACAATTTTAAAACATAAGATTAATCAAAATACTTTCCTTCTGTTTCTATTACTTTTATACAAATCTTTTGGTAAAAAATAGATTTAACATTAAAGAAAAGATTCGGATTTTGGTGAGATAAAATTATGTATCCATTTTCGTACTTTTTCGAAATTTCAAAAATATGTATCGATCTGTACAGACAAAATTGGGCGTAATATCTGGAGAATATGTAGAGTGAAGAAGGAACTTTCATTCCAATAATATTCCTTTGATCGTTTTAACATGTGGCCTAGAATTTTATTATTGAATACTAATGATTGTATTTTGTGGAATTTCTGTTTCAATGTATATAATTGTTGTATCTAACGACTATGACTGTAAAAAAATCCTTTTTGATTTCACCAGATATATAGTCAAGTTTTCAAACCATGGATATTTCTTTTTGATGCTAATATAAATGATTTATCAGAGTCTAGCTATTCTTTTTATCATTTAAAATTTACCTACTTTTCATCATTAGTTACAATTTGGTACATAAAATATTTCCTTCTTTGTTTGGAAAGAAATGAAATGCAGATATGGAAACAATTTAATATATTCTCTTATATCAATTCATATGAGACACATTTTATTTCTCTGTATGTTTTTCCTATGGCTTTTAAGACATTTCAGATTGATTAATCCCAAGTTCTTTTGCAAGATCAGTAGTCGATTGAATTGGGTTTCATACAATAATGTTTGAAATGTATCATCTGTGATTTTTTTAATGTTCAAGATGTTTCTTATTTTTCATATCAAAATCAACAATTCGAACTCTTCTAAACGAAAATTCACAAATACTAATCGATACATATCTCTCCTTATAAATCTCGTAATTTTTTTACGCCTTTACAGCAATTTTCTTTGGATCCAATAAAATAAATTATTTACTTCGCTTCATTTTTTATTATACTAAAACAATGTAAAAATGACATGTAGTTTTGTTTTTGTTATATAAAAAAATAATATCATGTATTTCAAAAAATATATCTTTTTAATGTATATTGTTATCATCTGTTCATAAGTCTTTTTTTATTGCATATCCTTAATAAATTCTTTTTTATGTACGTAAAACTTGTCTAGAATATTAAGCATATTTAAAAAAATTAAATACAACAAAATGGATCACAGGAATTAAAACAAACACCATCAAATATAACTCTACGTCTTTGACTTTAACCTCATCTTATTTTAAACATATATTTCAGGTACAACGAAATGCAATCTGCTTTACACAACTACATGACATTTTTGAAATCATTAATAACGGCTTTAGAATCAAAGAACCAAAACAATATAACCCGAAATACAATCCTATCAATTACATACACTTGCATTAACGACATATTCGAACGTTTCGTTAACTACGAAAACAACGAAGTAACTAAAAACCAGTGTAAAACTCTATGTATTTCTCTCGAAAAATGTAATCATCTCATTAAAAAGTTACTACGTTTGGAAGTAACACTTTTGAAGAAACTAGAAGTGATTGAAAATCAAACAGATAATAGAGATGTTGTTGATTTCATCGATGATCAAAATTTCGTAAATTTATCCTATAAAGTTTTATACATCAGTGCGAATATAACAGTCATCACTAATTATATGAAAACAATACTCACGTCTGAAATGCCTCTGATCGATCCCGTACACAAACGTTCGCTAAAACTGAGATACTGTACCGAAGAACAAAAAGAATTTGAGGTCATATCAAATGTTTATAAAACACAGTCATCGATTTTAAATTCTACAGATAATGTAACTCGGCATCCATTCTACAAACTTTTTAATGAAACTCTTATAAAATTGCAAGATAAAAAAAATAAACTCGAACAAGATGTAGCAGTTAGACCAGAAAATAGTTTATTCGATGAACTTCTCAAAGATGTAACAAGTAATACAGTACTAATTAATGATGTCATCAATATGATTTTACCTAATTTGAATAGTGTAATTGAAAAATTACTAAATAGTTCAAAACAAAATTGTAAATTTATTGAAGTTCAACAAGGATACGATGCACTCAATCAATCGAGAAACTGGATGTTCTCTCAGAAACGATTCTGTGCAAAACTCACATTGAAATATCTTTCTTGGTATCCAGATTTAATCGAACCAGTGTTAAACTCATTTAGCGAACTTACTTACGGAATTGATCAGTTGAACTGTCTACTAAATAAACTACTCAGGCAGAACGAGCTTTTACACAAATATAATAGTTGCTCTGTAGTAACAGACATCAATAATTTGTTAGTAGATTTAGTACAATTTCCGACCAATAAGATTGATACATGTGTCAATGAATTTTCTATAAATTTAGCATCGAAAATTCTTGCTGACAATGAATTTATTTCCAAACAAGAAAATTTAAGGTAAATATGATATTAAATTATTATTGTTTATAAAAACTACAGTTTTAAAATTTTACTCTTAATCATTTTTTTTATAGATTATTAAAATGTTCTTTACAAGATATGTGGAATAATTTTACAATACGTCGAAAAATCCATTCACCAGAAGAATGGAAAAAGTTCGATCAGATTATTAAAAAAATTGTTACATTATGGCGCCTACAAGAAGATGAACTATTGAAGAAAAAACAAGAGGAAGATTCATTATATCAAAACAAGTAAATTTTATCAAATATTTCTTATAATAGTTAATATTTTCGACTATATAATAAATCAATTCTAGGCCGCGTTGTGAAACGAAATCTGAAGAAGAATTAATGAACGAGGAGATGAAAGAAATGTTTCCGGATTTATATGAAGATGACTTCATAGATGTGATCGACATTGCAGATAGTTTGAATCGATCCAATAGCAAACAACAGTCTGATCCTGATAACTCTTATAAACCTACGATTGGACCAGATGACATTGAGTACATTTTTAAAATTCATTCAGCAACAGTTCGGTTTTACGCTGAAGCTGAATGGCTGTGCGAAAATAAAAGTCAATTGAAACGAAACTTAATATTACCTTTGATTCAAAAATATAACACGTTTAAATTAATTTTCAATGATGTAATTACAGCGTTAGATTATCAGTTAAATTCACAACTATTGTCCAGTCTAAATTTCGTTGTATCGTATACAAAATTCATAGGAGAAGGAGAATCTAAATTTGGTAAGTTTTCAAAGTAGTAGTTATGTTGAAATTTATAATAACTATTATTTAATAATATTTTGATATTGACTATCCAGATTGATAAATAACGATCGTCCATCATTGAAGTGTTAATTTTCTAAAATATTATTTGTATGATTTCATTTTAGAAGGTATCTCAACTGAAAGTAATCCTTCCAAAGCAAAACAAATTAAAAGTAACTTTTATACAGAACCAAATATCGATGAAGTAAAAACATGTTACCATATAATGAAAACTTTAGAAAATCGTATAAAAGAATTATTAAATGAGTGGCCTAATCATCCAACATTAGAATCGGTAATTATTTATCATCAAATTTCTATTAAATTAAATTTATTTAATTTCATTGTCTTAATTGCAGATTCGCCTGATCATTCAACGAATTTTCGATTTTAAAATATCGAGTCCTGTGTTTCGATTTCTAACTGGTATGGAATTATTGCTTACAAAATGCAACGAATGGGAAGAAAATGCACATTCTGGAGTTAGTTTAGCGACATATATACAGGAAGTCACACAGCAGATTATTACATGGCGAAAACTTGAGTTATCTATGTGGAAAAATAGTCTTGATTATGCTCTTGACAAGTAAGTCTTATGAAATATATTTTTTTTACTAATTTTATGATAAAAAAACAGAAAAATGAAAAATTATAAGTAATCTAAAATTATTTTCCAATAAATTTAAACTGAGTATTTTTATTTTTACGCAAATTAATAAAAACGAAATATATTTTTTATCTTAAAAGAAAATTCGATTTTAATCATTAATATTATTATTGCCTATTTATAAAAAAATGTAGTTTCTTGTATTTATTCTAATTATCTTATATAAATATCAATATTTCGATGTTTTTTTAAACTGTTTGATTTGTCAAGTTTCTATTTTTTCTATAATTAATTTTAAAATATGGAAAAGTCGTGAATTTCATCCACGAGATACATAATTTTATTCTTAAAAATTACGTTCGTTTGACAGTTCCATTTTATATGTTACATCAATATTCAGTTCTTATATTTTATGAAAACTTAAATTGTTTTTTAAAAATAGCAAAAAAAAATTTACTTCATACAGTATTAGAGTTTATAGTTTGATATAATTTAGAAATATAATAAACAATAATTGTTTATATAAATAATATCGCCGAAAACGTTTTATTCTAAAAAAAAACTGAAATCATACCAAGCTTGCAAGATAAAAAATCACAACACATTTTTTCTGTACAATAAATGTTATTTAAAGATGACATTTTTCTGTTTACGCGCATTCTTGAATTTTCATTCCTTGTTTACATATTACTCTCTACTTTATCAGAGAAATATTTCAAGCTGTAGTGCAAACATATAATTGTGAATCTTGAATTAAAAACGACAAAAAATATTTTTATAAGAAAATATTTGTAAGTTTTTTTTTTCGTTTTTACTTTAAGTAAGAAAATAGCACTATTACGCGTTTATCACATACTTAATTTTTTTTATCTATGAGTGATTTTACTGTAAATTTATAAACAGCACGATACAGAAGAAATTGTTTTCTGTATAAAATAATGAGTTGAACTATATTTAGAATTTCATTTCTAAGTATTTACTGTTATTTTTATTTTGCATTTAAAAACAAATAAATTCCTGTAAAGTAAAAAAGTACTTTATAGTACACCAAAGTTCATAAATAATATATTTTTAAAAAATTTAATATATATTACTCTAATTAAGAATTAAAATTATGTTTTTAATTAAGTTAATTATTATTTTCTGTTATAATTTCATCTTCCTAAGTAATATACGTAAAATATGAATATAAATTTAAACTAATACTAACAAAAAAATATCACTTTCATAAGTTTATTAAGATGGTTCTACATATTTACTTTAAACCGCCAGTTTATATTTCAGTAAATTTATTTAATTAATAATTATTACATACAAGCAAAAATACCTTGTATGATATTTTACCTAAAAATTAACATGTTTATATAAGTAAATTCGTATATTTTTTTAATTATAAATAATTTTATTATGAAACTAATTATTTATAATAAAGATAACCATAATCAGAGAAAACGAAACTTTTATATTTAATTAAGAATATATATTTCTTTTTAATTAATTATAAAAGAGTAATTTCCTAATTTACTTTTTTTATATCATAATTATAATACTTTGTCAACGTATTTTATGAATTAAAATTCTAGTTTATAATCTATGTTTATCGTACATGAAATAAATTTTAATTTAATTATAAAATCCTTATCGATATAGTTTTTTTAAATACAAATTATAAAATATGGTTATAAAAAAACTCATGTTCTTTAAAAATTTTGCTATCTGAATTTTACAAATTAACATACTTCACATTCGAGATAATTTTCCTGCACTTATATGTATACATATACTTTAAAAACATTTTCCCGTTTTTCCCTATCCTTTCTCCGAAACGTTCATCATTGCCCCTTTCTTCTCTTCCTTCACTGAATATTTTATAAAATTCAGACTGAATCAAAGAAAAATCTTCAAACATTTTTGTAATAATGTCCATAAAAAACACCTACAAACTTTGTTCCTTTAATTTATATTTACATCTTGAATTGCACATATTAAACTAATGTTATATTCGACATTAAGAAGGAAGATATTTCCGATATTTCTACATGAAAATAAATAAAATTTAATAGATAATTTAAAATTATACTTGATTATTGTTGCATTTCTCCTCAGGGTATATAAAAGAGCAGCAAAATGGTGGTTCCACATTTACAGTATTATGGAACAATACGTTCATAATAATAGCGAAAAATTAAACACTAAAGATTTAATTACAACGATCCAAAAATTCATTGAAACATCAAATCTTGGGGAATTTAACGTACGGCTTAATTTATTGTACATTTTTCATTGCCATGTTTTGTTCATGAAGAAGAATAAAAGAACAGGTATGTACTTTTATGAAATGTGAATATTCCGATAATGAAAATTATCATTGATTATATCTTTTTGTAGATAAATTCAAAAACATTATGTGGAACTTATACTGTTACTATAAACAATTTCAAGCTAGTGTTGAAAATCAAATTAAAATTTTAAGAAGTCCAATTGAAAAGAAAATCAAAGACTTCGTCAAGATTGTTCGTTGGAATGATATTAATTATTGGTCAGTTAAAGAAACAGTAACAAAAACACACAAAACATTGCATAAGCATATCAAACAATTTGAGGTATGATTTTATGGTGTTATTATAAGAATATTTTTATACTGCATGTTAATACTTTTACTAGAACTCTTTTAAAAATCTACAAGTTATTTTGAAATAATTGCAAATTTTAACAAATATTTTATAAAAGTAATAAAAAATTACATATTTCTTGGATTTTTTTTAATTTTTCATTATTAATTTCCAACAATTTTTTCATCATGTGAAAGCATTATTAATAATGTTTTAAATGGTAATTTTATTTATATCCGGTTTTTATGAAAAATGGTATTATTATTACTTTTTCAAGAAATTTTAAATTTTTTAAACTTGAATTATTACTTCAATTACTTATAACTAAAAATTATTTCTATCTAAAATTTCATTGTATACATATGTCCATTCAAGTGCGAAAAAATACTGAGTTCTGGTTCAAAATAACTGGTCAGCAAAGTGTTAAAAACTGTAAAATAAGTAATAACAGTTTCTAGACATATAGAACTATAACATAACATCTATAGCATTATTATAAAACATAATTTTAGGATGTACTGAAACAATCTGTTTCAAAATGTTTATCTTATGTAAAATTAAGCAATAATGATAAAGAACAAGTTGGAATATGGGATCGTCCACAAAGACATATACCTAGCACTCATCACTATATCATTGAGCCTAATAGTTACATCAGTAACTTAAAACTGAAGGTAAAAATAGCATAATATATAGTATACACACACATACATGCATATATATATATATATATATATACCCATATTTATGTTTAATCACTTTTGTTTTATAAAATTTGTAGAAGTTTATCACATCTGATACATCTACATCTAAAAATAATGATTCTAATGTTTTAAATTATGAACATTTGTTCTATAAATCAAGAAACTTAACTAAAAAAATCATTGTCTCTACCACATATTCCAAACAAATTCAGGCAATGGATTCATTTGTAACAAATATAATAGAAACTAGCAATCATTTACAGAATCTAGAAGTAAGTCTTGTTTGAATAGAATAGTTAATTTAGGTATGTGAACATTTTACTTTAAAAAAATTATACATTTTATATCTTTTTAGATTGATAAATCTGTACCAAAAGAAAAGCAAAAATCTCAAGCAAAGAATATCCTTCAACAGAAGAAAAAAGCTCTTTCAGATTTATATAAAAACTTGCAGCAACTTGGTTTATCATTCCGAACTGGTATAATTGAAGCAAAAATCCAAAACAATGTTATTACAGATTTTCAAATAAATCCAATAAATTTATCAGCATCTTTTTCATATTTGAAAAATAAGTAAGACAATATTATTAAATATTTTTATTAATTATCTCTAAAATACAAATAACATGATTACATGTTTTATTTTTAAAGGAAATGTGATGGTCACTTATTAACAGTTTGGGATGGCTGTGAAACTTATTATCAACGATCTATTGCAAGATTAGCTGCATTGAAAGCAGCTCTTCAAACTCCTTCTCCTGATTTAGATTTAATGAACATAGAGAGATTTAAAGGTTTTTCTGCAAACCTAATGGTAAGTATTTGTAACACAAATAATATATAATTGAATTATATTACATAATGTTGCTTTTCATAATAATGTAATTACTTTGCAGACAACAGTACAAAAACAAAAATCACAATTAATAGAATCAACAAGTCATCTTTATTATTTGAGATGTTATCAATCACATGCTCTGGAAATGTTCGAAGATGACAATTCATATTTTCCACTTAATGAAGATTTAAGAAAAAATGTGGAAATATCTAATGGAATCCATATTTTAATTGTACAGATATTGAATTTTTTAGAACAACTTAAAATATATATGTTAGCTTGTCCTGATACTCCAGATTTCAATGAAGAAGTAAAAAATGTACCAATTTTAAATCCAAAACTATCTCAGAATTTCATTTTAAATAAAAATGATGAAAAATATAAAGATGTTATGATTAATATACAATACATTACAGATGTAACAAGTAAATTAAATCTTTATTTAGAAAAAAGTGAGAATTTTGTTCCTTCAACAAAAAGTTCTGGGTTTATTTTCCAGAAACATTTAACTGATGAATCCTTTATTGAATTAAATACAGAACTAGAAGACATTTCAACATTTTTACGTTATATTTTAAATGTTTTTCATAATGACAATACATTCCATCCAATTTGCAAACACATTCACACATTATTATGTGATATAAAAGAAAAACGAGCTGAAATGGAAGTACTTAGTGATAAAGTATTTGATTTCAAAATAAAATCCGATGAATATGTAACAAAATACCAAAAGGATATATCAGATCAACATATGTTTATACCATCTAATCAATTAAAATTATTTGAAGATCATATAGAAAATTTAACAACAAAACTGTTACTAATAATACAAAATATCTATAAAAAATACTGTATAACAGAAACTACAATAATTGATATTAATAATGAAGAAGTTACAAATGAAGAAGAAGAGGAAGAATTGACATTAAAACAAAATCACCTCAAATTACAAATACTTGAAAATTTGTATACAGATTTAGAACAATTTGATGTACAAAAAATAATAAAAGAATTCCGTTCAATCATAGTAGAATATAAAAACATTGTAACAAATTTCAATGAAATGAAATGGTGTCAATTAAAGTTTAAAAAGTGTTTTCCACTTGTAGAACAAATAATACTCTTATATCAATATTTTATAATACATCAAATTTCTACTTACAGAATTACTTGTAAACTTTCATCTATTTTGTATAATATGTTCATTGAGATTTCAACAAAGGTAAACATAATTATTAATTATTATTGAAAATGTAAAATCATTTATATTACTTAATTGTGATATTTAGGGTTTCTGTATTCCTCCTGAATTATCTGATGAAAATATTCAAAATGGTAAACAAGGATCCCAATCTGGAATGGGATTAGGTGATGGTGAAGGAGAAAAAGATGTATCAGATCGAATAGAATCTGAAGATCAACTTGAAGAGGCAAAACAACAAGAAGAGTATGAAAAAGAAAAAGAAGATTCACAATGTAAAGAAGAAAAAGGTGGTATAGAAATGAGTGAAGATTTTGAAGGACAGTTACAGGTATATTTTTTCGTTATATTATTTAAAATAGAATAAATATTATTATTAAAACTTAATTTTATATTTAAGGATCTAGAGAAAGATTCTGATAATGAATCAGAACAATCAGATGATAATTCTGATGCAGAAAAGCAAATGGGGGATACAGAAAATAATACTGATAAACTTGATCAACAGATCTGGGGTGATGATAAAGAAAATTCTGATGATGAACAAGAGCATAGTGATACTGATGGTAAATTCAATATACCTTTAATTTTTTCAATTGAATAAATCTTATTTTTTATTCATTCTCAAGGTGAAGGTGGTGATGGCAATGTGAATAATGAAAATAGTGCAAATAATGAAAAAGAAGGTAATAAAAAAGCTGATGGTGATATTCTTGGAGCAAACAATGAAAACAAAACTGAAGAAAGTAAAACTGATGAGGATACTTCAAAACAAAATGGTAATATTTAACAATTTTTTTGATTATTATATTAAATATTTATGCTTTTTTTTGTTCAGCAGAGCCAAATCAACAAAAAGATTCAATTAAAGATATTAATGAACTGAATGAACCTGAATATGATGAAGAACAAATAAATCCTTACCATGGAAAACACAATCCTCTGCCTGAACCAGAACCATTTGATCTTCCTGATGATTTACAGCTTGATGAGGGAGAACAAAAGGAAAATGAAGATAATGGAATTGAAGAAAATCCCTTTGATATTGATAAAAATAAAGGTAAATGACATCTTTAAAAATTATTATCTGTTTATTAAAATAACACTTTTCTTATATATTTTTATTATTAGAACAACAGCCAGTTAATATTGATGAAACTATAGAACCAGAACAAAAAGAAGATAAAAAAGAGGATGAAAATGATATCTCTGAACATAGTGAAAATGAGGGCGAAGATGAGAATAAGAAAGGTGAAGTAGAAAATATATGTGAAGAGAGTGATCCAGTAAAAGATAATGAAAGTAAGACAGATGAAGAAAAAAAAATAAATGATGATGAAACAAAAGAAGAAGATGTACCTGATAAAGATTTAAAAGAAATGAGTGATGATAAACCATCTAATGAAGATCATATAGAGGCTATGGAAATTGAAACACATGATGCTTCCATGGATAATGTAAAATTTAATTATTTATGCAGAATTATTTTACTAACTTATTTATAATAAAATAATTTTTAGGCTCAACCTGTTCCAAATCAACAAAATTTCTCGAAACCAAACGAAAATTTCAATGAGAAACAAAATTCTGAAGATAAAGGTGTAGGACAAGCTGAAAATGAACAATGTGATGAAGGTCACTTAGGCGATGTACAAATCGCGAGTGATAATATGAAAACAGATAATGAAAAAGAAAGCAAGAGAGAGTCAAAGAAAAAAATGGGTGAATCGGATTCAAAAAGAAGTTTAGGAGATGTTTCTGAACCAGTAAGTAAAAAACTCAAGTCCATCGATACAGCTGAAGATACAGAAGAGAATATTGATAAGAAGAGTATGGAAAATAAGGAAAATGAAATTTACCAACACATTAAAGAAGCAACTGAATTTGATTCTCAAATAATGGATGCTGCAACTGATGAACAAGCAGAAAAGCAACAGATTCCAAATATACATGAAGATGAAACTACTGAAAATTTAGATGATTCAGATGTTGATATTCTTGATGATTCAAAACTTGAAACTAATGAATCAGACAAACCCGAAAAAATATTGCCTGAAAAAACAGATGTGAAAAAAAATCAGAATAAAAATTCCAATACACAAGGTAAAAGTTCAATTAAAAAATTAATTATATAGTTATTTTACTAACATTAGAAAAGCATTTTTCTAATTATTATTTTACAATTATAACATGAAATTTTTAAGGGGATGATTTACAAGAAATTACTGATGTGAAAATGGACATAGAAGGAGAAATAGTTGATACAGTGACTGTTATAAGAGGCAGTGAGACTACATATCACACACAATTTGATAATATTAATTACAATTCAGAAGAATCTCAAATAAATGTACAATTAAGTTTATTGCAGTTGGATGAAATGAGAGAATTATTAGAAAATCAACTTGGCAATTGGCAAGAGGTATACACATCATTTACTTAATTTATAATAGTCCATTCAACATAAGTATGAATAAAAATTTTATAATTTAAAAAATAAGTGAAATTGTGTGTATGTGTTTGTATATATATATATATATATATATATATATATATATATAAACACATTTTATTAAAAAAAAAAGTGTATAAAACCATATCAATTATCTTTCTTATTAAGTAATTAAAATTTATTAAATATCCCTTTAATTTCTGTTTGAAGTTCTTTTAATTCAGTTTTCTGATAACAAAAAATAACATTTAATTGAAACGAATAGCATTTAAATGAAATTTTTTATTTTAATAAAAAGTAGTCTCTATTTTTACTTTGTATATTAAACATTATAGCCTCCGTCAAATCAAGAAGCAGAACGAGTTTGGGATTTATTTTCTTCTCTAACATCAAATTTGGCTCGAGATTTATCAGAGCAACTACGATTAGTACTAGAACCTACACAAACTTCACACTTAAAAGGCGATTATCGGACAGGTCGTCGTATCAATATGAGAAAAGTAATTCCGTACATAGCATCTCAATTCCGTAAAGATAAAATCTGGTTACGTCGTACCAAACCATCAAAAAGAGATTATCAGATAGTATTAGCTATTGATGATTCTCAAAGTATGGCTGACAACCATTCAAAAGAATTAGCCTTTGAAAGTTTGGCATTAATTTCAAGTGCGCTCACTCTGTTAGAAACTGGTCAACTGGGTGTACTGAGTTTTGGTGAAAATACAGAAATATTGCATCGACTTAGTGACCAATTTACTGAGCAATCTGGCTCAAGATTATTACAGAAATTTACATTTGATCAAAAGAAAACCTGTATTGCAAAATTAGTGGATTTTACATGTCAAATGTTTGAACTGAATATTGGAAATACCCGAAGTTCAAATGCAAAACTTTTAATTATTGTCTCTGATGGGCGAGGTGTTTTCTCTGAAGGTGAGATTATGATTCAGCAAGCAGTTCGTAGAGCGAAATTCCAAAATATTTTTATGGTGTTTGTGATAATTGATAACCCTGAAAACAAGGTAAGTCGTTTTTTTTAAAAAAAAATATCACAATTTGTTTAAAAAATATTCAATTATATTTTTAGGATTCAATTCTTGATATAAGAATGCCAATATTTAAAGATGGGAAACTATTAGGAATTAAATCTTATTTAGATAATTTTCCTTTCCCATTTTATTTAATTTTAAGAAATATTAATCAGTTGCCTAATGTGTTAAGTGATGCTTTGAGACAATGGTTTGAATTGGTTTCAGGCAGTAGCATTTAATTACAAGTATTATTAATATTATATTTCATCTCAGAAATTCACAGATATTTACTCTATACATATACATATACATATATATATATATATATATATATATATATATATATATATATATATATATATATATATATGTATGTATGTATGTATGTCTGTATAATTACAACTACAATAAATTATTTACAAAATTATGCTTTTTTACTGTAAAAAATATTATTTCTTATCGATTATATATTTCAAATTTTTGAATTTAAATGTTTAATCATGTTTTATATATCAAGTATGAAAGAAATATTTTTTAAATGTAAATTTATGTTAATTGCTTTACCACTTGTATTTTTTTGTACAAATATTATTTTAGAAAAATATACATTACACTAAATTGTAATATTTGCTGTACTTTTTTAATTAATCAATACCTATACATTTTATTTAATTTTATCCAATATATTTGTAAACATACATATTTTTTAAAAGAAAACGTTTTAAGAAAATGGAAGGTTCTATAATAAAAATACATTTAAGAAAATGGAAGATTCTATAATAAAAGTACATTTAAGAAAATGGTAGGTCCCTGACCTTTCTAAAACAAAAATATTGATTATATAAAACTTAGCATGTAAATAAAACTGCATATAAAATTAAGAAAAAATAATCAATACACTTAATTGATTGTTGTTTGAAGAGAATAAATAGATGCTTAGCAACTATGTTAGAAAGAACTAAAACATTATAACTAAATTTGGACTACATTCCAAGTAAGAAAAACATTGTGTTAAGTGGCCAGTTTTATATATGAAATAAACTTTTACATTTTCTTGTGTAATAATTTTCTATTTTTATTTTTTATTTGATTGAACTATTGATATAAATGTTAGAAAAATGGATTTAAACAATTTGTATTTGAAAAGTTTTAATGATAAAAATAAATTAACTATACCAGTATACTCAAATGAAATACCTGTGAAGAAAACAAGTGCTGAAATTATAAAAGAAGCCAGAGAAACTATAAACAAAGGTAAATTAAATATTTCTGTACTGAATTAAATATCAATTGAAATGTTATTTATTTATATACATTTTTTTAATATAGAATCTAAAGATTTTTGTGATAATTCATACATGACTTCAATTCGACCTGTTAATACCCAAAGACCATTTACTCCAAAAGATAAACAAAGAATTTTATTTGGTAAAAATGGAAAATCATCAAGACCTCCAAGTTCTTTCAGGTATATATCTGTATATTTTACTATTGCCTATTTATAATACTCTTTAAATATTTAATATTTGTAATATGTATAAGTTAATTGTAACAGATATGTATTTATTAAATAACTCTTTTCAGTTTACGATATTTACAATTTGAAAATGTTGATCAAGGAAACAATGTCAAAGAAAATTTCTCTCCAAAGAATGCAACAAAAAATAATTTTCATAAAAATTCTTTTTCCAATATGCGTTCAAAAACAAAACAAATATTTAACTTAGATGTGGAAGAAAGGCCAATAGGGAAATTTACATTACCTTCAATTCATGGTTCTATGAAACCGTTTTATAAAAGAAACAATTTCTTTAATAACACTACTTCTCTTGACAACTGTAAGTATTATTTTATGCAATAAATAAATATAAAGAAAATATTTTTATTTTATTTTTTTGTAATACTGAATTTTTCAAACATTTTTTTAATATAATTTATAGTACCCGAAGAAGTTGAGCAAAGCTTTGAAATTCCACAAATAAATCATATTCAAAGAAATGCATATAGTAGCCCCAAAGAAAATACAAATATTACAACAGATATTAACAAAGAGCAAAATCTTTACCGTCAAAATTCAGATTTTCTTATACTTGAACCACAAAATTTAGATAATATTTTTGTTAATAGACAAATAGTTTCTGATTCAGAAAATCTATTTACAAAAAAAAATTTTATGCAAAACAAACTGAACTTGGCTCAAAGAGAACCAAGTGCTTTTGAAGAAAATCAAAATAATGTAACAGTGAAAAGTATATTAGATATTTTGAAAAAAGAACCTAATATGGAAGATGTAACATTAATGAAACACATTGAACAACTATATGTATGTTTATTAAATGAAAATGTTAATTTCAACAATAAGAAAATGAGTTCAAAAATAAAGATTAGTGTACTAAAATGTCTTTATACATTTGTTGAGAGGAAAAATGAAAAATTGCTTTTGCTAATTGCTAAAATTATATTAGCAGTGAGTATTTAAACATTTTCTTAATATTAATTGTCCAACTAAAAAAAAAAAAACAATACATATTTAATTTATAATAATTTTATTTCTAACAATTAATCAGTTGATTTTATCTAATATGAAATATTTATATGATCATTTAATTAAAATAAAAATAAATTATTACAACATTTGTAGATGAAAGTAACAGGAAGCAATTTGGCTGGTGTTTGCAAACTTATTTTTAAAGTATCAAGAAATGATAAAAATGATTCATTATTTAAAGAAGATAATTTATTAGGTATAATCAATATGCTTTAAATTAGAAATTTATCTTTTATATTAAAAAAATCTTTTGTTTAGAATTATTTTTGGAAGCTTTGGGTAGTGCCAATCCATTAGAAGATACAGAAGCACTTATATATGGTTATGGAGCTATTAAATTTTTAACTATGAATCCAGTACTTATGGATAAAATTCTCAATCAAGGCATTTTACAGTTAATGATTTTACACATCAAACTAATTAATAATGCAGTATGTATTATTAAAATTCTAAAATTGTTTAAAAGTAATTAACTCTTCAAATTGTTATTGATTTATTTCAGCGATTGGAGAAAACACAAATTTTGGAACAAACCAGTCATGTACTTTATCAGTTAACTGGTGCCTTAAGAAATCTTGCCTCTAAAGATCATATGAGTGGTGAATTTGTTGAAAGTGGAGCTATAAAAGAACTATGTCAATCAGTTGAACTTTTTATAAATGATGTTGATGTAATATGTAACATATCTCGAATATTAAGGTAGAGATTTATTGTTATATGAATAAGATACAGAATATTGACATTTTAAAATTTAATTCTTCAATATTTTAGTGTAATATCAACACACTCAAACTGCTGTAAAGCTATTATCGATTATCCTTCAATTTTTAAAGTGTTTGTTAAATTATTTGAAAAATATCCTGGGAAACAAGATATGATTGTTAGACTTGGTTATACCCTTGGAAATCTTGTTGCTAAATTAGATGATGCAAGACAAAAAGTAATATTTGATCTAACACTTATTACATATATTATTATTCAATTAATTATTTTCATTTATATGAAATATATGTATATATTTCTTTTAGTTTTATGATGAACCAAATTCAATTGAAAATACAATAAATGTGATAAATATTTATTTAGTGAAAGATTTAAAACAGTCTGGAAAAGAACTGCAAGTATCTGAAGTCAATAACAAGCTCAATGATGTTGGAGGATCTGATGGATCTGTTGAAGATGTTATTATAAAGGTAAATTAATAATCATTCCACTAATAAAAAAGTTTATAAATATAAATTATTACATATGCAGACTTAGGCATATATAAATAAAATATTAATATAAAATTTTGTAGATTATTAGAATATTAGCCAATATGGCTATAAGTCCAGAAGTGGGACAAAATTTAATTAAAAATCATGGATCAAAATTAATTGACATATTTTTAACATTGCTTTTGAGAAAAAGTGTAGATGAAAGTGAAGAATTAATATTATCAGTACTAAGCACTTTAAATAATTTGTCATATTACTTTACTCCTGAAAATAAAAATAATATATTCCATCAAAAACAGCTTGATCTTTCAAATGGTATGAATTATATTATGATGATAATCCATTAAATAAAATATAATTCTATTTTTTAATCTAGAACTATGTCGAATACTAAGATCAGAAAATAAAGAATGTATTATTGAAGCTATTAGAGTACTAGGTAATTTATCAAGATCAAAAATTTCCCGAGATTTTATTGTAGAAACACAATCTTTTCTTAAATTAATAAATTTCTTGCAAAAAGGTAACAACATTTTATAATTATTATAAAATTAAATTTAGTGAATATTGTAATTTTTAGAAGATTTAGACTTTCTTCGTACAACAATTGGCGTTTTGGTTAATATGATGGCTGATACTGAAAAAAGAATGATATTTAAGAAGGAACAAGGAGTGAATAAACTTTTAAATGTATTTGCCTCTTATGGAGAAATAGATTGGTCATTAAGTACACTAATTTGTGAAGTTATTTGGAACTTTACCATTGACTGCACAAATTTATATGAATTGACAAATGATAATGAATTAAATCAATTATTAGGTTTATTGGTGGATTATTTAGGTATTTATTATTTGTATTATATTATTTACATATTTGAAATATATTTATGTGTTTAAATTAATTTTGCAGATGAAGAAAGATTGTTTGGAATAAATGAAAATTCAGCAGATGTTAATGATGTATGGTCTTCTAGTGAATATATCCTTTGGGAAGAATTTGCTATTGTTGGTACTAATTTATTAGAGAAAATTGAATATTTTCTAGATAATTGTCCTTCAGATTATAGTTCAGATGAAAATGATGTTTATGTAGCAAAAAATGCTTCAGCCAAAAAAGATGATGTAAATACTCGAGCCAGTGACCTAAAATTCAATGCTTGGTAATGCACATAAAATTTGATTACTTCATATCAAAGCAATTAATTGCTACTAACTTTTAAATAAAATATTTTCTAACAAATCATATTTTTTAATATAATTTATGTCTCTAAAAGATAATCATATCTTAATAAATGTGGGTACAAATAATTATTTTATTGCAATATAAGATAAAATATTTTATATACTGAAATTGATAAAAAATAGAAACATTTTTATATAGTTTAAAAATAACTTAAAATATACATTTTTTATCTTAATTATATTTTTAATATTTATATAAAAAATAGAAACTTCATTTTGTGTATTCAAATATCAACTTTTATAATGATTACAATATTTTATTAGTTCAGTTCTGAGTATTTCTTTCATAGATAACATAAAAAAGTACCATTCATACACTTTTAAATTCACATACTTAATTCATGGTGAACAATAATTGCTGTGTAATTTTAAATAATTTATATTTTCTTACACAAATTTTGTTAGAATAGGTTCAACACTAATTTTGTATATTCAGAAATAATTAGATTAAAATATAGTTAGTTAAATATGCTTTTAAATACTGTTTCTGATTAATAAATAAATGTTTAGAAAATTTATTACATTATATTATATTAATACAGTTTTGATGTAAATTTTTAGCAAAAAAGATCACTCTTTGTTATATGATGTATTTAATGATCAGTGACCAGAACAATGTACTTGTTTAAAAAATAATCTTTAAATTGTTTGTCTTCCTAAATCCTTTACAAATATTTGTTCTTTTAATCTGTTGTCAATTATTTTAAAATACATTTTAATAGTACTTTATATTACAGTAAATATAAACTAAAGCACATTTAAGAACAAGTAGTCTCTTTGTCCGGAAACTAACGGAACTTTTGAAATAAAACAAGTTATATTTATTCATCAATATTTATTTTATCACCATCGAAGTACTCCCCATTGGAAGCAATACACATATGCCAACGCTTCTTCCAGTCTTTGAATGCCCCCGCGAATGCACTTTGTGGTATAGACTTCAGTTCACGCAATGAATCTTCTTCTATGGCTTCAGTCGACTCAAAACGATGCCCTCGGAGTAGCAACTTGAGTTTTGGGAATAGGAAAAAGTCGCACGGAGCCATATCAGGTGAATATGGAGCTTGCGGAACGATGTTGGTCGAGTTTTTAGCCAAAAACTCACGAACAACCAACGATGTGTGAGCTGGTGCATTGTCGTAGTGCAAAAACCAATTATTATCACGCCACAACTGCGGCCGTTTTTTACATACGGCCTCGCGCAACCGCTGCATAACGGCTAAATAATATTCGTTATTTACCGTTTCGCCTTCCGGAAGGAATTCTTTGTGCACCATGCCTTGATAATCAAAGAAAACCGTGAGCATGACTTTGATTTTTGACTCGCTTCGCCTCAGTCTCTTTGGCCTCTGTTCATTGTCCTGTCTCCATTCCGATGCCTTTTGGGCTGTTTCCATGTCATGCTCATATACCCAAGTCTCATCACCTGTGATGATGCGTTTCAAGAAATTCGCGTCACTAGATACATTGGCAAGCATTTCTGCAGCGACAGACACTCGGTGATCCTTTTGCAAAAAATTCAATGTTCTTGGCACCATGCGAGAAGCGACACGTTTCATACCCAACATTTCAGCCAAAATAACATGGCATTGTGTTTTGGGGATTCCCACCTCAACTGCTAATTCTCTGACGGTCATACGACGATTTTTGAGCACTAATGCCTTGACTTGGGCGACATGTTCGTCAGTTGATGTCGATGGACGTCCAGATCGTGGTTCGTCATCGACGGCTTCACGACCCTCTTTGAACGCTTTATGCCACTCAAAAACTCTTGTTCGCGATAGACAATCGTCAGGGTATGCCTTTCTTAACATTTCCAATGTCTGCGTGAAGTTTATTTGGTTCGAAACACAAAATTTAATACAAATTCTTTGATCAATTGATTTCGACATCGTAAAAAACGCCGTGAACAACAATCACAGTCTAACAAAAAAACATTGTAAATTATTTACTGAATTAAGTGTCATGAATTTGACACAGTTGTTTAAAAAATTACATGACATTTCACAAGCGTACACAATTTAAATGAGAAGTTCCGTTAGTTTCCGGACAGAAGGCATCTTCTTGCTAATTGTTCTGGAAATGTAAAGATTCATTTTCACACGAATAAACTATCATCCCGTTACCACAAGATATTGAAAAAATGTTCAGTAGATATTTATTGTTCATTTTGTTTTTTATAAGTTAATGCGCATTTCTATGGCAACAGCATGATTATCAATGGGCCACATTATAAAATATTATAATACTCAAGATTTAAAATGCAGTTCTTTGATAATGATAGCATTGCCATCAAAATACATGAAATAAATAAAGTGAACTATAAAAAATTGGAAATTTTTTCAATATATTTAGTATTGAAATAATTCATTTATGTTAAAATTATTTTCGTTTATTTATTCATTCATAAAATTCTTGTCCCTTCTTCAAGTGCAATTACTTGTTAAAAATAATTTAACTGTATTGAAATAGTAACTGTATTACTTTTTAGATTAATAAAATAAAAAAAAATATATTTCTTTGTTATAAAATGTTATTATTATTTGATTAAATATACTATTATGATTTCAATGATGGATCATTCATTGAAAAAGTCAAATATTTAAATCAAAGATCACATTCTGCTTGAAAAAATTAATATATTCCACTAAACTTTATAACAATGAAACACGAGTCCTTAAAAATAAAATAATTTGAATTTTAAACTACTAAAAATATAGAAAGATGTAATTTTAAAATAAGATTTAGGAAGAGAATCAAAACAATTTGAAAACGAGTACAAATCATATAGTGATAAGAGTAAACAATTGAAAGGGAAAATGAATAAAATATTCTGTAAGAAAAAATAAAACTTATTGAAAACCGAAATAGAAAATTTATTTAAAATACATTAAATTGTACAAATTGAAGAGTTGAAAAAGTCTTTATCCAGCAGTAAATTAAAAGGTTATATGCAGGTGTGTGTGTGTGTGTATGTATATAAATATATATATATATATATATATATATATATATATATAAATATATAATCAATTCTTTTTTACTTATATATTTTAAATATACTGAAAAATATGTTTTTATTTCAATTCAAATTCATTTTATTTCAAATAAAACATTTATCATATAAAATTATTACAAATAAAAATATAAAATATGCACAAATAATTAGTTCTTATATAATAACAAGCTGGTATAAATAAAATAAAAAAATTAGTACTCGATTCTTTTCTGTGCAATATATATTGTATAAATGTTTTACAAGTGCAACCAAATGTTATTTAATTGGAGCACTTTTCATTAATTTGCATTTTATTTTTTCTCCACTTTGTGTTAACAAATTATTTCCTTGCCATTGAGCTACTGAGTCAGCATTTAACTTCAAATCAATTTGAAGCTTTTCCCATATTTTCTTTTTGGGATTTAATACATCATCAGGTTTTCCATTTTGATAATTTTCTATGGTTATTCTATCACCTGGCTTAGAACTTACTGGAGGTATTAGTGGTTCTACTTGTCGAGGTTCATCCCTATGCAATATACAAATATAAAAGTTTAATTTTTATATTTCCTTTTTTATTAATTATATATATATATAAATTGTCCTTACAAACTTCCACAAAGAACCATTCCATTTGATTCAATGCCTCTCATTTTGGCTGCTTTAAGATTACATAACACCACTACCATTCGTTCTTTCATTTCCTCAATAGGAACATAATTTACTAGCCCACTTACAATTGTTCTTGGTGACTCTTCACCTACATCAATTTTTTCAACATAAAGAGCATCAGCATCAGGATGTTTTGATACTTCCACTACTTTACCAACTTTGATATCAAGCCTACTTGGAAGAATTTCATCAGTTGTATTTGATGCATTCTCTGTAAACCATTAATTTTATCACTGAAATTCATTAATAATAATATAACATCATACTTTGCTTTGATGCTGAAGGATAAGCTTTCTCACACAATTTTTTTAAAACTGGATCCTCAAAAGTCTTTCTTATTGGTTCTAATAAATCATTTATGTATTTTTCTACAGCAATTTTCAAATCTCCTGGATGGAGATCTTGTTTTGCAAAAGCCTCTTCTAACTTTTCATAGCTTTCAAACTTTATATCTCCACCATTTTTTTCATTTCTTGGTATAATGAAATCTATAAATAATGTATAAACAATTACATAAAAGAAAAAAAATTATCAAATTCTCATACCTGTATTCTTTTTAAATATTGGAAACAAAACATGCTTTACAAAAGCTAAAACACCATTATCAGATATGTTTCCAGGTTCACAAAAGGCTTTTTTAAGCTTCTTTTTTACATTAGAAGGAGAATCTAACAAATCTATCTTACTATCCTCTTCAGATGAACTCATT
Source organism: Neoneuromus ignobilis (assembly GCA_029203775.1). NCBI lineage: Eukaryota > Metazoa > Arthropoda > Insecta > Megaloptera > Corydalidae > Neoneuromus > Neoneuromus ignobilis. Next base: position 10,765,967 of record CP092087.1, read on the forward strand.
TTACCACCTGCTAATCCTGGAACTAAAAATAAACTGTAAGTAACTATATAAAAACTAAAATCTATATGCATTTTTTTAAAAAAAGAACAATTTTTTACCCATGGGATTCATAAGATGAATTCGTTTCTGGTATCCTAATTGTGGTAAATATTTTTCTGCAAATGTAAAGATTTTCCTTTGATCTATACCTCCAAATTGTGCATCTACTTTTAGATATTCTTCATCAAGAGCTTGAAGGCCTAAAAATATATTAATTTATATTAATAGCATTTTTCAAAATTAAATAACAATAAAAATACAAAACCTGGATATAGTAAACCACTTAACAATGGATGCTCTACTTGTTTAACTACTTCAGCACCAGCTTTTTTCGCATCATGTTCAGTTACTAAAGATGTTAATTTATAAACATCCAATGTGTACTCTCTACTTAATTCATAATCAGTTCCTTTTATAAATTTCAATTTATCAAGGGGAACATCTATTGACTTCAACATGGCTTTAATAGCAGCTTCATAGTATTGTGTTCTCAAAGATAAAAGTTCCCAAGGAGCTTTCATATTATCTAAATAAGCATGCAAATCAGCAAATAAAATTGTTACCTAAAAATAAACATATTCTAAAGATATGCATAATAATATCATAAAATTACATTTCTTACTTCACATCCCGCATTTAAAAAATCAGCTATTTTGCTCATTGGAACAAAATAAGCAATATGTGGACGACCAGTTGTTGCTGTACCCCAGTAAAGGCTAAGGTCTTTTTTTGCTAACACTTCTTTTAATTTCTCATCACCCAACACTTCTTGAAGATTTCTCGTAATTAAATTATACTTTTCCTCAGGAGTCATTTTTAATTATGTTTGCCTAAAAAAATTTGTATATATATATATATGATGATGAATGTAAACATTAAATTAAATTATATATTTTAGGGAAACTATATAACTTCAATTATTTATTTAAAATAAATACAAGAATCAATTCAATTCAGTGCCAATAAAAAAATTCTAATTTATTGTTAATTATTAAAATTACAATATAACCCATATGTTAAAAATTAACAATAAAACCTTTTTAAATTCTCATTGTTATTTTATTAAATAATTATTATATAATTAATTTAAACTTACGGCAGATTAATTAATTATTAAAATAAAAATTATTTTCATTTAAACCGTCGCACGTGTGCTGAGTAAAAAACGAAAGAGGTGTCACGGGTATCACCTATACACGTTGCACAGATAACATATGCAATGACATTTCGCTTCAGTGAATCTACATTTCAAGTTAAAATTTCGTTAAATAAAATTGTGACAATGAAATTTAATTAAAATGTATTAATTGGGGGATGGAACGAATCCGTTTATTAAAACAACGATAATTACAGTCTGGCATTGATATTTAGTTATTGTTTAGTAGTTTTTATAAGAATTCAGGTAACGTATGTTGAAAATTTTATGACTCATTTATGTAATTTAAAAATTTTCATAATTGAGTTTTATACTGTCACATTTCAATAATCGCAATCCATATTTAAAAAAAAGATTGTTAAAAAATGTGTATGTTAAATAAATTCATTTTTTAATGTCTATAAAATACTTGTTTTTTATCAACAAATTATTTTTTGCATTTAGTATGAATAGTAATCAATCCCCAGATGGATCAGGAGATACGTCTCCTCTCATATCTGAAAAAAGTAGTAATAGTGAAATATTTGAAGACCTTTCTAACGATTTAGGAGCAGCATCTGAAAAGCTTATTAATTCAGAAAATATAATGACAAAAGGTTCAAATTCGACTAAAGAGAATCCAACTATATTAATATCAAATGATATTGATCACAATTTACCAGATACTGTTACTTTATTAACAACAGAACATGGTGCCAAAGTTTATTTAGTAGGAACGGCACATTTTAGTGTTGAATCTCAAAATGATGTTTCTAAAATAATTCAAGCGGTTCAACCGGATATAGTAATGGTTGAATTATGTTCCGCACGTTTAAATATATTACAATTGGATGAAGAAACTATCCTTCAAGAAGCAAAAAATATAAATTTTGAAAAAGTAAGTAGTAAATATTTTATTATAGTCTAGTTTTTATTCAGTGTTCTATAAATTATAAATTTGAAAAACTTGACCTATGAAATTTGAAGTATTTTATGTTTTCCCATATGATTAACTATATTTGTGAATATTATTTTTTAATTATGTGAAAAATGCATTGTACAAAAGTTGAAAAATTCCATTAATTTTTGTAATTATTAAAATTAGATAAAAGTTAATTATAAATTAATGTAATGTAATATTTGTGCTTTTTTATTCTACATGCTCTATAACTTTTTTACTAGATATTAACCACAATAAAACAAAATGGGCTAATGAATGGTATGATGTATATTTTATTATTGAATACAAGCGCTTATATCACGAAAGAATTAGGAATGGCACCTGGTGGTGAATTTCGAACTGCATTTCAAGAAGCAAAAAAAGTTCCTCATTGTGTAGTTCATTTAGGTGATAGGCCAATAAGTATCACTTTACAAAGAGCTCTATCATCATTAAGTTGGTGGCAAACGATTAAACTCGGTTGGAATTTGTTGACATCAAAAGAACCCATTACCAAGGAAGATGTTGAAAAATGTAAACGAAGAGATTTACTTGAAGAATTAATCAGTGAAATGACTGGTGAATTTCCAGCACTTGGAGAAGTATTTGTCAATGAACGAGATATTTATTTAACGCATTCACTACAAATTGCAAGCATACCACACAGTGGACCTAGTGGTATATTAAAAAGTCCTAAAGTTGTCGGTGTAGTAGGTATAGGCCACTTACCAGGAATAACAAAATTGTGGCCTGTTAGACAAAGTAAATTTGTCAATAAAATCCTTATTGTACCGCCGCCAAGTTTAACTTCAAAAGTAATTAAAATTTCTTTACGTTTAACTGTCATTGGTCTTGTAGGTTTCGCTAGTTACAAATTAGTTCCAAAATTTATTAAAATGAACTGCAATGCATTTAATTTTGTTAAAAGTAAATTAGTTTAAATAAACACAGAAGAAAATATTTAATCTAAAATTTTAAATTAAATTTATCATTAAAATTATCATTCTTAAAAAAAGAAAAAAAATTGGAATTGAAGTAATTTTAATGATACACAGCTCAAGCAAAGCTAGTAAATTAGAAATCTGATTACTAGAAAATCGCAGTTAATTTTTTTTAGCAAAATTCTTGACTGAGTAAAGAAAACAGTATTTCTTTTAATTCATTGTCAGTAATTAAAGTAAATCAACAATATTTTAAATAAATTTGAACAATATTTTAAATAAATTTGAACAATATTTTAATAAATCAACAATATTTTAAATAAAAATGATAAAAAAATATTATCCTTCTACAGATAATTCATTATTAAATCTATTTTACAAAAATTAATTATCTTATAAGGTCATTCAGTTGAAATTAATATTCTTTTGGATTCAAAAATTTATTCTTCTATATCCCTCCATTAATTGATCAATTATTATTGTTATTGTTATATTAAATTTATTTTGTTATAATTTTAAATTAAAATGTATTTATGGACCTTAAATATCAGCAATTACAGGTAAGAGGAAGCACAATTTTCAAATATTTAATTTTATGATATAAAGAAATATGAAAAAAAAATTGTTCTACATTCAATTAATACACATAATCAAAAATTTTACATATATTAGTATGTATATAAAATTAAGTAAAATGATTTTATATTTTCCTTCTTGCCCCCTGTTGCTTATATATATATATATATATATATATATATATATATATATATATATATATATATATATATATATATATATATATATATATGTATACGTATGTGGATGAGTGGATGGTTAAATGTCATTGAATATTACATGTTTAAAATAACTTTTATTCAAAATGTAATGATTGTAGCCTTTAAATTAACATGATTTTAACTTTTTGTTTCTAATTGCTTTATTACAAATTCAAAAATTATTTTCTTAATATTTAATATAGTAATTCAAGTATGCAAGTAAATGATATATTGTCAATTTAAAAAAAATATTTTTAGAAAATCAATTTTAATCACACTGAAATAAAGTCAATGCTAATGAAATATATTTAGTGAAAGTATGTAATTTTAATAATATTTTTATATTATCTGTAATAAAAAATTAAATAAATAATGTTTATAAAGTTTTAATAATAAATATTCATGTATTTGATGTATAAGAATATACAACTTGGGTTTGTTTGTGCATATAGTATAATTAAATTTTTTTTTAATTATACTCATTTTGGAATTTACGTTTTAAATCAGAATTTTTATAAATGTAGTTTATAATTTAATTAACTTATGATGTAAAATTTCATCTGTGAATTAATGTTACTTGTTGAGGATATTTAAATTTATATTATTTTTTATAAATTGAGGACCATATGTTTTAAAACGTTAATTTTTATAGTAAAATGCATTTTTTCAAAAAAAAAGTAATGGTTCTCAACTGAAGAATAGATGATTTTAATATGTAACTCATGTTGTGAAAAACTATGATGGTGTTTTAAATGTTTGTATTTTATGAATATTTCATTGTGTAGGTAAATTTTAACTTTAAAAAATACAATTTAGATTTTATTTTATTTAGTTTATAAAGCCTAAAAACTTGTATTTGAATTTTATTTTATGATGAATTATTTAAAGTATTTTTTACTTTTTTACATACACAAAACACACATTATATATATATATATATATATATATATATATAAGTACATTACAATTCTACCTTAATATTTTCTAAAATATTGATTAATGTATTAAAAAAAATAAAAACAGGCAGTTTTTAAAAGCTCTCAAATTATATTTAAAATTTAACTATTTTTAATTTAATCTAAACTCTGTAATAAAAGTCTTTGTGAAGTAGTATAGAAAAATTAATCCATTTTTAGTTTTTAAATGTTTATATTAAAAAAAAAAGCTTTTTATACTTATACTGTATTTTTTACTGAACACCACTTTTATTTTATAATTGTGATATAGGTAGTTATTTCAATAATGTATATATTTTTTGAGAAATATATTTTATTAAAATTATTACATATTTAGTACAATGTAAAAACATACAATATAAAGTTGGAAGCCCCTCTAAGGCAGGAACACGTTTGAACAAATAATATTAAAGATTTAAGTACGTTATTTGAATATTGTCACATTTCTTAAAAATGAAATAGGCACCATTTGATTACAATACCCCAATATATATTAAAAATTGGATGTGTATAATATCTATCAACCACAACCTATCTTTACAGCTATTCAAAAATTAAATACAATCAACTTACTATAAATGTACTTTTCATAAAATAAGGCATCCATATCACATCTTCAGATGATTTTTTTTTAAAACGTATTGTATACTAAGTGTTAAAGCCTTTAATAAAAAGTACATTTTATAGCCAGATTTAGTGAATGAGTAATTATCCATTTAAATGGATAATAACATTCATTTGTTGATACATTATTTTCTAAAATGGTTTAGACAAATACAATTAAAGGAATGACACTCATCTATTATAAACTTCTGTATACTGTAAATATTTTTCATATTTTGTATCAAAACCTTTTGTAAACATTTACAAAAAATATTTAGAAACTGTTTATTTAATCCACTGAAGCAGCACATCGAAAACCCATGTTTGAAGATGTACTATCTCGAGTGTTATGTGATCGAGCTGCACATCTGTATCTATAACAGTATGATTTATGACACATAAAAGATCCACCTTTTTTTATTCGTTCCTCCTGTAAACAAATTATCATTTATGTCAAAAGAACTTGTTAGAAAACAATCAAAATAATTATCATACTTTTGGATTTACGTGAGCAACAGTTGAAGTCCATTCCCACACATTTCCTACCATATTATAAAGATCAAAATTATTTGGTGGATAATTATCAACTGGACAAGTTCCAAAATACCCATCATCTTCTGTATTTTCAACTGGAAATTCTCCATGCCAGATATTAGCTCTAAAAAAATTATATATATGCAATTTCATTATAAAAAAAGAAAATTATACTGTATTTACCTATGTGTTTTTTTTGCATTGAAATCATTACCCCACGGGTATAATTTCTGTCTAAGACCTCCTCGACAAGCTTTTTCCCACTCTTCTTCTGTAGGCAATCGTTTATTATAATATTTACAAAATTCTATAGCATCGTCCCATGAAACATGAACAACGGGATGATTTAATCTATCTAAATTTAAATATAAAATATATAAATGCATTGATTTTTTGGAATTTCTAAATTGTTGAAATGTTATTACCATTTATATTACTGTCTGGACCCTCTGGATGATCCCAAGTTACTGCATCAAGTTTAATCCACCACTTTGCTTGCAAAGCACGTACATCTTGATATAAATTTTGTTGGTCCTTTGGAAGTAATTTATCAAAAACAAAACTATTTCCAAACTTTTCTGCATCAGTCTTATAACCAGAATTTTTTATAAACTCTTGAAATTTACTATTACTAACAGCGTACTTATCTATATAAAAAGATTTAACAGTTACATTTCGAATAGGTCCCTCCTTATCCCTATTATAAAGACCATCGTTTGATCCCATTTCAAAAACTCCATTTTCTATTAAAGTCATATCGTTAATATCAAATTTATTTTGTATATTTTTTTCGATATCGAGATTCTTATTTAAGTCAGGGTTCTCATTTATTGCATTTCGATTGACTGATTCCGAACAATCTGTGTGAGAAGTGATCGGGCAATGTTCATCGTTACCGACATGATCATTTGTGTCCGGATTATCTTCAGTATATTTATTGCTTAAAATATTCCTGTTTAAGTTTTGACAAGAGCATCCATTCTCACTTTCATATGAAACTTTTATAAATATTGTCATTACAATAAATAAACAGATATATATTACTTTTATTTTTAAGTACATTTTAAAATAACAATAATTTTTTAATTCAAAATAATTAAATAATTTTTTTTTTCAAGTTCTAAACTTAACCATTATTGTACAATCACAATAAGTACATTCGACTATTTATGTATAATTATAAATATTTTTTTAATTTTTATTTTTAAAAAAGCGCCCTAACACATTTTAGTAAAAAACAATATTATGTAAAATATATTAAAATTTGAAACGAACACGTCAACATTTTTTCTGGACGTATGTATGCATAGGAAGAATAGAGATAGCAAAAGAATATTAAACAGAAGTAAAAATGACGTTTACGTACATATGTACATAGATTTAAACTTGTAAATTAGTGAAAACACTACATGAAAATAACTTTTATTTAATTAAAGGAGTAATAACGTTTTTATTAATAAATGACACCAAACGAACAAACGTAATACTGAAAATGGTTAATGTTATTCAACTCATTGTACATATTAATTAAAATGATATAAAATTTTATGTTTCTTTAAATTTATGCCTATTGCGAAACAAATATAATTTTATTGTCATCATTTCCTTGAGTTTTTATTACATCACTCCAAATATTATAATTTGTTTTAATAAACGTTTCGTAATTTATATCTATATATTGTATATTCTGTCTTCAGTGCCCTATTTTCTGTGAATAGTGTAGAATTGTTTTATCAGTGAGAATTGGATATAATTGTAAATATTATCTTTTACAAATAGTTTTATTTGTATGTTTATGTATGCATATTTAATTGTTTCTACTGAATATGCAAAATATTTTTGTATCAAATTTGTATTAGTAAATGTTTTGAATTTCTTTTTATTTAATTCTAACATTTAAAATAATCTACAAAGCTTGAAAGTTTATTATGAATTTGAATTTTAAATATGGATTAATAAAAAATCTGTAATTTCCAAATGTTTACATTATTTATAATTGTTACTTAAGAAATAATAGTATTGTTACAATACATTTATTTAAATTATGAATTAATTAATACATGAAATAAGTTTACATAAAATTAACATAAAAATAGTTAAATATTAATATTTTACATATGATCACAAACTTGCATCACTCGCCCATGCTGTTGCAATACGTTCTAAATCATCCAAACTTAAATTATCCGCTTTTACTTTGAAATCCTTCAAAATAAAATTTATTTGTAAGTAAATTAAAAATTCAATTACTAATAGATATAATTCGAACCTTCATAAATACGTCTGATATTTTGAGTGCTTGTTCTTTAGTATACCATTTGTTTAAAAATTTTATTAATACTTCTCTCAACGATTCTGGTTTTTTAACGACTAAATTCAGTTTTGCTCCATCTTGAATATTTGGATAAAAATCTAATCTATTTTCATCTTTTAACGTTTTCCCGACATGTAAAAGTGTTAACTGAGATACTGGAACTCTTACTGTTTTTGAAATTTTATTTTTTAGCTCCAATATATTGTTTTTTTCTGTAACCTCAATTTCCAACGTTTCTCCTTTTAATTGTTTTATTTGAAGCTTCATATTACTAATGTGCTTAATGATTAATGTACAGGTACACAAATAACTATAAATAATTAATAGTTTATTGTCACTTACTTAGAAAAGATAAAAATACTATATAAACATAAATGAATGCCAGCTAATAGTTAACCTTCAATATCATACTATAGATGTTACCAACGTTATCATAAAAAAAAAAATTTTACAAAATCGTAATTCTATGTATTGAACTTTCATCTTCATTATTTTTATTATAATTAAAATTACGTATTTTGCTAATTACAGCTTTTGAAATTTTTACACTTCTATTTAAATTATAATTTTGTAAATACCTTTTTTATTTTTAAAATAAAAACCTGTGTTCGAAATACCAAATATGTAAATGAAAACAAAAATTTAAAAAAATTAACATAGTATCTAATAATAAATATGTCAAAAACAAAAACAAATTATTATATTTAAAACATTTTTATTGACGTTATGAAAGTTAATTTTACGTTTGGATGAACAAAACTGAATTTTTATGTGTGACTAAGGGAGTGATAGTTAATTACTTACATACATATGTATGTATATACTGATTAATAATATTAGATTTACATATGTTATTATTATAAGTAATTTAAAGAGAAATTATACGTAAATATTATAATTTCTGAACATACTATTTTTATTCAATTAAATTACGCATCGAAGGAGAAAATCAGTATGCCTTTTTTAATATATTATGACCTAGTCTAACAAGAAAGTTATTTAATATCTTACACTTCTATATTTAATTTTCTTACACATTGGGAAATACTATTAATAAATTCAATATCATTGTGTGTATTACAATATATATATATATGCACATACACAATGTGTTAAGAGAAATAGCATATTATTGTAATTCCGCTTTTTTATTTCAAGAGCACCAAAATATCAGCAGTTTTTACAATTAATAAAATACGAGGGTCGTTTGTAAGTATGGTAAATTTATTTATTGTTTAATTTAATTAGTTGATTAATTTAATTAAATTTTTCAATTGAGTTTTTCTTACTTTTTTTACCATACTTATCGAACGATCCTCGTAGTTCAACTATTGGCATTTTCAAAAATTAAGTATACATATATTTCTGATTTATATAAAGCTCTAAGATTATAGCAATTTTTTGTTTCGATAATCAAAGTAGCAGATAGTTTACCATTACACAAGCATATTTACAGAGCCGGACTTATATGATAAGAGCTTCTAAGACCCTTGACATTGCATGTGTAAGGAAGGTTTGTGTCAATGTCAAAAATATTATACACCTTAGCCAGAGACCCCAAAATTCAGTCTGCCAAGCTTATGATCTGTCTTCACAGTTAGTTCTGTAAAGTATTCAATGAAAAATACACGAAAAACAAATTACTATTTTCAATTAATGGATAACTCAACGTTTGAACGTTTAGAATATCAATAATTATCTCTATTTTGATTAAAATTTTCTTCATTAAATTTGAAAGTTTTTAATAAATATATATTTAATTATTATATGAATTAATTTTGTATTCATTGTTGATTTTTATACCGAAAAAGAATGTTTTGTGATTACTCTTCTTTATTATGTAAATAGTTTAAATTTAAACTCGTTAGAAAATTGTTATGAAGGCTATAATAAAATAGTTTTCAGCAAAAATGTCAGTTAATGTTTTATTAAATAAATTGTTCAAAAAATTATTTGATTTTTTTATAAATGTATGTATGCATATATTATATATTAGGTTGGAAAATATCTCCCTTCCGCCTTCTGGTCTTTTGAATTTCGCAGCTATGTACAAAAAAAAAGCGGAAGGGAGATACTTGCCAACCTAATATATATATATATATATATATATATATATATATATACATATATATATATATATATATATATATATATGAAATATGGATCTTGAATGCCAAAATAATTTAGCGACTCTAAACAAAACAAAGAATGGAAAGATCTTAGAAAAAATACGAAAACAGAAATGAATGGACTGAAAGAAAATAAAAGTATTAAATATTATGGTAGAAGTGATAATTTAAGATGGAAATAGATCGGTCATATAGCAAGAAAAGAAAACCATCGTTGAATAAGGAAGTTATTAATTGGGAATCTAGATATATAAGAAAACTTAGAAAGAGACCCATGAATAAATGGAACAGAAATATAAGGAAATGGATTGTAAGAGAAAAGAATCGAATCGGTCAAAGTGGAAAATTTTGGGAGAAGTCTTCATTCAACAGTGAATAAAAAAAGATATATGATATATATATATATATATATATATATATATATATATATATATGTATATATGTATATGTATATGTATATGTATGTATGTTTGTGTGTAAGTTTGGAGTATTTAAAATTTAATTTATACAAAAATTAATATTTTAATTAAAATGGTATATAAAAGTTAATTATGAAGTAATTGTAACATTAAATACATTTTGAAATATTTAATGAATTGTTGTTCATTGATTTTCTTCATTGATATAATTTTAATCTTAAATATTTTTATAAATACGTTTTAATGAATAAGTTAATCGTTTTTATTTCTCAACATTGAAAATACTAATGTAAACATTTATACAACAAAACGGAAAAAGTAGATAAGATTTGTATAAAATGTTAAGATTTGTGCCATGAATTAATTTTATTAACGTCTAAGTACCATAAGCAAGAAAATGATTGGATTACAAGTCACGTTCTTAAATTTTTTCAAGAAACTAAATTTATATCGTTTGAATTTGTTGAAATGTTTACTGATATTAGACAAGTATTATTAGTTTGTTAAAAATGTCAAGGATTAAAACCAATCACTGATAAAAATATAATAAATTGAAAACTATAGCTCTATATAAAATTAAAAAAGAAACACAATTCAAACTGTTTACTTTCATTTCATCAATCATTACTAACATCGTCTACAAATATGAAGAGTGTTTGATGTCAACAAAATACATGTCGTTGCAGATTATAAATAATATCATGTTCATTTGCCAAATCTGAAATTCGTTACACTGAATGCAACAGAAAGATATTAAATCATTTTTTTCTTCTTTAGAATGTTCTTTCCGCACGCGACAAGGCGGAAAGAATCCTCTTGTAGTGGCGGGAGTACACAACGGATACAGTCGGCACTGGTTACTTTTTGTTCTATACTTTTTGAAGAGTGAAATGAAAAGTGGTTGTATTACGCTCCACTATTATAAATACAAGAAAATAGAAATTTAAATCGCATTTTTGTATATCAGTCCAGTGCAGAATCAGTTATCTATTAATAGTCAATACGATCAGCATGCTATATTGATAAGTCAATATTACTGTATTGTTGTTATATTGAAACTAATCCATAATGGTGTTTTTAAATAAATTGGTATGTGTTAACACACGTTTAATGTTTTATTTATTATTAATACGATAATAATATAAACAAATATTTGATTTCTGGTATTATTTGTATATTTATTTTTAAATTTTTTCTTCAAATTAAATATTATTATTTGTATGTATATTTATTTTTATATTAGTGAGCATTATAGTTAATTATTGTACATTCTTAAAATATTTATATATTAATACAAACAATATCATTTCTTTAAAAAGATATTCTATTTTTGTCAGATTAATATGTGGGTTTTAATTTTAAGCAATTTCAAATATATATATATATATATATATATATATATATATATATATATATATATATATATATATATATCAAAATTCAGGTTTATATACATATTTGTTTTTTATCAAATGTATGAATTCTTTTTCAAATAATAGATTTTGTTATATGATTTTTAAATTTTTATGTACATTTAAATTTTTAAATTAAATTATAGTCTTTCCTTTAATCGTTTGTATTTCGTATTGATTTAGACTTAATGTATTTTAGGCAACTAAAAGTAAACATAAAAATACAAAAGATAAAAGTATATTATAATTGCTAAATTATTTGTTGTAATATTAGAATACTTTTTTTAAAAAAATATGAAATACCAAAAATTCTAAAATTTATAAAAAAAAAACTTGTACAATATGGTATTTTTAGTTACGAATTTTTATAATAATTATCTTTAAATTTAATTCACTGGAAATGATATAAATAACTTTTTTTTTAAAAAAAAACAATAATATATATATATATATATATATATATATATATATATATATATATATATAAACAATCATTTAATAGTTACATATTATTAATTAAACTTTTTCATAGTATTTATTTAGTTTGTATATTTTTATATTAGAATTATTAAAGCTTGTTATTGGATTCGAATTTTGTTATGAAATTAATCAATCCCCTTAATTTTTAAGTTATTATTTATTTAACATCAATATAAAAATTATAATTTTTTTATATTATTAATTCACTAATTATCCTACATCCTAATAATTAATATTTATTTAAGTTTCATTATCTGGTTTTTACTCAAATGTAATATGTTTATAGTGGGAAAATTGGCAAATTTAATTGTTTATAATTTTTTATAAACAATTAAATTTGCCAATTTTCCCAAATAATAATCCATAAAATTGTGTTTATATTTACAATGTGACATCTAATAAAAAATACAAAATTATGATTTATTATTATACATTTCAGTTCAATATTTTTACATATAATTAAAACGTAATATTTTTTTCAAATAAAAGCATTATATATATATATATATATATATATATATATATATATATATATATAATAATAATTTGCAATAAATGTTTATATTCAAAATTAAAATATATGAAGTATTCAAAATAAATGTTTTTCATGATTAAAAACACGACGAAATATTAAATTAAAAATTTTAAATACAAAACGATACGGAATATGTATTGTAACGTTAAATTTTGGTTTGTTTCTAAATTTTATTTAATAGTTTTTTTTAATAAATTTAATCTTTCTTTATTGCTATTTGATTTATAAAAAATAGTCTGATGTTTTTATTAATATCTCATAATTTTTTTCTGTATTGTATATTTAAAACTGCTACTAGAGATTTAAAAAATACTTGTATTTTCAGAATTTAATATTTGTTATTAAAATTTTTTTCAATAAATTCGTTTCAATTAAATCATTTAAAAAAGTATCATAAAAATTATAATTCTAATAAAAATATATTTATATTAAAAAAACATTTTTTGCGTGACAGTAGTAATAAAAATAAATAAAATATATTATTGATCTCATTGTTCATAATTTAAGGAAATTAACTTCCGGTTAATTTCTAATTTACGATCACACGAAATCTAAAAATACTCAAGTTTATTTTCTATACAAATAATAAAAAATTGTACAGAAATATATCCAAAAATATTAAAATATTATTAGATTTTATTTTACGTGACTAGTCGTAAAATAGAACATTATTTAAAATTAATGTTTAAATTTTAGCAATAATAAAAGTATTAACGTATTGTTTTATTGGATATTATTTAATGTAAAGAAATTATTTTCATTTTAATAAAAAAGTTATAAATTGTTACGTGCAAAATCTAAGATCAATAATTTTTTTTAAAATAATTGACACGTATTGTACAATTTCGATTTTTTAAACACAATAATCAAGAAATGCTTGTACTTGGATACCTAATACAATAAATTAATTAAAAACGGTGGCTAACGGTGTCAGTTACAACTTTGCACAGAAAATTGATTTGTAAAATGTTATAAAAAAATGTCATATACAAAAAAACGTAATACGTAAATATATAAAGAAATTAATGTTTTTTCGAATAATTCAATTTTAAAATAGCAACGATTTAGTAAAAAGAATAAAAGAAGAATAAAATTGTCGTTATTGTTCTGAAATATATTCATTGAAATAATTTATTTGTATATATATATATATATATATATATATATATATATATATATATATATATATATATATATATATGAATTCTAAAAACTTTAATTTCAATAAATGTAAAATATAAAAAGTAAATTGACTATAAATATTATTTATATTCTGTGGTTTTATTTAGTTTTCTAACAAAATAAATTTTTAAACAAAATAACTTTCACATGTATTTGAAATTATTTTAATCTTTTATTTGTTACAAATATTTTTACTATCAGCATTCATCTTTGAAAGTTTATATGTGCATGTATGTATATATATATATATATATATATATATATATATATATATATATATATATATATATATATATATATATATATATATATATATATAAATGTATGCGATTAATTTTAGATCAAAATGTTTCAAACAGTTTATAATTATTTATAAAAAATATAATATACCTAATTCTTTACTTAATGTGAATACATTTGTCTTTTTGTATTAAATATAAATTACTAAAAGAGAAATGATGTGTACCAAATAGTTTTGAAATACTTTGAATAGTATTTTTTTTTTTGATATTTTAAAATTATAGGCATTATTTTTCTGTAATTACTGTTATGAAATGAATTTATTAATTAAAAAAGTATTTTTTAAAGAAGTACTTATAATTTTTCTATTTATACTTAAAAACGTTAAATAATATTTTTTTTAATAATACACATATTATGGAAGAATACAAATATATTAACAATTTTTTTTCAATATTAACAAGAATGATCAAATCAAATAAATGGTATATCACAACAAACTTTTAGAGTTTAAGGAAATGAAACGAACGAATGAAATAAGATAATAATAAGCTTAAGTAGATAATAATCTATTTTGTTGATTATTATCTTGTTGTTCTAATGATAATATAAACAAAACATGACGTCATCTCTGTAAAATGTTAGTCTATTTCTATTAAAGGTGTTAGATACTTATTTAAAAACAAAGAACGCCCTTGAAAAGTGAATAACTTGAAACTCGAAACATCTTTTTATACTTCATACGAAATTCAGTTTATAATTAGTTGTTCAGATGAAAATGAAACTTATATTTATTATAGACGTTACATTCTTTATAATTATCCTACCATAAATTGATTTGGGATAACATAAATAATCATAATATTTGGTAGTAAGGTCAAAGTTTATTTAATACGTATATATATATATATATATATATATATATATATATATATATATATAATTATAAAAACTTGCACGTTTTAAGTAACGTATTCTACTCGTTTCCTGTACAGTATTTTAATATTTGTATAAAATGTGCATGCAGAATGCATTCAAGTATAGCCAATTAACTATTTTACAATATTATACGTGCTGTGCTTATAAATGACAGTAAAAAAAACTATATTAACTAATTTCGAACTGTATTGTTACGCACTGATTGACTTAATAGATAATTAGTTTAGGTTATGCTAATAAGTCCATGTTTCTATTGTTAAGAATTATTTCATAAAATCTGTATAAAATTCAATGATTGTGCTATAAAAATACATTTAATGTTGATACGATTTCACCATCCTTGACTGAATTTCATGAAATATTTTCATTCAGATATGGATATTAAATAAAACAAGCATGTCAATTATTTAGTGAGACTTGACATTGTTGGGAAATTTCATAAAGTAAATAATATTTGAAATAAATAATACAGTGTATTAAATCGATTAGGGATTTCAGATATACTTGGATTAATGTAATATTTAAAATATTTATCTGGTCATTTTTTAATTTCAAAACTAAGAGTTTAATCGAAAATTAAAAATTCAATTAATTTCATGTAAATAATATTTCAGTTAAAAATACTTTCTAAATTAGATAGAATTCCAATACGTTTAATTCAATGTTTAGTTTTTATTTATTATTTAATTATTCTATAATAAATTATTAGTTTGCATTTTATAAACTTATTTTTCATAAATTTAAAATATTATATTCTTCTTGTAAAATAATATATTGAAACTGTTTCCATTTAAATCTTTGTTTAAAATATACTAAAATTATTTGAAAACTAAATAAATATAAAAATGCGGAAAAGATAAGTGAAATAGTAGTACTTGCACAATTTAATTAGTATTCTTTCAATTAATTATAACGGAAGTAAATGATCTTTCTTTGTAAAGATATCACGTACTATTGTTACGTTTTCTATTATATTTGTGAACTAAACATTACATATTTGTTTTTAATTGATATAATTAGAAACCCTTTCAATTATAACTTCCAATTTCTATACAAACACTTATGTTTAAATGTTTAGATTGATCTATTGATGATTAATATTCATACATTAAAAACAGATACATATGTTTTGAAACTGTTTATTATCAATAGTCGATGTGTTATAGATAATTTTTAAAACAGTGAAAGTGTATTAATTTTTTTTATTCATACATTGCATAGACTGGTTTTTCGAGTACATAAATATGAAACTGTGTGTCAACCTCCGTTTGAAATGATTTGCTTGAATGGCTACTTGAAAGCCAAGTTCATGTTATACGGAGAAAGAAGAAAGTGAAAGAGATGTTTAGTTTAATAAGATGAATTATTAACGAATATTGAACATATACATTCCCATGAGCTATATATGAAAATTGTTTCATAACAGTGAGATTCTTTCATTGAAATCGAAAGTAATATAAACACACATACACATATTTGTATATATTTTAATGTGTACATACACATGTGTACATTTTCTAGTTTTAATTTTGTTTGTTTATTATAGTTAAATAAAAAAATGTGTTATAATTTATACTTGCATAAAATTATATATGAGAGGAATTTTTATTAGAAAATTAATTATATACATTTAAACATAATTTTAAAGAAATTATTATGTTATAGAGGAAAATATATGCATACTAATTAAATATAAAAAGCAAATATTAGTTTTTAATTAGTTATTAACTAAAGAGAAAATTTAATTCTTGTATGATATATATATAATTAAATATAATTTACATGTTAAAAATTAATTAATTGAATAAAAATTATGAAATTAGTTAAATTAGATAAGATTTTTGTACTAGAAATGTTTTCAAATGAAACTTAAAATTTTGAAATAAGTTTTTATAAATGTACCAGTATATCTAGTAAATATTTTATATTACTATTTTCAACAATATTTTATAATACTGATTTAAGCTTCATTTGAAGTAACTTCAACAAATTATTTTATTAAATTTAAAAAAATATATAATTACTCGAATCTACTCCTATATATATCTTACTGTCTTTAACTCTTTTATAAGGGAATTTATTATGATTGTTTTAATTGCATTTTTCTACAATTTCTTAACTTTATAGATACCTGAGAATAGTAAAAGTACTAAACTCGGTTTTGAAAAAATACAACGAAAGAGTGATCTTGAAGTCCTTTATAAAATAAATAATAGATTATTTTTTTAAAAATAATCTTCTAAAAAATATTCATCACCTTTCTTACTTTTTAATAATATTTTATATAAAAAAATATCTTTTTTATAAATTTTAATTTGAAAAAAATGTCTAATAATAACATATGCGATTCAGATTTAAAAATTAAATATATTATACATACAAATAAAAGAACTGAATTTTATTTTTTTGAACAAAAACCAATTAAAATAATTAAAAGAATACTTAGTAGTATTTATTCTATCACAGTAATAGACTGGAATGATAAAATAAATTTATACAAAGAAAATTTGAAAATAAGATTGATAGTATTACAGGATCAATAAAAATAATTAAATTTAATTGATTCACGATACGGCGAATGAATTAAATCTAATTTATATACTTTAGATGATTGTGTTTAACTTCAAGTTATTGCAGAGATTAGTAGATTATTATTTTTATGTGAATATTATAAGCACACACTAGAATTTTTACAAAATTAATTTAATTTCGATTTGGGTTTAAGAATTAAGATGAAAATGAATTCGAGTTAAAATACGGGTTTAATATATATATATTATATATATATATATATATATATATATATATATATATATATATATATATATATATGTTTAGGTATTGATTAAATTAAATTTTGATTGGGGTTCATATTTATAGTTTTATTACACTTTTATATTTAAAATTATTTATTTATTTAATACATACATATATACATTTTTATATATATATATATATATATATATATATATATGTATACATAATTTAATTTTAGGCAATATTGTGCTGTTTAGCACTTTTGAGTAATTGCGAAGAAATTACAACAATCAAACAACAACGTCTTCATAGAGAAGTCGAACAGTTGGCAACATCGTCAACGTTTGTAAACTCCGGCGATGAGCCTAGTGAAGATATCGAACCACCAAAATTAGACTCTGAGGGCACATATCATTATGAAAACTTCTATTCGCCGCAACTTTCTAGCAAATTGCAACCTCCACGCGTAGCACCAACAGCTAGTTCATTTTTCAATCCATCGGAGAATCAAGACAAATTCATACCTGACTATTCCCAAGGTGCATTGAAAACTTTATACCAAGAACAACCGGAATATTTTGCACAGAACTACAGCCCTTTGAAATTTGAAGAAAAATCGAATATTAATAATTTGAACTTCAATCTTCCATCAATACCGTCAGAAGATTTACAATTACCACAATTAACACCATATAATCCGAATAATGATCCAAAATTGTTGTTTTCTGATAATTTAGAAGATTTCGATTCGAGTTCTAAAAAGAAAATCCCTACACAAATCTATCCAAAGAAATACAATCCCACTTATAATAAAAAACTAAAAGCATATTCTGGTGATAGTAAAATCACTTATCCTAAAGTAAATCTTCAGAAAAATGACAAATATTCAAATGTTCCTGCGTATGTACCCGATTTTAAAGGTAATAACGATGGTGCAAATTACAAAAAATATAATAAACCATCGAATGGAAAATACGGGTACAAACCGACTAATTCTGAATATGCTGTTAAAGAGTATGAAAAAAGTAGTGCCCCCTCATTCGATTCAGATATTACTGAAAAAGAGTCTCTTAAAGGATTCACAGACTCCATTGAAAAGAATTTAGATAAAATTTCTGTCGATAGGGCTGATATCGAAAGTGATTTTAAATCCAATCAATTTAATCACGACGCCGAATTATCTTCTCATAAGAATGATTTCTTTGCTGAAAGCGCCGGTTTACATCAACCTAACCACAAAGGCGATCGTTTAGAATTCCATATGCATGGACATAAGGGACCACATAGTTATAAATTTGGATTTGATACTGGAAAAGGGTAGGATTTTAAAAATAATAGATTTTCAGCTCAGTTTAATAGAATCGATAGATTTTATTAGTTTTGTCATATTTTGAAAATTGCTTGTGACATTTCAATATAAATATGTATATAATATATTTACTTAAAAGTGTATTCATAGAAAAATAACTTATGGACATATTTAGAAAACGTACCTTTGTTTAAACAGTGCCGAATAAATAAGTACATAATTAAATGTCAACATGGTACCAATGTGAAGTACATATATTCAATAATTTTTTGACTTGCCTGTCTATGTAATACATTTTGCTTGTCTCTTTTTGTAAATATAAATTTCATCCTCGATTCATTAAAAAATATTTATCAACAATTGTCATTATCATAAATAAGTTATTATTTAATTTCAAAAATAGACACTAAATTATTAGGTATTAAAAATAGTTATTATCTGAATTAATAAAATCATAAATCAGGTTAACAATAGTTAAAGATTGAGTCTAATTTATTTATAGTCGAAATAAGATTACTCTTTAATATATCTGTTTATAATATAAATTTTTGCATAAAAAATTAACACACTGATATATTTTATTAAAATTAGGAATATTATACATTTTATAACAGACAATGACAGTTTGAAAAATATTATCTAACTATTGCTTATTGAGATTTAAATCTCTTTATTTGAATTATAGTTTAGATCTAATATAAATATTTATTTATTTAATTTATTATGTATATTCATTTAACAAATTGTCATTCATTCATTTTAACACAATTTTCATATATTAATATGCCTTACAGTCTTTTAATCTTGTCAATTTGAATTTATTTAAATATGTTAAATTTTCTTTTATTTTTATCTTTTGAACTGATCTAACTTTTCTAATAAAATTTCTTTTTTGCATTCAAATATTTAAAGTACTGTAAAATATGATTCTCATTCTTTTCTTCATTGTAAAATATCCATTTGTAATTTTTTCGTTTACGTCGTTTTCTCTATTAAATCGACGAGTTTATCTAAACATTGATAAAGACCTCTTTGTTTCTTTTTAAAATTTCTACATACTTTTCTTCATTTTTAAAGTGGTTTAAACTTATATAACATATTAAACTCATTTTTTTAAAAATTATGTAGTATTTCTATTATATTTTTTATCTAGTATTCCAATTTAATTATATCTTTTTTACACTCATAATTATTTACTACAATATTTATTTTAAAATCGTCAATATTTAATTTTCTTGATTTATTCAAAAATAGGATGGATATTCTGAACATTAATATACTATTTTTAATTATTTTTAATATTGATATAATCTACCTCAAACAAGTAATTGAATTTTTTTATCTTATTTAGATTAAAATGACAATCATTTATTTTCATTTCAACAAAAATTATCAAAAAAATTATAAAAATATTCAAACAAATTAATAATAACCACAATCAATTCAATTATCATTAATAAATATATTTTCATGAGAAGTACCTTACCTTTTGTGTTTATTTAATTAATATTTCTAATAGAAATTTCTTTAATTTATAGGAAGTATTTCAATTTTATTGATCTAGATTTAAATGCATGACTAAATCAATTGATAGCAAACTTTCATTAGATTTTTTTAAAAAAATGTAGAGAGATTTATTTTAAAACTATTACTCTATTTAAGACTTACTTATGATCGTGAAATTTTCAGTCATGATCGCCAATTTCGTTACGAAGAACGCGATAAAGACGGATATGTAACCGGTCATTACGGATTCTACGATAAACATGGTAAATTGCGAGTTATTAACTACGATGCCGATCCGCATAGTGGATTCAGAGCTCATCCGCAACTTTAATAAATTATATTTGATTATTTTATCTTTTGTTACGTGTTTTAACTTATATATGTTATGTTCTGATTTTGTTATACTGTTTTGTACTTGATTAAAATTATTGAAAGTAATTGTTTATGTGTGTGCGTTTATTTATTTAAATATAGATATTTTTATTTTCTAGAACAATTATATCCAAAAATCAGTTATTAAACACATTCAATCATTTTTATATTTTCTTCTTTACTATTCTTTTTGTACTGTGATATTTCAGCCTTAATTTATTAAAAGAAATGCTTCTTTTAATTTATTATATTATTAACATTTAGCTTTTAACAATCGTTTAAGCTACTATCACCTTTGTATTTTTTAAAAAAAGAATAAAAGTAGTATTAATATGAAAAAAATATTTATTTACATATATATATATATATATATATATATATATATATATATATAGAGAGAGAGAGAGAGAGAGAGAGAGAGGTATGTATGACATAAAATAAAGTAATGGTTTGGAAATGCTGAATAATTCTTATAATAAAAATCATAGATATAAAGGAATATAAATAGATGAGTAAATGTAAAAAGCATTTGTAATAATAAAATGTATAATTTTTGGGATCAGATAGCATTAATATTTATTTTTTAATAAAGTTAAAAAAATCCCTCTAGAATTTTTCATTTACTATAAATGCCTTTTAAATTTTTAGACATTTTCTACAAGACTCTTTGGAAAGTATAAAATGTTCATTGAAAGTAGAAACAAAATAAATGTCGATGAAATATTGATCCTTTATCAAAAATTGTATAAAATGAATAAAGTAAATGAATTTATTTGAAAAGACAAAAATTGAAATTCATGATTGAATTGATACTATTAATGTACTATAAATAATGAAAGAAAATTGGAGATTAAAAAAAGTATGAAAAAGTCATGCCAAAAAAACATTTAAGTAGAAAGTTAAAACAAACACATTTTTAAAATTTTATGAAAGTGAAAAAACACAAAGTTTGCAAATGGCTTAAAAATATTTCCAGAGATATTTTCAATAATGAAACATCGCATGTATTTAATATACAGAAGAAAAAAAGGGTATTTTAAGAGGTATGGCGACCAATTTGCCTATTCTGATAAGAAAAATTCAATTTTTAAATTTATATATATATATATATATATATATATATATATATATATATATATATATATAATCATCATCCTCTTTCCATTCATTGCTTGATGAAGGCTTCTTTCAAAATTGTCCACTTCAATCAATTTAATATGTCCTGCACTTCCAGTCCATTCAGACAAATTTTGTTATATCTCAATTTCATTTATCCATGAGTCTCTTTCTGGTCGTTCTTATATATCTCAATTTTCAATCAATAACTCTCCTTATCCATCGATGATTCCCTCTTCTTGTTATATGACCGGCTCATTTTCATTTCAAACTTCTCACTTGTGCCATAACATTCGTTACTTTTGTTTTTTTAACCATTCATTTCTCTTCCTGCTTTTTTATACCATACTTCTCTCTGTTATCTGGAGTCGATGAATTATTCACACACACACACACACACACACACACACACACACACACACATATATATATATATATATATATATATATATATATATATATATATATATAATTTATTTAAAATTTAGATATGGATTGTATAATATTCAAGATCTGTTTTTCATAAAATTAATTAACGATATTACATTTAAAAAAAGAGATTAAATATTTTTGCAACATGAGATTATTTGTTGTGGTTCTATGTTTTTTTATATTGTCGAGTTTAGTGGCCTTTATGTGTGTGTGTATATGTGTAAAATACGTTAAAAAAAACAAATTAGAAAAGGTTATTAGACTTTACCGGAAAACTGAATGTTACAATCATTAATAAAAAAATATAGCATTGTTATAAAACAAATAATTTAAGATATTTATCACATTGTTTCAAAATATATGTTTTTAATAATAAAGGAAAAAGTACACTGTTACGGCTCATTAAAATATTTTATCTGTAAATAAAAAGAGAATTTATTCAATTTACACTTTAATTGGATATATTTAACAAATATATCCAATGAATTATATACAGTTAATTGATACTAAAATCAATTCGTTTATTGCATAAAACAATATTCCTTAAAGAGATTGAATAAAAAAAAAATAGGTAAAATGATGATAACATTTACATTTGTAAAAGGAAACAACATTTATTTTATCATACATAACAGAAAACATTTTCATATTTATACATTAACATTTATATGGATCGATTTAATACTCATTAACCCATTGTAAATTCATGAATGGCACCATATCGTCCTGTAACATAATGATACAGTTGAAGCTCAATATCTCCTAAGAGACTCGATGCTCCAATTCTAAATAATTTCGGATTCATCCATTCAACGCCTAATTCTTCTTTAATAAGTATAAGCCAGTTTAATGCATCAGATGCTGTTTTAATTCCGCCAGCAGGTTTTAATCCAACCTTAAAAAAGAAAACAATTTCTGTAATTCTTTATTACATTTATATATCTAAATGAGTAAAAATATTAACAATATATATATAAATAATGTCTTTAAATCATTTTATGTAAATATTCTTATTTATAGCTAATTGGACTTAATGAAGCAAAGAGGTTTAATTGCTGATGTGTGAGAAATATATTTCGAAAATTTACATTTTAAATAAACCGTAAAACGAAAAATAATCTATTTAATCGAGGACATATATAAAAATAGAAATTTCTCATTAAAAATTAGATAATATTAAAAAAAGTTAAGTATTTTCTACATTTCAGAGAATTCATGTAATAATCAGCGTATCGGTACCGGAAAAAATTGTTTGTATACCATATTGTAAGTGATATGTATCATTAAATTAATATATTTTACGTGATTATTTTTGCTTACAAAAAGAACTATGTGGCAAATTAAATTAAAATGTATGTTATTTTATATAACAATATATATATAACGCTGTTTGGATTATAAAAATATACTTTTTTAATAATTTCTTTATATTCGGTTTTATGTTAATATTTAATTTGCCAATTTCAATTTTAAATATTTTTAAGTTTGTTAAATGAAATTAGAACGGATTTTTTTACAAAAAAGAAACGTAAATAGCTTCAACACTGTCTAAAACTTAAAAGGTTAAATTTTGCAACATAGAATTACATTTAAAAAATGAATCTTTAATTTACACAAGTTTTAAATATTTTTTTAAAAAAAGTAGAATATAATTTAGAATGTTTTTTTAGGTTAGATAGAACTTTCGAATGGGATAGCTGACAAATCAGTTATCAGTTTGCACGCTATAAATGACATTTTGATTCAGTATTCTTTAGTAAATTATTATAAAACGTTTTATATTTGAGCAACGTTTCCAAATTGTAGAACTTTATTTAAAAAATCAGTAGTCTGTTTGCCAAACTTATAAAGCACATTTTGTTCAGTGATGAGGCTCATTTTTGATTTGACGGGTGCGTTATTAAGCAAAATTGCCACATTTGGAATGAGACCAATCCTGAAGTGATTCACGAGAGTCCGTTACATCCAGAAAAATGCACCGTATGGTACGTACTGAACGCTGGTGATATCATCGGACCTTATTTCTTTTGAAATGAAACAGGAGAGCGCGTTACCGTCAATAGTGTACGTTACAGAACGATGATCAATGATTATTTATTTCCAAATTTGCATGACATCGATCTGGAAGAGATGTGGTTTTAGCAAAAATTCAGCAATAACGTTATCTTCAGAAATGGACATGTGAATTGGCCTCCACGAATGTGTGATTTGACGCCTCTGGATTATTTTCTTTGGGGATACGTAAAGTCTCTGGTTTATACCGATAAACAAGCATCGATTGAGGCATTAGAAGTTAACATAATTCGCATTATTGCGGATATAAGGTCTTAATTGCTTAAAAAAATGACCCGAAATTGGACTGACAGAATGCGGTATATCAATCGGTTTTATTTCAATTTAAAGTTCTATCACACTTAAAAAACATTCTTTATTTTTTTGGAAAAAGATATAAATAAATATTACTTACATTGTTATGGAGTAAATTTTTGTTTAAATTAAAAAAAAACATTTATGTTTAAGTAAAAATTTTATTAAAATATTTTAAAAGATTATGATTAAAATTGTAACGGTTTGTTTCTTTCCTGAGAATAATTTTTAATGATAACAAAAACATCATGGTATAAGTCTTTCTTAATAATATTGAGAAAATAATCAAATATTTAATCCTTGAAATGAATACTAAGTCAAGCAAAACAGCAGTAGCATTAAATTTTATTTTTTTTAAAAAAAACATACTTAAATTATTTATATGTACACTCCTATTAATCGAACTTTATAATTTTTATTTTTTTTATTTAATAATAAAACACGGATGAACAATAAAACAACTATTTGTTGCAAATGGAATCAAGCTAGATATTCATTAAATGAATAAAAAAAAATTGTAAGCTCTTTATTTTTCTTAACTAACTCATATCAATTCTTTTGACATTTCACTATAAATATTATTGAAAATACATATTCCAGACAAAACAAACAGACCTTTTTATATTTTCTGATTACATCAAGTTTCGTCAATATTATTAAAAAAAGAAAATAATCAAACAATGTTTACATAATAAAGTTATAATAAGATTTATATATTATTGTTTCTTATAAAATAACAAAATAAATATTATCGTGAAATGAACTTTATGAATTTAACTTTTTCTTATATTTGAAATATATAAATAAATTATTTATTTTTAAGCGCGTTTTTATACGTTTGCATACATTAGAAAGAATATCATGATGTATTGTTAGTAACTGATTAAATAGAAACTGAGTATCCAAACATTGTTTCTGTGAAAATAGAACATTTTACATTCTTAATTATTAAAATCACTTCTAATAAAAACTGAACTATTATTGTTTCGAGAAAGTGTTGACTGTTTTTAATATAAGTGAATTTAAAATCTATAATTAAACAACATTATATAGTGAAATTTTATCATCATACACTATTCTGATGATTTATATTATGCATTCTAAAATAAACAGGTACTTATTTTTTGAAAATGTTATTAATTCTACATTCATTTTTAAAGTCAATAAATAAAATCCACATACTTTGTAACGAGTGACTTCTTCATATTCTCTTATAGCTCGACACATAACAATTCCTACTGGTAATGTAGCATTTGTTGTTTCTTTACCAGTTGATGTTTTTATAAAATCACTTCCCGCCATCATAGCGACAAGTGATGCTTTATAAACCTAAAAAATATTAATTTGCTAGTAACAATTAACATTTAATGAATATATTATTATTTTATGAAATTGTATATTATTTGCCTTCGTATGAGCATAGTAGTAACAAGGGAAACATATACAATATGAATCTAAGGATATAAAATTTTTCAGTTATGCAAAATGATATAAAATGTTTAATGATAATGAGAAGATTTTTTATATACAATCGATTTTTATTTAACATTATATAAAATTGATTTCAATTTTGACTTATCAATAATTTGATAAAAAATATAAATAATATTTGTTATTATTTATCACTCTATGTTAGGTTGGATGTATTTCAATTGAACAATTTTAGCGAACAATATTTTTTTTTAAAAAAAAATAAGGCAGATAAATAATGTAAACTCAATAAAATTACAAATATTACATTTAATATAACTGCAATAAAAAATAATTACTTAAAAAACAATAAAACATTTATAAGATAAATTTTATAAATTACAAGAAAAATGTTAATGTCTAAAATGCAATCATTTATTATTTTGACCCATTTAATTCGAAAATGAAACACATCAATATTGAGAAATTTAATAATTAAAAATAAAGTGCATTATTTGGATAAAATTTGGTATATTAAATAAATAATTCTATTTCATTGGAAAAGTATTTAATCATTATACAGTATCATAACAATGATAAAATATAGTCTGGTACTACGGTTGAGTTAAATTTCAATAAAATAAATTACTGTTCAAACAATTTTAATTAATGTTCAAATATTTATTCTCACTTTAACTTGTTCACATGTATTTTGACAGCCATGTTGTTATTTTTAGAAAATTTAACGTTTTAATTTATTAATTTCTTGTATATTTGGTTTTCTTTCTAACTATATTTGTAATTCATTAATTTAATTCTCGTTTTTTTATTAATAGTTATATGAAGAGAAATTTAAACATTGCTTAGAAAATGTGATTAATACTTTTATATTATATCGATTATTTGAAATGCATTGAATTTATCTCGATTGTGTAATTACTTGTATATACAAGGAAAATATTTTAAGTTTTGTTTAAACAATTTTGTTGCTTTAAATACATTTATATTTAATCAATTTAGTAATATCTTTATTTAAGAAAATATACATCTATATTTATGTTAAATAAATTTAGATAACATAATTTGACAAATATTGATTTGATATTATAGCTGTTCATTTTTTCATAAATAACTCATTCTCCCTAACATCACAAAATTCTATAAAAGTATTCAATAATTAATAATTATTCACTTTATTCAATGGTCATGCTATTTTTTTGGACACTGAAATATTAGATTTCAACATTTATAATTTTTTGTCGATTAATTGTTGAAAAAATAATTCAACAATTTTCAATAATATATATAAATGTGGAATGATTTTTATTACGAATATCAATAAAAAAGAAAAAAAATAATATGGATACAAAAAATAAGAGTTGTAAATATAATAAAACGATTGGAATTTTAAATGAAAATGAGAAGGATATGTTACAAAAAAAACTAATAAACGCCGGATATTAACTGAAAGCTAAAATCTATAATGAGATCAATGAACATCTGAGTAAGGATGTCAGTAAATGGAAAAAAGAAATAATGGATCATATAAAGTGAAAGAATTTGAATGAACTCTTAAACTATTAATAAAATGTCTGAGATTAAATATAAATATATATATATATATATATATATATATATATATATATAAATAAATAAAATATCCATTCAAATTCTGACAAATAAAAAGTACACTTAAAATGTTTATACACATATAAATAAATAAATGCTTTCGTTTAATTTATTTTGTGTTAATAAAAAGAATGGCTTAATCAATACTTATACTTGTTTGTGTCCTATTTTATGTAGACATATTGATTTTTCTTAGTATATTCTACTTTGATTTTGTTGTTTTTCCAGGAATCGAATTGCGTGATAAACAATAATAATAGCGTGTGTACTTATATAAGAGTCATTTGATTTTATTTTTCATCACATACACAAATGAATCAAATTTTAAAATAATAATTTAAATTTAATAGTGTTATAATGTACTATTTTGCAGTATGGATGTTATTTTCGATTGAAATACTTTTACTTAATCGTTTTATGCAAATATGGGAGAGACCTAAAACCAGTTTAAATAGAAAGAGACTATTGGCGATGATGATGAAATTTGAAGACTAAATAGTATTTATATTAGCATCAATTAGGAACTTTATTTTGGATCTTTTATTAACAATATTGTACGAAAAAAGTAAATAATATAAATTATGAAAAAAATCATTAATATTTTAATAATATATAATTATCCAAATATGACGCCTGGATTTATGTTTTATTAAAAAGGAACAAAAAAAATTATATACATGTTTTCCTATTCAGATGTTTTTTTTTAATAAAATACAAATCTAGGCGTCACATTTAGATGACTCTATATAAAATATACATATTAAAACGAATTAAAAGATAAAATTATTAATGTGTGTCTTTAGAAAATACTACAGTTCACATAAAATATCAATGATATATTTAAATCTAACAATGATATTACTATTTCAATGATGATTTTTTACTTGAAATTTTTAAAATATAGATTCAATCTTTAATTGGTTATGAAAACATTACGCTTCAAATTTTATTTTAATTATAATTTATGATAAATTAAGTGCTTAAACTGGTTTATCGAAATTTGAAAGTATATAAATATCCATAAAAACATGTATTTCATTTACTATTATTGAACGTAATTTAAATTTACACATTTTACAGTGATAGTACGAGAGATTTGTTACATACATTTGTTAGATTTTCCAATTCTCCAACGGCTAAAATCGTTTTCATATGTGCGTTAGTACCGCATGCTTCTTTCATTTGCTTTATTTCTTGATACAATTTCATCCATTGCCCAGTCAATACAAGACTACGATCTATAACTATATCTATTTCATTTGCGCCACTACGAATTGCATATTTTATTTCCATTAATCGACTTTCTAGTGGATATTGACCACTAGGGAATCCAGTCGCAACTAATTAATAAAGAAAGTGACTTTTTATACTCATACACATTTTATGGAAAAAAACTATTAGGTAACACATGACAGAATAAATATTTTATTTGCATTTAAAATCATCAATAAATAATTATATTCAAAGTAAGTTGTTAGATAACAATAAATTAATATATAATGTATATTTTTTTAAAAAAATAATAAATTACTTTCAGTGATTCTAAATATTATTTAGATATATTTTTAAAATAACTGTGTACAATAATTACCGGATGCTAAATTTACTTTATGTTGAACGTTTAATTTAACTAAAGATTCAAATGCATCTTGTACTCTTGAAGGATATACACACACTGCTGCAGTTTTAATAGGACAATCTTTGTGGTTTAAATCGAATCCTAAACATTTTGATAAATCTTCTGGTAGTGGTTTCGCTGCCTATTGAAATTATTATATATATATATATATATATATATATATATATATATATATATATATATATATATACAACATTTTTGAAAATTCAAAATATTTTTTAATTAATATATTTTTTAAATAAAAGTCAATAAAAACATATCTCACTTTATTACGGTTTAAACGTACTTAAATTTAAATTATTATGTTACGTTAAAAAATAAGCTTATCTACTTAAGATATGAATTAAAATATTTTTAAAATATCAAATAAGAGAAGCAAAATGGAAAGTAAATTATTTGTCTCTTATGTTGATATAGAATTTTAACTTTTATATTTATATACATTCAATTATTAAATCTTTTTTTATAAATATCCATTTAATCACCTTTGCACATAATCTTCTAACATTACTAGCTGTATCATCTCCACTTAAAGTTGTTAAATCTATACAAGTAATAGCTTTTAGTAACCAAGCAGCTTGATATTCATTTTTTAGAATTCTAGATGCAAGAAGGTCTTTACTACGTCTTAGGACTTCTTCATGATTTACGTGAACTTTACTCAACCATTCCAGATCTTAAAAAAGTTGTTCTGTTATGTTTCCGTTTTTATTTTATTTATATGCAAACATATGTATTAACACACACAGAGAGAGAGAAAGAGAGAGAGAGAGAGAGAAATAAAACTGAAAGAAATCGAATTAACAGTAAGGAATATTAACTTGCACAAAACGAAACAAATATATATATATATATATAAGTTTATATTTTTAATAACTCAAAATATTTTTTTAATTAATGTTTTTAAAATAAAAGTAAATAAAACACATCATTTTATTGCAATTTGAACGTACTTCTTATCTATTCAAGATAAGTACTAAAATTATATGCGAATTAAAATATTAACATTCAAAATATATATATATATATATATATATATATATATATATATATATATATATATATATATATATGTATATAAGATTTAAGATGTGACATCAATAGAATAGTTGTAGGATTAAAAAAATATTATTTTTATTAGTGCGCATCAAGTAATCTTAATTGATCAATTATTTTGATGTATAATTGGTATACGTAGGTTCAGTGAGTATGTAAGTACTAGGAACAAAATTTTGAGAAATAAAAATTACTTTTTTAAGTCAATAGCATATCGTTTTTTAAGTCAATCAAAGATATTTTTAATGAAAATTGTAAAAAAAAACATATTTTGTGTTTATTACTCGTTTTGGAATTGTGGCAAATTCATATTAAATAAATGGATCGCCAATGCTTCAACACTTGATTATATCATTAATTACATTTTTATATTAATTCAACATCATTTTTTTTATAAATGTGTCTAATAATAATTTATTATCCATTTTATCCACAAAAGCGCATTTTTACCAACATCATTTGAGAAGTGCGTATAAAGGCTTTGAAATATAAAGTTTAATTTTATAAAGACTATTCTAACTAAAAGAAATAGCCATCGAAATGAGTCTAAGTTAATAAATTGAATAATAAGTGATTATTTTTTCAAAAAATATGGTGTTGAAGTAAAGGATTTATCTGAATATTTTAAAGTAAGGCTAAATCATTTTTAAATCAAAAGTTTTATTATATCTTAATTAGTATTTTTGTAAATAACATTTAAAGTTAACATATTATTTTGTAATAAATAAAAACAAGCAAGATAACTTCTGATCAGTGGAAATAAATAAAAACGATATTTTAGACTGGAAAGCGATATTTAATTTTTGCAAATTATTTAATTTACTAAATTAAATAAGAAGTGAATCAAACCAAATTCAGAGTTTATACATCTTATTTATTTACTATTATAGTTTTTAAAGCTCATTTAAAGCAAATATTTGAAAGTAATTATGATAAAATAGTATAAATGGTTTAAATTGATTTCAATTGAATTGAGTAGTTTTTACACCTCATTCTCTTCCACTCTATAACGTTTTATATGTCTGCATATGTAGAGAGAAAGATAGAGAGAGAGAGGGAGCCAGGGAGATGATAGGTAGATTGTGTATGTATATGAATATAGTGTAATAAAATTTAAATTCTATACATCTTTCATATCGCATTTTATTTATTTAGAGTTTATAATCTAATTTTTTTTTGTTTGCTTAAGTACAGTAAATACATTATATAAGTAAATTGCAATTTTGGTAAAAGAAAACATGCGACTTTAATAAAAGAAGACAACAGTTATTTATTTGAACATGACAGTTAAGATTAAGGCAGCAATGTAAATGAATAACAAACTCACCTAAATCACATCCTTGATTACTTTCAATTTCATACATTTTCACTTTTTAAAAAAATACAATACTAGACGAAAACATACGTGATTAAGAAAATTTGTACGTTGTTGACCTTATCTGAAAAAATCATTAGTACCACAACGTCAATGTTCAGATAGTAGAGGAAATTAATATGTTATAGAATATATGTGGTTGTTTTCAAGTAATTCATACAAGTTAAAATTTTTGTTAAAAATAGTTAATTACTATTTTCAAGATTCTAATTTGATAAACAAATACAAATATTTAAACAAGTTATTTTTATAATTAACTTGTGACATTTAGTTCATTAGTGTTGTATGCACAGATCCATCAGTCTATCTGTCGAAGTTTTGTAAATCATGTATCCGGTAAAAATAATTAAAAGGTTGTATTCATTTGTATTATTTTATTAAGTTTGTTTAATTAATTAGGGCGGTGGTGGATATGGAGGTTACCAGGGCGGTTATCCTGGACAACAACCTGGAGGATATCCTGGTCAGCAACCTGGAGGATATCCTGGTCAGCAACCTGGAGGTTACCCTGGTGGATATGGTAACGATGGTGGTTATGGAAATCAGCCACCCGATGTTTATCCGCAAGTTCCTGGAGTTAGTCCAGATATTGCACATTGGTTTAAAACAGTAGATAGGGATAGCTCAGGTAAAATTAACTCTAAAGAATTACAAGCGGCGCTTGTTAACGGACAAGGAAAAAATTTCTCTGATAACGCTTGTAATTTGATGATCGCAATGTTCGATAATGATCGGAGTGGAACGATTGACATTGAAGAGTTTCAAAAATTATTTAATTATGTAAATCAGTGGTTAACAATTTTTCGTACTTATGATAGAGACCAATCAGGATTAATAGATGAAAATGAATTATCTCAAGGTAAAAGTGAAATTTTCAGAAATTTTGTTAGTGACTTATTAAGATGTCAATTACAGCTCTTCAACAAATGGGTTTCCGGTTTTCTCAAGAGTTTATAAATTTCTTAGTGGCAAGAAGTGATGCGGAACAACATCAGAAAATATCTGTAGATCAGTTCATTGTGCTTTGTGTACAAATACAGCGATTTACAGAAGCATTCCGTACTCGGGACACTGAACAAAAAGGCGTAATTACAATTGGATTTGAAGATTTTCTCGGTGTTGCATTGAGTTGTTCTGTATAAATTCTGCATTAAGATTCATTTATATTTCTTTTTATTGTAGTAAGTAAATAAGGAATGCTAGACATATATTGAATCAAAATAAGTACTGTTATTGTTTATTGCTTTTATCAGATGTTTAAATTAATGTAATTAATTTAAAATAGTCAGTATTTTATATTTCATTTATTTTTCAGTTTAGTGTTCGTAAAGTAATATTATAATAATAATATTTTATATATTTATAAATTTGCATGCATTCACTGAAAGTTTTACTTAAATGGACAAATTTTGCACCTTTGAAATACGCCTGCTTATGAAAAAATCGAATAAAGATAACAGAATCAAATAAAAGATCTGAAATAAAAATTTATATTTTTACTATTTTCAAAGGTACTAGTTTGGTTTATAAGCATGATTAAAATAATTCTTCAGTGTTTAATTCAAAAAAGTACACTATGTACTGTATTTTATTGAAATTGAAAATACATACTTAAATTGAAAATATGATATTGAAAATATATGTATATATAAAATATATAATATACACGCACATATATATACGTATGTATTTATAAATTTGCATCTATAGTCTTGTAAATGAACTATTTTCGTCAATAAATAAATTGAAAGTAAAAATGTTTCTTTTTGAATAATTTGTACTTTTTTTTAATAGATATATATATAATATTATGTCTAAATTTCTAAATGAAATACACATATTTATGTATATATTTTCTATCTATCTATCTATCTATCTATATATATATATATATATAAAAATATAGCACAGGAAAAATTTTACTTCATGATTACATATAAAATTGTCATTTATATACATTATTATAATTGAATTAGGGCATTTTTTTGAAAAATTCATGCAGTATACATTGATGAATAATAAATTTTATTTCAATTCATATTTATTTAGAGTAATATTTATGAATCTATTTTAATATTTGACATATTATAATAATTTACAATGTTATCAAAATAATACAATTGTCATATTTAGGAATCTTAATTCCCCACCCTTCAAAACCAGTGTTAAATTGAAGTACTTTTTAATGTAAGGTGCCATCTGAGAAATAAAATAGATACTAAAAAGTGCATTAAACTGCAGTGAATGTTGTGGATAGTGTGTCAATTGTCAAATATTTATATTTCTTTATTTCTATACATATTAATTTATTTTACATATTACTTAAAATTTAAATAGTGTCAGCATAGTTTTAATTTGCAAAAGTTGTGAATCATCAGTTCAGCTAATGTATATATGTTGAAATGAACTTTTACACGTAAATATTCCTGTAACCTACTTTATGCACTGTTTGAAAAATGTCAAGACAGTTTTACAATGCAACTCATTAATTTTTTTTTATAAGATTAATTTTTTTGAATTACAAAGTTGAGCTATTATTTTATAATTCATATTAATCATTAAAATGGAGCAAGAATCTGAATCGTATTATTTAAAGTGGAATCACTTTCAGTTAAATATTTGTTCTACTTTAGAAAATTTTCATATGTCTGAGGATTTTGTGGATGTAACATTATATTGTGAAGGAATTTCTCTTAAAGCTCACAAAGTGATTTTGTCTGCATGCAGTTCTTATTTTAGAACTGTTTTCAAGGTATTTGAAATTATATATATATATATATATATATATATATATATATATATATATATATATATATATATATATATATATATATATATTTACTTTAAATTTTTGTCAAATTTATTTTTTTATTCAAAGTAATTGAATGTACTTCATTTTTAAATATTTATATTATAGAAATAATCATCGTCTAATAACATTTCTATTTCTTGTGTATTGCATGTTATTTTATTTATGTAATACAATTTTATATATAATTTTTTTAAAAAAATATTGGAAGTTTCAGTGTATACTTTATTTTGTAAATATATATATTTTCCAGTTATTTAAAATTGTATGTATATATAATATGTGTGTGTTTTTAAAAAATATGTTTAAAAATATATCAGATATAGATACTGTTATAATCTTGTTAAAAAATACTTTTGATTAATTCATATTTTAATGAATTAAAAATATGAAATAGAAAATATGCTGTAGATATTTATCTATAATTAATTTTGAATATATTTTTTGTAATAGATTGTTCGAGTAAATATATATATTTTTTATTAATAATTGTCTACAGGATCATCAGTTATGCCCTCATCCTGTAATTATTTTAAAAGGAATTGCCTTAGAAGACTTAACAGCGCTATTAACATTTATGTACCAAGGTGAAGTAAATATCGCACGTCATAGATTGTCAGAATTTATTCAAACTGCACGACTATTACAAATTAGAGGCTTATGTGATAATATAGATATTGAGGAACATCAAGAGTCCACTCCAAAACAAACATTTACAGAATATGTAACTGATAATGATGCTAAAAAAAGAAAGTTTAAACATATGTATGAGGAACAAAAATCACCTCAAAATGAAAATACTGAATGTTCTAAATGTAAACAAATAAAAACATCTAGTAAAAATGAACATAAAAGTTTTGATTCATCTGAAAGTACTTCTGAAGATTTATTTAAAGATCAATTAAAAAATGCAGACAATAAAAATAATTCTGACAAAAAAGAACTTGATAATAAATATTTTGAAAAAAATGCAGAATTTTCAGAAAAAGTAGTTAAAAACGAAAGTAAATCATTCCTGTCCAATAATGATTCATATATATCAGATGATGAAAACATGGAAGACAGTATGATTCAAGAAGAAAGCAGTGATAACAATATCAGTAAATCTGTAGTTGGCTTAAAATCTACTGAAGTATATAAAAATAATAAAATAGAAAATAAGGAAGATATAAATAAAAATACCAATAGAATAGAAGAATATTATAACACAGCTATAGATAAAAATATTGCACATGATATAATGGATGGTGGTAGCATTTTACAGAGATCTCTTACAGGTACATTTTTTTAAAAAAAAATCACTTAAATATTTACTAAAAGTATTTTAACTATGTTTTTTAGGTGATCATACTGTTAAACCTGCAGAATCTTTAGTAGTTACACCTGATTTGCCAATAAGTGATTCTACATTATTGCCTACAATTAAAAGAGAACCAGATGATTTATTAAATATATCTGAACCACCGCCATTAGTTCCTCTTAAAGTAACAAAAAGTTATTTGAAACCATCAGTTAGTCCATATAGTCAAATATTAAAGGACAGATTAAGTCCTCTTGCATCAGTATCAACAAATGTGCCTGTTGATAATAAGCAAAATTGTTCTGATTTTTCAGAAATTAATTTGACAAAAACTCTGAAAATATTAAAAAATAATCCTCATATATCAGTACTTTCTGAGAAAAAAGCTGAAGTAGATTCTAAAGAGAAAACGCCTGAAATTTTAATAAAACTAGTTAGTCAAACATCTAGTTATAAAACAATTGGATTAAATAAAGCAGATCAAAAAAATGATTCTGTTTGCCGAAGAACTTCAAAACAGAGTCTAGATACAACTTTAACCCAGAACCCTATATTAGCCCAAAATTTAATACAAACTTCAAATTCAGTGACTAATTTTTCTCAACAAAGTAGTGTCAAACTTAAAAATCAACGGCATGTTACATCACCATCTGTTTCTATAGCACCCTCATATAAATTTAATGTAGTTTCAAATCAAAATATATTACAAAAACATTCTACATCATCAATAAATCAAAACACTACACATGTTCCAACATTAGAACATATTTTAACTCAAGTTCAGTCTGGACAAGGACAGACTAGTTCACATACATTAATGTGGAATTGTCCACATTGTAAACAAGAGTATCATAATCAGTCTGCTTTGAAATATCATGTACGTTTAGTTCATTCAGATTTCACAAATAGATTATGTTGCTATTTATGCCCTACATCATTTACAATGCGAGAAAGTTATAAAGCGCATATGTTAGAGGCACATGGAATTCGTAATTAAATTGTTATTAAAGAAACTTTAAAAATATTTAATTTCGATTTATCAAAAAAAAAATATATTTTTTATGTTCTGATTTTTCTTTTTTTAAAAATGATCTGTGTTTCAGTTGAGTTTAATAAGGAAACAGTAAATTTTTATTTTGTTATAAGTATGTTAGGCATTAACATTATGTTGTGCATTAAAATATTTTAAAACAAATTACTTTTACAGTTAATCATCAATAACTAACATTTATTTTTGACTACCCTCAATAGAATTAAGTTCAAAGAAAATATAAATATTTATAAGGCTAATAAACATTTTTATTCACAAGAATATTTAAAATTTCAAGTTGAATATGTGATTAAGAGAGTTGGTTGTTAAAACGTTTTTTTTTATTTAATTAAAAAATATTTTTGTTCAAAACGAATTGTTAATATTTTTAGGTAATTGTATAAATGGCGAATTTGTAATATGTGAATGTTTAATATATCATATAAAAAAATGTATTAATAATCAAGAATATTTTTGATTTGTTTTTATTAATGCGTAAGCTGCCATAAAAGTGCTCTTTGGAAAATAGTTCATATAATGTGCCTTTGAAAAATTATTTAAATATCATATAATGTATATTTGAAATTTATTTTTATACTAACATATATCTATATAATAGTGATAATAAAAATATATTATACACTCGTGTTTGTGTATATGTATGAATATATATACATACATACATACATATATACAAACAAACATAAATCCCTATATATAATACATACTGCAATTTTTGCATTTTATTTAAAATTCATTCTGTTGTTTAAAATTTGTTACTGTATACAAAATGTTTATTTAATTTTTGTAATAAAGAAAATATAGTTTTATACAAAAGTTAACATTGTATTGAATTTAAGGCAATTCTTGTTTTTCTTTGTTATTTTGCTTTATTTTGTTTTTTAATATTAATGTTTGTTGCATATTTCCACTGACAGTTGATAAATTAAAAGCTTTTTTTATAAGCTTCTTACCCTCTCTTGATATATAGTCTGGATATTCAATATTGAAATTAATGATTAAATCACCTTTATCTTTAGTACATCCCATTAAAGGCATTCCCTCACCTTCGATAATTTTTATATATTGTGGTCTAAAATTTTATGAAATAGTACCAAAAAAAATTTTTGTACATTGCACATACTTACGTAATGATATCAGTTATAAGTACTTTTAATATTCTTTTATCAATGGTTTCAATTTTTAATGTAGTACCACATAATGCCTGTGTTAAAGAAACTGATACTGTCATCATTAAATTGGTATTTTCACGTGTATATACTTTATGTGGTCTATCATATGTAATAAATATAATATCAGCTAAAGTAAGAATATTTATTATAAGTTATAGTAAAAATATCAATTTTCAGTTTTAAAAAACCTGGAATTAAAGTAGGCCCTTGGTCTCCTTCTTCTGGGAATTTAATTTCTGTATTAGGTAATAAGCCTGGCTGTATTGGTATAGTTAATATTTTTTCTTCAATCTCTGTAGAAGTTTTGTATTCATCTTTAAATACTAGATGCTGTATTTTCATTTTTTTAATACCTCCATAAAATACCTAAAGTGAGTGTGTTTTTTAATAGACGTGGAACTTTGGAAAAAAATAATACATTTATTCTTTACAGTTGGTTTAGAATTACCGCCAATTTATCACCACAATAAAATATTTTGTGTTTAATAATTTATTATTCATTTTTTCCAATAATACGTTTTTAAAATGAATGCAATATTATCAAAGATATAGCAAAAATTGTATAATGCTGAACTTTAAAGATGACTGTATGACTATAGTAACGCGCATTAGTGAAAAAGGTGAATAAAAAATTATTAAATATTATTAGAACAACTTTTAACATAGAAAAGTAATTACTTTATTGGAAAATATTCTTGTTTGAATGTTGTTTTTCGAACAAATGTTAATAATAAAAATATTAAATGAAATAGTTTGATTAAATAGAAATTAAAAATTAGATTTTAAAAAGTGATATTTTTTATTTAAATAATTGCTTTCAGTATTGATACGTTTTTAAAATTTAATAGAGAAATTAGAAATATATATATATAATGCGTGTGCGTTTGTGTACCTCTTCTAAAGTTAATAATAGTGGATGTATTATAGGCGGTCTTTTCTTTTTAACTCCTTTTCCTTCCGGAGTTTCGTATAATGGAAGAGGATTCTTCAAATAATCTAAAAGATCTGCATAAGGAGAAGTTGTTCCAAAAAAGTCCCTTTAAAGTAAAAATATTAGAACAAAAAATTTATATTAGTACATTATAAAAATATTTAATTACATATAAGTTTTCATCGCATCTCCATGATAAATATATGGTTGAATGTAATCTTTTGGACCTGGTATACCGTTTTTTAATCCTTCTTCTCCATATTGATCAAATATTGCTCTAGTTTTGGGATTTATTAATACTTCATAAGCTTCGTTAATAAGTTTAAAAACTGTATTTGCAGATGGGTCTTCTAATTTTTTTGCACTAAATTCTAACGCGAGACTTCTATAACTATATTGTTTATATTTACGATAATTAGTGTATATATATATATATATATATATATATATATATATATATATATATATATATATATATATATATATATATATATATACACATATACAAACACACATGCATATGAGTTTTTGTGTGAATACAAGCGAATTTATGAAAATAAATTATTTACGCTTTTTTTATTTCAAGATCAGTGGCAATTCTTTTAATTGATAAAACACCATAATAATCTAGTCCCATTTTTAAAAATTAAGTTTACACATTTCTTATTTACATATATTTATATATCTTTAAAATTTGAAATCGATTAATTTTTGTTTTATTTTTCAATACAGATTCAATCATTGAAGTGGCCCCCTATTTTTATCATTATTCATAAGACATATATATATATATATATATATATATATATATATATATATATATATATATATATATATATATAAATATATATATATATATATATATATATATATATATATGTATGAATATACCTGAATTTTTAAAACTTCATTGATGAATTTAATGAGTACATTTACAAGAATTATATTTTTGGGCTTTTTTTTAAATTCGATTTAAATCTAAATAGATTTAAAATTTGTATGATAAAAAAAAGTAGATGCTATTCAGGTAACAGCCAACAAGTTTTATTACATTAGTAATTTGCAATATTTTAATAATACATTTACTAAGTATACAGTTACTGCGGTATTTATAATAAAGTGGTATTTGCTGTATATTGTGTTAGATATTTTTAAAGTAATGAGTGCTCCAGCTGTTTTATTTGCGTGTTCTAAATGTTTTTCCCGACATCCTTTCGAAGAATTATCACCGGGACAACAGTTATGTAAAGTAAGTTTTTAAATAAGTATTTATATTCATATCTTGTTTTATATCATTGGTTAAGTGTTATTATGTTTATATAAGTATTTGAAAATGTATTAAGTTATTCTACGGTAAATCTAACCTCAATGTTATCATATTGTTTGTTTACGAAATGAAAATTAAACGGAATATATCCTTAGGAATGTCGTGGTGCATTTCCTGTCGTGAAATGTACTTATTGTCGGTCAGAATTTCAACAAACAACCAAGGGTAGTACAAGCACCATTTGTAAGAAGTGTGAGCAAAATGTTAAGTCTTATGGGAAACCTTCAGCTTGTGAATATTGTAATATTATCGCTGCTTTTATAGGTACTGATAGAACTGTATTTGTTATTGGTACAGTTTAGTATCAAGTGAAACATTTATTTATGATTGTTTAAATTAGGTAATAAGTGTCAGCGTTGCACGAATAGTGAACTAAAATATGGAGCTCCAGTTACATGCGAGCAATGTAAACAAAAGTGTGCATTTGAAAGACCTAGAGAAAATAATGACGATCCAAAAAAAAGTGATGGAGGTTAGTAGGACAGAATTATGTTCTTGAATATAAATTACTTTATTACATACAGTAATATATTTATTGTCTAGGTGGAAAATTATTGTGTTGGCTCTGTACATTAGCATATAAAAGAGCTTTAGCACGTACTAAACAGACTGATGCTGACAGAAGAGCTCATTTGAAAATGTCTCAGAAGAGAGATGCTAAACATAGGGAACAAAAGTATGATAAAATGCACACTTATTCGATATAATTGTATTTATATGTATGCATGTGCAAATATGAGTGTGTATGTGTGTGTGTGTGTGTGTGTGTGTGTGTGTGTGTGTATATATATATATATATATATATATATATATGTATGTATATATGTAATATGTATGTATGTATGTATGTACACATATATTTGCATATATATTCATTTATGCACAGACATACATTTAAACGAGATTTAGTATACATTATTAAATTTATTTGTAATATACATATGTTGTATTTTAAATGTTTTGTGTGTAATTTTGAAATAGACTTAAAGGTCACAATAAACGACCTCATCGAGTGGATGTAACAAAAATTAATCAAAATTCTGAAACTGGGCCTGATGGAGGTCCTGTTAATAAAATGGCACGTGCTTCTGGAGGTCCTGGAGGTGGCTTGCCTGGAGGTAGAGCAGCTGCTGCAGGAGAACTTGATCCAAACAGTAGTGATCATGTTGTAGCCATGACTCAATTAAAAGAACAGATTGCTTCATTACAAAAGACAATAGCACAGAAAGATAGTTTGTTATTGACCAAAGATAAGATGGTTAGTTATGTATCCAAATTATTAAAAAAAATGATCTAGATTTTTATGATTTCTGTTTTTATAGATAACTGAGTTAAAAGCTAAGCATTTCACTGTAGAAAATGAATTACGTAACAAAATGAAAACTATACAAAAGGATCATGATATGAAATGTGACATGCTTAATGGCCGAATACAAACATTGTTGAAAGAAGTTGCAGGATTATCTAAAAGTACAAAGAAAGATCGATTAGCTGCTGCACGAGAATCAGCCAATAGTGGTAGTGGTACAGATAGTCCCAGTATATCATAAGAAATGTTCTGATATTTATGAATAGTTGAATTGATCGCAGGCTCAAATGATTTTGAATGTATTTTATAAACAGAAATTAATTTTTATAAGTGTATGTTATTGCACTTTTGTATCGTGCTTGATATTTTCTAGTATTATTTTTATTATATTACAGTTATACAAGATAAAAAAACAATTTAATCATAATTTTCATGAACAGAGTCAGTTGTATATTATTTGTAATCAGTAAAACACTTTGTAATATTTCAAATGGGCACATTTAGGTATAGTTTGTACAGTTAAATATTTGTGTAAGATATGTAACGTATTTGTAACAAAAGAATCATATGACACAATTATAAAAACCTAAAATAGATTATAATATTGTTAAAATATTAAGGTAAAAATGAAAAAAACAGTTATAATATTGTAATACTAATAAATATTTATATGATTATAATTATTATGAATGACTATTATTAGATACTGTTTATCAGTGCGTTTGTCTTATATTATCATTGGTATTTTTTTATAAAATCATATTTAAGTATTCTTTGTTTTTGAAAAAAAATATTTTTAATATATTATGACTTCAGATTTTGTGATATTATTGTAGCAAAATTGGTATTGACTTTTAAATCATATTTATATTTTTGGAGTGTAATATCATGTACTTTATTCATGTAAAATCTATAGATGATGAATTAATATTATTCATTGTTATGAAAATGAATTGATTAAATATTGTTAATTATGATTAAATTTACTTTCACATATAACAAAACTAAAGTAGTGAGTTCAACATCAGTCACAGTCATGAGTATATATGAATGAAAAAAGAAAACAATGATACATAGTTTAATTTATTACAAAATGTTACACATAATTTTGTTTCTTTCTACAGACAAATTTTGTTTGTCTATAGATATTTGTGATAAGATTTTTTTAATTTTTTGATTTAAATTGATAAATACTTTTAATGAAAGGTAAAATGTATGTTTTTTTTAGAGTATTGATATACTGTGTACATGTAAATTATTATATACAAATG
This sequence comes from Neoneuromus ignobilis, assembly GCA_029203775.1. Lineage (NCBI taxonomy): Eukaryota > Metazoa > Arthropoda > Insecta > Megaloptera > Corydalidae > Neoneuromus > Neoneuromus ignobilis. The sequence goes on from CP092087.1 coordinate 10,809,679, forward strand.
CAAATACATCAATATTTACAGTAAAATTTTTCTTACTGTAAACAAGTAAATTGTAGCAAAATTGTATTTGACTTAATTCTAAATGTCGTAAGTTGGCATACAAATATATATTTTTTTTCTGTACACATATTTATTATTTTTTGTGCATGATAAATTTCTGTTTAATTTGCTTAAATTCGTCTACTTTTCTTTATGAAAATTATTTATCAATAAGCAGTTACATTAATGATATTATGTGGTTATACAAATTTTGTTTTATTTAATATAAGTTTATAGGCATTCTTATTCATTAGTTCCATAAGTTCAATAAAGTATATCATAAATTTATTTAATCATATATGGAAAATGTTAAATAATTATAAATGGAAGATAATCTTTAAGTAATAAGCATATATGTTTTTATAATAAAATAGTATATGCGAATAAAAGATTTTCTTTTCATTTTTATACATTAGAATTTGTCATGTAATAAAGTTGTTAGGTTAAGTTAATTTTCATTAACTGAGGAATAAACACTTATTTTAAATATTCTATTTGAATTTACTTATTTGCATAAAAATATTGCTTTTAGATAATTACTTATCTTTTTTTCTATTAAAAAAAATATCAGTAATAGATAAATATTACAATTCATTGTGATTTTTATAAAATAAAGATGATATTTTGGTTCATATTTTAATGACAACAAAGATTAACATGGTTTTATAAAAATAACCAATTTGTAAAATTAATTTTTTTCTATAATTTTCTTTTATTAATGATATCTTTATCTATCTCGCTATCTTCTATCTATCTATATGTATATATATATATATATATATATATATATATATATATATATATATATATATATATATATATATATAAATAAAATGCTTAGTTGTGTTTACGTCATGAAAAATACAATTATATATTGTATTGAAATTAGTAACTTCAACTATAGAACTTTTAATGAATTTTGTGATCTTTTTATTAAGAAATTTTGATTTAAAAAAATGGAAAATAGTTTGTATTTTAATTATTTTTATTTTTTTTTATAGTTATTCTGTGTATGAATTATTGATTTATTGAAAAATTTTGATGTCCATAAATATATATTTTAAAAAATAAATTAATGTTGAATATAATAATTTTTCATTTCATTAGTTTTCCTTTTAAAAGTACTTAATGATAAAACATATTGAGATTTTATAGCATTTAAATGAATACAAATAAATATATTACACTGACAGCTGTTTATGAAATATATTTATTTTAATAATATATTTTTTTAATTGGAAATTAGAATAATTTTATTATACAAAAAATTGAAAGAAAAAGAAATAGGTAATTAAAAAAGTTATTTATATACATCATGAAATTTGATATTTGTGAGCTTTAGATCTAATTAAATAAGAATCATCAAAATGATAAATGCTAAAACAATGAAAGAAATATTCATAATCCAGACAATTTTTTAACATATTTCAACAATTGAAATATTAGAAAATAGTTATATGTTTCATCACATTATATTTGAATTATGAATATTTAAAATATACACATTAATTTCATATTCATTTTTTGTAAATACATACACTTAGTAGACTTGTAAATTATTTTTTTAATAAATAATTTATTCGTACTGAGTTAATGTTAATAGCAATTCCTTTTATTTTATTTACTTAATTTTTCTTCAATGAATTTTTCTAGTATTGTTTTATGTATTTATATATATATATATATATATATATATATATATATATATATATATATATAATGTCCATAAATATACATAGCAGATATATGCATATATGTAATGTACATATGCATTTTTTTAAGTGTTTAATTTTTATTTGCATTTTTGTGTTCATATTCATACTTTATTACAAATAGCTACAATTGTTATGCATGATTTAGTGTTAGATTTTTTGAAAAAAGTAGATATTATTTACAATTAAACATTACATTATTGAATATGTGTGTGTGTGTGTATATATATATATATATATTTATATAAAGTATGTGTGTGAGTATAGGTAACTAATAGATATCAATATTTATACTTAAACAATAAATATTCAATTTTGAACGGTTTGTTAATCATAAATTAATGAACTTTATAAAATTTAAAAATTTTATTTTATATTTTTTACATAAATTATTACACAATTTGATTATTTTGCAAAACCAATAACAGGCAGTTTTAAACAATATAGAATTTGTATATAATGTGTGTATATTCTTAGATATAATATTTGTCTTCAGTATATATAATAGTTTGTAATTACACTTGTCATCAACAAATACTAAAGTTAAATGGAAGACATTTTTTTTAATGTACAAAAACATATACATTTGTATATGTGCATGCATACATACATACATACATTAATATGTGTATATATATATATATATATATATATATATATATATATATATATATATATATATATATTTATATATACACACATATGTATTTGAATGTTTATCAATATTTTTATTAGCTAAGAATAAATCTGAAAATATACAAAATTTTTACTACATAAAATATTTAATTTATTGTTTTTCTGCAAAAACAATTACATTTGGGTTTTCTATAATATTTTTTGACTGAATTATTTTCAATTCAATAATGGATTTTGTTGCATTACCTAAAATTAAAATGTATTCATAAAAGAAAATTTCAAATATAATAATTATTTGTACACACATTTACTTACATATTGAAGATTCAACAGTTAATTTTAATACAGATTGAATGGTTGCAGTTGTCTTTTCTAGTGCAATTTTTAAATCATTTGATTTATGCATCCATGCTAGGAATAATGCTGTAAATAGATCTCCTGTACCTGTAAATCTTCCTGGTATTTTTGGTATTTTTATTGTCACAGAATGTTTGGAATCACCTTAAAGTTGTGTTTTTTTTGTATAATGTATTTCAACAACTAATTTTCTTCAATATTTTAATCATATTTTATATTCCTAGTTTTTTTTTTGTTTTTTGGAAAAAATATTTTTCCATTATATGCAATTTATTGAATTTTTTTATGAACAAATATGTTTTTAATATTTATGATTAATATATAATAAATTTATTGTCATTTGATATACATAATTAACTTTTTTCCTAACATTACCTATAATAGTACTTCCTAATCCTAATAAATATTCATTACTTCCAAGTTCTGTACTTGATAGAACTACTGTTTTTACACCATATGAATGGAGCATTTCTACAGCATTCCATGCATCTTCTGTAGTCTTTATCGATATCCCTGTAAGAAGTTCTGCTTCAAACTGATTTGGTGTAATAATGTCGGCAAGTGGAATGATTTGAGTTTTATATACTGGTAAAAGTTCTTTTGGGACATACATAAATCCATTGTCACCCATTACTGGATCACATACTAAAATAATGATGTAAATTTAATTTTCTTTCTATATATTTTAATTTTATTGATAATTTACCATATATTAAATCTGAATTCACATTTCTTAAATGCTTCACAACATCAGCTATTTGAGTTAAAAATGAAACAGATCCAACATAACCAGTTAATAAATGTGAATAAGTATCTAATTTGTTTGAAGATAAACCATCAATTAAATCAGCTACAATAAAATAAGTTAATCAGTGAAGTTTTTTTAATTGAAAACAAATACATTTATATCATAAAATAATAACTTAATTTCTTAAAGTACCTAAATCTTTATCAGTTAAAATTTGTCCCTTTAAATAACCGTATCCTGTATGATTGGAAAAATGTACAGAATTTATTGCATCTACTTCAAATCCAAGTACCTATAAAATGTATATATGAAAATGTATTCATAACCTAAAATACATTATTAGCAATCATGTGTTTTAGAGAAATTTCGGAACATATTTATAATACTGTTAATTATATTATAAAATTTTACTATACCTGCAATGGAAATGTTGCACATTTGTTACCTACATAACCAGAAACCACATGACTTTGTATGGAAAGTACTCGAGGACACTCAGACATTTTTAATATAATTTTATTATATATTAATTAACTTTACTTATATACACACGTTAACTGATTAAACATTCGTACACTGTTATCAGCGATGGAATTAAGAAAATATATTAATATTAATTTTATATATATATTTATAACAGGTTGACATTTGGTACGTCATTGTTGTCATACATATTTATCTTGCAAATTGATTTTATTCATTGCACAAGTGGTACGCATTGTTTTTGAAATGACGGTCTATAATTATTATTTTTACTTCAATATTTGAATATTTATTTAAGATTTTTCTTTTTAATTTTTAAAATATTTTTCTGCATTATTAGAAGGTATAAAAAAATTATAAATTACGTAATAGTAAATTAGTAAGGATGTTTGAGTTGAAATGTTAAATAAATAGTAAATAAATTGCCATTTTATTAATTTTATTAAAAATTCTTACTGTTCAAAAATTTGAAAAAATATAAGTGATAGATTATTTATTTGTGTATTGTGAAAAATATTTTAGAAGTAAATGTTTTATATTTAATTCAATAATATTAAATGAAATGCTACTAGGTTTATATATATATATATATATATATATATATATATCGTATATATATAAGTATATATATAAATATTATTTATTGTATGGTAAATTTATTTATTGTTTAATTTAATTAGATTTTTCAATTTAGTTTTTCTTACTTTCTTACTATACTTATCAAACGACCCTCGTATATATACACACACACATATACATACATATACTTATGTATATAATGAATTGTTATATAACTGTTTTTAAGAAAAAGGTGCCCTTTTCTTGTTCTGGTATCATTTATTTCCAGAAATAAAATTACTCAAAAAATATTTAAAATTTTATTAAAAAAAAATTTTTTTTATACAAATGAATTATCATATCAACACCACAAGATATGGTAAAAGTGTTCAATAATTATTTATTGTCTACTTTAAATAATTATAAGTTATTTATTTATAAACGCATGTCAATGGCAACCATTATCAGAGCACTGCTTTATAAAATCTAGGTTTTGTAATGCAATGCTTTGTTGATGATGCCATTTTATTTAGTTTTGTTATAATCAGGATAATAATGATAAGATTTATTTAGTAAAAGAAATAATAGAAACACAATAAACTTTTTTTAAATATAATTAAATAAATTGGCTTGTTTTAAATAAAAAAACATCATATTTTTCGTAAATAGTATTTATTTAAAGCATAAATTACATTTATTTATATAATATTTCATAGGTAACCTTTTTAGACAAATATTGAGTACTTTTTTGTATATTTTAACTTAACAAATATTCAATTGTATCGATTAATTATCTGTTTCTAAGATAATAAAGCACGTTAAACAATCCAGGTTATTATTAATTTATATATATATATATATATATATATATATATATATATATATATATATATATATATACAAAATCAACAATGATAAACTTATCTATGAATGTAGTTTTTAATGCGTTTTTATTTTAATTACAAACAACGAGGCGAAACAAGTATGGAATCTTTGTTTAGATACATTTTTTTCGAATTTTGATGCATGAGAATTAATGATTTGCGATTCTATTCGTAAATTGCTTAGTTGTAATTACTTTTTTTAAAAAATACTTAAAATTATTCGCTCAGTGATCGTATTTAATTTGGAATTTAGATAATAATTCAAAACAATATAATTTTTCTATCTAAACACCTTACAATGGACAAATACATTTATTATAATATGGATATATGAAAGATTTTCACAACTAAGTTATTTAATTTATTTTTTTATTAATTAAGCTCATAATATACAATTGTACTCGGAAGTATTACCGAATTTACAACAACGACATTTACAAAAAAATATAGTTATAAAGTAGATACTTTATCGCTATCTCTTTTATTTATGTAAAATTGACTGATTAATAATTTGACTAGAATGTACACTCATAAATATTTCAAATATTTTTCTGTATATTTAAATAGATAATTAAAAAAAAAAAACATAAACAAAAGATTGCAACAATTTAAAATGTACAAAGTTTATAGTTCAATACGCAAATAAAAATTTAAAATGAAAGTTAAAATCGGATACGACATGCTTTAAAGACATTGGATAGTTGAAGGAAAAAAAGCTTCTATAAATCTCTAATCGCACTCTCTTGTTCACGTTATACGATTAAAATTATTTAGCAGTGAATTGCCCTTTTTACAGTGTTATATTAAACGCAGCAGATGTTATTTCATTCGATTATTATTTTTTCGTTATTATTTTTAATATAACTTATTGATTAATTATATGTACGTAGAATTTAGATATAACAAAAAAGTATTAATTTCTAATTGGCTGTTTGATTAACTTCGACTTGAATATTATTACTTTATTATATATTTATCGAATAAAAACATATCGTTTAAAATACGATTGTTATGTGTAGAACATATTAAAAATATTTTTCGTTTAGTAATCAGTTTGGCCCAGTACATTGTACATTAAACGTTTGAAGGAGCCACTCTGGTGAATCATATCATTCGGTTCTCCTAAAGAGTTTAAGTAAGGGTTGTTGTCGTTTACTTGTTGCGGTGGTGCCGGTTTCTGATAAAATATGATTAAATAATTATATTATAAATATGTTCAGTATTTATATAATCAGATATATAAACGTGAAAAAGTTGTGAAGTAAAATATTTTACTTTCTAATTTGTTTAATAATGTAATAAAATTATGTCCTTTAAATATTTTTCTCTCAATATTATGCTTATTTTGTGAATGCTTCGATCATTATATATATATATATATATATATATATATATATATATATATATATATATATATATATATATATGAGCCGTTTATTTGAGTTTTTCAAAATTGCAAGTTTTTAAAATTTGAATTTTAAAATTTGAATTTTTTCAAAATTTTAAATTTATTGTTTATTTTTAAGCATATTCTACGGCATTAATGATGGAACCAATTTCATTCGTATAACCATCATGACTTCACTTGATATAGTGCATTCGTTTTTAAATAAATTTCTGATCATTTTATTAACTGGATAATTTTTTGTATAGAAAATCTTAGTGATTTTAAATATATTAACGGATTTTTTTTAAAAAATGAAAATATAACATAGAATTGTAAATATTATTACTGCTAACTCAATTTTTTGGAAAATGGACTTAGCCATTTTCTAAATAAATGGTTCATATATATATATTTATGCATGCATTTGATTTAAAATAGAAATGTATTAAAAACCTTCGCTGCTGGCACTCGGTTAGCTGGTGCAAACACTTTAGGTGTTAAACCAGATACTTCGTGAACTGGAAGATCTTGTTCTTCTTGAAGTGCACGTAATGCTTCGCTACGGCTTGGATCAAAAACATTTCTTTGAATACTGAATATTAAAAAAAAAAACAAAAATAAATTCAGTTATTATGTAGAATTAGCAAATGTATGTATTTGTATCAAACTTACGGTGTCATCTTGACAGGAGCTTGTAATGCACCATTATGTGCGCTATTTAAAAATTTAAAAAAGTTATTAATATATATATATATATATGTATGTATGTATGTATTTATATATGTGTAAGTAGATGAAGAAAAATAGTATAAATAACTTACGGCGGAGTGATTCCAGTTTGTTGTTTAATAGTGTTGACAATATTAGGCTCACTGTACAGACCAATTGGAGAATTAAATTGTTTGTGGACAACCTGTGGAAATATGAATATATATTTAGATAAATAAATAATGTTTATATATTAATAAAAAAATCGATATATTTTTATATAATAATTATGTTTTTAAGTCCTTATTAAGAATCATTACATAAAAATACTTTGAGTAAGTAATGACTATATTTAGAATAAATATAGGATCATCCAAATATGACGCCTATATTTGTGTTTTATTAAAAAGAAATAAAAGAAACTATAGACACGTTTCCCTATACACATGTTTCTTTTTAATAAAACTCAAATGTAGGCGTCATATTTGGATGATACTGTATTTGTGTCGATATATTCAAAATAAATTGACAATTCTCATATATACAAAAAAATAACATATATTTCTTTTAATTAAGGAATATGTATTTGTAATTATTTATCAATATGTCTTCCTTATAAATAATTTAAAATTTCTTTTCATCAAATGTATAAAATTTTATATTATCTTTGGTATCAAATGAATGCATATTTAAAATAAAATTGATGTATTTTTAAATCATTTTTGTATATAATAATAAAATTAATTTTGCTATTAATAATATTATCTTTCTTACAATTGATAATTAGAATATTCAAAAGTTATAAAAATAATTATAACTGTAAATACAAAAATAATGTTAATGTTAGTTTTACATAGAATAAATCACATTTAATTCATATTTTGTTAGTGATCTAAAATGGAATTCAATTGAACAAATTTGATTCGTACATACATACATACATGTATATATATAAAAAGTAGTGTATAAAATTCGTTAATGAATGTATATGAATGTGTTGGATGTAGAATTGAAAAAGTATAGACCGATTTTTGTTAAATTTTTTATCATATTAAACATTGGTAATTTTAAATACCTTTTGATAGATTTTAATTTTTCTGTTATTTTAGATTGGGGGCTATTAACTTTTAAATTGATTGTAGATCATATTAATTAGATAGTAAAAATAAATGTTTTTATTATGAAAAATACATTTTCGAACCAATAATATTATAACATATTTTAGCGGTATATGGATCATTTTATTTTATATTAATATTAGAAAATGAATGGGTTTTACATATTTATATTTGCCAATTTTTTATTATTTACACATCTATTATTTGATAATTTTATAAATAAAATATTTTATGTTTATGTAAGTTCATTATAAACATGATATTTGATTAGAATAAAGGTAATTGGAAATATGTAGAAGTAAAAATGATATTTTTTTTTAAAAAAAATCAAAATGAAATATTAATGGTGTTTTGTGTTTTATATGTATATATATATATTTACATGTATGTGTATGTAATTGAAATTTTTGTATTTACAATTTTATATAAATTATTTTTTTCGTTTATATATATATATATATATATATATATATATATATATATATATATAAATAAATATTTTTAACAAATTAGGTTTATCTACATTATTGTCATTAAAATTAAATTCGATTATTTAGTGAAAATGTTCGTATTGAATTTATTAAAAGTAAAAATAATTAAGTCATTTTAGAAACAATTTACGAAAATTAAATCTATTAATATGTTTGTGTAATATTAATTTAATTTGTGTGTAATGTGTTTTACTGTTTTAGCATTGTCAAAATTCGCTTTTACGATATCGATATAGGTAATCGCATAAGCTTGAATTTTGCTGTAAATGTAATCATATGCATATTATTCTTTGAGTTACTGCCAAGAAATATGGAAAGTAGTAAATATTTTTTTTAAAAAAAGTTTTTCCGCTGTATTAATGATATTTCACTACAAATCGTCAACGTGTCATTCGTGTTTACATTCCATAGAAATGAAATACTGCGTGGTTGATTTGTAGTTTTTTTAAAAAATACCTACTGAATTTATATATATATATATATATATATATATATATATATATATATATATAATAAAATTATAATTGTTGATGGAAGAATTGAGTAAATTTGTTTAATATAAATAATAAATATTTTGTTCGACTTGTCCAAGTTGATATTAAAATTTTATGAATTATAAAAATATTTTTATTCTTTTTCAAATCTGTATAAATTAAACTAAATGAAATAAATATTTATTCTTTAAAACGTTTTTATATTTCTATATTTATTGGCAGTAAAGTTAATTAAATATAAACAGGTTATAAAACATTCGGTTAATTTTTATAATTCTACTGTATGGTTACTGAATTTTGATATTTGAAAATAATTATTACAATTTTTCAATGTAATTCCAAATTATTTATAATATTACAATTGTTTTAATATGATTTTATGACATATATAGTCGTATTGATAACATTATTGTTTAAACAGCAACCATGCAGTTGAATAAAATCATGGAATAAATACAAATGGTTATATGTATATATAAATTATATTTAAAATAATTGTCCGTTTAATAATTGTCAACTGTACGGATAAATAATTCACACAGACATTTCACAAAAGTGTAGAGTCAATATATATAGACCTGTTTTCCTCCAACTGTAGATTCGTCGCCGACTACTTTATGCAATATCGTATCAGCTACCTGAAATCGAAATATAAACACATACGTTCTATAACCCTAACACTACTTTCTTTTAAAATATGTACAGAGCAGTGCATTTCTGCAAGCGGTCTGTCGTTTAGGATGAATGAAATGATGTAAATATATATATACAGATGTTTTATTGTAAATTACTCACTCTTTGTCTCATCAAAATCTCGTGATCAAGAAGATGAGGAGGTTGACGCATGCTTGGATTTGGATGATGCCTCAAATAACTTTCTGTTACTGTAGGTCCATATTTGGGTTTTGCACCTGGAAGTACCAATGGAGTTGTGCGATATGGCTGCAAAAAATATTATATAAATGAATGTATTTATTTTTACTATAATGCAACATAAATATAAATATATATATATATATATATATATATATATATATATATATATATATATATATGTAGTATGTATATATCAGGTGTCCAAATTTGAGCTTAGAAAGTAAGTTGGTTTATTATTTGATGAAATGTCAAATATTGAATTGTCATTATTTAATATTTGTTTATTAAAAACTTGTGAAATTTTAGTGAAAGAAAGCTACATGTTTGAACAATGCATTTCAATAGTGAAAATTCACTATAAAAATGATAAAAAATTTACAACGTCAATGTAAAATAATTAAGTGTTTTTGGAGCCTGCTGTTCATAACCTAATTGCGAAATTTGAACAATTTGGTACAGTTGGAGAGCACAGACTAAAAATATTTGCTTGTAGGAAAATATCGCTGCTATATGTAAAAGGTTGAAGAAGACCTTCAAACATTAATTCGTTGACGTTCACAGCAATTAAACATCACAAGAAACATTCTGCATAACATTTTACAAAAAGATTTGCATCTTCATGCATATAAAATCCAGTTAACACAAGAACTGAAGCCAGCTGACCATCATTTGCGTCGTATGTTTGTTAATTGATACCAAGAAATAAAAACAGAAAATGTTAATTTTTTTTAACAAAATCATCTTCAGTGATGAATCGCATTTTCAGTTAAATGGTTATGTAAACAAAAGAAAATTGTTGCATATGGGGAAGTGAAAATCCAAAAGCCATTGTTGAACAACAATTATATCCTCAAAAAGTCACTGTTTGGTGTGGTTTATGGGCTGGAGACATTATTGGTCCATACTTCTTTGAAAATGGCAAGGTGTTCGTGTTACAGTTAATTTAGTGCGTTATCAAAGCATGATAACAGATTTTTTGTGGCCGGAACTTAAAGATATTGATATCAGTGACATGTGGTTTCAACAGGATGGTGCCACAAGCCATACAACTTGTGCGACAATCGATTTACTCAACCAAATTCAATGGACGTTTAATTTCTCGTAATAATGATGTTAATTGGCCGATTAGATCTTGTGATTTAACACCGTTAAACTTCTTCTTATGGAGTTATTTGAAAGATAAGGTTTATGCCAACAAACAAGCAACGATTCAAGAACTGAAGGATGAAATTCGTGCAGCTATAGCTGAAATACAGTCTCATTTATTGGAAAGCGTGCTTCAAAATTTCGTTAAAAGAATGAACGTCTGCTGACGTGGTACAGGAGGCCATTTGGCTGACATTGATTTCCGTTCACAATTCACAAGTGTCTATTTTACATTGATACCAATAAAAATTATTGTTTTTTCAAAAACTGCATTTTATTGATAAATTATTTTCTAACCTCAAATTTGGAAACCAAATATAAAACTGAAAATAAATTGAAGAAAACATGTAAAAATTAAAAATAAAAGTTCGTAGAAAAAATAATCTTTAGGTTTATTTTTAGATCTACCATTTATTCAATTTCTGTTTTATTTTAAATATTGTGTATTTTTCTTTAATGACATTTTTGGAAATAATTATTTTTTTGTTATAAATGTATTTAAAATACGTTAAATTAAGTTAAAATACATTTTCAAATATTTATTACATGGATCTATAAAAATATTTGGTTAATCTGAACTAATATGGATATGTTTTATTTAGTAGAAAAAGATTTGTATTAAATATTTTGTTATGTTTGATTTTAATTTATGTATATATATATATATATATATATATATATATATATATATATATATATATATATATATATATATATATATATATATATATAATTATTGTATAGAGCTAATAAATATGAAATAAAAAATGGATTTCATTTTGCTGTTAAGAGAATACTAAAAATATAAACTAGTATTAATAGTTTTATTGACAGTTAAATATTATTTTAAATTTAAATATTTTTCTTAAGTAAAATGACCACTTTTTAAAAAATTAATTAGTGTAATAATATTTCTATAATTACATTTTTTTTGTCATAATATTTGTTTATTATCATTTATTGTAAATACTTTTTTTTTGTAAAATTTGACATATATATATATATATATATATATATATATATATATATATATAATAATAATAATAATAGTAAAACTTATCAATATAATGAACATTGAATTAAATGTACTAAGTGTTAATACTTGTATAATAATATTATGATTCTCGAATTAAATGTTAATTTAAGCCTTGTTGAATAATTTTAGCTGAATTATTTTTGTAGCCTTATAAATAACCATTTACATTTAAAAGTAATATATATATATATATATATATATATATATATATATATATATATATATATATATATATATATATATATATATATTTGTTTGTTTGTCCTGTGCACAGTTATTTTCTGCCAAATTATTTCGTTTGTGCGGTTACAGCTTGTTGCCGAGACGAACATAAAGTGGCTGTGTTATAATATTTCGCAATGTTCAGAGTTATTTCTGGCATTTTCTAAAACTAGCGTCGTGTGGAAAGAAACCACTAACGTGTGCTATATAATTCGTTGCAATGACGTAACCTGTGTATACAGTATTATTGTCATTATAAACATAGGTAAAAAAATATTCATGCAGACGACGAGTTCAAGTTGTTAGCCCCCCTTTCTCATGACCTTGACAATATTTAAGTCACTAGGATCCGTTTGTGAGTTGTATTAACTATTGTTTGAATGCACTTGTATTTGAAAAACTACGACTTAGAGAGGATTATTCTGTAGATATGTTTAATTTTATCATTGTTTTGATATATATATATATATATATATATATATATATATATATATATATATATATATATATATATATAAATCATACATTATTTAGTTTTTTATCATATTTGTTAATGATTTTCTAATTTGAAGTAATTCAACAATTTGTCTTTTTATTGATAATTTAGTTATTTGTAAATTATAGTATTTCAGTCTGATGAGATTTTTTTATAGGCAAAAAATAGCATCAGTGTTGGATGATAGGTAGGAGGTGAGGTTTTATTTGTTAATAGTTATTATGAAAAGATTCAGAAGTGGTTGACAAATTTAATACCAGAAATTTCGAAAAGAATTTAATTATGCAGTTACTCTATGGATTTTTGAATGTCTTTCATGATATCTGATATTCAATTTGTTTTTCTTTTTTCTCTGAGATTATATAATTACTAAGAAGGAATATTTACACATTATTTAGTATTGATGCTATTTTCTATCAGCAAAGAAAAACATATTTTTTAATAATTTCAGTATTTATATATATATATATATATATATATATATATATATATATATATATATATATATATATATATAGGGTCATTCAAATGTGACACCTAGATTTGTGTTTTATTAAAAAGAATCATATGTATATTCCTTTTTTTTAATAAAACACACATCTAGGCATCACATTTGGACGACTCTTTATAAGTCTAATATTGTATAAGGAAGAATCAAAATGTAAAAGTTGTATTTTGAAATGAAGAAAATCATTTTAACAACTTGAATACATGTACTGTGTTTATAATATCTAGTGAATATTACTTTTTTATATTTATAGTGTTTGTAATGAAATCACAAGTATTTTTAGAGCACAGATTGAGTGGGTAAAATTTAAAACTTATGCTGAATTTGAAATGAAAAAAATATCAAATAATTCCTATAATGCTGTATAAACATTAAATATAATTAATGATAATAATTATATAACTACTAGAAAAGATCAGTGACGTTTTCCTTCCTTTTTGTTTTTATGTGCTATTTGTAGTGCAATAACGTTGCACAAAAGTTTATATATATATATATATATATATATATATATATATATATATATATGCATGTGTGTATATATAAAATGAGTTTATGTTTATTTAAGAGTTATTTTTATTGCAGATAAACGTTAAATACATGAAATAGAAACATTTGTTCGTAATAACTGTTGACTGAAGTCTGTAGGCAATGATGATTGTATTATTGACATTTGAAATGTGCATTTTGTTTGATAATTATTACTTTAAAATTCTATTTTTATTACAAAAATAAAAATAGAATAATAACTATTATTATGTATAAAATAATAACTATTTTTAATTATTAAATAAAATATTAATTTTTAATTATTTGTAGATTTAGAGTTGTAATTTTAAATTAAGCAAGTGATATTTAATTTCAACATTTATTAATGTTTATTATTATAATTTATTAATAGAAATTATAATAATGTTACTTAAAATATCCACGTTTTTATTTAGTTTAATTATTTACCACTTGTTTAATTTTTTTAATTTATTATAAAGAAAAAAAATTAAAATTAGAAAATATACAATGAATAAAATTTAGAAAAAAATGTCAACTTTTCATTTATATTCATATATATATATATATATTTATATGTATGTATGTATGTTATGTGTGTATCAGATACAATGCAGGTACACATACATTATTTTGAAATTTGGCGTTAGAATACAAAAATTTTGGCGATTTTTTCTGTAAATTATAAAAGATATTGTTATTTTAAATTTATTTTTAAAATATTTACAAATTTTCATTATTTTTAGATTGTTTTTTTTATATTGTTGTTTCTAAATATTTTTATTTTATTTTGTTATTTTTATTTAAAGTGTTTATGTTATTTTTTCTAATTATACATACATATTGAATTGAAGTAAATAAATATTAAGAACTTAGCAGTCATATTTTTAGTGATTTTAAAACTGTACAAAATTTTCTTATTCTATAGATAAATTCCGAAACGAGGATACATGGTCCGTAGACTTGTAATTAAATTGAAAATATAAGTGTCGACCTATTTACTTAATTTATTTACAGTGTAATATAGCATGTAATGAGATAATAGGATCGGCCAATTATGTAACTTAGTTTAATCCGTTTCTAACGTATTGGTTATGGAATAATATTTTACCATGTATTTTATTTCATTTTGTATATATTATTGAACGCATGGTTTTATTTTCTTGTCTGAGAATTTTATAATGAATGACTTTATTTCTATAGTATCATTTAGATGAGTTCGTTTAAATAAAGTTACAGAAATAACTTTTCGGAACAGATGTGATGTTTCAAAGTGTAAAAATAAAATTTATTTGAAGTGTGTTGTTTAGCAAGTCATAAAGTTTTTTTTTTTGGTATGTTTAACTATATTTAACTATCAATATATTTTTATTGACAATTTATATACATGTAGTATGTATGTATGTACGTACACATACACACACATGGATTAAAAACAAGTTTGTTAATTTAAAACAACTTGTTATATTTAAATGTATATTTATTCCGTACAACAATATAGTAGATAGTATTTGGTTATTTAATTTGCTATGCATTCTTTATCATTGATTATATGAAATGTATTATGTTTATATATACATTTATTAGAAGACTATTGTTCTGTAGTGCGAGTACTAATGCACATGATAATGTATTCTTATATCTTATATGTTTACCTTTTATATGTTTGAATGTTAAAAAAGTGTTTATTGTTCACTGAATTTGTTATTAAAAGAAGATTTAATTGTTCCTAAATTGGAACAATGAAAATGAATGGTGTGATTTGTTTTCTAGATATCAAACATATGTAAATTGTTCTAATAATGGAACAATGAGAAAAATAGTATATTCACGAGTATTTATTTATATATATATATATATATATATATATATATATATATATATATATATATATATATATATACATTTATTCAGAATATCATCTCACAGCAATCAAGAAGTTCTGTTTTATGTATTTTTCTTCACTCTTTTCTATATCTTAAGATTATTTTCTACATATTTCAAGCTTCTTCGTTTTTTTTACTGTTTTCAAAGTTTTTCTTTTAAAAATTTATTATATTTTAATATATATATATATATATATATATATATATATATATATATATATATTCAATAATTTTTTTTTATTAAATTTCTCTGTTCTCAATTGAATTATATTTTCATCTAATTTATTATTATCATCTTATATTTCCATTTCTGTTAGTTTTAGTTGTTTCTTGTTTTGTTCTTAAGTTTTTCATTTTTATATAACGAAATAGTTTATATAAAGGTTTTGATATATTTTTTGTAATATTCTTGTTTACGTTTCTTTTATTTATTGTTTTATATGAAGATTTGTTCAGTCAAAATGATTTCTACGTTTTGCTGTCTTGTATTATATTTTTTTCTAGGAAAGAAAATTGTGCAATTCCCATTTTCATGTACATTGCGTTGTGTACATTTTACTTGTTAATTGGTTTTGCTGACAGATAAGAATTGTTCTCTCCAATAGTTGTTGTTCTTAAGATTTTTCTTTTTTTTCTGAGTTTGCTTTTATCACTAATTCGTTAGGTATATATATATATATATATATATATATATATATATATATATATATATATATATATTTATATATAACACTTTTTTTTGTCATTTTACATTTTCATGAGTTATTTTAAAATATGATTTTAGTTATAAGAAATAAATTGATCTTAATAAATAAATAAAAAATGATAAATATTTTACTTTAAGTTTTGTTTTAAATGTATTTTAGTGAATTATAAATTTATTCGTTTTTTATATTATTTGTCAGAGTTTAATGTTTATTTATGTAATATACAAAAATGAAATGAATATTTAAAAACATAAAATAAATGTTTCACGATAAGTTTACTTTCTTATCAATGATATTTGAAAACATTATTTTAAGAGAATAATAGAAAAAAAATATAATTTTCAAAATTATCTTTATCAAATACTTCTATTTTCATATAGCACAGTTTATTGAACTCGTATAATTTAGTTTCACAAAAATTGATTTTATTAGTTCAGATTTATGGTAATATTTTAAAATATTCAAATTTAATTCTAGATGTAGGTGAGACATTAAGAAGAAACGTGATTATATTTTGTATTGGTTACTTAAGAGCAACCATCTGTTTAATGCATGTTTCAGTTAGAAATATCCAATATATATATATTATATATGTATTTTATTATATAATGCTTTTATTTATTAATATTTTTTTTTATTTATTTCATTAAGTAAATGCATGTTGTTTCCTTTATTTAGTTTTTATTAAGTCTTTATTTGTTAAAATTTATTTGCTTTTTATGTGTACAAACATTTTTTATTATTTTGTATATTTTATAATCAAAATTAATATTAATAAATCCGAGTATTTAATTTTTAAATTTGTTCTAAATATCATTCGTAAATAAACTCATAAATTACGTCATTTAGATAAAATAAAATAAACAGTATTCTTTTGAAACACTTGTTTAAAATTCTAATTGTGTAATAGACTCCAACATGAGTAGAAATAATACTATTTTTATCGATTGTATTACTTATTTTTATCTTAAAGACATATGTATTATTGAGATTTATATAGATCATTTGTAATATTTGTTCGGATTATAAGTAAACTTGACATAGTTGAGATTGCGAAAGATCGTTGAACTAAAATAAGAGTGTATGACGAAAACACCTTCATTGCCAAACTGAAAAAATTATCATAAAATTCTAATCTGAAAATATTTTGAATAATTGCTTTTAAAAGTCAACGTTGGAATCACAGTTCCAGATAAATAGATCTTGTAAATTTTTGATGGTCCATTTCTGCAGAAGATATTTTTCAGATTCTCTAAGTATCTCTTTAAGTATAATTTGTTTGAGAGCTTTATTGTATGTCTTAGCTCTCATTAATATATATATATATATATATATATATATATATATATATATATATATATATATATTATAATTACTTTTATCATAATAAAACATTTTTAATATATGAGTATTTTATTAAATTGAGTTAAGACTTGCATGTAAATTAAAATTTGAGCTAAAGAATTTTTTAACTAATTAACAATTTAAGAAATGAGCTCATATGATGTTACAAAAATATTTTATATTTTTTTATATTGTCTTATTTAAGAGTAATTAAATAATTTCAAATAATCCATTCATTCATTGTGATGTACAATTATTGTGTGATTTTATTATTGATTTTTTTTTCTAAAGTGAATTGAAAAATTATTGGTGAAATTAGAATAATTTATTTTTATATTATTAAGTACGATTTTTATATTTATAATCATAAACATATTATTTAAAGAAAATACATTTACTGAAAACATTTATTGATATTAAAATATATTTATTTAGTAAAATTTAATTAAATGTAGGTAATACTTGTATTTATATTTTGTATATAAATCGAATTTAATGAATATAAATTAAATTACTAAAAATAAGAAAACCTGATTAGGCCATTATTTAAAGTATTGATTAAAATGTTGTATATTTTAATTATTTAATGACATTATTATTTGTAAAAATAAAAATGAGAATGAAATTAAAAATAATTCAAAGAAATATAATGTAAGTACAGAAAGAAAAAATATTTTTATTCACATAAAATTAACTTTTATTGAATTGAAATATTTTTTATATATTTTATAATACTTTTTCAAGCAAGTTGTTAAAATCTAAAGATCAATGATTAACATTTTTTTGATTGAAAAATACTTAACTCAAATAATAGTCTATTAGTAAGAAGTTTTTTAATACTTTATCTAAATGTAATTACAGGAATTAAAGAATTAAGATTACACTTTTGTGTCGAAAAATTTCTTGTTATTTAGTTATATTTTTATGTACAATAAATGTATGGTAGTAATTAAGTATATAAATGTGCATTAAAATGTGTTATATATATATATATATATATATATATATATAAATTCATATTTTGAAAAAATATTTACAAAATATTTATAAAATATTTTAAAGAGTAGTGAATAATAACTATTTTTAATGTTAAAAAAATATTTGGAGTAAATTAAATTGTGATGATATAAAAAATTAATTAGTTTCGTTTATAAACAAAAATGGAAGTAAAAAAATCAAAATATTGTTCATAGAAAAAAATAATATTTCAAATTATTGTAATTAAAGTATTCATAATTAAAGAAATAATCAATTATGAAAAATATTATTAAAATATAAGTGAATATTTTTTCATATATGAAATATTTACATAAATATGATATAATTAAGAAAAGTATGAAAAGTGAAGCATATAAGTCAAGAATAGTTGTTAATTTACTTTATCCGTTTTTATGAATCATCATTTCGGATAAGTTTGTTCAACTTATTTAATTTCACATACATAGTTTGGTTTTCAAGTTCATTTCAAAAACATTTTTTAGCATATGAAATTCTATGCTTAAATTCTTGCTTATTTCGATATTAATTTGTATTTTAATTTAGCTACATAGGCATTAACTTTATTTTGCATATTATATCTATGTTTATCTTTTTCTTATATATATATATATATATATATATATATATATATATATGCATGCATATAGATAATTTATGAAGACAGATATACATGTGTTGCGTGTGTGTAAGATTATTTTTATTTAATTTTTTTATATCTCACCCAATAAGCGGCCGCTTCTTCGGCATCGGTTCTATAATGTCCGTTCATTCCTTTATGATGCGATGCTAACATAATATTTTAAAAATATTAATTTATAATCAGACGTCACAATAAAATATATTGGGACGTTACACTTTAATTTTATATATCCGATTCACCGACTGTAAATAAATAAAAATGAAATCGTAATAAAATCCCGGGCAATAATAAAAATATTAATACTAATGGTCCTGCCTAAATCACTGCGAAATTCTTACTGACTTGGACCATTCCACAAATTTTCGCCAATATTCGCTAGTTAACGTAACATATTTTCCTTTTACCCCACCTTCCAGACTTTGTTTATATGTATGTAAAATCTCGCGTCAACTGAAATCTCAGCGCCTGAAATTTCTGAAATCAGTATCATATCTTTTTTCACCTTGCGTATCCGATAGAGATGCATAAGGGACGTTGAAATGACGCGGGTTATACTGTGTGGGTCGTATTATGTCAGGAGCGTAGGTAGGACAGTTTGACGTAAAAATATAACACATCACGATCAAAGAGTATGTATGTATATAATGTGAATTTCATCTTATTGCATATATACATAAGTATGTGTGTAACTATATATACATATATTCACACACACACATACATATTATATATATATATATATATATATATATATAATATGTATGTATGTATATATATAGACAGGGCTATATCATAGGTGAACTACGAAGGGGCACATTAGACATTATTTTTTAAGTTCTGTATTTTTGACTCAAATATTCAAGCGTATATCAGTTGTGTATTTCTCTCTCTCTCTCTCTCACGCACACATTCTCTCCCTTTCTCTTTTATTCTCTCTCTTCTATTATCCCCCCACCCTATATATATATATATATATATATATATATATATATATATATATATATATATATATATATATATAGTGTCATCCAAATGTGACGCCTAGATTTGTATTTATTAAAAAGAAACATGTGTATAAGATGGTATATAGGGAAATATGTGCATAGTTTCTTTTGTTTCTTTTTAATAAAACTCAAATCTAGGAGTCATATTTGAACGATCCTATATATACATCTGAGTCTGTTTTTATGCGGTAGATACGTTCCGCAGAAAACTGCATTAAAACCGCACAAAAAAAGACTTAACTTACATTGAAAAATTAGGAATACGTTCCGTAATTTTCAAAAACCACATAAAACCAAAACTACAAAGTGAAATTATTTTAAAATTCATATAAAAAAAATCAAGAAATAAAGAATGCTTAAAAAATTCAAATATCTGCAAAAAATTGATTCAAAACAAAGTTTTTTATTTTTTAATTAACTATTGAATTTTATTTGAAGCAATATGTACATGTGTAATTTATTTTAGAATTTTTCATACATATTTCAATTATCATCGCAATAATATCTGCACTGTTTAGAATAAAAGTAAGAAAATAGAAAAGAAAGTGAATAGCAGCACTGTTTTCAAGACATGTAGGTCAAGCCTTTTTCTAACAGGCATTTAAAGTGTGTTATTTTATTTGAGTAATAGCAAAAACAACATGATTTATGCAGTCAAATATAGAAAATGTTTTCCAAGCGTCAGTTACTGTTATTGACTCATTATATAATTTATCCAATATAAATTGAAAAGTGCGTTTAACGTAATATTGATTAAAAAAATTTGGCAGTTTCTTTATCTGCCCATGCAATCGCGTCCATAATCTTCACATTATGCAGTGCATTCCTTTTTAAAAGTCCGGTTAACAATCCTTTGTTAGCCGAAAATTCCTTATCAGTTTGAGAAGCGGAAGTAAATAGCTCAGATTCCTTTATTTGTTCATAAAACTGAAGAGCTTTTTGTTGAATTAAATAACCGCTTAAAGGAATTTAAAAAAAATCCTATAAAAAGATACTAAGAAGAAATATGAATGGCATAACTTCAAAATTGCATTAAAATAATCCGCACAAAAACAGACCCAGCTGTATATATATACTACATGTGTATATATATGTGTATAGTGAGAGATAAGTAAATAATTTCGAAATAAAATCATGAATAATAAAAAGTGTTATCACAAATTGTAATAAATATATTTGTACACTTTTCTTTAATAAAAATAATTTAAGATGTTCCTTACTAATTTATTATAAAAAATAGAAATGTTTAATTTTTTTTTATAGAATATCAACGAGTATTATTTGAAAAGAGGACAAGATTACAGATAGAATTAAGACGGATGTTGCTATTTATTACTATTAGACTACTTTAAGTTCAAGTTTGTTAAATATTTGTATGTTAATTTATATCTTTGATTGTTTGGTTTATTTTTAGATTGATGTCAACATTTTCATTCACAGATATTTTTAAACATTCAGTCCAAAGTTGAAAAGTGATTTAATTTTTTAAAAAAAATCGGAAAATGAAATGTATTAATTGTTTTCATAGATGTAATTTATTTGTAATAATAACTTGACTATATTGTACATTTCCAATCAGCAGTATAAAAAAATAGTGATTAATTAGAAACTTTTTTTTTATTTTCTAATTTTTTATTTTTTTATTAATTAAAAAAAACAGCCGTGAACAAAATGTTCGTAAACATGAAACTAGACATGAATCTTTACTATTACACATTTAATTAAAAAAATGGATATGAAATTGCTTTATTCAAATCATTTGAGAAAATGAAAAAATGTGTTCAATACAATTTCATAAAAAAATCTGATACGCTACGCAAGATTCATAATTTTTAATGGTTTGGTGCGCGCCTGATAAGTGGGAGAGTTTTCGTTCCAATGGCTATTTCTAAACTAGATCATCAGGCTAAATTTATGTTAATATTACGTTGACCGATGCCAAGGTTTAATGTTATGATGCTTTTGAATTATAACTCAATAACATTTTTACCATTAATTCATTTAAAATATTTACTTTTCGACGAATTCAATACATTCGAACGAAAATAAATCAGTGCTGTGATCAAACTGACGCCGGATTCACTTTCGAACAATTTATTTTTTTCAAAACGTATGAAAACGATCAACGCTTTTTCAAATCATCGCGTGAAAGAAACACCGAGTGTTCGTATTTTATTTCAATCTTGTCTTATGATAAATGACTGATTTTATAAATAAATGATCTGATACATGGAATATATATATATATATATATATATATATATATATATATATATATATATATATGGCAATATCTCCCTTCCGCTTTTTTTTTTTTTTTTTTTTTTGTATATGCGAAATCAAAAGACCAGAATGGAAGGGAGATATGCCAACCTAATATATATATATATATATATATATATATATATATATATATATATATATATATATATATATATCAATCAATCACAATGTATAACTCTTTTTATATTTTGTTACTTATATGAATATAAAATTAATTTTTGATTGAAGAAATAACACAAAATTGTAAGTAATTAATACATTACCTGTCAGCTAATAGGGAAATATTTAAGCATATATTTAAATATATATATATATATAATCATATTAGCTTATATGAGATCATTGTTTGACGAAAGGCTCATTTAATGTTATCATTCACTGGTATTTTGCCAACTTACGCTCACAAGGGGGTTGGTGAGGATTTTTTTTATTCAGGATTTACTCCCTTAGTAAGTTGTTTTTACCTCGTGTATACATACACACACACACATATATTATAAAAAATTGTATTTAAAATAATTAGATAATTTCCTTAAACATTCAAGTAATAAAATTATTTAGTAATTTCTGGCGTTTTAATTATTTTTGTTTAATATAAATAAGTTTTCAATTTTGTACTTGAAAATTCATAGAATTATTTTTTAATTATATTTATTTTTCTCATTATTTGTAGAGATTTTCAGAATTATAATAATATACACTAGACTAGTATCTAGATATAAATATTCAAGCAAATGAATATTTTTCTTGGAAAGTTCTGTACTCTGGATATTTGTCAATATTTTTTTCTTAATTTTTATGTATGAAACTCATTTTAATGTGTTACAAAAATATATTTGTCAAGGTGATAACTGACATAGAATGAGCTACTATTCAGCAATTACTCTCAACCTTGTATAATAGTGAAGTTCAAAAATTCTATCTATTAATAAATGAAAACCATATGTCACTTAAAATTCATGAACTTGTCATTTTAATTATTTTCTTTTTTTATGAATACAAATGTACATGTATATATATTTGTATTTTAGACTAATATATGTAAAGTTGCATTTTTAAGGTAGAATTAAAATTGCATTTTTTAGTGTGTACTTAGAAAATATTAAAATTATTATTCTAATATTCTTTAGGCCAATTGTTATCCTGATGTGGATCTTTAATGATCATTTGGTTTATGACTATAAGTTCTATTATCAAAGAAGTTAAGAAATATTTTCACTCATTTTATATTTTTTTATATGAAGCCAAAAATATAAATCTTGTTATTTTTATTTAATATCATGGAATAATATAGTATAGATGAAAACTCAAAAATAAATATTTTTTTCTTATTAGGTACAGTCAAATTTCATACTCAATATAGAAATTGATATGACTAAATTTTAAAATGTTTGATCTTATTTCACTTTTCGTTTAAAATTCATGATACCGAAAGCGATAACATTTTTATATTAATACGATTCATTTACCCACTGAAGTTCTTAAGTTTGTTGACAAGCAAGACGAATAAATAAAATTAGATAAATTACCGTAATAAAATTTTATAAGAACTTCGATTTATAGCCTGTGCGCGACCTAAATTTCTTACATAGATACATAAAACATGCAAATATTTACAGAATTTTCTTTAATGCAAATCATTCCCACCCGCATCGGGTATTACGTGCACACACGGACCAGTCATACTTTGATTGGTTGCCAAAAACGCAAAAATCAGATCAAGATTCTTTGAAACAATTGTTAATGACATTAATACTATTATTTCAGTTCTGTTCAAGCGTTGTACGTATTTGTTCGCATGTTTTGCGAAACCGAATAATGTTTGATATACTACTAACATATTTTTCAAGTGCTTACATTATTTTTTTTTAATAGCAACGATGTAATCACATGCTTTTAAATCAATGTGTTATGTTACAAACGATATTTGCTTCCTCTTCATTTATGACTCATTTTCCTGCTATGTATTTTAATTGTTGATTTTGAAAGTATATGAGTGGAACGTATCAAATATATATTTTCTAAAATGATTTCGATAAGTTTTATTTTTATT